>JARQOD010000003.1:360831540-361093686 GCA_033576555.1 Oophaga sylvatica | reverse complement strand
CTGTGACCCTCTTTAGTGCTCATAAATTGGATCCACAACATACATAATTTACTTTCTTTCTTATCAGCAAAGTCAAAATCGAAGAGCGGGGATGATTCATCGGACGAGGGCTCTGATCTGAGCAGCGAAGGAGAGGAGGGCGAGTACGAGGTGGAGGACGACAATGACAGCAGTGATTTTGATGGTGAGATCTGGAGCCTGTTAAATAACAATCCATGCTTTTATTGGCTGATCAATATTGATGAGCGAACGTGCTGGAATAAGTCGTTATCTGAGCATGCTCGTGTGCTAACAGAGTGTCTTCGACGTGTTCGAAAAATATATTCCTGTAACCGCGCCTGCATGTCTTGCAGCTGACGAACAACCGCAGGGACTCGAAACATATTTTTAGAGCACGCCGAAGTCACTCGGTTATCACCCGAGCATGCTTGGATAACACCTTAGCCCAGCACTTTCGCTCATCACTACTAATCATCCGACCTGATGCATGGCAAATAACTGGTGATTACATAATTTGTGTTTTTTGCTTTAACACAGGGATCAGTATTTCCTGCAGTTTGAAAAAAAAAAAAATATATATATTTTTGAGTTGAGGGAGTTGCAGGAATCTGGAGGCATTAAGGGGTTAATGCAGTACAGCTGGCCGGTAATGAGCTGTGGAGGCAGTGTGGGACAGAACGCTTTATCGCAGGCCTTGTGTCATTAATCACCAGATACAGGGAGAGCGGAGATCTGGCAGGCACAACGCACTACTGCTCCCCCCATGTGCACATTTACATAGCCCGCTACTCATCCATCCGATCATACGCTGAGCCTCGTCCCAGACATTACCGGCACATCCCAGATTCCGGGCACATATTACGGAGGAGGCGGCTGGAAGGTTTCAGCAATTTATAAGCTTCGGTTGTCTTTCCATTCCCTGATATCAAATGCGTAAGGATAAAGAAGTTTTATAGAAGCGTCGTTTTATTTATTTTGTTTCTGAAAGCATTAAGACTATATTGTTACTTAAAAAAAAATAAAAAATTCCAAAATATGAAGTTATTCCCAATCCATAAAATGACAAAATTAGGATTAGTCACTTATTGCTAAGAGTCCGACCCAAGCGAACCCAAGAATGAGACTAGAGACCGTCATTATTCCCAAAATATGAAAGTTATTTTCAATCCATAAAAAATAGGATTAGTGGATTTGCACACCAATATCTGCAGCTTATTACAGTACCAGGAATTTTTTTTTTTATGGGGAAATTTTTAAAGTCTCAGCATGTCAGTTCTTTCTGTGGATTTTCACTTTGCAGTAAGTATGGTGAGAGCTGGGGTAAATTCACCTGTGCTGCTACCAGATGTGGCAGAAAGATCCACCCCGGGAGAGTTTCCCTGTAAAGATCCCAGCAAGCCGAGAGCCTGAAAAAAGTGAACGCTATGTACTGAAAGTAATTCTGTAACTTTTTATTTAATAAGTAAGAGTGGAGCAAAATGATTCACAAGATCCTGGTCCAGCAGCCACATCAGACGTCCGTAGCTGATGCGCTAAAGTCGTGCAAACCTCTGCCCACCTGTTGGCATTCCCTGCTCCTCTCTTGATGACCTCTGCCCACCTGTTGGCATTCCCTGCTCCTCTCTTGATGACCTCTGCCCACCTGTTGGCATTCCCTGCTCCTCTCTTGATGACCTCTGCCCACCTGTTGGCATTCCCTGCTCCTCTCTTGATGACCTCTGCCCACCTGTTGGCATTCCCTGCTCCTCTCTTGATGATCTCTGCCCACCTGTTGACATCCCTGCTCCTCTCTTGATAACCTCTGCTCCTCTCTTGATGACCTCTGCCCACCTGCCGACATCCCCTGCTCCTCTTTTGATAACCACTGCCGACATCCCCTGCTCCTCTCTTGATGACCTCTGCCGACATCCCCTGCTCCTCTTGATAACCACTGCTGACATCCCCTGCTCCTTTTGATAACCACTGCCGACTTCCCCTGCTCCTCTTGATAACCACTGCCGACTTCCCCTGCTCATCTTGATAACCACTGCCGACTTCCCCTGCTCATCTTGATGACCTCTGCCGACAACCCCTGCTCTTCTCTTAATGATCTTTGCTGACTTCCCCTGCTCCTCTCTTGATGACCTCTGCCGACTTCCCCGCTCCTTTCTTGATGACCTCTGCCGACTTCCCCGCTCCTCTATTGATGACCTCTGCCGACATCCCCTGCTCCTCTCTTGATGACCTCTGCCCACCTGCTGACATCCACTGCTCCTCTCTTCATGACCTCTGCCGACATCCCCTGCTCCTCTTGACGACATCGCCTGCTCCTCTCTTGACGACATCCCCTGCTCCTCTCTTGACATCCCCTGCTCCTCTCTTGACGACATCCCCTGCTCCTCTCTTGACGACATCCCCTGCTCCTCTCTTGACGACATCCCCTGCTCCTCTCTTGACGACATCCCCTGCTCCTCTCTTGACGACATCCCCTGCTCCTCTCTTGACGACATCCCCTGCTCCTCTCTTGACGACATCCCCTGCTCTTCTCTTGACGACATCCCCTGCTCCTCTCTTGATTGCGACATCCCCTGCTCCTCTCTTGATTGCGAATCCCTGCTCCTCTCTTGATGGCGACATCCCCTGCTCCTCTCTTGATGACGACATCCCCTGCTCCTCTCTTGATGACGACATCCCCTGCTCCTCTCTTGATGACGACATACCCTGCTCCTCTCTTGATGACGACATACCCTGCTCCTCTCTTGATGACCTCTGCCCACCTGCTGACATCCACTGCTCCTCTCTTCATGACCTCTGCCGACATCCCCTGCTCCTCTTGACGACATCGCCTGCTCCTCTCTTGACGACATCCCCTGCTCCTCTCTTGACATCCCCTGCTCCTCTCTTGACGACATCCCCTGCTCCTCTCTTGACGACATCCCCTGCTCCTCTCTTGACGACATCCCCTGCTCCTCTCTTGACGACATCCCCTGCTCCTCTCTTGACGACATCCCCTGCTCCTCTCTTGACGACATCCCCTGCTCCTCTCTTGACGACATCCCCTGCTCTTCTCTTGACGACATCCCCTGCTCCTCTCTTGATTGCGACATCCCCTGCTCCTCTCTTGATTGCGACATCCCCTGCTCCTCTCTTGATGGCGACATCCCCTGCTCCTCTCTTGATGACGACATCCCCTGCTCCTCTCTTGATGACGACATCCCCTGCTCCTCTCTTGATGACGACATACCCTGCTCCTCTCTTGATGACCTCTGCCCACCTGCCGACATCCATCCCCTGCTCCTTCTTGATTAGTAGGTCCAACACTACGTCACCATTGCAGCACAACGTTGCCTGGGCCTACTAATGGAAAAAATGCCCCAGAGATGATGGCAGGAAGGATCAGGTTCGCTGGACCCCACTGTCCTGCAATTTTATTTATTTTTTGCTAAATTGTAATAACTTGCATTTATTTGCTATCCCTTTAAAAGATGGAGCATGAATTATTATTGCAGGTTACATATTGGGATTTTTACACATTACTTAGCATTATCACATTCTCAGAGGCCTGTTATTCCTTTCTTTACAGACCTCTGTATTCTGCAAAAATGTACTGCCTGGATGGTCTCGAGATGCTTAAATTCTGTAATATAACTACTGTATATACTCGAGTATAAGCCGACCCGAGTATAAGCCGAGACCCCTAATTTTGCCACAAAAAAACTGGGAAAACTTATTGACTCGAGTATAAGCCGAGGGGAAAACTTATTGACTCGAGTATAAGCCGAGGGTGGTGCTGCACAAGGGTTAATGGTGGTCCAAAAAGATGCTCCATAGATAAATACCCCCCCATAAAATGCTGCACAAGGGTTAATGGTGGCCCAAGAAGATGCTCTATAGATAAATACCCTCATAAAATGCTGCACAAGGGTTAATGGTGGCCCAAGAAGATGCTCCATAGATAAATACCCCCCATAAAATGCTGCACAAGGGTTAATGGTGGCCCAAGAAGATGCTCCATAGATAAATACCCCCCATAAAATGCTTCACAAGGGTTAATGGTGGCCCAAGAAGATGCTCCATAGATAAATACCCCCATAAAATGCTGCACAAGGGTTAATGGTGGCCCAAGAAGATGCTCCATAGATAAATACCCCCCCATAAAATGCTGCACAAGGGTTAATGGTGGCCCAGGAAGATGCTCCATAGATAAATACAGCCCATATATTGCTGCTGCAATTAAAAAAAAAAAAAAAGACATACTCTCCTCTCGTTGCTGGGGCCAGGTGCTGGTGTCCTGAGCAGGCGGGGACACCGGCGTGCTATGTGGGCCAGGTGCCGGTGTCGCCGCTTGCTCAGGCCCCCGGCACTGGCGATTTTCACCTGTCCCCGTTCCGTCGCTGCGCGCCGCTCTGTCTACCCGGGTCTCTGCAGTGACGTTCAGCAGAGAGCACGCACTGACTACGTCATCGCGCCCTCTGACCTGAACGTCACAGTCAGAGGACGCGGAGGACAGAGCGGCGCGTGGCGGTGGAACGAGGACAGGTGAATATTGCACTGCTCCCTGTCATACTCGCTCCTTCTGGCGCACGGTCTCTGCAGCCCCTGCTTCTTCTATGGTCTTGGCGCCTCAGCTCTTCCAGGTTTCAGCGGTCACGTGGTACCGCTCATTAAAGTCATGAATATGTGCATATTCATGACTTTAATGAGCGGTACCACGTGACTGCTGAACGCAGGAAGAGCTGGGGCGCCGAGACCATAGAAGAAGCAGGGGCTGCAGAGACTGTGTGCCAGGAGGGGGTGAGTATGATCTCTGACACCCGTGCTCCCCCTCCCCCGCCAACCCCCGGTATATGACTCAAGTATAAGCCGATAGGGGCACTTTCAGCCTTAAAAAATGGCTGAAAATCTCGTATATACGGTAATAAAAGGAGCAGTTCTGATAATAGCCAAAATAATTTCCTATGTAATATAGTTGCTTTGCTGCATTGCTGCAAAGTGATGATCGGTGCCGATTCCACCGATTTTGTTAGCATAATGCGTGTGTATTCTGACAGCAAACTACAAAGGATCTAGGAATTGAACAACTGGACATGTGTTTATACATAATTTATCCTTTTATTCCCGGGCAGTACTGTCATAATACAGCAGTGCTCCCCATTATATAAAGGACTATGGGCTGTTTTGTTCTGGGGGGTGAATCCTCACGAAAAGGCGTCTTTCCTTCAGACGCACATCTGGCTACAGCGCTCGGCTTGGCCAAGTGTCCTCTCTATCTGGATGCTGCAGAAAGCAACAATAAATTAATGAGCGCCGAGATTAATTAGTGATGAGCCACCCTCGGCCGGCTTGTTCCTTCCTGATAAAGCAGAATTTATATTTGCTCTTCCGCCCACAGGGGAATCGCAGGATGAAGAAGACGATGAGGAGGAGGAGGGAGACGCCGGAGCGCAGAAGAAAAAGATCCAGAAGAAAAATAAGGGGCCGCAGCGCCTCTCTCAGGCCGACCTAAAGGAACTCTCCAAAGGGGAAGAAGATATTGTGCAGGATCTTGAATTCTCAGACGATGAGTAAACATGCGCCGAGTGGGCCAGTAACTCTTTGTCTGCTGGTTGGCCTACTGCACGTGTCTGACCACTCTGTCTACTCGACGCCCGTTGCCAGCTCTTATAATGGTATAATTGGCACCTTTGCAGACAAACCCGGAACATGTACCAACCTAACGTGCCCTGCACCCCCAAAACACATCACGGGCGAGCAGATGCAATGAAGTGTTACCGAACTGTGATTAATATTTCAGTGCCTGCGGGTCCCACGCAGTCACAGTGCAGCAAAGATACTGTGGGAAAATCTGGTTCCGTTGTCGGTGATTTGGGCCGGCTGTGTAACCCTTCAGTCAGTACGACGTCCCAGAGTCTCCACATGTCAGCCTGTCGCTGAATGTTACATTCACTCTAATATATAGCAAGACATGGTTCATCCTGATCTACATCTGATCCTGCGGCATTGGATGTGGCCGTGTGGACTGGACATTTCTGGTCTTGTGAGAAGGTGGATGTAATATTGTGTACAGAACATGTTAACAGATATTTTTTTTTTTTAATATAAGACCCACAACTTTTCCATTTGTTGAGTTTTTATTTAATCTGTGTTTTGAAGAGGAGTAAGGACCACCATTTACCTGAGCTATTTCCTTATGACTGCAGCATAAACCTGTGTATATTCCTAAG
Organism: Oophaga sylvatica; assembly: GCA_033576555.1. NCBI lineage: Eukaryota > Metazoa > Chordata > Amphibia > Anura > Dendrobatidae > Oophaga > Oophaga sylvatica. The sequence goes on along the minus strand of JARQOD010000003.1, from coordinate 361,087,483 downwards.
AAATGAACACAGGAGGGGGCATGTCGAAGCTCAAAATGCCTGATCAATCCTCCCGACTAGTTTCATTGGGGGCCCCCAATCACAGAGATCACCATCTGAAATAGGTGAGTATTAGTAGCTTTAAACTGAAGTATAGGTTGTTAAAAGGTGCATACCCCCCACCTTCCCTGAAAAATGAACTAGTCTTTGGGGAATACTGGCTGTAAGGCCGGGTTCACACATCTGTGTTTCGTGGTTTTAGTACAGACTCGTCGCTGATCTTCTCAACCAAACTCGAAAGCCTCACAGTCATAAACGAGGCTGTTGAGTTCAGGTAAGGGGGCACCAGGGAGGTCCCTACTCTTGACTGTGAAACACGGATGTGCATAGCAAGGTGTCAGCAGCCAAAAAAGTATGGTGTGCGAACACTTTTGTCCGTTTTCCGACCGGCATGTCGATACTACTTCCAAGTGGCCAGAAAATCAATTATTGTTCACAATGTGGTCTTGCACACAACTTATGTCATTACAGTGGTTGTTTGGAGGTGCAGCTGCTTTGGATGCTGAAAATTGCAAATATTGCTGTTTTACAAATCGAGGAGTTTGCATACAACGGCTTGATGGGCATGAAAGCAAGCCAGATAGACTTGTCTATAATAATTTTTATTTCTATAGTGCCAACATATTCCGTAGCACTTAACGTTTCAGAGGAGACTTGTACAGACATTACAGAATAATACTTAACTGTGATACAGGAGGAGTAAGGGTCCTGCTCTCAAGCAGGGCAGGTTCCAGGTTTTCATGGACCCCGGGCGAAAGAGTCTCAGTGGACCCCTTTAACACATACCACAATTCAAGATGCACAGATACGACAAAAAATATAGGTATAGTACAATGAAAAATACTTCACTTCTTACATTACATGAGTGATATCTATTGTAAATTCTACAATAGCTCAGTAATTGGACAGTATAGTCCTCTATACAGTATTATGGGCACCACATAGTGCCCCATACAGAATAATGAACCCATATATTGCTCTATACAGAATAATGAGCCCCATATATTGCTCTATACAGAATAATGAGCCCCATATATTGCTCTATACAGAATAATGAGCCCCATATATTGCTCCATACAGAATAATATGCCACATACAGTATATTGCTCCATACAGTATTATGGTCACCACATAGTGATCCATACAGAACAAAGAGCCCCATATATTGTTCCATACAGAATAATGGACCCCATATAGTGCTCAATACAGGATAATGAGCCCATATAATGCTCCATACAGAATCATGAACCCCATATTTTGCTCCATACAGAATAATGAGCCCTATATGTTGCTCCATACAGAATGAGCCACATGTATTGTTCCATGCAGAATAATGAACCCCATATATTGTTCCATACAGTATATAATAGGCCCCATGTATTGCTCCATACAGTATATAATAGGCCCCATGTATTGCTCCATACAGTATATAATGAGCCCCATGTATTGCTCAATACATAAAGGGGCCCATATAATGTTTCATACAGTATATGATGGACTCCATATAATGCTCCAGTATATGATGGGCCCATATATGATGCTCCAGTGTATAATGGACCCCATATATGATGCTCCAGTGTATAATGGGCCCTATATACGATGCTTCAGTGTATAATGGGCCTCATACCAGTGTATGATGGTCCCTATATATAATGTTTTCAAACAAAAAAAATATGAAATACCTCTCCTTGCTGCTCTGCTCCGGACTCCTCAATGTATCCATCTTCCAGCTCTCTGCACTGTGACTGTTCAGGCCGAGGGCGCACAGACATGACGTCATAGCGTCCTCTGACCTGAACGTCACAGTCAGAAGACGCCACAGTGATGGAACAGGGAGAGGTAAGTATCACAAATGACAGGGCCCTGAGCAAGCGGGGGGACCTACTCACGGGAGTCGGCACTGGCACAGACACTGGGCCCCCATAGTGTGCCGATGTCCCTGATGTCGAGTGGGCCCCCCCAGCCTGCTCAGGGCCCCGGCACTTGCCCGGGTGCTGACGCCGGCCCTGCTCTCAAGCTACAATCTGAGGCAATAGGGGGCTCCAAGCATTGAAGAAAATTTTGTGTGAGGAAGACAGGGATAGTTAGATAAGTATGCTGAGGTGATAGGCCAGTCTAAAAAAAAAAGTTTTTAGGGCACGCTTAAAACTGTAGATATTGCGAATTATTTGTCCTGGGTAGTGCATTCCAAAGAATTGGCGCTGCACACGAGAAGTCTTGGAGACGTGAATGGGAGGTTTTGATTATCGAGGATGTTAGTCTTCCGTCATTAGCAGAATGGAGTGCACGTGTAGGGTGGTAGACTGAGACGATGGATGAGATGTAGGGTGGTGCTGAACCATGGAGTGCTTTGTGGGTGAGGGTAATAAGTTTATATTGAACTCTATCGGATGGGTAACCAGTGTAATGACTGGCACAGGGTAGAGGCATCTGTGTAGTGGTGGGTGAGGAATATGATCCTGGCTGCTGCATTCAGGATAGATTGGAGAGGGGAGAGTTTGGTAAGACAGGGACCGATTAATAGTGAGTTGCAATAGGCCAGGCAAAAATGAATAAGGGCGATAATAAGAGTTTTTGCAGAGTCAAAGGTAAGAAAAGGTCAAATTCTAGAGATGTTTTTGAGGTGTAGGTGACATGAGCGAACAAGTGATTGCATGTAGGTGGTGAAGGAAAAATCAAATATGACCCATGCTGCTGGTGAGTAAAGGTAGAACCACACACAGAAATGGCAATATCTGGCATAGATACGGTAGGTTAGTAGAGGAACGAAACACAAGGATTCAGTTTTAGATATTGAGGACATAATGTTAGAGACAGCAGAAAGTCCATCACTGGTGTTTTTAGTAATGCAGGAGATGTGTATAATTGGGTGTCGTCAGCATAGAGATGATACTGAAAACTAAATCTACCGATGGTTTGCCGAACAGTGACGGTGTGTAAGGAGAAGAGGAAGGGGCCTAGGACTGGAGACTGCAATATGAAAAAATGGGCGCACTGCGAAGTATTAAACAATCAATATCAGGGGGTGCAAACAGTGGTCAATAATAGTGGAAGACTGAGGAAGAAAAAAGATGACCACCAAAATGTTGCACACCACCCTATATAATAATAAAAAATTACTTTATTGGCAAACAACAATAAAAACATACTAAAGGAAGGGGCCTAGGACTGGGCCCTGAAGATCCCGACGTAAAGGTAAGGGGAGCCAGCAAAAAATACAATGAAGGAGAGGCAGGAGGAGAACCAGGAGCGAGCAATATCCTTGAAGCCAATAACACGGGGTATAGTGATGAGGAACTGGTGATCCACAGTGTCAAATGTAGCAGAGAGATCCAGGAGAGTCAGCATGGAGTAGTGACCATTAGATTTAGTAGATCATTAGAGACCTTTTAGTGAGGGCAGTTTCAGTAGAGTGTAAAGCGTGGAGACCAGATTGTAAAGGGTCAAGAAGTGAAAAAGTTATCTGAGAGATTGCGGATCAGAAGGGAGTGGATCGAGAGTTCCTGGAGTTTAGAGATGAAGGGAAGATTAGAAACTGGTCTGTAGTTAGCAGCACAGTTCTGATTGAGGGATGGTTTAAGCAATGCGTGCTTTTTTGTCGTATTTAAATGAGGAGGGAAAGATGACAGATGAGAGAGATTAAATATTTGTTAGGTGAGAGGTGACAGCCGGGAAGGGTACTGAAGGAGATGTGGGGGAATAAGGTCTCTGGTGCCGGTAGTAGGGCGAGAAAACTAGAGGAGCCTGGTAACGTCTTCTCCCGTCACCATTTCAAAGACATAAAGTGAGCTAGATGTAGTGCGGGAGAGAGGGAGAAGGCATGAAATTGGGGATTGGGAGAAAAATTTCCTGTCTGATATGGTAAATTTTGTCTTTGACATAATTGGCCAGATCGTCAGCTGAACTATGTGACTGATATATTTTGGGTAACAAAGTACATGACATTGCATGTAGATTCTCCTTTTCTGACTTCTTTACTATGGTTTGGCACCATGGATTGAATTATCCCGTCGGCATTGCTTCGTTATGCATCCACTATAAGATGTAAAGGAAACTTTTCGTTTTCCAGCTTATTGGAAATACCATCAACCATTACTGCTCATGATTGGTGCAGAGTCTCTCTCATTGCAATAGAAATAAAATTATGATGTGAATTTGTATCTTCTACCATGGGGAGCCCTAAAATTCTACAGAAAGGAAACATTTGTCCTTTTTTGAGTTTGGATAGCGCCATTATCGCAACTGTCGAAAATATGAGCAGTCAGATGTTGCATCTTCAGACATACTTCATCTTATGGCTTTACAGACAGCCTTGTTTTATCACTTGGGCAGTCAAGCTGGGTTAATAGAAGACATTGGCGGTGCCCAACCTGCGTCCAGATCTAACAATGACTTGACAACCACCGGTTCGGTGCTGCCCTCCATCAGAAGTCCTTCTCCAGTATAACAGCAGCTCAGAGATCTCGAGTGAACACCTGCTGGATGACATTGATGATGCCTGAAGATATTTGCGTTGTCTCTTAGAAAATGGTTTCGGGCAAAACGGGAAACAAAAAATCCGTATGGACGCATGACACGGCACACATTAATAGGACTGACTACGTTACTTGCACACACCTTTATATGAACGCATTGAATGGATTATTAATAGTGTTGAACGAACGTCCTGGGATAAAGTGTTATCTGAATATGCTCGAAAAATGTTTGCGTCACCGCGGCTGCATGTCTCGTGGCTGTTCAACAGGTGCAACACATGCAGCCGAGGGGACGCAGACATAGTATTCGCGCTCGCCGAAGTCACTCTGTTAGTGCCCAAGTATGCTCCGATAACTCCTGATATGAAGATGTACGCTCATCACTAATTATTAAGGTCCAGTGCAGGACTAATTCATCAAACTACATAGTTACTATAAGGCTTACTTCATGTAAAATATTAGATTTTACTATGTGGTTTTCCCTTGGGTCCCAGTTGTGCCAGATCTGGGCGTTGTGCCGCTGTACGGCGATGCTTACGGTCTGTAGTCCCCAGCTATAAAACGTGGCCCGGCGGTTTTAAGAAAACGTTAAAAATTCCTTTTTGTTCTGCACAATTTCAAGAGTATCCCATCCAGAGCGGCGTGCATTAACCCTGTCCTGCCTGGCTTCATAACATTTCTTCCCGTCATATCTTGGTAGAACTTGGCCATTGAGACTGGAAATTTCATGCAGATGAAGCTTCTATTAATTATCTTTGCCAGCATGGATCCAAAGAAAAAGTTTTGGCACAATGAGGATTTGATCTCCTCAGTGTCTTTTTAATTATAAATGTGATCAGATCTTGGAGAAGTTAAAGAAGTTATTACTGTAACTGTTTACTTATTTCACTGTGTACCTTATAGATTGGGCCAGTAACTGAAAAAGCAATGTACCCTCTAAGCCCATAAATAAGCCTTTTTTTTTTTTTTTTTTAAGATCTTCAGAGGGTTTATGGTACGATTCCTGGTGATCTTGGGCAGTGACGGGTTAATGTCATCACCTCTGTTGGACTAGAGCCCATAATTGTTTCATGTCTGTATTCTTAATGGTCGGGATTAGTTGGGTTATGTCCACACGTGTCAGATACTCTGAGGAGTTTCCCGGCAGAAAATCCTGGGCGTATTTCAGCACCAGTGATGTGGATGAGATTGTAAATTGCTGCAGAGGATATCTGCAGTCGGCATTGGATGCCGCTGAGGATTTCACATCTCCTGCATGTCAATTTATGGTGTGGATTTTACTTTTTGCAATCCACAGAATTTCCACAGAAAAATCTGAAGACACGCTGGTATAAGGGAAAACTGGGGGGCAGGGAAGTGAATGGTGTCTAGTGGTAGTCTAGGGCAGTGAAGGTCCTAAATTTGCATCCCGTGGAGTCTAGGATAGGTTAGTATCTAATATCCCTTTTTGTGTAGAGCAGTGTGTTATTTTTTTTACTGTATTCCTGGAGATCTGGGAGAAAAAAAAGGTTCACGGTCTATATTTCTTGTACCCTTAGTCAGTGACTGGCTTGTATCTCTGGTAGTCTATGGCAGTGAAGGGGTTTAATCTGTATCCCTTGTGGACTACGACAATTAACGTCTTTTTCCCTGGTGGGCTAGAGCAGTGAAGGAGTTAGCATCTGTATTCCTGTGGATAGGACGTGAAGGTTAGATCTATTCCTGTGATAGGACAGTGAAGGGTTAGCATCTGTATTCCTGGTGGATTAGGACAGTGAAGGGGTTAGCATCTGTATTCCTGGTGGATTAGGACAGTGAAGGGGTTAGCATCTGTATTCCTGGTGGATTGGAACTAGTCAAGGGGTTAGCATCTGTATTCCTGGTGGCTGAACTAGTCAGGGTTAGCATCTGTATTCCTGGTGGTTAGGGTAGTGAAGGAGTTAGCATCTATATTATTGGTTAGGACAGTGAAGGGGCTGGCATCTGTATTCCTGGTGGGCTGCGTCAGTGAAGGGGTTAGCATCTGTATACCTGGTGTGTTAGGACAGTCAAGGGGTTAGCATCTGTATTCCTGGTGTGTTAGGGTAGTGAAGGAGTTAGCATCTGTATTATTGGTTAGGACAGTGAAGGGGCTAGCATCTGTATTCCTGGTGGGCTGAACTAGTCAAGGGGTTAGCATCTGTATTCCTGGTGGGTTAGGGTAGTGAAGGAGTTAGCATCTATATTATTGGTTAGGACAGTGAAGGGGCTGGCATCTGTATTCCTGGTGGGCTGCGTCAGTGAAGGGGTTAGCATCTGTATACCTGGTGTGTTAGGACAGTCAAGGGGTTAGCATCTGTATTCCTGGTGGGTTAGGGTAGTGAAGGAGTTAGCATCTGTATTATTGGTTAGGACAGTGAAGGGGCTAGCATCTGTATTCCTGGTGGGCTGAACTAGTCAAGGGTTAGCATCTGTATTCCTGGTGGGTTAGGGTAGTGAAGGAGTTAGCATCTATATTATTGGTTAGGACAGTGAAGGGCTGGCATCTGTATTCCTGGTGGGCTGTGTCAGTGAAGGGGTTAGCATCTGTATACCTGGTGTGTTAGGACAGTCAAGGGGTTAGCATCTGTATTCCTGGTGGGTTAGGGTAGTGAAGGAGTTAGCATCTGTATTATTGGTTAGGACAGTGAAAGGGTTAGCATCTGTTTTCCTGAGAGGTTAGGACAGTGAAGGTGTGACGGATCGCACAGGGAGGGTGGAGGGAAGAGAAGGACCCAGCAGAGATCAGCTCTCTGGCGCCATCACTTGCCCCAGATCAGTCGGGGAACTGCTCCACCTCCCGGCCGTCACTGTCAGAGTTTCGCACTAACACAGTACGGTATGCTGCCACCAGTTCCTCGTTCGATATACAAGCCCCGACAACAGGCTTATATCGGGTCAGAAACCAACCCTGGGGGTAGCATATAATATAACCAACCGAGCATGCAGACATGGAGATTCGTGAATCTAGATAAAAGAGCAACACAAGATTAATTTTATATTTAGTCGCCGAAAAGGTGCACTAGACAAATACAGATCTATATACAAGAGCAAATATATACAGTCAGGAGTGTAGTACAAGGGTAGGATACAGATAGATTGCAATTACCGTGTTGTGTAGCATGTGACCACAGGGAGGCTCTGATGGATCACAGGTCCAAATCTTAGTTACGTGATTCCGTGGCCGCATCAGGTAACGGGCCTCCTGCCAGTAGAAAGACTGGGTCCAAAATAAGGAGCTGCCTAATATCTCCTAGGCTGCTCCCTCCCACACGTTGCGCCCACCCCTGGGCTGGCCTGCCTCCCTCCTTCCATATACAGTATGAGTATTGTTTTCCAGGCAGAACCGTGGATGGCCCATAACTTTCTGATCGAAGGTCCAAATAAGACTGCACCGGCACCACTGGGTTCTGCTGGATTTTATCTGTAGAAAAGGAAGTGGTGAGATACCACGAAACCACGACCACAGAGCCAATATAGTGTAAAAATACAAAACTTTATTCAATTATAAAAGGACACAAGAAAATTGCAAATGACATACACAAGGTATTGCAGGAAACAGTGCCACATGGAAAGACACACACCTCGCTGAGAACCCAAAAGGACACAAGGTCAATATTGCACAATGTAAGCACAACTATGGAAAACTAAACTAAAAAATATATATCCTATGTACATAATAGATATTATGGCCACACCTAGCCTAAAGAATAACAGTGGCAGGTATACAAAAGATACTCGTTTATTAGATGTTGTGCCAAGTTCGTATAAATAACAGGGGTTAGAGAGGGCAGTTCAATCAGAACATATACCGATGGATAATTAATTGCCCAAACCCCAAGTACCAATAACGCCAGAATGAACAGTAAATCTGGAGCCACCTAGGGCTGGCACATACTATCATTAGACATAGCAATATTGAGTAATACGGAAACATGAGATATAAGAAGACCAAGCAACTTATTATGAGACGTTTGGCGGTCTAAGGGACAGCGTGGGTTGCCGAGACTTCGAATGACTATCGTCAGGGGGCCCCCTGACGGAGTCATTCCGAAACGTGCGTCGGGGCAGACGCACCCCACGCTGGGTCCCTTAGACACGCCACAAGCACCGCGGTCTCACTAATAAGTATGGCTTGGTCTTTCTTATATCTCATGTGTTTTGCACGCTATTATTACATTCAATATAGTTTGGTCCTTATGTTCTAATGATGATGTATGTGCCAGCCCTAGGTGGCTCCAGATTTACTGTTCATTCTGGCGTTATTGGTACTTGGGGTTTGGGCAATTAATTATCCATCGGTATATGTTCTGATTGAACTGCCCTCTCTAACCCCTGTTATTTATACGAACTTGGCACAACATCTTCTAATAAACTGAGTATCTTTTGTATACCTGCCACTGTTATTCTTTAGGCTAGGTGTGGCCATAATATCTATTATGTACATAGGATATATATTTTTTAGTTTAGTTTTCCATAGTTGTGCTTACATTGTGCAATATTGACCTTGTGTCCTTTTGGGTTCTCAGCGAGGTGTGTGTCTTTCCATGTGGCACTGTTTCCTGCAATACCTTGTGTATGTCATTTGCAATTTTCTTGTGTCCTTTTATAATTGAATAAAGTTTTGTATTTTTACACTATATTGGATCTGTGGTCGTGGTTTCGTGGTATCTCACCACTTCCTTTTCTCTTGTTTATTCCACGATAGATCCTTTACTAGTCCTATATGGCAGTTAAACTTTATAGCTAATTTTGAATGATGTTGGTACATATATTTGCGCTGCTATTTATCAGTCTTCCCGATCCTGGATTTTATCTGTGCAGAGAGACCAAATACGGCTATTGTATTTAATTCCTGGTAGCCATGCTTTGTAACTCAATAATGCAGAGTGCTAGGGGTGGCTGGATGTTATGGGCACGTGGAGAAAGGAATGTAGATTCCAACTGTGCTTGGCTAGGCTCATAGATATTGCATTCTGTTATAGCTCATTTTCCAGATTCAGTATCTTAGAGACTTGCTGTGACTTGTGGTGCCACGATGTCTCCATGTGCTTGAGTCAGACAAAGGAATCCAGTTTGGCTGGTCCTGCAGGAGAGTTCACACCCCTGTGATAATTGCTGGGGACACAGGGTCTATACCTATTGCTCCCCCCCGGAGTGAGCTTCAAAGGCTTGTTCCATGAGTTAATTAAAGAAAAATATTAGACTGTTCTGTCCAAGGAAGTGCCTTCAAGGATAATGAGGTCCCTTTGGCTGAGGTGCATTTCACTCCCCTTTATGGCCTGAGGGAATGCAAGCGTGGGGCTGAGTTTGAAGCAAGTATTTTGGGCCAAACTCTATCTTATAGAGAAATCCATCAGATAGGAAAATAATGATATCAAGTAGATATTATTTTCCCATATCTCACAGAAGGGGTTATTGGTGGGCTAGGGCAGTGAAGGGGTTAGCATCTATATTCCTGGTGGGTTAGGACAGTGAAGGGGTTAGCATCTGTATCCCTGGTGGGCTAGGGCAGTGAAGGGGTTAGCATTTGTATTCCTGGTGGTTTAGGGTAGTGAAGGAGTTAGCATCTGTATTGTTGGTTAAGTCAGTGAAGGGGTTAGCATCTGTATTGTTGGTTAAGTCAGTGAAGGGGTTAGCATCTGTATCCCTGATGGGTTAAGGCAGTGAAGGGGTTAGCATCTGTGTTTCTGGAGGTTAGGACAGTGAAGGGGTTATTCCTAGTGGGTTAGGGTAGTGAAAGAGTTAGCATCTGTATTATTGGTTAGGACAGTGAAGGGGTTAGCATCTGTATTCCTGGTGGGCTGTGTCAGTGAAGGGGTTAGCATCTGTATCCCTGGTGGGCTGAACTAGTCAAGGGGTTAGCATCTGTATTCCTGGTGGGTTAGGGTAGTGAAGGAGTTAGCATCTGTATTATTGGTTAGGACAGTGAAGGGTTAGCATCTATATTCCTGGTGGGCTAAGTCAGTGAAGGCATTAGCATCTGTGTTTCTGGTGGGCTACGTCAGTCAAGGGGTTAGCATATGTATTCCTGGTGGGCTGCGACAGTGAAGGGGTTAGTATCTGTATCCCTGGTGGACTAGGGTCATGAAGGATTTGGCATCTGTATCTCCGCTGGATTATGACAGTAAAGGGGTTTAGGTCTGTATCCCTGGTGGACTATGGTAGTGAAGGATTTAGAGTCTATATCCCCGGGGGATTAGGGCAGTAAAGAGGTTTAGGTTTGTATTCCTGGTGGAATATGGCAATGAAGAGGTCCATGTCTTTTTCCCTGATCTGCTAGGGCAGTGAAAAAGTCAGCATCTGTATTCCTGGTGGGCTAGGGCAGAGAAAAATTTAATGTTTTTTGTTAGGGTGAGCATTATTTATTTTTTTGTTTGCAGTGCTTATCTTCGAGGGAAGCGTGAGGACCATCACTGGTTTCATATGAGCATCAGGCTTCCAAGTTGCACTCATCTAGGACAGAGGGTGACTTCAACTAGAAATTTTCCTGCGTAACACTGGATCTGTGGGGCAGAGCAAAAAAAATATTTTTGCACATGCTAGTGGTTACCTTTTAGTTACTAAAATTGCACTTTCAGTCTGCAATCATCAATCCTTCATTCATTTTCTCTAGTTTTGCAGTGTGATCAATTAGTCAGATTTTTCTCTTGTGGGAGTGTTTCTCCCAATAATGAAGGCTGGATGTGAGGTCGGTATGGATCCAGGGTGCTGCTATTTTCATTGGCTCATGTATCCGCACAGCTTCTATCCTGCTCTTATTTGCTCAATGTGCTTTTCTGCAGCTTGTTTTCTCTGCAGTCTCTGAGACTGTACATGCATTCTCGCCTTTCCACTATATAGAGATCTTTGTACAATTCCCAAAATTTTAATGATGACCATTTAGAAATGTGCCTAACGTCTGTATTTAGTAAGCAAATAATATATAAAAAAAATCAATTGTGAACAGAGCATTTAAATGTTATGTATGCTCTCAATAGCAATATTTTTAGTTTCATTGAATGAAAATACTAGTTATATATTGGTTATTAAATAACCTATCATTTTATGTATTTGGCACTTCTTTGTCTGTTTACAGACTCCAAACAAACCCTGTGTAGTCTGATCCTCTAAAGCCCCCGTCTCACATAGCGATATCGCTGCTGAGTCACTAGTTTTGTGACGCAGCAGCGATGTCCCCAGCGATATCGCTGTGTGTGACATTCAGCGACGATCAGCCCCCTGCCAGGTATCGCTGATCGTCGCTGAAAGGCCAGGACATTTTTTTGATCGCTGGTCTCCCGCTGACAGGCACGCATCGCTGCGTGTGACAGGCGGGAGACCAGAGATCCGCTGGTAACCAAGGTACACAGCGGGTTTCCAGGCGCGGGGCTGTGCCTAGAAACCCGCTGTGTACCTTGGATACCAGCGCCCTGATGCAGGGAGTTGGTAACCAAGGTACACAGCTGGTTTCCAGGCACCGTGCAGCGCCTGGAAACCCGATGTGTACCTTGGTTACCAGCTCCCTGCATCAGGGCGCTGGTATCCAAGGTACACTGCGGGTAACTAAGCGATGTTACCCGCAGTGTCGCTTGTACTGATCGCTGCCTGAGCTGCCTGTTTGGCAGCTCAGCAGCGATAATGTAGCGACACACCAGCGATCCTGATCGTTGTCGGGATTGCTGGTGTATCGCTATGTGAGACCCAGCCTTAATTGTACTCTTTTATTTGTCCTTTACTTCCTACTGATATAAACTCCTCAACATTGAAATTTGCAACACCTAAAAGTTAACGGGTTTATATTTATGGAAATTACAGGATGGATAGATATGTTACTGGTCTACAAATGCTAAAATATATGGAAACGGCATCTTCAGCTGCTATCAGATTATTAATGGTCGTCTGAGGAAGGTTCTGCTGCACTGAATGCACTTGGGCAAATCAAGATCCTCTGCTGGCAGCACCTTAGAAATTGCTGACCAATGACGTCCCAGATGTGCTCGATGGGAGATAACCCTGGAGATGCTGCAGCCATTGTAGCACGTTTAGGCCATGCACGCTGCTCACAGGACCACGAGGACCAACATGTCCTGTTGAAAAAACTGTTTCTGGACACTTTCACCACCAAATCAATGTAACTCCGAGCTGTTCGTACACCTGGAATCAAGACTAGAGGGGTCTGGCTGCTGTACATTATGCCACCCCACACCATAATTCCAGTAGTAATCTCTCAAGAAGGGGAATGGAGGTGTAACCTCTTCAGCGATGACTCACGCTTTTGTATTGGATGCAGTGATAACTAGAGATCACGTGGGACTCGGGAGGATGGTAGTAGTTGAGTCAACCCTTTAAATGACATTCACCTATAAAATCATGAGCCATTGATAAGATATGTCCTCACTTTGTGATTCATCAGAGTGAGACAACTGGGACTCGTACAAATCTTGATAACTAAGGTGACGGTGCAGGTTCAGAGCCAAAGCCTCTTTCTAAGATTTTCCTGCCCAGAAGATCTGCTGGCCACTCGACTGTGCAGGAACTACTGCATGCCTCCAATCACTTGAATGGGACTGTGCTGCATTTCCCTGAATGGCGGGTGACTGGGAGGGAGCGCAGCTGTGAAGGAAAATACAATGAACGGATTGTAGCATTAAAGGGGTGTCCGGCCTTCGGATACAAGTCTGCAGTCATTTTATGAGATTTACAAACATGCGGTCACATGCCAACTAGACATGCTCTGCCTCACTCAATGCAAGTGTATGGAGGAGGCCAGACATGTCTAGTCGGCATGTGGTCGGGAGTATGCAAATCGCATTCTTGTGGTCATATGATTGCCTGCTCCCAGCATTTGTGAAACCTCACAGTGTGCAGTACCTTAAGGTACATCGTACGTACTGCACCCTGCACTGTACCCTAAGACCAGACAACCCCTTTAAACCTGTACGGCGTCCCCTTCTCTCTAAAGATTAATCTGGGCTCCAGTGGAAAACCATTATTGATCAGAAAATGACATGATTTCCGTTCAATATGCCATTTAGTTTTTCAGTTCTTATCGTCGGTACATTTTTCTTACAATATGGGGAATTACATGGTGGTCCTTCTATATGTTGTGGTAAGTCCTGAAGGAGCACCGAGAATATAACTTGTGTAACTTGTTAGATCTTGATGGAAAGTCCCAATAATACTTTATTTGTAGTCCTATAATCTATTAACTTTACTTCTGACCCTAAAGTACTATGGTTGTCCGCAGAACTTTGTCCCATAACGGTCATGAAGTCATTTTGCATAGATCGTCCAATCTTCACGCTGGTTCCTAATTCAGTGGGATGATTTCTCCATAATGGAGTTATGCTGACTCTTCTGCCTTCATACCAGGTACGTTCATCTTCTTACCGGTCCTCCCCTACATGGCCCGTCCAATCCTTCAGTTATTGCCTATAAAGACAGATGTAATCACGCTTAAAAAAAAAAAATGTAAAGCTTTTGGACGCTACTGTATTATGCAAAGTTAACCAAAAAACATACTGTTCAAGAAAACTGCTAAATATGTATTCATATGCTGAAATCTTTTTGCAGACGTTTCCACGAAAGTTCTGTTGATCTTAATGTAGTTTGCTTAAATCTATACACGGCTCATGGAAATGGAGGAAAACCTTGCACTAAGCAGCCGCATCAGGAACATTATAAGGTACGGTAAGCTAACCACGTCTTTTACAAGACTTTTGGCTGAGCACTGATCGGGACTGATGTGACACTGCTGCCCAAATCTGACTGTGTCCTAAAGGTAAAGTGTTATTGGAAAGTGACCTATTGCTCGAAACATGCTAATGTTAAAGAAATTGTCCACTACTTGAACAATTTCTCATACCCCACACTTGGCCCCCATAAGATAATAAAGTCTATACCAGGGGCGTAACTAGGAACGGCAGGGCCCCACAGCAAACTTCACAATGGGGCCCCCCCCCTCGCGCGCGTTGCCAATCCCGGTCTACCCAAGTTGTGTTAAGAAAGATACCTTTATTATCCAAAATTAGAGGTTTTTGGACTAATGATAGTGAAATAACAGAAAGGAACCAACTCCCAGGAAGCAACTGAGGTAGTGACAAAGGTAGGCTTTCTCCAGAGTAAATATGTGAAGAAACTTGTAATCCAGCCTGCAAATTGCTTTCAAAACAGATGATTTATTCAGTAGAACAACAGTCCGGTATACAGAATAATCTAAGATTGTTCTGTATACCGTACTTCTGCACCACGCCCTCACCAATTACACATGTGAGGAGTGACAGCCTCAGCTCTGCTACATGTGAGGAGTGACAGCCTCAGCTCTGCTACATGTGAGGAGTGACAGCCTCAGCTCTGCTACATGTGAGGAGTGACAGCCTCAGCTCTGCTACATGTGAGGAGTGACAGACTCAGTTCTGCTACATGTGAGGAGTGACAGCCTCAGCTCTGCTACATGTGAGGAGTGACAGCCTCAGCTCTGCTACATGTGAGGAGGAACAGCCTCAGCTCTGCTACATGTGAGTAGGGACAGCCTCAGCTCTGCTACATTCGAGGAGTGACAGCCTCAGCTCTGCTACATGTAAGGAGTGACAGCCTCATCTCTGCAACATATGAGGAGTGACAGCCTCAGCTCTGCTACTTGTATAGCAAAGCTGAGGCTGTCACTCCGCGCATGTAGCAGAGATGAGGCTGTCACTCCTCGCATGTAGCAGAGCTGAGGTTGCTACTTGTCACATGTAGCAGAGCTGAAGTTGTTACTTGTCACATGAGCAGAGCTGAGGTTGTTACTTGTCACATGAGCAGAGCTGAGGTTGCTACTTGTCACATGTAGCAGAGCTGAGGTTGTTACTTGTCACATCTAGCAGAGCCGAGGTTGCTACTTGTCACATGTAGCAGAGCTGACGTTGTTACTTGTCAAATGTAGCAGAGCTGAGGTTGTTACTTGTCACATGTAGCAGAGCTGAGGTTACTTGTCACATGTAGCAGAGCTGAGGTTACTTGTCACATGTAGCAGAGCTGAGGTTGCTACTTGTCACATGAGCAGAGCTGAGGTTGTTACTTGTCACATGAGCAGAGCTGAGGTTGCTACTTGTCACATGTAGCAGAGCTGAGGTTGTTACTTGTCACATCTAGCAGAGCCGAGGTTGCTACTTGTCACATGTAGCAGAGCTGAGGTTACTTGTCACATGTAGCAGAGCTGAGGTTGTTACTTGTCACATGTAGCAGAGCTGAGGTTACTTGTCACATGTAGCAGAGCTGAGGTTACTTGTCACATGTAGCAGAGCTGAGGTTGCTACTTGTCACATGAGCAGAGCTGAGGTTGTTACTTGTCACATGAGCAGAGCTGAGGTTGTTACTTGTCACAAATAGCAGAGCTGAGGTTGCTACTTGTCACAAGTAGCAGAGTTGAGGTTGTTACTTGTCACATGTAGCAGAGCTGAGGTTGCTACTTGTCACATGTAGCAGAGCCGAGGTTGCTACTTGTCACATGTAGCAGAGCCGAGGTTGCTACTTGTCACATGTAGCAGAGCCGAGGTTGCTACTTGTCACATGTAGCAGAGCTGAGGTTGTTACTTGTTACATGTAGCAGAGCTGAGGTTGTTACTTGTCACATGTAGCAGAGATCAGGGTGTCACTCGTCACTTGTAGCAACCATGAGGCTGTTACTGGGCCAGGGGGAGGCTACTGGTGACTGAGGTCCCGTGCCCAACAGGGCCCAGGGGGAGGTTAGTGGTGACTTGAGGCTTGCGTCAAACAGGGCCCAGGAGCCCGAGGCCCTGTTGGAATGTGGGCCCCTTGCTACCTGGGCCCTGTGTTGAATGTGGGCCCCCTGCACTGCAGCCTGGGGCCTGGGCCCTGTTGAATGTGGGCCCTGTTAGATCCTGCCTGCACCTGCCCTCCCAGTCACCATTGAGCAGCCAAGCCTCTTCTCACTGTTGAGAGACTCACGGTACTCACCCTGCTCGCCCGGGCTTCCACCTGCTTGTCCAGTCAGCCTGCTGCTTCATGTGGTCTGCCTGGCCGTCTGCTGTCCGCCCCCACATGCACACACGCTGTGACAGACGGACCATAATGCACTGGGCCGCAGCTTAAAGCTACAGTGCTCATTTCTGTTCGCTGTCTGCATTTACAACACTGTAGTGTCTCTTTAAAACAACACAGTGTTGTTATGCATCAGCGTTCAGAGTCAGAAGCCTGAACAAAATGTTGGGAGGGGGCCCGAGCGCGGATCCATTTGCCAGCGTGCTCGGGCCCCCCTTTTTGCTCCTAAATCACAGGGCAGCTGCAGCAGGGACGGGCCCCCTTCTAGCCCGGGCCCTGTGGCAGCTGCTTCCCCTGCTTCCACTATAGTTCCGCCCCTGGTCTATACTCTCCTCCTGTGGCGGTGCCATTCCCGCAGTGTTAGGCTCTCCCTAGGTCTCGTGCAGCGTTGTGACACATGACGCCGGCGCCCAATCAGCGCTGGCGTCACTATCTCCACCTTCGGACAAATCAAACATCAAGAGGAAGTCAGAGATCAGCTGCAGCCCTGGCTTCCTCTTCATGTTCGATTTGTCCAAAGGCGGAGAAAGCGACACCAGCGCTGATTGGGCGCCGGTATCACATGTCACAACTGCACAGGAGCCCTGGGAAGAGTGAGTGCCGACACCGTGAGAACGGCGGCATGGGAGGGGAGTATAGGCTGTATAATTTTTTGGGGCCAAACATTTTGATCAAGAAGGGGTTGTCCTAGTAGTGGAAACCCCTTTAAATGATTTTGGGGGATTCAATGACAGATAACACCTCTACATACAGTAGATAATGCAGGATTCATCATTCACAATTGGTGACATCACAGCTCACCTCCTCCCCTTCTGTACAATGACTGATAACCCCTCTATTTACAGTTGATAACACAGGATCCACCATTCTCAATAGGTGATGTCACAGCCCTACTTCTCCTCCTGCTCCTCCATTCACAATGTTTTTGCGCAGATTAGAGCATACTCAGATAATGCTTCTATACAAACAAATATGGTCTGAATCTCGTTATTGCTGCTCATGATGATGTGCCCACCAGGAAGTATGAATCTAATATTAGTAATAGTGGCCAATTTGAAAATTGCAAAATGCTAGATTTATCAATTTCCTTATTGCTTTAATAGAAAAAATAAACACATTTACATAAAAACAGGATTGGAGCTGTAGGTCTTACTCAATGACACATTCCTATTCCTATGAATCCATTCTAAAATGTCCAGAATGTGTCCCCAGCCCCAGGACACGCTAGGAGTTGTAGTTCTCCAGCAAAGATTGGAGACCAGAGTTGCAGGGTATTGATGCAAATGTTTGATCCACTAGTGGCCGTGTGAAGCCGACATTTCCCATTCATAGTGGACATAATGGCAGCACCTGTCCTGCAGAATACCCTCTCTGCTCAATAGTGAAGTGAGGGCTCTTGGCCTACTGTCAGGAGGGACAATGCAGATCAGCCCGTGTCTGAGGCGCTGCCAACTATTCTGTTTTGTCCCTAATATAAAGGAAATGTTACAATAGGCCCAGCGATTCCTAGGATCCCATCCTGTCCCCTAATCACCGTCACAAATTGTAACGCGCTACCCCCTTTGTTACAAGTTTGTGTCCAGCTTAGCCAGCAGTCAGTGGCTGTCAGTCAGCAGCACAGAGCATTAAGGGTTGACCTCAGACGGTCTATCTGTCTGTAGCGGATGTCACTCTAGTAAATATTCACTTTTTTTTGTCAGTACTGGAGCAAATGAGTTGCTTAAAGGAGACCTTACACCACATTTTTCATGTTGAAGTTGACACAGGATGTAATAGTGGCTGAAGAGCAGAATGTTCTTTTTTTTTTTTTTTTACAATTTCACCTTTCTGTTGCTTAGATATTAGCCATCAAATATTTCGCACCCAGTGTGTCAACTTTAGCCAAGTCCAAGTGGGTGTTATCATATAGTTTTCACTGGAGGCGTGTACTTCTGCCAGCTGTATCATTCTGACCAATTATAAGCAGGCAGCAGCATAGAAGTGCAGAAGAACCTGTGATGTCATCAGGGTCACATGACCTGAGTCCACAGGTCCTACCAGCCGTAGTGTGGAGCCCAAATAGGCACTGAAGATATATTACACAGTACAGAAGTATGAAAATATTAACTAGTCAATAGTTCCACACTTCTTTGCTGTGTAATATATCTCCAGTGGTTCAGAGGAATGACTATAATGAGCCGGTTAGACGTACAGATATACTAACAATTTAGAGGGTTATTCCCATCTCCAGAAATGGTTATTGTTGGATGGTGCTTGTAAATATGAGCAACTTTGTCAATTATTTCTTATTAAAATTTTCTGCCGTTTCTGAAATATTTACAATTTTATTTTCCTTACAACTTGTTGCCTTGGAGACAATAGTAAATGCTCATTGCTCACAAGCTCTTTTCTATTGAGCATGTAAGCTTGGTTTTGAAGCCGGATAGGTTGGGTGAAGCGCGCTGTTACCTAATAATCTCAGCCATCTTCACTGCATTGTCTACAACCTAGACAGCAATGGTGGACGGTAACATTGGCAATGTCCTGTAAACAAGAGAAGAGTGTTAATATCTCTAGAACGACTGGAAATTTTTATAAGCAGTAAATTAGAAAAGTGATTGGTTTTACCGGCACTGAAGACGAAATTAATCCTGTAAAATTTTTTTGTTTTGCTACCTCACCTCACAACCTAAAATTTCACTTTTTTTTCTTTGAGGGTTTGCATCAGCTCATGTAAAGAACATGCCTACAACTGAACATTTGGTTTTCTTTTTATTATGAAGCAAACAACAAATAGGACAAATAACTGAGAACTTTAGTGTGCATAACTATTCACCCCCTAAAGTCAGTACTTTGTAGAGCCTCCTTCTGCAGCAATTACAGCTGAAAGTCGCTTTGGATAAGTCTATATGAGCTTTCCACATCTTGTCACTGGGATTTTTGCCCATTCAGCAGGCAAAACTGCTCTAACTTCTTCAAGTCTGACCACAAATTTTCAATTGGATTAACATCTGGGCTTTGACTAGGCCGCTCCAAAGCATTTACACGTTTCCCCTTAAACCACTCGAGTTTTGCTTTAGCAGAATGCTTTGGGTCATTGTCTTGTTGGAAGGTGAACCTCCGTCCCAGTCTCAAATCACTGACAGACTGAAACAGGTTTTGCTCGAGAATATCCCTGTATTTTGCACTAATCATCTTCCCCTCGACTTGGACCATTTTCCCTGTCCTTGCTGCCGAAAAACATCCCCACAGCATGAT
The DNA here is from genome assembly GCA_033576555.1 of Oophaga sylvatica. Classification (NCBI taxonomy): domain Eukaryota; kingdom Metazoa; phylum Chordata; class Amphibia; order Anura; family Dendrobatidae; genus Oophaga; species Oophaga sylvatica. The sequence goes on along the minus strand of JARQOD010000003.1, from coordinate 361,067,711 downwards.
GCTGACACCACCATGATTCACTGTGGGTATGGTGTTCTTGAAATGATGAGCTGTGTTGGTTTGGTGTCAGACATGGCATTTACCTTGGTGGCCAAAAAGTAAAATTTTTGTCTCATGAGACAACAGCACCTTCCTCCATACGTATGGGGAGTCTCCCACGTGTCTTTAGGCAAGCCCAAAATTAGGTGGTGAATTTGAATAAAACGATCCACAGACAAGAATCTGAGTGGATATTTAGGATGCAGTATGTCTCCCTCGCAGTAGAGTATTGGGAGACAGAGGAGACCGGCAATGGATGAATTTTATTTTAGCAGGGGGCGTGCACACATTTTGAGCCTTAATTATGGAGGCATATGTAAACCCTTGTTTGATGCATACCAGGCACACCAGAAGGAGCAAATATGAGCTCATCAAAGCGCCCTCTTTCTAGATCATCTATATCCCTGACCTCTTGATGAACCACAAATACAGCGAAACGCTTCGAGGCAATTCAACAACACGAGAAGTGTTTTTTTTTTCCTTTATCTAATGGATGCATGAATATCCATATTATCTTTTTGCTAGTGAGTCAGCATTTACATGTCTCTTTTACTATATCGAGGTCAAGAGGAAGGGGCTTGGAGTTAAGGAATGACAAACAAAGACTGATTGAAATCTCTATTCAATATCATTGTCAACTCTACAGACTCGAAGCTAATACTGTACCTATTCTTCTTTTTACATTTCCTTTTTTATTTTACTTTAGTGACCAGGGAAATAAGGGAGGAGCAGGGGGCGCCATTCTGTATCTTAGGGTGCCAGCCTCCACTGGTAGATAGGCACACTAGTAGGTTGAGAATTGTGAAACACAGGATTTTCTGGCTGTCAGATTTTTTTTTTCCTCTTTTGCGATATGCAATAATAGACAACTATACATCTGCACGGGGTTTTGGTGTGTTTCACACATTAGAAATAAAGTATTTTTTAAAGGGATTATATGCTCACTACAGTATGGTCCTCCCTTTGTTTATTAATTATTGTTCAAAAATACATATGCACATGTCAATTTTAAGTTCTCATCCCATAAATTTAATTGATGCCTATATTTTTCTCACTGCAAATTAGACTGTTTAGTGCTGATGCATCACACACAAATCAGATTACTAAAATATTTAAACACAGGTTGTAATGTAACAAAATAAAAAGCCAAGGGGGTGAATACTTTTGCGAGGCACCGTATACTTGCATTAAGGAAAGCTATGTGACTGCCAGACTATGGAGGGTTTTTCCCATTTTTACTACTGTCCTATATCGTTGGGAAAAGTTATTCGATTTTATAGCAGCTCTACTTTGTTGGCCGACCATAAGTAATCGCTGACTTTTTGAGCTTTAGAATTCCGATCAGGATTATGAGAAAGCTGGTTGGAACCTTTTATGATGGATGTAAGGGCAGCCATATCAGTTGACGCCTATCTTGCCCAGAAACGGGTAAAACCAAAAGCCCTTTTGTCATCGGTTGATAATCGGCCATATATTGCTCTCATTCCCGATTATCGACACATGTAAACGTGGCAGCGAGCAGCCAACGTTCGCTCATCCGTCAGCAGAATGCATATGCGCAACCTAAAACGCTTCAATCTCGGCAGCACATAGAGATATGCTGCCGACATTTTGCAAACTGTATAAGGACATATAAGCAATCATTTGTTCCCTATAGGGCTTCAAACAAGATGCGTCGACGAACAATCGGGAAATTTTCTGGTTGAAAATGCTTGACCGGAGAGGACAGCTCAAGGACTTGATTTCCGCTGGAAATGCTCAGGAAATTCTGATCTTGCCGGGAATAAAGCAGCTTCGCCTTGACTGGTCACATAAGTAGTTATCTTGCCAGACTAAGTCCATGCTGTCAGCCTGTCTGTCTCCACTCGGAGGGTAAAGAACCCCGCCACTCTGCCGGCGGGATGGGGTCCTATCAACCATTTCCTTACTCTCCTGAAGTGCGGCACACATTGGATGCAATGCAACCCGGTTAACTGATCCGCTTGTTCCTGGCAGGTCAGGCTGTTCTGCCTGGTTTTGTCAGCAGGCAAAGGGTTATCAGGAAGTTCTTGGAAAAAACAAGCCTGGTGGCGGCTTTACACTCAAAGGGGAGACCAAAAAATAAAACCTTTTGATGTCACTACAAAGCACGACTTCACAGCAGAAAAGAGTAACCTGCGCAGCGGCGCTCGCCACGCTTATTGAGCATGCAAAATGCCTCCAGGGCTTCATCCTGTAGGGATTGTGAGGCTTTGCGGATATGCGGTTAACCATTACTCTGCTTTGGTTCCTCGCCTACCAAAGTAAGCCAAGGACGTGCCAGGCTCCATGCCCATCAAAAACTTCCTAAAGTTCACTGATAAATTAGTCTGACCCCCCTCCTCTATTTTAGTAAGAAAAAAAAAAGAAAAGAAAATCGACAGATGTAGAATGGATTGAATGAACTCGAATCTATAGAAACAAGCAGTGGCACAACTAGAGTCCTAGGGACCCCAATGCAGTGTGTGGACGTATGCCTCCACCTCCATATTGGTCAGATGCATGGGCCTTTGTAGCGTTCTAGATCCTACAAAGACATACATGTTCACCCTTCATGTATTGATGTTCCCATCCTGGCACCTTCCTGTCCTGGATCCCTTCTGTAATCATGTCCCCTGTCCTGGGCCCCTTTTTGTAATAATGTCCCCCATCCTGGCCCCTCTCTGTAACAATGTCCCTCTTTCTGGGCCTCTTTCTGCAAAAAGCCCCTTGTTGTAATAATGCTCCCTGTCCTTGCCCCTTGCTGTAATAATGCTCCCTGTCCTTGCCCCTTGCTGTAATAATGCTCCCTGTCCTGGCCCCTCGCTGTGATAATGCCCCTGTCCTTGCCCCTCGCTGTAATAATGTCCCCTGTCCTGGCCCCTTGCTGTAATAATAATGCCCCTTGTCCTGGCCCCTCGCTGTAATAAAGCCCCGTCCTGGTCCCTTTCTGTAATAATGTCCCTCTTCCTGGGCCCCTTTCTGTAATAATGTCCCCCGTCGTGGCCCATTCCTGTATCAATGTCCCTCTTTCTGGGCCTCTTTTTGTAATAATGTCCCCCGTCCTGACCCTTTTCTAAAACAATATCACTCACACATCCAGCTTATATAGGTGCTGATATCGGCGGGCCCTCCTCCTCCACGGGCCCATTGTGCCCCTGGAAACTAGTACATACTGTGGCTTGCAAAAGTATTCACCCCCTTGGCATTTTTCATTTTTGCTACCTTACAACCTGGATTTTCATGTTTTTTTTTTTTTTTTTTTTTTGAGGGCATGCCTCAGTTCATGTAAGGAACATACCTAGAACTGTGAACATTTGTTTTTATTTTTATTGTGAAGCAATAACAAAGAGGACAAAACTACTGAAAACTTTAGTGTGCATAACTATTCACTCCCTAAATTCAGTACTTTTGTAGCGCCTCCCTTAGCGGCAATAACAGCTGCAAGTCGCTTTGGCTAAGTATCTTAGCTTTCCACATCTGGCCACTGGGATTTTTGCCCATTCCTCAATGCAAAACTTCTTCAGCTCCTTCAAGTTACAATGTTTCCTCTGGTGAACAGCAATCTTCAAGTCTGACCACAGATTCTCAATTGGATTAAGATCTTGACTTTGACTAGGCCACTCCAAAACATTTACACGTTTCCCCTTGAACCACTCGAGTGTTGCTTTAGCAGAATGCTTTGGGTCATTGTCTTGTTGGGAGATGAACCTCTGTCCCAGTCTCAATTCACTGACAGAGTGGAACAGGTTTTGCTGAAGGATATCCTTACATTTCGCACCATCCATCTTCCCCTCAACTCAGACCATTTTCCCTTACCCTGCTGCCTAAAAACATCTCCACAGCATGATGCTGCCACCACCATGTTTCACTGTGGAGGTGGTGTTCTTGGGGTGATGAGCTGTGTTGATTTGGCGCCAGACATAGCATTTACCAAGGGGCAAAAAGTTCAATTTTGTTCTCATCTGATTTTTTTTCTGCCAATTATTCTGAAAAGTCCACCTCTATGGAGTGTATTATTATTGTCGTATGGTCAGATATTCCAGGGTTACTTTTGGTCTCTGTGCTGCCTCTCTGATTAATGCTCTCCTTTCCCGGGTTGAGAATTTTTGTGGGCTGCCCTCTCTTGGCAGGTTTGTTATGGTACCATGTTCTTCCCATTCAATGTTAATGGATTTGATGGTGCTTGGAATATCTTTATTATAACACAACCCTGACTTGTACTTCTCAACAATATTGTCCCTGACTTGCTTGGAGATCGCCTTGATCTTCATGATGTTGTTTGAGATCTCCTTGGTATTCATGGTGATGTTTGGTTAGTGATGCCTCTTATTAATGGTGTTGCCGCCTCTGTAACCTTTCAGAAATGGTTACGTGTAATATAGTGACAGACATGTGACACTTAGATTGCACACAGGTGGAAGTCCTGTCACTAAATATGGGACTTATGAGGGGAATTGCTTTCACCAGAAATTTTTAGGGGCTTCATCGCTAAAGGGGTGAATACAGAACATGCCAATTTTCAATTATTTGGTCCCATAAATTTAATCTATGTCTATATTTTTTCCACTTCAACTTAGACTATTTAGTGCTGATGGATTGCAAAAATATTTAAACACTGTTTATAATGTAACAAAATAGGAAAAAAGCCAAGGGGGCTAAATACTTTCACAAGCCACTGTAAAGGCACTGTCACACTTAGCGATCGCACAAGTGATCACGACAACGACACGACCTGGCGAGATCGCTGGTGCGATCGCTAGTTAGATTCCAAACACAACTCATCAGCGATCTGTATAACGACCTCTGCGGTCGTTGGGAAAACCTAGTCCCACCTGCGACGCTGGTGAAGTCGTTCATAAAGGATGTCACACTCAGCGATTCAGGCTCACCAGCGGGACACCAATGACCAAAAAACGTCTCAGAACGTTCATAAGCGATCAGCGACATCTCAGCAGGGGCCACATCGCTGCTACATGTCACACACAGCTAAGTCGCTAACGAGATCGCTACTGCGACATAAAATCGGAGACGCATTAGCGATCTCGTTAGCGATCTCGTTTAGTGTGACAGTACCTTAAGATGATTGAGGCAGACTGGGTGTAGTTGAGGTGGAAGCAGGGCCCAGTTGCTGGTACCTAAAATCCAGAATCTGTTGTCTTTGCCTCAGTATTTCCACACAACCCCGGCTACCCAACCTGTATGAGAAATTCAGAAATAAACAATAATGATGGAGACATCGACGCCACCATTGCCTTTCGCCTCCACAATGGAGAACATCACTGTAAGGTATATTTACAGTGTATAGCGCCATCATGTTCTGCAGCACTATACAGATATCATCCCTGTCCCCATTGAGGCTCACAATCTACACTGTGTGCAGAATTATTAGTCAAATGAGTATTTTGATCATATCATCCTTTTTATACATGTTGTCCTACTCCAAGCTGTATAGGCTTGAAAGCCAACTGCCAATTATGTAAATCAGGTGATTTGCATATCTGTAATGAGGGGTGTGGTCTAATGACATCAACACCCTATATAAGGTGTGCTTAATTATTAGGCAACTTCCTTTTCTTTGGCAAAATGGGTCAGAAGAGAGATTTGACGGACTCTGAAAAGTCAAAAATTGTGAGATGTCTTGCAGAGGGATGCAGCAGTCTTGAAATTGCCAAACTTTTGAAGAGTGATCACCGAACAATCAAGCGTTTCATGGCAAATAGCCACCAGGGTCGTAAGAAGCATGTTGATAAAAAAGGTTAAAAATAACTGCCCATGAATTGAGGAAAATCAAGCGTGAAGCTGCCAAGATGCCATTTGCCACCAGTTTTGCCATATTTCAGAGCTGCAACGTTACTGGAGTATCAAAAAGCACAAGGTGTGCCATACTCAGGACATGGCCAAGGTAAGGAAGGCTGGAAAACGACCACCTTTGAACAAGAAACATAAGATAAAACGTCAAGACTGGGCCAAGAAATATCTTAAGACTGATTTTTCTAAGGTTTTATGGACTGATAAAATGAGAGTGACTCTTGATGGGCCAGATGGATGGGCCCGAGGCTGGATCAGTAAAGGCCAGAGAGCTCCACTCCGACTCAGACGCCAGCAAGGTGGAGGTGGGGTACTGGTAATGGGCTGGTAACATCAAAGATGAATTGTGGGACCTTTTCGGGTTGAGGATGGTGGAGTGAAGCTCAACTCCCAGACCTACTGCCAGTTTCTGGAAGACACCTTCTTCAAGCAGTGGTACAGGAAGAAGTCGGCATCGTTCAAGAAAAACATGATTTTCATACAGGACAATGCTCCATCACATGCATCCAAATACTCCACAGCGTGGCTGGCCAGTAAAGGTCTAAAAGAAGAAAAAAAAATGACATGGCCCCCTTGTTCACCTGATCTGAACCCCATAGAGAACCTGTGGTCCCTCATAAAATGTGAGATCTACAGGGAGGGAAAACAGTCCACCTCTCGGAGCAGTGTCTGGGAGGCTGTGGTGGCTGCTGCACGCAATGTGGATCGTAAATAGATCAAGCAACTGACAGAATCTATGGATGGAAGGCTTTTGAGTGTCATCGTAAAGAAAGGTGGCTAAGTTGGTCACTGATTTTTTATTTTTTGGTTTTGAATGTCAGAAAGGTTTATTTCTAAATTTTGTGTTATCTTGGTTTACCTGGTGAAAATAAACACGTGAGATGGGTATATATTTGGTTTTTATTAAGTTGCCTAATATTTCTGCACAGTAATAGTTACCTGCACAAACAGATATCCTCCTAAGATAGCCAAATCTAAAAAAAAACCCACTCCAACTTCCAAAAATATTAAGCTTTGGTATTTATGAGTCTTTTGGGTTGATTGAGAACTTAGTTGTTGTTCAATATTAAAAAGAATCCTCTCAAATACAACTTGCCTAATAATTCTGCACACAGTGTAGATTCTCTATCAGGATGTCTTTGGAATGTGGAAGGAAACCGGAGAACCTGGAGGAAACACGGGGAGAACATACAAACTCATTGCAGATGTTTATCCTTGATGGGATTTGAACCCAGGACCCCAGCGCAGCAGTGCTGACCACTGAGCCACCAATTATGTTTCTGGTCTTGGGTCCAGTGGTCTGGCTATGTGCACACCTTGCAGATTAGTCTGCTGGATTTTCTGCAGAGAATCTGCACCTACTGGCAGAAAACGCAGGTAAAAATGCTTGCGGATTTCCTGCAGAATTTATGCAGATTTGTTGCGGATAGTAATGTGTTTTTGATGTGCGGATTTGTGAGAGAGAGAAAAGAATGAATGTGCCTGAGTAAAAATGCTGCTGCGGATCCGGCAAAAGAATTGACATGCTGCGGAAAAAAACCCACAGCAAATCTGTGCGGATTTTTCCCAGCATGTGCACAGCAATTCTTCATTTCACATTGAATTACATTGGCTGTGCACTACACTGCAGATTTCATACAATTCCACGTATCCAAAAACGCTGCAGAAGTGCATCGAAATCCGCAACATGTACACATACCCTAAGATGGATAAGGTTTCCTTCTTCCATATGCAAACATTAGCCATGGGAATAAAAAGGTAAAGAGCAGCCCTTAGCCAATGTGTTAAGATGAGCAGATTCTGAGCTATAGACATATGTTGTGTATCAACTATAATCTGTAGTCTTCATTATGGTTTTCCAATGCATCATTTGTCCACTAAACCGAAAAAGTTGACAACACGGGAGGCAGCGGATAGCGTGCAGTCATATCAGGGTTGTAGGTGAGCGAGCGATCGGACTGGGTATTTGTGTCTATGATAATGAAATAATCTCTCACCACTGATGAGTCTGGGACACGTCACTCTGCAGATGAACGATCGCCATGTAAATACTTGGCCGTCTGTATAGATGAGGCTGCGTGTGAGTGCGATCATATGGATTGTGGGGAACGCTGTGCTGGTTATTTATTGGAAGCATTGGGCGCTTACAGGTTCCAGCATTGTAAATCCATAGACTGATGTCATTGGGGGCAACAATGCGTCTAGTGGAATGCTTTTGAGGATTCTTTTTTAGAATAAGGGTATGTTCACACCCAGCAGGTTTGTTGCAATTTCCACTACTGTCTCGGATTTCTGCAAACCCCATACAGATGCTTCCTGCCAAAACAACCCTGTTCAGATGATCGGTATTTAATTTCAGTCTCTAGAGATTTCCTGCAAAAAAAAATTTGCCGCCTGTGAACATACCCTAACCCTCACAAATCTCAGAGGGAAGATTTCTCAACCAACTGATGTTAGGGAGACCGGGCCACTATCTGTGTATGGGACCTCCTGACTCCCCGACAGATGATGCCTGGAGATACGGATCGCAGCAAAAGATATATATGGGGTGCACCTAACGCCATAAATATCTACCCGGGTGCCAGACTATGTATGGATGAACCATATAAACAAGGAGAGAAAAAGACCATAACAATAATAAGTCTGCACACCAGGAAACAATTTAGGATAGAAAAAATACCATAACTTATTTTATTTGGATAAGAAAAAACACACAACAATTAAAATCATTTAAAAACACACATAATGTGCCATGTACCATACATCTGACCCCTGGCTAGTGCCAAACAATATAATATGACCCTTTATGTTATTATATGCATCTGCCCCTGGTGGACACAGATCACTATCTGCAATTGACAATGGACATGGAACTCATGTGTGAATGCGGCCCACTGGTGAATATATCCTAATGAGCCATGTGAATACAAAACACACACAAATCACAAGATGCATATATGAAAACCTGGGAACTGCAGCCAAATAGGGGCTAAAGATATAGCACCCAATTGGATAAATAAGAAAAAGAAAAAGAGCCATGTAAAGGACAAAATAAGAAATATTTAATAAACTGAGGGTAGAGATGTGCCCCAGATGTATGTCTACTGATGTGGGAAAAGGGGTAAACCAGTAGCATCCCAGTCCCAAAAGCCTGCAGACAAAAACCCAGAAGAGTCACAGTGCCCTAAATGGCAGGAAACATGAAGGAGCCTAAGAAGCAGGGCACATGGGAACAAGCCCCACGCGTATCGCTGTTGAACACAGCTTCATCAGGGGAAGTGGGTTTGCTGATCCAAATGACAAACACATATACCGTTGCTAATTACCTTAATTGCATACAAGTGAACGTTCCATGGGTGAGGGAGGGCGGAAATCTCTCTAGACATCACAGTTGATGCGGCCAGGACGTAAAGTGAGACCAAATGAACGCCAAGACCATGACGCCCCTGCAGCAGCGTCATGATCTTGCGAGATGTTGAGCAAGAGTCCGTGAGGACAGAGTGCGCATGCGCAATAGAACAGACCGGTCTGCTCTGGCAATATAGAAGCGTTCACTTGTATGCAATTAAGGTAATTAGCAACGGTATATGTGTTTGTCATTTGGATCAGCAAACCCACTTCCCCTGATGAAGCTGTGTTCAACAGCGATACGCGTGGGGCTTGTTCCCATGTGCCCTGCTCCAATTTCTGTTTGTAGACCTCAAACCTCAGTAGGCAAACACTGTTGATTTTTTTTTTTTTTACAGGATTCACTGCCAGTATCCACTGGACAACTGGGAATTAACCATTTACCCACTTCATTGCTCAAGCCCATCAGGGATAATAATTTTATTTATAGGCCTGTCTTAGATTTTTAGGACAGTGGAGGGCACAGGAAGGGCGGTAGAAAGATGAGGGAGGAGATATAGGGCGGTGCAGCACTGTAGAAAGTTTTGTGAGAGAGAATGATAAGTTTACATGATATTTTGTAGCAGATGGGCAACCAGTGCAATGACTGGCACAGGGTGGAGGCACCATTGTAGTGGCTGGATAGAAATATGATTCTGGCTGCTGCATTCAGGATAGATTAGAGAGGGAATAGGTTTGTAAAAGGAAGACCAACTTAGTAGAGAGTTGCTGTAGTCCAGATGAAAAGAAATGCGCGACATTAAGAGTGTTCACAGTTTGAAAGGTGAGAAAAGGTTGGATTCTGGAGATTTTTTTTTTAAGGTGATGGTTACATGAGTGATCGGATGTAGGTAGTGGAGGACACATCTCTGTCAAATATAACCCAAGACAGTGAGCGTGTTACTTGGGAGTTAAGGTAGAACCACGCATGAAAATGGTAATATCAGGTCTAGGCAGGTTATTAGAAGGAGGAAACTTAAGAAGTTCAGTTTGGGAAAGATTCAGTTTCAGAGAGAGGGAGGACATGATGATAGAGACAGCGGACAGACAATTCCTGGTATATTGTAGAAATGCAAGGGTGATGTTGGGAGATGATGTGTATAATTAGGTGTCACCAGAATAAAGATGGTACTGGAAACCATTCTGCTGATGGTTTGTTCAATAGGGGAGGTGTATAAAGAAAAGGACTGAACCCCAACAATAAGAACAAGAGAAGCCAACAAAAGAAACAGTGAAGGTGCGGTCTGAGAGATGGGAGAACCAAGGAAAATGGTGTCCATGAGGCTGATGGAGCGTATCTTATTGAGAATGAGTTGTTGGTCCATGGTGTCAAATGCTGCAAAAAGATCCAAGAGAAGGTAGTGACTATTAGATTTAGCAGTTTGCAGATGGCTAGAAACTTTAGTGAGGGCAGTTTATGTAGAGTGTAAAGAGCAAAACTTTTTAACAAATTTTAGATAAAACACAACCCATCTTAAAGACGTCATGCACATTAGATCGAAGTCGCTGACAATCTAACGTGTATGTGAACTGCCGCTCCCTCAACAATCTGCAGACATTGCAGTTGATGTCTAATTGAAATTTCTAAAGATGTAAAGGAATTTGATTGCAAGCTCTTGAAGCATGAACATTTCATTGTTTCAAGCTGTGCAAGGTCCTCGGAATATATAACATATCTAGAAAGGATGGCTGCCATGCCTGAAGCATTGGTGAATTATAAATTACCTGGTAATAGGAAGCCGCGTGGAGCGTGTTAAAGTGCCCGGCTGTGCGGCGTGATGTTCGGAATTCCTAATATGCAGTCGGATTAAAATCTGATTCATCCATTATCTCTGCTGCTGGAATTATTAACCCAGGGTCACATGTCCATCTCCGGAGATGATGGAGAATTTTATTGCATTTGCCATATATCTGTTGTTCACCTGAGACATTATGGGAAGATCTGTAACCATAGATTGCTGCTTCCTTTTTAATCGTGACCTGTTCGCTCCTGAGTAGTGGATCCACACATATAAGGTTGGCAGCATCTTCTGGAAAACGGCAAATCTAGATGCAATAATATATAGCTTACAGAAAGACATGGATTGGAAGTAACTTAGTTTGTGTCAGGAGACAGGTGGCCAGTCCAAATGGGGACCTTGAATTTTGGATGTGTAAAACTGGCCTAACCTCGCGGGCCTTGGTTTTATGGCAGCTCTCAAGTAGTATTAAGTAGGATATATTTGGCGCAAAGTCTAACTCCTTTGTTAAAGTTGATGAGTTGGAAGCTGGAAAAATAGACAGGTGGACCATTATGATGGTGACTTCACTGGGTTTAAGCCAGTCTTGTGGTGTTTTCTGTATGCAAGGGTTAGCATCATCTGAAAGTGGTCAAGATTGGAAAACAGGTGGCAGGGTCATATATATGTGCCCAGGGCTCAGTGATGCCATTGGAAGTGAAGGCTAGCCCATCTCACCAATTTGAGTCCGTAGCTCTTCGGGTCAGATTGGAACAGAGTGCTTATGCTGACCCTTGTCCACACCAAAAAGTGCACGCATAGGCACAAAGGAGACCTACGATTTATACTTTTTCTCATTTTCATTTTTTCTTATTCTCGTGCAGACATTCATAGTACAGACGTGGCTTTACACGTAAGTGCAGCGTCGGATTGGAGCACCTTGGGCCCACCAGAGAAAATCATTCTTGTGGCCCACTATGTAGCTACATAGAAATAAATACAAGACCACCAATTATTATTATTTATTATTATAGTGCCATTTATTCCATGGCGCTTTACATGTAAGTTGTCAGAGTATAATATAAGGTAGTACATGTCTTAATTAAGTAGCAGGGATTGTGGTAGCCCCCTCATAGAATATAAAATAGCCCCCCTCATAGAATATAATGTAATCTCCCTCATGGAATATAATGCAGCCCCCTCATAGAATATAAAATATCCCCCCTCGCAGAATATAATGTAGCCTTCCTCATGAATATAATGTATCCCCCTCATAAAATATAATGCAGCCCCCCTCATAGAATATATTGCAGACCCCCCACAAAAATATAATGCAACCCCCTCATAAGGTATAATGCAGCCCCCATAGAATATAATGTAGCCCCCCCTCATATAGTATAATGTAGCCCCCTCACAGTATAATGCAGCCCCCATAGAATATACTGTAGCTCCGTCATAGGGCATAATGCAGCCCCCTCATATAGTATAATGTAGCCCCCTGCGAATAATGCAGCCCCCACATAATATAATGCAGCTCACCTCATAGGGTATAATACTGCCCCCCTCATAGTGTATAATGCAGCCCCCACCCATCATTGCCCATTCCACCACCTCCATCATTGTCCATTCCACCACAACCATCATTGCCTTCTCCCCACCACTCCCATCACTGCCCTCTCCATCTCCTCCTTCATTGCCTTCTCCCCCCACCACCACCATCATTGCTTTCTCCCCCACCACTCCATCATCCTTTTCACAACCGCCAAAATTGCCTTCTCCCCCACCACCCCCATCCCTGCTCTCTCTATCACCCACATCATTGCTCTCTCCAATACACACGCACCACACACACACTCACGCAGGCACCCCACAGTCGCAGCACATCCCGGCAGCATCTTCGTCGCTGGCAGCTTTCTCTCTGAAACAGCCATGTGCTGAATGATGTCATCCAGCTGCGCCCCTGTGTCAGACAGGAAGCAGGACGGCATCGGATCCCTGCAGCTACTGTAAGGCGGCCAGGATGGTAGTCGTGGCAACGGGTTCTATTGTTCCCACACCCTGGCGCCCTATAGATGAAATACAATGTCCCCTTTGCTTTGTGTGTGATGCGTGCAGACAAGTACTCACTTCTGTCACTGGAATTCCATCAGTCTCTGTCACTCCAGCCTCCGGCTCCAAGGTTCCATGAAACACCACAGAGTCACAGTTCTTTTCCAACAGTTGAACTTTACTAAACAGCAAAGCATCCATCACATCAGCAGCACAGTTCACACAGAGCAACGTTTCTTGCACTTTTCCTGCCTTCCGGGCAGACTCTTTTCTCTCTACAATCTCTCTTTCTCTGTTCCTGGCAATCCCTGCCGTCTCCTTGGACCATCCGGGTCCCAGACACGGCTTCTCTGTACCTGCCATCCGGGTAGTTCCCTGTCAGCCCCTCGTCCAGTTCCATTAGGCAAACGCCATTTCAGCTGCTCCCGTCCTGGTCTCAGACTCTGAATCCTTAGTGGGGATGATTCTGTTGAGCTGGTGCCCGTTTACACTGTTCTCCAGCCGGGGGGACCATCCGCAGACTTATCCCCATGGCCTGTTACTGTCTTACTGTGTCTGTCCTGCCCTTGGGAAGACTGCCCAGGCGACCGAGCCCAAACAGGAAGTACCTTTCCTATATCTTCCTGCTCTGTGTTGCTCTGCTCTAACTCCTCCTTTCTGAATAACCCCTTGCTTCCCGTGCCTAAACTACTCTTACATCTATCCTATGCTCTATCTCTAATGTGCCCCCCTCTATTCTAATTCACCTACAGTCCTTTCTAATCCATCCCTAAGCCTATGCACAATACATGACAAATACATTTGCATTACAGTACAGTCATGGCCAAAAGTTTTGAGAATGACACAAATATTAATTTTTACAAAGTCTACTGCTTCACTTTTTCTAATGGCAATTTGCATATACTCCAGAATGTTATAAAGAGTGATCAGCTTAACAGCAATTACTTGCAAAGTCAATATTTGGCTAGAAAATGAACTTTATCCCCCAAAACACATTTCAACATCATTGCAGCCTGCCTTAAAAGGACCAGCTAACCTCTTTTCAGTGATTGCTCCATTAACACAGGTGTGGGTGTTGATGAGGACATGGCTGGAGATCAATCTGTCATGATTAAGTAAGAATGACACCACTGGACACTTTAAAAGGAGGCTGGTGCTTGGCATCATTGTTTCTCTTCTGTTAACCATGGTTATCTCTAAAGAAACACGTGCAGTCATCATTGCAATGCACAAAAAATGGCCTAACAGGGAAGAGTATCACAGCTAGAAAGATTGCACCTCAGTCAACAATCTATCGCATCATCAAGAACTTCAAGGAGAGAGGTTCCATTGTTGCCAAAAAGGCTCCAGGGCGCCCAAGAAAGACCAGCAAGCACCAGGACCGTCTCTTAAAAGTGTTTCAGCTGCAGGATCGGGCTACCAGCAGTGCAGAGCTTGCTCAGGAATGGCAGCAGGCAGGTGTGAGTGCATTTGCACGCACTGTGAGGCGGAGACTCTTGGAGAAAGGCCTGGTCTCAAGGAGGGCAGCAAAGAAGCCACTTCTCTCCAGAAAAAACATCATGGACAGACTGATATTCTGCAAAAGGTATAGGCAGTGGACTGCTGAGGACTGGGGTAAAGTTATTTTCTCTGATGAATCCCCTTTTCGATTGTTTGGGACATCAGGAAAACGCCTCATTCGGAGAAGACAAGGTGAGCGCTACCACCAGTCTTGTCTCATGCCAACTGTTAAGCATCCTGAAACCATTCATGTGTGGGGTTGCTTCTCAGCCAAGGGAATTGGCTCTCTCACAGTCTTGCCTAAAAACACAGCCATGAATAAAGAATGGTACCAGAATGTCCTCTAAGAGCAACTTCTCCCAACCCTCCAAGAGCAGTTTTGCGATCAACAATGCCTTTTCCAGCATGATGGAGAACCTTGCCATAAAGCAAAGGTGATAACTAAATGGCTCAGGGAACAAAACATAGAGATTTTGGGTCCATGGCCTGGAAACTCCCCAGATCTTAATCCCATTGAGAACTTGTGGTCAATCATCAAGAGACGGGTGGACAAACAAAAACCTAAAAATTCTGACAAAATGACAGCATTGATTGTGCAAAAATGGACTGCTATCAGTCAGGATTTGGTCCAGAAGTTGATTGAGAGCATGCCAGGGAGAATTGCAGAGGTCCTGAAGAAGAAGGGTCAACACTGCAAATATTGACTTGCTGCATTAACTCATTCTAACTGTCAATATAAGCTTTTGTTACTCATATGTTTGCAATTATTATATTTCTATCTGTGATAAAAACATCTGTCAAACACACATAAAAACAGAGGGCAGCAGATCATGTGAAAATATAATATTTGTGTCATTCTCAAAACTTTTGGCCATGACTGTACACACAATAGTAAAACATTAATAAAACGTCAGGGTACCGCACGTGACAGGTGAACAGCATTCAGCAGAGAGAAGGTACATGAGGTTCCCCGCCACCTCCTAACACTACACTCCGCTGCCATTTTCTCCTGTAGGCAGCAGAGCTGCAGGGATCACTCCCTGCCCGCCGATTACCCTCAGGGTTAGCGGCCCTGCAGTGGCCCACCTCCGGGGTACATGTGGTATGTACGCTCCTGCGGCCAGTGCTAGCCTCAGCCTGCGGCTAACACTGTCTGCTAATAAAGTGAAATGAATATTCTCTCCTCTCCACGTCCATGGAGCGTGACTATTCCTTTCTCTTTAGTAGCGGGGACAGGCTCCTGTCTCCACCTCCTGCTCTGCTAGCACCAGGCGGGCCCCCCTGACTCGGGCCCTATAGCTGCTGGGTGTGCATCTATTAGCGGCACGCCACTGGCTGGAGGCCCCTGGAGCAGCAGGGGCCCTAGGCAGCTGCCAGCCCTGTATGCCAGCAGGTGTGTCTGGGCCCACCGGAGAATCCTCCGGTTACCCGGAGGGCCAGTCTGACCATATGTAAGGTTTGGTTTTTTTTTTGTTTTACCTACAACCTGTCCCAGATCGAACCTGTCCCATGTTTGGGCAGTTCAGTGGTATATCCTCAGGACACAGATACAGCTGATTATAATGGTGGGGCAGGAGATGACAGGTTCTTCCTCCATTGAAGGTCCTCCCAAGACCTTTTGGTCACGTGAAATTCTAAGGTCATGTAAAAGGCGTAGCATGAGGACAAGGTGTGTGTGTGTCTGTTAATGTAGCAGCTGTAGGTGTTTTTTTTTGATGTAGCGGAGGTATGTACCTTGGGGGCATCAGACTATGTTGGACGCCATGAAGGGGCCAAGAAAGTGTTACCACATTGTGTGCCAACAGTAATGGGTCTAAGTAGGAGCAATATTTTTGTGTGGGCACATATAAAGGCTTCCTTTAAAATTAAAAATTGCTTGTGTCCGTCTTTCATATTGAAAGTTGGGGGGTATGCACACCCTGGAGTTTTGTGCACAGGTCAGTAGTAGAGACACGAACGAGGACATGACATGTGCTTTGTATTTTGAACTCTTTTTATCCGATTCATTACTGCATGTGCCCGCTATGTCTAGTTTTTGGTGTTTTTCGCCTGTTTTTGATTTGCACCAAATCTTTCCATTTGCACCTTATGTTTTAAACTATTTCATGCTTTTGCCCCCTTTTTTATGCGTGTCATTGTGGATGGGATTTGGGGTCTTTAGGTATATCCAGCTGATTAATCAATTGCACCTTTTTAAAATAGTCGCAATATTTTGGCTCAAACATCCTCCGGTTGTAATTTTCTACATGCCTGGAATTTTTGTTCAAATTGGGACATTTTAGTAGAGCATGCAGCTTTTGTTTTGTTACTTTTTTGTACCCTTCTAGAGCAAAAACAAAAGCAAAATAACTGGACTTAAATATCCTTACAAATGGTGAATCGGATCCTTTGTCTTAGTTCTTCTCTGAAGTACCGCAGGTTGAAGAAGTTGTCTAAAATTAGAAAAAATGGGTCGGTTTGCATGTTTACCAGGAACAGCGCCACGCCTGTCCATGGGTTGTGTCTGGTATTGCAATTGAACCCAGATTAGGTAAATGGCAGGAGGGGGACTGTGACATTTTCTCAAAACAGTAAGTGCAACGGTACCCTAAAAAAAGAACGATCTTTCAAAGTCTTGATCAAGGCCTGGAAAATTCTTGGATTTTATTTTTTGGGTTATTGTGGCAGCCATTAGTTAAATTTTTATATGGCATAATCTTATTTTAATTTTAACCTCTCACTTTTAATTCTGGCACATGATTGTGACTAGCCCTCATCGCTAGAGCAACTAATAAGAATTCCTCCCCATTGACCGGGTGTTTCCGCCAGCACTGAAAGCATTAATCAGCCGGGTGGTTATACTGATTGCATCCGGCTCCGCTTGTCCCAGCAGAGGCTGCCGGAGAAAAAGCACAAAGCTGCAGTCTAATAACGGCAGTCATTGTGTTCCCAGCCTGCATCGATCTGTTAGCAGCACAGGAAGCAGATCCTGATAGACGGGCGCATGTATCTCTGACAGGCCGCAATGTTGGATCATAGTCATGGTAAATTATGAATGAAGTGTGGGGACTGATATATGGACAGTGCAGAGGTTGCAACTCCCAGGTGGGCACAGCAGGGGCTTCAGATCTTGTAGGACATCGTTGAGGCTTCTCACCGTGCCTGGTGCCATGGTGGAGATGTGCCGATCTGAAGATCGTGCTGTATGGCGACGCCTTCATTCAGAGCCAGATTATGGAGATATCCTTCCTTTAGAGAAAGATACCTTTTGCGCCTCCCTGATATTCAAGATCCAGTTTGGCCCTATATTGGTACTACAATAAAGCTTGTACAGAACGATAATGTGTGCAAACTGTAAAGCGCTGCGGAATATGTTAGCGCTATATAAAAATAAAGATTATTATAACTGTAACATGGCTGCGTGCATAAGTCTTTACTCTCCAAAAAGCCCCCCAAACACATTACACTAATGGTGGCTGCTCTCGCCGATGTCGACTGGTTCAGCCGACACTTTGTCTATGGGGACGCTGGCCATTTGACAGGGAAGATGTCAATCAGGCATGTCTGATTTTGGATGTTTTCCCGGAGATAAGCCGCCGCCCGAAATGTCTGTCGGTGGCTCTCTCACAGAGAACACAGGAGTCATCCGCCAAACAAGTTCTCCTGTGTAAGGGAGAGATGCCCGTGATTGCTGCTGGCCGAATGTTCAGCCAAAGCATCCTTTGCCCGACAGTCATCTCATGTGTGGGGACCATAACACTCCTTAGTTTTTACAGTGAGCATAAAGATACATTTAGACAGGTCTCAGCTGATAAATGAGCGCCGATCGACTATAGACAAGATGATTGGTGCTCGTTTAAAAGCCCTTTAAGGCTATGGTTCCACGGTCCGGAACCATAGCGCTTTAGACGGAGCGGAAATTCCGCTCCGTCTAAGCCCCGCCCCCTTTCTGACGCGCGATCTTTCCGGAGGTGTTCAGGACACCTCCGGAACACCTCCGGAAAGAGCGCAGGGCTACATAGCCCTGTGTTAATTATGTTGCGGCGACGCACCGTCGCCGCAATACGCGAGGACATGCTGCGGTCTAAAAAGACGCGCCGCATGTCCGTTTACGCAGGTTTGCCACCTGCGTATTGTTACGCATAGTGGAGACGGGATTTCTTGAAATCCCCTCCACTATGCTGTAACATCTGGACGCTGCGTGTTTGGCGCTGCGCCAGCGCACAGCGCCAAACACGCAGCGTTTCCTGACCGTGGAAACTCACCCTAAGGCTACTTTCACACATCAGGTTTTTACAATCAGGCACAATCCGTCAAAGTTGAGAAAAGACGGATCAAGCGCAGATTGTAAAAAACTGACGTGACGGATCAGTTGTTTAGATGGATCCGTCGTGAACTTTTTAACCTTGAGAAGTAGAGAGAGAGAGAGACCTAAAAAAGCTATAGGAATAGTTCCAGGCATGCTCAGAGTGGAAAAAAGGAATCTGGTGACTGGATCCGTCTTTTTCCTGTTCCGGCGCCTATAGACTTCCATTGTAGCAAAAAGCCAGAAGCGCCGCATCTGGCGCTGTCCGGTTTTTTGCCGCATACAAAAAACGTTGCTAGAGACGTTTTTTCAAGACACCGGAATGAAAATAGATTTCGACGGATCCGTTTTTTCCAAAAATAGCCGGATCCTGCCTGACGGAAAAAAAATGATGTGTGAAAGTAGCCTTATGTGGTGAAAGAGATAATTCTGTCCCCATGCAGCATCCCGTGTTCACCAGCTGATGTGCTTCACGCAACAATTCATCAGCCAATGAATAAGTGTTTGGGCTTTTGCAGACGACCATGTTTTCGGTCCAAATTAAATCTTTTAAAACATCCGATCGCCCTCCAACCAATGTTATTGTATGAGGCTGTGACAGATTGCACAGGGGAAGAGGGTGTCAACTTCACTCACCTCGGGGGAGGGGAGTGAAGGACCCAGCAGGGATCGGCTCTCTGGCGCCACCACTTGCCCCAGGTCCATCAGGGAACATAGTCGCTGGAAAGGCTTCCCTTAGAGGTACGAGTTATTGAGGCGCTCGCAGTGAGGGGGGATATATATCATCAGTCCAGGCTGGGGATATATATACACACCTCCCAGCCATCACTGCCAGAGTTCCTCACTAACAGTATGGTTTGCCACCAGTTCCTCGTTCGAAATAAGTCCCGTCTGACAACAGGCTTATATCATGTCAGAAACCAACCCGGGTAGCGTATAATATAAACAACTGAGCATGCTGACATGGGGATTCATGTATCGACATGAGAGAAGCCCAAGATTAATTTTATATTTAATCGCCGAACAGGCGCACTGGAAATATACAGAACAGGCATTTACAGAACAATATACAGGTATACAGTCAAGAGTGTAGTACAAGGGTATGGTATAGATAGGGTGCAATTACCGTGTTATGTAGCATGTGACCACAGGGAGTTGATGATGGATCGCAGGTCCAAATCTTAGTTACAGGCTTTCCTGGCCGTGTCAGGTAACGGATCCTCCTGCCAGTAGAAAACTAAGTCCAAAATGAGGTGCTGCCTCTTAATCTCCTAGGCTGTTCCCTCCCATACTCTGCACCCACCCCTGGGCTTGTGCAGCCTCTCTCCTCCCATATCCAAGAGTATGGTTTTCTGTCCATAACCGTGGAGGCTTATAACTTTACGCCCGAAGCTCTGAATGGAACGGCAGCGGTGCCACTGGATTCTGCTGGATTTTATCGGCACATAGAGACTAAATATGCCTACTATATGTAATTCCTGGTGTCTATGCTTTGTAACTCAATAATGCAGCGAACTACAGGTGGCTGCCAGGCATAGGCGTGTGGGGGAAGGAATGCAGAGTCCGATAATGTGCTCGGCTAGACTCAGAGATATTGCATTGTTATTAAAGTCATTTTCCAGATTCAATATCTCAGAGCCTTGCACTGGTTAACCTGGGATCTTTTGTCCCATGATGTAAGCCTGAAGGAACAAAAGGGAGCCAGCTGGCTGTAGCTGCATGAGAGCTCACACCCTGGTGTTATTTGCTAGTCATAGAGCTTCAAAGGGCTTGTTCCTGGAGTTTAATTAAAGGAAATCCATGATCCTGTGGAATCCCAAGGGTGGAGGCACATTTCAGGAGAGGGGGACATTTTACTTCGTCCCTCACTCCTCACCGCTTTAGAGGGCACTAGGGGGCATCACGTACCCTTTAAGTCCTTGGAGCAGCGTGTTTTGCCCGGCCGCTGAAACGTGGCAGGGGCATTCTTCATGCCGAATGGCATCACATTGGACTCGTACAGTCCAAACAGGGTGATAAAGGCAGAGCGCTCCCTGGCCTCGTGGGTCAGAGGGATCTGCCAATATCCTCGGCTCAGATCCATGATGGTCAGGTACTTAGTCCCGACCAACTGATCGAGCAGGTCATTGATACGTGGCATAGGGAACGCATCGGTGACCGTGACAGCGTTGAGCACCCGGTAGTTCACGCAGAATCAGGTTGTTCAGTCCTTTTTGGGGACGAGGACTACGGGCAATGCCCATGTGCTGTTGCATGCCTGAATCACCCACAGCTTCAGCATTTCGTCAATCTCCTGGCGCATCTGCTGCACCTCGAGAGAGACCCGATATGCTGACCGCCGAATCGTGGGGTGATCCTCAGTGTCCACGTGATGGACAGCCAACTCAGTCCTTCCAGGAAGGCTGCTGAACAGCTCCCGGAAGGGGCGTAGAGTAACCGCCAACTGGGACTGTTAGTCCTCGGAGAGCTGGTGGCCAACCACTACGTCCTCAATGGATCCACCCGCCTTGGCTTGGGTGAGCAGATCCAGGAGGCTTTCAGCGTCTCCTTCCTCGGGAAGGTTGCACACAGGCCTCCCGCTCATGATGGGCCTTCATCATGTTCACACGGAAGGCCTTCCTCCTTCCATTCGCGTGGTCTAGGATGACCAGGTACGTCATAATAAAAATATTGAAGGAAGAGAAACCAATCACAAACTAAAGTGTTTCTATACGAATGCACAAAGCATGGGCAACAAACAAGGAGAACTGGAGCTACTAACGCAGGAGAAGAAATATGATGTCATTGGAATCACTGAGACTTGGTGGGACGATACACATGATTGGAATACAAGGCTAGAAGGATACAACTTATTTGCAAGAAACAGACTTGATAAACGAGGAGGAGGTGTTGCATTGTATGTTAGAAAAGCCTATATCTGCACAGAGATTGACGCTTCAGAGACTGGGAGTTCTGTGGAAACTGTTTGGGTAAGAATACAAGGACAGAACAATGGAAAGGACACCATTGTAGGCATTTACTACAGGCCGCCTGTGCAAGCTGAAGATATGGATGAACTCTTTATGCATCAAATGGCCAAGTTCTCCAAAAAATATGACATAGTGGTCATGGGAGATTTCAACTATCCAGACATTTGTTGGGAATCTCTCTCAGGCAAAACTAACACGTCCAGGAAATTCTTATCCTCTCTTGCTGACAACTTTATCTTCCAAAAGGTAATGGAGAAAACAAGGGGATCTGCTACCTTGGATCTAATCCTCATAAACAGGGAGGAAATGGTGGAGGAGGTAAGAGTGTCTGGGACTCTAGGAGGTAGTGACCATGCTATTTTAGAATTTTGGATAACAAGAGGAGGAAGACCTGTGAAGACTCAGACGTCAAGGTTAGATTTCAGAAAGGCAGATTTTAAGGAACTCAGAAAGAGAATTGGAGGGATCCAATGGCTGGATATCCTTAAGGACAAAAATGTCCAGGAAGGATGGAAAATCTTGAAAAATGAGATTCTCAAAGCACAATCGTTAACAATTCCGAAAAGAGGGAAGAATGGGAAGCATTTAAGGAAACCAGGATGGATGAACATAGAACTTAAACACATGCTAAAAAGGAAGAAAGAAATGTTTATCAAATGGAAAGAGGGAGGCATATCTAAAGAAGAATATAATGCCGTCTGCAGAACCTGCAGGGCACAAATCAGATTATCTAAAGCTGACAATGAATTAAGGCTTGCAAGTGACGTCAAAAGCAACAAAAAAGGATTTTGGGGATACGTCAAAAGTAAAAGAAAAGTCAAAGATGCTATAGGATTTTTACAGGATGAAAATGATGAAATGGTAAGTCAGGATGTTGAGAAGGCTGAACTTTTAAATTCCTATTTTGCATCTGTTTTCTCTCAGAAAGGAAATGTAACATCAACTGATCTTCACTCTCCTATTAAAGGAATAGAAGAATCCAGGATATCTATAAACAGAAAGACAGTGAGGAAACACTTAGCTAACATAAATGAATTCAAGTCTCCAGGTCCAGATGAATTACACCCCAGGGTACTGAAGGAGATAGCAGAAGAAATTCTTGAACCACTGTCCATAATCTTTGAAAATTCTTGGAGAACAGGAGAAGTCCCAGAAGACTGGAGAAGAGCAAATGTTGTTCCGATCTTCAAAAAGGGAAGAAGGTGGACCCAGGGAACTACAGGCCGGTGAGTCTGACTTCTATACCAGGAAAGATCTTTGAACAAATTATTAAAGAACATGTATGCAAGTACCTGGATAAGAATGAAGTGATTAAACAGAGTCAGCATGGGTTTGTAACTAATAAGTCATGTCAGACTAACTTAATTTCCTTCTATGACAGAATCACTGACTGGGTGGATCAGGGAAATGCTGTAGATATAGTATATCTTGACTTCAGCAAAGCATTTGACAAAGTATCTCACACAATCCTTATTGAAAAAATGACTAAGTATGGAATGGACAAGGCAACTGTTAGGTGGATTCATAACTGGCTTAGTGATCGGACCCAAAGAGTGGTTGTAAATGGCTGCACATCCAGTTGGAAGAATGTCTCAAGTGGGGTACCACAAGGCTCTGTTTTGGGCCCTGTATTGTTCAACATCTTTATCAATGATTTAGATGAAGGAATTGAGGGTAAACTGATCAAATTTGCTGATGACACAAAGCTAGGAGGGGTAGCTAATACTAGAGAAGAGAGAGAGAGGATTCAAAAAGATATACATAAACTGGAGCAGTTGGCAGCAACTAACAGAATGGATTTTAACAGGGAAAAATGCAAAGTACTACATCTGGGCAATAAAAATGAAAAAAGCATATACAAAATGGGAGGAATAGGGCTAAGTAACAGCACATGTGAAAAAGACTTGGGTATACTAATTGATCACAGACTTAACATGAGTCAACAGTGTGATGCAGCAGCAAAAAAGGCAAATGCAATTCTAGGATGTATCAACAGAAGCATACAGTCTAGATCACGTGAGGTCATTATTGCCCTCTACTCCTCTTTGGTCAGACCTCATCTGGAATACTGTGTCCAGTTTTGGGCACCACATTTTAAAAAAGACATCAACAAACTGGAGCAAGTTCAGAGAAGAGCCACCAGAATGGTGACCGGTCTGCAAACCATGTCCTATGAGGAACGGTTGCAGGATTTGGGAATGTTTAGCTTGCAAAAAAGAAGACTGAGAGGAGACTTAATAGCTGTCTACAAATATCTCAAGGGCTGTCACATTGTAGAAGGATCATCTTTATTCTCATTTGCACAAGGAAAGACTAGAAGCAATGGGATGAAACTGAATGGGAGGAGACACAGATTAGATATTAGAAAAAACTTTTTGACAGTTAGGGTGATCAATGAGTGGAACAGGCTGCCACAAGAGGTGGTGAGTTCTCCTTCAATGGAAGTCTTCAAACAGAGGCTGGATAGACATCTGTCTGGGATGATTTAGAGAATCCTGCTTTGAGCAGGGGGTTGGACCAGAAGGCCCAGGAGGTCCCTTCCAACTCTACCATTCTATGATTCTATGTCATTGAGCCGCTGGTACGAGGTATGGGCCCTGTTGTGAATACTCTGGAGGCGACTTCTGAGCTGGGGCTCCCTCCGGTGGTTGCTGAGGGTAATGAACTAATTGCTGAATGGCCTTCAGCTGGCTCTGAATGGTCTGATATAAGTGACCTGAACTCCCTTCAGCCTTGCCGGTAATCAATTGTTCTTCCACGTCTTGCTTGGAACTCAGCTTGCATTCCTGCTCTCATTCAGATAAGTGATTTGCTGTTTTTTTTTCCTCTGGTTGGGTTTTCTTGCTGGTTTGCTGCTTAGCAGTAGACTTCAGCCTGGTCCCTTTAGGGGCCTGGCTCTGCAATTGTGCTCAGTTTGAGTCTGCACTTTTGCTCTGTTCCTATGTCACTTTTTATGTGCTGAATTGCTGTGTGTTACACCAGAGATCTGATTTAGGTGGTAGAGATCGTGTGATCTCAGGTTTTTTGTTAATCAGAAGTGTTGGTATTTTTGTCAGGGTTTTTTTTGGGTTGTAGTCAGAATTCTTACCTATACTTTTCTATCTAGACAGATTGGGCCCTAGCGTTTGCTCATTCTATTTTCTGTCTGTGTTCGTATTTTCTTCTGGTCTATCCGCCATTACATGTTTGGGGGCTTCCTATTTCTGTGGGGATTCTACTACGGGGCAGATAGCATTCATCTTTCTGCCTTTAGGTGTAGCTATCTCTCCGGCTGTGACGAGGCGTCTAAGATCACCGCATCTAGGTACGCTCCACGGCTACTTCTAGTATGGCGGTTAGT
This sequence comes from Oophaga sylvatica, assembly GCA_033576555.1. Taxonomy (NCBI): domain Eukaryota; kingdom Metazoa; phylum Chordata; class Amphibia; order Anura; family Dendrobatidae; genus Oophaga; species Oophaga sylvatica. Next base: position 361,042,616 of record JARQOD010000003.1, on the reverse strand, counting down.
TTAGGGTCCTGCAATCCAATAGTTTCCAGCCTCTCTGGTGTATTGCTTTTTTGGCTATTTTTGCAATCTCTCCTCAGCTACTGAAACATAACAGGGCGCTTTCAGGCTGCCTGAAGCTTGTCCTGTGGTACAGGGACCAGTACCCACACTTTCTGACCCAACTGGTAGGTCCTTTCACAAGGGTTAAGAGCATACCAGCATTTCTGTTCAGCCTGAGCCTGGGCCATATTGTCCTGCACCAGCCGCAACAAGGCCGTAATTTTGTCCTGGAAGCGCACGACGTACTCAACGACCGACACTCCAGGGGTGGCCAAGTCTCCTCATGCCTCTTTCATCAGAGCAAGGGGCCCTCATACACACCGCCCATACAGGAGCTCAAAGGGGCGAACCTCAATGAGGCCTGTGGAGCCTCCCGGTAGGCAAATAGTAGGTGTAGGAGGTACCGTTCCCAGTCGCTCCCGTGGGAGTCAACCAACATCCAAAGAATCTGCTTGAGGGTGTCTTTGAACCGCTCGCACAGACCATTAGTCTGCGGATGGTACGGGCTGACCACCAGATGTTGCACCTGTATTTGCTTACAAAGGGACTCCATCAGCTGCGACATGGGTCCCTCGGTCAGTGAGCATTTCCTGGGTTATTTGCATAGTCATCTGCCAGGGCAGCTGTTGCCACTGCCCCCTTTGGTTTCTGGTCACGGAGGTATTGCTGGAGGTCCTCCGGGCAGTTCCACAAGAATTGTTCCGTGACAAATGTCTCCTGGATCTTCTAGCCGGTGGTGAGCTCCAAACTCTTGGTCCAGCTCTCTGCAGCTCTCATAAGAGCCTGCATGTGGTCTGCCCAAATGTCCTTGGGGCCTTTTTGCAGCCTCCGGAACTTCCTGCAGTAAGACTCCGGGGTGAGGTTGAAATGCTGGATCAGGGCCTGTTTGATGATCTCATAGTCCTGTTACTCCCCGGCAGGTCCGCTCAAAGGTCCGCAGGAAGGAGACCAGGTCTCCGTCCTTCTCCAGCAAGGAGAAGTCCTCAGCTCGGACCTTGGCTGTTTTGGTTTCCGGAGGTGCTGTGGTGGGTGGTAGGAGACCCTGTCGGGCCAACTCCTACTGATGCTGTCGCTCTGCAGCTTCACGGCATTCAACCGCCTCGCGCTCCTGCTCTGCTTGTGCCGCCTCTCGCTCTGCCTCGCGTTCTGCCACCTCCCGCTCTGCCTGGCATTCTGCCGCTTTCAGGACAGCTGCGTAGGCTTCCTCGCGCCCCACCTCGAGACTCGCCAGAGCAGCTTGAAAGAGGGCCTCCGATCTGAGCTGTCCAGGGAGAAGGGCAGTAGGACGTTCTCCTGCGGCAGGGTAGTGCACTGGCGGCGATACGCTTGGGGAGCCCGTGGGGGCCGCCCCTGTTCACCCCTTTGTCGGAACCTGTACAGTCATTCTCTGCATTATGGGCTAGATCCGCGGCGGCCATCATTCTTGTCCGGCTTCGAGTGCTGGCAGCCAGTCTTTACAGCCCTCTGTCATGGACACAGCGGCAACCCGAGCACCCACACCTCTACAGTACTTGCACTCGGACTGTCTAGTGCTGAGCTGATCTTAAGACCCTAGCAGGAAAAGCTACTGCTGGTAGTCCTTAGTGTCTGAGAGTAGGGATCCCACGCACACTATTATCTCGATCTCACCGCTCTGCCACCAATCTGTGACGGATTGCACAGGGGAAGGGGGTGTCAACTTCGCTCACCTCTGGGGAGGGGAGAGAAGGACCCAGCAGGCATCGGCTCTCTGGTGCCACCACTTGCCCCAGGTCAGTCGAGGAACTGCACCGAGGGCAAATAGTCACTGGAAAGGCTTACCTTACAGGTATGAGTTATTGAGGCGCTGACAGTGAGGGGATATATATATATATATATATATATATATATATATACAGTACAGACCAAAAGTTTGGACACACCTTCTCATTCAAAGATTTTTCTGTATTTTCATGACTATGAAAATTGTAGAATCACACTGAAGGCATCAAAACTATGAAGTAACACATGTGGAATTATACATTACACTTTACAAAAAAGTGTGAAACAACTGAAAATATGTCTTATATTCTAGGTTCTTCAAAGTAGCCACCTTTTGTTTTTATTACTGCTTTGCACGCAGAAAAGGTGAACGGATGGACTCTACATGCCTGGTTCCCAGCGTGAAGCATGGAGGAGGTGGTGTGATAGTGTGGGGTTGCTTTGCTGGTGACACTGTTGGGGATTTATTCAAAATTGAAGGCATGCTGAACCAGCATGGCTACCACAGCATCTTGCAGCAGCATGCTATTCCATTCTGTTTGTGTTTAGTTGGACCATCATTTATTTTTCAACAGGACAATGACCCCAAACACACCTACAGGCTGTGTAAGGGCTATTTGACCAAGAAGGAGAGTGTTGGGGTGCTACGCCAGATGACCTGGCCTCCACAGTCACCAGACCTGAACCCAATCGAGATGGTTTGGGGTGAGCTGGACCGCTCACCGCTTCAATTTTGAATAAATCCCCAACAGTGTCACCTGCAAAGCACCCCCACACCATCACATCACCTCCTTCATGCTTCACAGTGGGAACTAGGCATGTAGTGTCCATCCGTTCACCTTTTCTGCGTGCAAAGCAGTAATCAAAGCAAAAGGTGGCTACTTTGAAGAACCTAGAATATAAGACATATTTTTTAGTTGTTTCACACTTTTTTGTAAAGTGTAATGTATAATTCCACATGTGTTAATTTATAGTTTTGATGCCTTCAGTGTGATTCTACAATTTTCATAGTCGTGAAAATACAGAAAAATCTTTGAATGAGAAGGTGTGTCCAAACTTTTGGTCTGTACTGTATATATCTCTCACCAGTACGGAATGCCACCAGTTCCTCGTTCGAAATAAGCCCCGTCCGACAATAGGCTTATATCAGGTCAGAAACCAACCCAACGTGGTGATATGGCCAGTGACAGATTATGAGATTGAGGCCTTCAAACAACTCAAAGATACAGATACATATACCCAGCTTCCTAGCAATCCACTTGCATCTTTTAAAGCCGAACTAACAACTATTCTGGATATAGCCTTTGAGAGAGGTATAATTAATAAAAAGGTTTTGGAGGGCCTTCTTACTAAGTTCCCTGTAGTCCCGACCTTCTACCTTCTGCCCAAGGTCCATAAAAATCCTGTGTCACCTCCTGGGCGTCCCATTGTCTCTGGCATCGGAGGGCTATGTGATCCTATTTGTACCTTTATTGAGCATTACCTACAACCACAGGTTGAGACACTCCCCTCCTTTGTCAGAGACACGACGGACGTCCTGAGACGATTGGATGGACTTTATATTGAACCCAATACTCTGATGGTGGTGGCTGATGTTGAATCGTTGTATACATGTATTCATCATACCGATGGTCTTGCAGCTACACAATTTTTTCTGGAATCCAGTAATCTGGATCCAGATTTGCGTGAGTTGGTCTTGGACTTATTGCGGTTCATTCTCACCCACAATTTCTTTACATTTAAAAATCGTTTCTATTTACAGAAACGCGGGACCGCCATGGGGGAGGCCTGCGCGCCTTCTTATGCAAACCTCTTTCTCTGATACTGGGAGAGGGGTTTGCTGTTGGATGGCGCGGAGGCCGCCCCCCAGATTTTAGGGTGGTACCGATATATAGATGATATTCTCTTTCTATGGCAGGGCTCCATTGAAGAACTCGATGATTATATGGTGAGTTTGAACCGCAATGACTTCAACATCAAACTCACTTATTCATATGATCAAACTAAAGTTAATTTTTTGGATCTTGAGATCAATGTGGCTATTGATGGCTCTCTTGAAACTGATCTATATCGTAAATCTACGTCTGTAAACTCCCTTTTACACGCTTCTTCATCACACTTGGCCTCCACCATCAGAGCTATTCCTATTGGACAGTTCCTCCGAGCCCGACGAATTTGTGCCACTGAGACACACTTTGAAAAACAGGCAGTGGACCTTGGGCAGAGGTTCAAGGATCGGGGCTATAGCAATAGGTCCATTAGACGTGGCTACTTAAGAGCTAAAAATACCAGGAGAAGTGATCTACTTGGCATGAGTTGCAAAAAATCCAATAGGACAGAAGGGACCATTAGGTTCATCTCGACATATAATCAACAGTGGGGCGCTATGCGTAACATACTGAACAAACATTGGTCGATACTTATGACCGACCCCCAGCTTAAAAAACGACTCCCACCTTCTCCACAGATGACAGCTAAAAGGAGCAAAAATCTACGTGATACATTGGTATCAAGCCACTATGTGGCAAAATCTCATAACATTTTCAATGTGGGAAAAAGAACTACGGGCTTTTATCCATGCGGACGTTGCCGTGCGTGTCGTAATCATGTTAGGGCTTTGTCATTCACGTCATCGAACGGCCTCAAGGATTTCACCATCAGGGACTATATCACGTGTTCTACAACACACGTGGTATATTATGCCACGTGCACGTGCAACCTTATATACATTGGTTTAACCACTAGAGAATTGCGAATTCGCACACGTGAGCATATTCGGGACATTGAGGCTGCTCGTGACGTGGATGACATCGAGTCCCTTAAAACCATCCCACGTCATTTCAAATTGAAACATAATTGTAGATCTGATGATCTCAAGATTAAGGGCATTGATCATGTCAACCTCGGTATCCGGGGTGGTGATAGTGGTCGTGTCCTGGCACAAAGGGAATGCCGTTGGATCGTAATTTTGAATACCATGATGCCCTTTGGGCTTAACGAGCAATTGAGCTTTGCACCATATCTCTAGTGGGTCTCCACATCTGTGACTTTTTTAGTTTTGTTTTTATAATATATTAACTTCATACTTTTTCTTTTTCTAGTTACTACATCATTGGTGTGAAATGTACGTTACTGCTCGCTATATGTCCTTTCCCTTCGTGGAGAATTTGGATCTTATCGGCACCATTCATCATATGTTGATATAATTCGGTTTCTATATAACCTGTCCGTGTATTATGCGATTTTGCAAATCGTGTGAGATTTATTACTATATCGATACTCTATATGGCCATATTCATGTTACGGGATTATTATATTTCGTGCATTGATGTTTTCTTTATACAGTATATGTTTTGTCATGTCATTCATTATGGGCGTTATGCTATATGTTATATATATATTACCGTTTTTTGTTGGTATTTAACTTATAGCATCATTTACCAATCTATTTCGGCATTATCATTTTTACTGTTATCATATATTGTCTAAAGTGCCTATTTATAATCTTGTGTGCCATTATTATAACTTGTAATCAGCATATTGATGCTTCTCCCTTTAGGGCAGAGTTAGCCCTTAACAGTCATGTCACCGTCCTCTTCCCACTCCTTCTGCGCATGTCCTTATTAGACTCCGCCTCCGTATCTTCCTGCGGCGTCCCTGGGCGGTTTCACGCTCCACCCACGTCATTGGGGTGCACCCGTGGAGCGTGTCTTGCCCAGATGACGTCGCCGGATGTTTATGGACACGCAGCTCACATGTGCCGGTCATTTCATATTATTTTTGGGGCATAAATAGCGGGCTAGTATGAGCGCTTAACCAGCCACATGCCCCCCGAGGAAGCCATAGCGAAACGCGCGTCGGGGCGCGTCTCTGAGTAACATTGTCACTATGGGTGAGTTCTTCTCTAACCTGTGCAATAGTATTTACTAGCATATCCAATTTTGAGCTGGGAATCCGGATCCCTATTATGTGCACGCACTTGCGCTTTTTTGCTCATGTATTTGGCTCTATATTTATGGCACACTATGGCACATATTTTGATTTAATAATGATATTATATGCCTGTTTATTACTATGTGCTGCTCTCACCCTCTTGGCATATGTTTTCAGAATAGCTTACATCTGGTAACATCACGCATACCGTATCAAACCACTTTTGTAGTCATTTACTGATGTATGTTCTACTATGTCTGAAGTATACGCTTTTTGTACTTAATAAATATATATTTTTCATACTTCTTATGGCGTTTTGCTCCAATTTTCTTTGTGTTGGCATTGCTCAAAGGAGTGCCATAGGGTCACTTACCCTATTTTGGTAGTTCTTCTATGTACTACCGTTTTTGCCATATATGTTATTATTTGGTCATAGATTATGTTCTCTACAGAAACCAACCCAGGTAGCGTATAATATAAACAACCGAACGTGCGGACGTGGGGATTCGTGTATCGAGATGAAAGAGAAGCCCACGATTAATTTTATATTTAATCGCCGAAAAGGCGCACTAGAAATATACAAGCATATATTTACAGAACAATATACAGGTATACAGTCAAGAGTGTAGTACAAGGGTAGGGTATAGATAGGTTGTAATTACCATGTTATGTAGCATGTGACCACAGGGAGGCGCTGATGGATTGCAGGTTCAAATCTTAATTACCGGCTTTCCTGGCCGTGGCAGGTAACAGATCCTCCCACCAGCAGAAAACTAAGTCCAAAATGAGGAGCTGCCTCTTATCTCCAGGCTGTTCCCTCCCATTCTCTGCACCCACCCCTGGGCTTGTGCAGCCTCTCTCCTCCCATATCCGAGAGTATGGTTTTCTGTCCAGAACCGTGGAGGCTCATAATTTTCTGCCTGAAGCTCTGAATGGAATGGCAGCGATGCCACTGGATTCTGCTGGATTTTATCTGCGCATAGAGACTAAATATGCCTATTGTAATTCTTGATGTCTATGCTTTGTAACTCAATAACGCAGAGTGCTACAGGTGGCTGTCGGGCACGGGCGTGTGGGGGAAGGAATGCCGAGTCCGATACGATAATGTGGCTCAGAGATATTGCATTCTGTTATTATAGGTCATTTTCCAGAATCAATATCTCAGAGCCTTGCACTGGTTAACCTGGGATCTGTTGTCCCATGATGTAAGCCTGAAGGAAAAGGGAGCCAGCTGGCTGTAGCTGCAGGAGAGCTCACACCCTGGTGCTAATTGCTAGTCACAGAGCTTCAAAGGGCTTGTTCCTGGAGTTTAATTAAAGGAAACCAATGATCCTGTGGAATCCAAGGGTGGGGGCACATTTCAGGAGTGGAGGAACATTTACTTCGTCCCTCACACGGGCCATGCAAATGTCCGTTTTTTTTTTTTTCTTTCTTCGGACAGACTTTAATAAAAAAGATTGCAATTTGCATGATTTATATCCGATATTCAGATCGCACAAGGCCATGCAAGTCGATGAGTCCGTGGAAACAATCGGACCGAGCTCGGATGACATGTGAGTGAGGTACGATGTTCACGGACTGACAGAAAGGAGAAGATGGAGACATCTTTTTTCCATCTCATCTACAACAGATTAATGTGATCAGTATGTGATTTGCATAATCGGCAGAGAGAAAATACGATGGTGTGACCCCTGGCCTTACGCTCAGTCATCAGCCTATTTCCATGATCTGGTGGTCAGGCATGAATGTTCTTATGAAACTGACCTTCATATGTTGTAGAAATCTGTATGTTTTTTCAACTTTCTCTCTGTGTGAGATTTAGTTGGCGTCATTAGCACATTGCCGATTTTAGTATGGAACGATCACTATAAAAAACTTCTTACCTATTGCATTGTTTCTGTGCCGTGTTGTGTATAAATATGTGATTCTTCAGATTTTGTTTTAGTCTTTGCCTGATGAAGAGACCTGAGTAGTCTCGAAAGCTTGCAATTTGTTACCATCTTTTCAGTTAGCCATTAAAAGGTATCAACCACTGAGGACTCTCAAGTCTAAATATTTTTCTATCTACTGGCTAACACTGTAAGATACACATCTTTCCCATATAAAAACTTCAGCACACAAGTGACTTATATAACTTTTCATTTATTGAAGTTGCTGCTATGCAGCATACTCTGGTGATCTGTTAAGGTCTGAGTTTTAATAACAAAAAAAAAAAAAAAACAATTTGCTAACTGTACCGCTGATCTACAACTCAATTTTTTCCAATAGAACTGAACATAATCTGTGGATGAGCACGAATAGATGACGCGAAAACATGTAAACAAAACAAAAAAAAACCCTTTGAAATAATGATAAAAAAAAACCCCTCACACACGGGCACGTACCATAACAGCCTACATCACAGGGTACCCATGACTCCGCTGTAGGGCGACATTGTGTTTCTGTCCATTTGCAGTAGTTCAGATGTCCCACCCAGAGTCCATGACAGCCACTCAGGGCCTGCCACATTGTTGCTGTCCATTACAAGACTTGCTACCGAAAGGGGGCAGTTTGAGGATTGTCCAAAGCAGATGAAGAATAGGTTGATGCCCCTTGTGCCGGTCCTTCGCTGAAGCAAAATAAAACAAGGCAGACAACGTGGAACAATAATCTTTCAGGATATCAAGGGTAGGCTATAAACGAAAAGGTGCAGTATAGACTAAAAGAGAACCCAATTCCAGCAATGTACTGACGCCGGCCGGCAGCATGGTGGCGGGGTTATTCTTTGGTACAATAATGAGTTGCTGGAGATGCATAGGAAAGCGGGGCAAGGCAGACAAAGACAGATTGAAAGCCTTGTACAAGAGACCGGGTCGTTGGCTTTGTCTTACAATATGCCTTCATCCTGCACATGGGTATGATGCCACCTCCTAGGCAGGACCACGCTTGTCTCGCTTCCTCCATTCCCCCATAGTTGTGTTAGGCTTGTCCTTCTCCTTTAATCTTCTGCAGATTTCCAGTTATTGCTGGAATAGGGTCGTCCACCAATCTCTCTTTTTGATCGCTTTACAAAGGTGTCAATGGAAAATAAAAATATATACATACATATATTTATTTGTTTCACCTGTTGGAGGTGTAGGGCTTTTTTTTTTTTTCATTATTTGCTTTTTTTATTATTATTCTTTACTCTGTATGCAAACCCTCATGGTTATTTAGTCTCTCAAGCAGCTGAAGGGATAGCAGCTACCCAGAAGAAGAATATCCCTTCTGGTCCAAAGCTCCGGCTTCAGAAACGCAGACGTTAAAATATCCAGCTATACGACAGGGCACAGTTAGGAAAGAGATTTAGCAGGTTCATTTAAGTAAGTTGCATTGCCGTTCTCGTGTTTCGGTGAAATGCGGCTGGGGGGAAGGAGTGCACTGGGGAAAGGGGATCCAGCGCTGCCAGTAGAGGGCGGTCTGATTTCGTTGCTTGTCAGCTCTCTGTCTGATGGTCTGAGGCTCGGGTGCTGTAGGGGGAATGCCACGGGAAAACTTGCCATGTAGAGGACTCGTCCAATTCTTTTGGCAACCTGAAAAAGTCAATGACACATTATGAGAAGATCGCTGACATGTTTGTCCTGATAATAACAGCTATTCCGTAGAGCGGGTCCAATAAACACCATTAGTAGAGATGAGCGAATATGTTCGGAAAACGATCACTGAATCTGAATTTGCCATATTTGTACCGATTTTGTGTTTGACAATCGTTTCTGAACATATTCGCTCATCTCTATTCCCATTGACTCCAATGGCGTTCGGTGAATCTTGCAAATACAGCTATCGAAATCCGAACCGAATATTGAAAGATTTGCTCATCTCTAACCATGAGCAAGGGTGCCAAAGGTCTTTTCACATTTAGGCCTAACATTACCATTGAGTGTTTTTTTTTTTGCGTAAAAATGGTTCTAAGCCTGGGTCCACACCAGCGTATTTCATGGTCCACATACAGACCACAATGTCCGGTCTGACTGCACGACTACCTACTCGAATTTATAGCATCAGGTGTGTCTATGAGGCTGCAAGTTGAGAGACCCGCGGTCAGACCGTCCATATACAGACTGGTGTGAACCTGGATCAAGAGACTTTTTCCATTTCTGGCTTATTCAGTTTGTGTGTTTGTTTTTATTTTAAAGGGAATCTGTCACCCCATTTTGGCTATATCAGATAAAGATATGACTGAATAGTGCGTCCCATAAGTAACCTATCGGTATCTATCATATATCCTGACACCCCTCGTTTTAAATACCTTTGTAAAGTTCGGATTTCGGTATGTAAATCCGGGCGGTCCGGTCCAGAGGGCGGTTTTTTTTTCTCCCCCCCCCCCTGCTCCTCGGCTTCTCATGCGTAGGTCCGTCTGTGCATAGCACAGACGGCGTAGTGTTCCCGCGATTGCGCATTTTAAAATCCCCTCGCGCCTGCGCAGTGTGCTTTGCCCAACAGTGGGCAAAGCATAAAATCATTACAGTGCATGCGCAACTATTTTCGGTCACTTTCCTTGCCCCGGAAGTCGACCAAGGCAAGCAGTCATTTCCTGGGCAAGGAAAGTGATCGAAAATAGTTGCGCATGCGCTGTACTGATTTTATGCTTTGCCCACTGTTGGGCAAAGCACACTGCGCAGGCGCGAGGGGATTTTAAAAAACGCAACAGACGGACCTACGCAAGAGAAGCCGAGGAGCTGGGGAGGGGGTGGGAGAAGAAAAAAAACACCGCCCTCCAGACCCGAAGATATTTTGGCATGAAAACAGGGGTGTTAGGATATATGATAGATACCGATAGGTTACTTATGGGATGCCCTATTCAGACATATTTTTATCTGATATAGCCAAAATAGGGTGACAGATTCCCTTTAAGTACGCTTTTGCTGGCGTCATCAGTTTTTTTGTTTGATAACACAGACTTCGTTTTTCTTATCCAAATGTTTTAGCCTAATTCATAATTTGCAAATTGTCTTAATGCTACAAGATTTTTGGAGCAAATGTTCTATATAGAGCCTAAATGGAGTACAGAATCTGTCAAATTATTTTTTTGTGCAGTTGAAAAAGAAAAAAACCTCTGATTTTGAGTACAATTCACCAACCCAAGTGCAGCGTTTTGGAAGCAAAAAAATGGCAATGAATGCCGCAAGAATAATTAATTGGGGGTCATAGTTTTTATTATATACCGGTAATTCTCATTTTGCATCGGCAAAGCTCCTCACAAACAAAGTCCTCATGCAGCCAGCATATTCCCAAAAAGCGTCATTTTGGCACGGACTTGTTTTGTTGGCTTTTTTTTTTTTAACTGAATACAAAAAGAAAACAGTTTGCTAAGCTTACCTACAGTACAGACCAAAAGTTTGGACACACCTTCTCATTTAAAGATTTTTCTGTATTTTCATGACTATGAAAATTGTACATTCACACTGAAGGCATCAAAACTATGAATTAACACATGTGGAATTATATACTTAACAAAAAAGTGTGAAACAACTGAAAATATGTCTTATATTCTAGGTTCTTCAAAGTAGCCACCTTTTGCTTTGATTACTGCTTTGCACACTCTTGGCATTCTCTTGATGAGCTCCAAGAGGTAGTCACTGGGAATGGTTTTCACTTCACAGGTGTGCCCTGTCAGGTTTAATAAGTGGGATTTCTTGCCTTATAAATGGGGTTGGGACCATCAGTTGTGTTGTGCAGAAGTCTGGTGGATACACAGCTGATAGTCCTACTGAATAGACTGTTAGAATTTGTAATTATGGCAAGAAAAAAGCAGCTAAGTAAAGAAAAACGAGTGGCCATCATTGCTTTAAGAAATGAAGGTAAATCAGTCCGAAAAATTGGGAAACTTTGAAAGTGTCCCCAAGTGCAGTTGCAAAAACCATCAAGCGCTACAAAGAAACTGGCTCACATGAGGACCGCTCCAGGAAAGGAAGACCAAGAGTCACCTCTGCTTCTGAGGATAAGGTTATCCGAGTCACCAGCCTCAGAAATCGCAGGTTTACAGCAGCTCAGATTAGAGACCAGGTTAATGCCACACAGAGTTCTAGCAGCAGACACATCTCTACAACAACTGTTAGGCCGGCGTCACACTAGCGAGTTTGATGCGAGTTAGTCGCACGACTTACTGGCATCAACACCTGGCACGGCCGCCTGCTCTCGGACCAGAGTGCGCGGCGGCATAGAAATACATGCAGCCGCGCACTCTGGTCCGAGAGCGGGCGGCCGTGCCGGGTGTTGATGCGAGTAAGTTGTGCGACTAACTCACATCAAACTCGCTACTGTGACGCCAGCCTTAAGAGGAGACTTTGTGCAGCAGGCCTTCAAGGTAAAATAGCTGCTAGGAAACCACTGCTAATGACAGGCAACAAGCAGAAGAGACTTGTTTGGGCTAAAGAACACAAGGAATGGACATTAGACCAGTGGAAATCTGTGCTTTGGTCTGATGAGTCCAAATTTGTGATCTTTGGTTCCAACCACCGTGTCTTTGTGCGACGCAGAAAAGGTGAATGGATGGACTTTACATGCCTGGTTCCCACCATGAAGCATGGAGGAGGTGGTGTGATGGTGTGGGGGTGCTTTGCTGGTGACACTGTTGGAGATTTATTCAAAATTGAAGGCATACTGAACCAGCATGGCTACCACAGCATCTTGCAGCGGCATGCTATTTCAGCCGGTTTGCATTTAGTTGGACCATCATTTATTTTTCAACAGGACAATGACCCCAAACACACCTCCAGGCTGTGTAAGGTCTATTTGACCAAGAGGGAGAGTGATGGGGTGCTACGCCAGATGACCTGGCCTCCACAGTCACCAGACCTGAACCCAATCGAGATGGTTTGGGGTGAGCTGGACCGCAAAGTGAAGGCAAAAGGGCCAACAAGTGCTAAGCATCTCTGGGAACTCCTTCAAGATTGTTGGAAGACCATTTCCGGTGACTACCTCTTGAAGCTCATCAAGAGAATGCCAAGAGTGTGCAAAGCAGTCATCAAAGCAAAAGGTGGCTACTTTGAAGAACCTAGAATATAAGACATTTTCAGTTGTTTCACACTTTTTTGTTAAGTATATAATTCCACATTAATTCATAGTTTTGATGCCTTCAGTGTGAATGTACAATTTTCATAATCATGAAAATACAGAAAAATCTTTGAATGAGAAGGTGTGTCCAAACTTTTGGTCTGTACTGTATACAGATGGGTGAGTAACGCATGAAATAATACTGCAGAGTATTTGTTTTTTAAGTCCATAGCTGATCTGATATTGCATGGCTATGTAATGGTATGCAGCAGAGATTGCTGTAGGATATATTATTATATATATATATATATATATATATATAAGGGGAACACTTCTAACAAGAGATGAGAGAATTGATTTACAAGACCCTGGTGCAATGGTCGGGTCAGTATGTAGTAGATGATGGATCAGAGCCATGCAAGCTGCCTCCTACTTGCCATCACCCGGGGCTCCTCTTTTGGCGCGACATTGTGGCATGAAGCGCGCACGACGTTGCTTGACGACGGTTAATCCAAAGAGGAGTCAACTCCTGTCCGGAGGCTATGGAGGACTGATCTGCCCGTTGAACTGGGGTCTTGCACATTTATTTGTTTATCTATACTTCTGATAAAAACCAAAAATTAAATGTGAGCAGAGCTTCACCTGTATGAAACGGAGATGAGCGACTTGATTCCCTTGTGTTGCCGATTAGTCTGTCCATAAAGTACAATGGCGGAATGGAGCTGGCTATCCGCCTGACCTCAAACTAGGGAAACCGAGTTAGTGGTTTTGCAAAACAGTGGTCCAGTGATCACGCTGGTAGTGACTGGTGACCTTCATTCTACCTTCCGGCATCACTGGTGCCTCTTCCGGTTACACTCAAATCATTGTTCCGGCACAACATCGTGATAAGCCTGCAAAGCCGAAGAGTAGTGTTGAGCGATACTTTCCGATATCCCTAAGTATCGGAATCGGAATGGTATCGCCGATACCATTAAAATATCGGCGATACCCGATACCGATACCGGAAGTCCCATGTAAGTCTATGGGAACAAAATATCGGAACTAAAAAAACCCCATTCTTTCCTTGTAAACACTAAATATACACACATAGAATACATATATATATATATACATGTCATTGTGACATATATATATACATATATGTATAGTTTATACACTTCTACATAGTAAAATATCCTCTGATTCAATTGCCGGGTAAAGCCGGCTTCAGTGAAAAGACAGAAGCACCCGACATGAAATGACACTTGGTGTACATAGGGTTAACCATGTCTTTTCATGTCCTTTGCTATCTGATTTGCACAAACAATTAAATCAGTCTATGTGTGCAAAATTTCACACCTGTAGGGGTTTAATTAAAGGTGTAAATTCGTTGTAAAAAAAACTGACTTTTTTGCTACGAATTTACACCTTTAATTAACCCCTACAGGTGTGAAATTTTGCACACATAGACTGATTTAATTGTTTGTGCAAATCAGATAGCAAAGGACATGGTTAACCCTATGTACACCAAGTGTCATTTCATGTCGGGTTCTGCATTTTCACAAAAGCCGGCAATTGAATTAGCGGCTATTATACTATGTAGAAGTGTATGAACTATAAATATATATATATATATATATATATATATATATATATAATATATGTGTCACAAACTCAATGACATGTATATATATATATATGAGGTGTAAAATTGCTGAAAAAAAATGTGTGGGCTCCCGCCCTATTTTCGCAACCAGACAGACAAAGCCAGTGAGTGGGGGCAGATAATAGCCCAGAGAGGGACCATTATTTTTGGCCCCCCCCCGGCTACTAACATCTGCCCCCAGACACCCCAGAAAGGGCAAATCTCTAATTAGATTTTCCCTTTCTGGCACTTTGCCCGTCTATTCCCATTGCCCTGTAGCGGTGGCGAATGGGTTAATAAGGGGTTAAAATGACCTTGCAATTGAAAGGTCACTTTAAGCCAGGTTAATAATTGAGAGCTGTCAATTAGACAACTATCAATTATTAATCCTATTGTATGAAAGAATAATCAAACACACACACTTTAATAAAAAAGAAGTTTAATGAAATAATCACACAGTTTTTGACCATATTTTATTTACCTGCTAAAACCATTTCCTGTAATAAAAATAAAATAATAAAGCAAAATTATTCTTACCAATCCGATGCAGTCAGGTCCCACGGTGTAATCCTTCAGAAAGGGTTAATGTTTACTGCAGGGACCGCAGCTAATGCTGCAGCCTCACAGTAAACCCCCAAATGAATGAGTTCCTCTCCTGGCTGACAGGAGAGGAAGTGGAAAGCTTAATTGATTGCTTTCCACTTTCACTTCAGGTCAGCCAGGGACACCATCAGTGACGTCAGAGGGAACTGATTAACAAAAATAGGGATCCCCTCGAAAAAAAAATAGCGTGGGGTCCCCCCTATTTTTGTTAACCAGCCAGATGAAGCAGACTGCTGAGGCCTGGTTTTTCAGGCTGGTAAGGATCCAATATCCATGGACCTTGCAAGCCTGATAATACCAGGCCACAGCAGTCTGCTTAGCTTGGCTGGTTAACAAAAATAGGGAATCCCCTCGAAAAAAAACGGCGTAGGGGTCCCCCTATTTTTGTTAACCAGCCAAGTAAAATGCAGACTGCTGCGGCCTGGTATTAAAAGACTGTCAAGGCCCATGGATTTTGGCCCTCAACAGCCTGATAATACCAGGCTACAGCAGCCCCACATTTGGCTCATCAAAAGATGTGCCAATTGTGGCACTTTACCCGGCTCTTCCCACTGCCCTGTAGCGGTGGCAAGCGGGGTAATAAGGGGTTATTGTCACCGTTGATTGCACGGTGACAATAAGCCCGGTTAATAATGGAGAGGCGTCAATAAGACACCGATCCATTATTAATCCCAAAGTTATTAAATGCATAAAAAAAAGACACAGCAAGAAAAAAGTATTTTAATGAAATAAAAGAGACAACACAGTTTTCATTTCTTTTATTGTACTCTCATTCCTGCGACGCCATCGATCTCCTGTAAAAAAAGAAAAAAAACAAACCAACAGTATACCACCTGTCCGACGCAATCCATAGTAACGATTGTCCCACGACGATCCAGCTCTGCTACATCGGAATGACAGGCAGAGCCTGTCATCGCAACGCAGCACAGCTGATTACCTGCTTCCCCGGCGGTGACGTCATCGGACTGACTGCTTTACGGCCGGGATTACCCAGCAGTCACTGCAGTTATCGCGAGATACTGCATGTGACCGCCGGGGAGAAGAGGATGGCGGCCATGAAGCAGTGCAGGACGTGACCGCCGGAGATCTTCTGCCAGGTAAGTGCCGCTGACTCCTGACAGACCCGACCGACGGACACTGACAGTGACAGTGACAATTCCGATTCCGGTATCCGATCTGACGAAAATATCGGAACTCGGAATCGGAAGTCCGATACAGCGAATATCGGCCGATACCCGATATTTGCAGTATCGTATCGCTCAACACTACCGAAGAGGCATCGGCAGGAAGAGGTTCACAGGGCTCTGGTCTGGTGATTATTGGACCAGGGTTTAGCAAATATTTGTGCAATGCTACATAGTAATAAAGGACAGAAAATCAGTGACACAAGTGTAACATATCAGCACAAGTTATTTATTTATTTAAAGTGCTGGGACTTGTCTGATGAGGCTTTTAACCATTAAGTAAGCAGCTTCCTCTGTATTGTCAAATAGTAAAGGCCCTGACAGTTTTTCTGACATGTTAATTTTAGTAATTACTTGCACTTCTTAAAAATAAAAATCTAGGGAATCTTTTCCAAGAAGTCTAAATTGTACTGTCCCTCTGTTATCCTTCCTGGAAATTAATGACAACTAGATGCTACAATTCCCCTTATCAACAAAGGTATGTGTCTGTACATTCACACAGTGCCATAGCATGTAAGGACATGTCCATCTGGCACGGGAAATCATACAAGACATTTCCAAGAGGAATAACTGAGGGATATCACAATGCAGAATTCTAAGACCAAGCACCAGAATGCTCCATCTTCTCCTCTAGTAAGCTTACTCGATTCATGTTGTGGAATTACAGTGCCTGGATTTCAATACCGCAAAACGACATCCTTTCCAAAGTGTACAACCATTTACTGTGATCACCCCCTACCCCCCACCCCAAATCCAATAAGCAGCCCCTCCCTGACCTGTTAAACTGCAGCACATTTCTAACGAATTGATCCACGGGGAACAATTGGCCAAAGAACCTTTTTATTATACCCGTCATAAACAGCCAGGGCTGAAGGGAGAGCTATAAACTGCAGTTACCACTTTATTATAAGGCCTGCAGGCCACGGCGCAATCCTATTATATGGCGTACGTGTGTCCTACCGGCTGCAGAGTCCCGATACATCACCAGGGGGTCGCAGAATACATTCTTCAGAAGTGGAAATCTGAATATATCTAATAAATAGTGCTAGATCATACTCCTTAACCAATATTCTATTGTGAAACTACAACTCCCACCATCCTCTTGCCGGTGTAATAGTGTACATACCTGTGCTCGTATCTTTAGTGCTGGCCCAAGCTTCAGACCCATGTTATTCAGTAAGTGCTCTTCTGTCAATAGCGGCAAAGTCTCCCCATCTATACAGTGCTCCCGGAAAACCTACAGAGAGGGCAAGATCGCCATTAATAAAGGATCCGTTCCCAGTAAGTCGGTTCTACAAGCGATCACATTGGTTTAAATGCCTTCTGGTACGACCAGAAGGCGGCACAATCTGCAGTGTCACCACCTAAGGGCCGTATTATAGGTTTGAGTGTGATCCGGTAAAACATTGGATTGCACTATGTGGCTGTGCACATGTCCAACTTTTTTTTTTCTAGAACTGAGTCCGTCCAAGGAAAAGAAAAATCACTGCATGCCCGAATTGGATCCAATATTTGGATTGCACTCAACCAATAAAGTCAATGAGTCTGTGGAAAACAAAAGACTACTAAGATGACATCTAAATGCAGTCCAATTGCTACGGTCTGACAATGTATGGAGACATGGTTTACTCCATCTTCTCATCCGAGAGAAACTGATCAGAATGTGATTAGCATAACTGAGCCGATTTTCTCGGATGAAAAAATTTACGCTCGTCTGCACCAAGCTTAAGGATTATTGGTTGAACAAATTTATTATATATATTTTTTCCCGCATGGGAGTGGTGGAAAGTAGCCACCTGCATGATGAACCCAGGGGGCCTATAATACATTTTTTTGACCTGTAGGATACTTTTTTTTGTAATCATGTTTTGCAAGTTCATTTGCTTTTCCACATGATGATGTTTTGTGTTTTACTAATATATTTACATGGTATGATGCTCGTTATTGGACATGTGGTAGTGGGTTAGGAGTACAGGATGTTGTTAGATCTCGGGAGGCGGTAAACTGTGGCAATATCTGTTTTTTCACGCGGTTTTCTTGGAGCCTCTTCTTCTAACATTGCATCCATGTGACAGTACTCTGTAACTTTGTTTATTTTGCATGAATGTTTAGTTTTTTAATAAACTGCACCTAAGGTATAAATAAGTGATCGCATTCGGCAGAAGCCCGGTCCCCCTTGGTCCGCCATACAGCCAAAACATGGAAATACGGATGTATCTGGGCGGGAAAAGTCTAAGGGAGGCCAGGTTGGTTGTTTATCTTGGGGACAGGGCAACAAAGTGTAGAGTCTGTCGATAATTTCCAAGTTCATTCCTTTATTTCCGCTCTCTTCTACAGTAGCGGCTTTGAATCCTTCGCGCGTGAGCCCCGATGTATTCTATCTCTTTTCCCCCTGCACTCTCATTCAGCTTGTTTTGCATGCACAGGCTGCGCTCTTGTGAGCAGTCCTGACCCCCAACGCCTCTCCCGCTTCCTCTCCGACTCTGACTTGTAGCCTGTCTTACTCTTTGGCCCAGCTGCAGGGAGGGAAGGGGGGGTATGACGGTGCAGGTGGTTTTAATGAAGCATGTCATGAGGGGATTAGCACAGGGGAAAAGGAAAAAAGAAAAAAAACAGAGCAGCCCAAAACCTCCCTCTTAAACTATGGTGGAGAGCAGAATGAAGAAAGAAGGAAGAGAGGGAGGGGGTAGTAAAAGGGACGGTTAGAGGGCATCCTCTACCCTCTAATGAGCAATAAAGCTTCCAGGTCCAGAAACATCCTCTAATGAGGAATAAGTGGCATACCAGCGAGAAGCCAGTCACAAGGGCATGAATAGAGCTTTATAGCAGGAGACAGGGCAGAAGGGGAACACTAGAGTGGAGCCATATACAAAAGCGGAGTCATATGGGTTTACCTGTGTGTATTCAGCACAGCCAGACAGACTGCCTACAAAGCTGCAGACGTCCTCCACTGTCCACTTGCTGAGGTCCTCCAGCACCACACTCTCCTCTCCATCCAGGAAGAGCCCCCCCATGGCACCTGACGAGGGGAAGGGGATGAGCAGATGAAAACAAAAAAAAAAGTGATGGATGGAGGGTGGGGGAGGAAGATAGAAGGACAAGGTGAAGAAGGATGAGGAGGTTGCATGAGGAAAAGCAGAGGTGGGGGAGGAAGGAAAAGAGGCATTAATCATTAAAATCCCATGAAGAAAACAAGGAGGCAGCAAGATGAACATATTCTGTAGCCTAACATCCATCTTTAATGACCTGTCAACACCACGCAGGGTCCAGACTCTGCGCTCCCATAATGCTTTGTTGGTAGATCTCTCCAAGTGAGAAGAGAGTGCAAATTGTAGCAAGAGACCTAAAGGCCCCTGGTAGATAGAGATTGTGTGTGTGTGTGCGTGTGTAAGATGGGGAAGGTGTGACACGGGGAGGTCAGCGCGCTTTTAGTGGTCTGGACTGGAACAAAAATAAATTGAGCTCAATTATTCTGCGCACAGCCTGAGGTCAGACCCTGCCGCTGGCTTTCCAAGCGCCGCGTCTCGTAAGGAGGCGGATGGCTGGAGCTGGGAACAACTTCCCAATTAGCCACTTCCTTAGGCTCTTGGCGGCCAGAAGTTGCCACTATGTCTGGCAGCAAAGAGACGGCGGAGCTGTCAGCTACTCTGAGACCCAGGTATGGGATGGGATTAACAAATCTACCTGTAATTGCCTGCACTTGCTGCAACAAGTGAAATTACTGTCTACTACTGTGGGGCGCAAGTGTCTATGGCGTTAAATGGGGTGTGTGATATGTGGGAGCTGAATTTGCAGTAAATTACTTGCGATACACAGGTAAGAAACAAGGCGCGCTGTACCAAATACGGCTTTGCTTCTCCATCATGGCCATGTTCACACGTAGCATAAATCTTGCTTTTTTTTTTCAGCTGCATTTTATGTACATGATTTCTGCAGGTGTCAACCCTAAATATATGCAACAATCTTCTTATTGCTGGGTTTTCATATGCCATTTGGTCTTTAATGTGTGCATCTTTTACATGCCCCCCACAAAAGCCTATAGAGGGGAAAAAATGCACCCACAAAAAAAAAAAAAAATCATAGTTCAGCAGTGTTTGTAAATGCACATTGGACATACAGTAAGTCTTTATGACATCACATGTGCTTTGCTTTGACGGTTAATTGTGCACAAAGAAATGGAGTACATACACTACATGGGGACATGGTCTAATGTGGATTTCTATGCAGCTTTTCTTACAAAAATGATAATATTTTAGTCCATTCCCCCGTCTTTGTACAGTCATGGCCAAAAGTTTTGAGAATGACACAAATATTAATTTTTACAAAGTCTACTGCTTCACTTTTTCTAATGGCAATTTGCATATACTCCAGAATGTTATAAAGACTGATCAGCTTAACAGCAATTACTTGCAAAGTCAATATTTGGCTAGAAAATGAACTTTATCCCCAAAACACATTTCAACATCATTGCAGCCCTGCCTTAAAAGGACCAGCTAACCTCTTTTCAGTGATTGCTCCTTTAACACAGGTGTGGGTGTTGATGAGGACATGGCTGGAGATCAATCTGTCATGATTAAGTAAGAATGACACCACTGGACTCTTTAAAAGGAGGCTGGTGCTTGGCATCATTGTTTCTCTTCTGTTAACCATGATTATCTCTAAAGAAACACGTGCAGTCATCATTGCAATGCACAAAAATGGCCTAACAGGGAAGAGTATCGCAGCTAGAAAGATTGCACCTCAGTCAACAATCTATCGCATCATCAAGAACTTCAAGGAGAGAGGTTCCATTGTTGCCAAAAAGGCTCCAGGGTGCCCAAGAAAGAAGCGCCAGGACCGTCTCTTAAAAGTGTTTCAGCTGCGGGATCGGGCTACTAGCTTTGCAGAGCTTGCTCAGGAATGGCAGCAGGCAGGTGTGAGTGCATCTGCACGCACTGTGAGGCGGAGACTCTTGGAGCAAGGCCTGGTCTCAAGGAGGGCAGCAAAGAAGCCACTTCTCTCCAGAAAAAACATCATGGACAGACTGATATTCTGCAAAAGGTACAGGCAGTGGATGCTGAGGACTGGGGTAAAGTTATTTTCTCTGATGAATCCCCTTTTCAATTGTTTGGGACATCAGGAAAACGCCTCATTCGGAGAAGACAAGGTGAGCGCTACCACCAGTCTTGTCTCATGCCAACTGTTAAGCATCCTGAAACCATTCATGTGTGGGGTTGCTTCTCAGCCAAGGGAATCGGCTCTCTCACAGTCTTGCCTAAAAACACAGCCATGAATAAAAAATGGTACCAGAATGTCCTCCAAGAGCAACTTCTCCCAACCCTCCAAGAGCAGTTTGGCGATCAACAATGCCTTTTCCAGCATGATGGAGCACCTTGCCATAAAGCAAAGATGATAACTAAATGGCTCAGGGAACAAAACATAGAGATTTTGGGTCCATGGCCTGGAAACTCCCCAATCTTAATCCCATTGAGAACTTGTGGTCAATCATCAAGAGACGGGTGGACAAACAAAAACCTAAAAATTCTGACAAAATGAAATCATTGATTGTGCAAGAATGGACTGCTATCACTCAGGATTTGGTCCAGAAGCTGATTGAGAGCATGCCAGGGAGAATTGCAGAGGTCCTGAAGAAGAAGGGTCAACACTGCAAATATTGACTTGCTGCATTAACTCATTCTAACTGTCAATATAAGCTTTTGTTACTCATATGATTGCAATTATTATATTTCTGTCTGTGATAAAAATATCTGTCAAACACACATAAAAACCAGAGGGCAGCAGATCATGTGAAAATATAATATTTGTGTCATTCTCAAAACTTTTGGCCATGACTGTATATAACCCCCTTGGTCTCTGCCAGGAGCAGGAGGCAGAGGTTGTGGTGAGCGCACAGCTCATGCCAGGTTGTGTTAATTGTACTCAGGGCCAGGGATCGATGGAGAGGATTTTAGCTTCCTGACTCCTGAGCTGTCCCCGGGGTGTGTGGGGCGGTTGCTGGCAGTCCCATATCTCACACACTAGAGGGAAGACAAGGTCGGTCACAAAGAGTCAGAGGCAGACAGGATGGAGGCCAGGACTGGCACTGATAAACCACCGCTGCCCTCCCCTCTTCTCACATCTTGGAGGCGCGCAGACACATGGAGCGCAGAGGTCAGGGGAGTACTACAGCACAGTGACAGGATGCACAGCTGCACAGCCTGCCCCCGGCCCCAACTTTATAGGGCTCACAGGGTCTCTAAAATCATGACGGAGCTGGCAGCTTCCATCTTCCTGCAACCGGCCTGTAACCCTTTCAAAGACTATCGAAAGATGCATGTGAAAATGAAGGACAACCTAAGAACGAAAATGTAATCCTGAGACTAGATCACTCTCAAATTCAGCAGAAGCCAAATAGATATTTAGTCCTTGCAGCGATCACCTGCCCCCGTATGGGATACATATAGGCTAAATACTGGTATAAATACTATTCTTTACAAGAGAAAATAGTTTTGAGAGATTTTTTTTTCTTTTTTCTTGTGTTTTTTGTTAGAAGGCCTTTTTTGTTCTTTATTGCAATACTGTGTGAATGCATCCACATTACTTATAAGCCAGATGAATCATTGCCTTAGGCAGTGGTCTCCATCCACAGATCTCCAGCTGTTGTAAGAATACAACCCTCATCATACCCTGCGGATGTCAGTGCATGGTGTAGTTGTAGTATAAAAATAGCTGGAGCGCCACGTGGTGGCACATTTTATCAAGTATTTTATTTTTTATAACTATATCATACCTCAAGCAAAGAATTATCTGCCTATTCACAAGGTCAAATTTATGTCCAACAGTCAACGCTAAATGATCTTTATAACATATCAATATTGCAACCGGAGCTCCAAATCCTCTGCATACTTCTAAAGATACATTCTGCCTGCTGTCGCCAACTAGGGGGTGCTTACTGTATACAGGTTTATTATTGAGTTCAATGTATATACTGTCTACAAAAAGCGCCACCTAGTGATGGCCGCAGCCAGCCAGAATTTTATCACTCAACTCTATGCTGGGATTTGTAGCTTTGTCTCCACTAAAGATATAAAAACTTTGTTGGATTTATTTATATTAATTAAATAAGTAGAGATTCATAGATTGATGTATGTGGTTACTTGTGAAAGTTACCCAAGAGTTTACAGTTTATAAACTCAGAATAAAATCATAAATTGTCATCTTTAGGTTCTCTTATACACAAACAATAAATCTAGTCTAGAAATATTTAATTAATTAAATTGAATTAAACTCATTTTTTTGGGTTACAGTAATTTCTCTGATCAATCCAGGCATTTCCCTTTCAGCTGCTGTACACTGAAAGAAACGCAAGTGTCCCTGCACCCTGAGATGTGCCAAAAACCTTAAATCAGTGGCGGTCCAGGTGCTGAAACCCCCTCCAGTGCCTAAAATAAAAGGGACAAAGTTTGAAAACGGACTCCGGTTGACTTTGGTCTCATGTCAGGGTCTCGGAACCTGGAACCTCATTGCTTAAAATTTAGTCAAAACTTATTAAAAGGTTTTTTTTTTTTTTTACAGTTGCAGTTTAGCATTCACCCAAAATACGTCCCTGCAGCCACTTTCCTGCACTAGGTCTGCTTATCTCATTCACCCCATAATGTTTTATTATTCTCCAAATTAACTTTACAATGATGATCTTCATTTGTCCTGTATTAGCTATTGTTACACATGACGTGCTTGGCGTACCTGCTGTCATATTTTATGTTCTACCAACCACTAGGGGCGCTATGCCAATCTACTTTATAAAAAGTGCTGATGGTACAGCGCCCCTAGTGGCAGTAAAGGAGAAAATATTACAACCGTTATATTAGAGCCTTTATGTAGGCTATACAACAATACATTGCTTTTTTTTTTTTTTACACATAAAGTTAAGGGTTTTTAAAGAAAAAAAAAAGAGGAAGCACAAGGGAAAACTTCACCCTATTTGTTTTCCATGTGAGAGGCTTGGGCTTGGATGGGAGCTGTAGGATGAGGGTGTTGGGGCTGATGAGGACTAGCGGAGGGGGAGGTGTCGCTTCAACAGGAAGCCTTTGGAACAGTGATAGGAATTCCATTCTCCTAATGTATTGCAAAATCAATATTGCTAAATCCAGTCCCGGCACAGCTGTCTCACTCAATTACAGCCGGCCGAGCCTGGACAGACTAAGAGGGGAGGAAAGGTGGAGGGAGTCCGGGTCCCTATGCTGTACAGGGATCTGTCAATACAGATATTAACTCCTTTACTGCTCTAGATATTTTTCCATATACGCAATCCATTCTCAAGAGATGAGCGACATCAGAGACGCACAGCAGCCTCACTCGCTCCGCTCCCTATGCAAGCGAGAATGACGAGCATACATATCTGATATCGGATGTCACCCGAGTGTATCTTAATACAGTTAAAGGAATTGAGTGGATCAGAAAATCCCCTGCTAGGAAATCATATTTAGGAGGAAGGTCCCTCATTTAAGCTGTCTTCCACTTATTGGAGGGTCTGAAATGTCCTTGCATCACATGGATAAGTCTATTAATTTCTATGAGCGCTATTTAATACTTCATTCTTCCAGTGGTGGAGCCAAAGGGAATTGAACAAGTGCCGACTGCTGTTCTGAGGGGTATCGTCTGCAGGATACCCCCATGTCAGCTGATTTTCAGTGGAAAGGGATTGGGGGAAAAAAAAGTAATTGCATTGTCAAACAGCAGTGTGGCTATGTTACCTACCTGTGTGGAAATAAGGGTTGACGGCATAGGGGAAGCCAAAGGGAAAGGGCTGAGGTGGAGGCACTGAGCTGGAGGGCAAATATTTAGCATCTCCTTTTTGATTCCTGGTCCCAGAAGATGAGTTGGTGACTCTGATGGAGCACATGACAGGCTTTGGTGGCTGTGTGAATCACTTGACTCTTTTAGAGATTCTCCTCCCTTAAGAGGATCTTTACCCTCTTGCAGTTCATGGGATGAGGATGAAGCACCACGTTCAGCTCTCAGACTGTCTGTCTTCTCCTCTGCCTCACTCTCTGAATCTTTCATCTCCTCATCGTTTCCGTCAGATACCCCCTCCCTTATACGTTGATCCAAGAGTTCCTTTGTTTCACCGTGGTTTCCTTGGGGCTCCATCCGGTGATGAGCAGACTTTCGACTTGTCCTCCTTGCACTTTGGGATTCCTTGGGAGGAGGCACGCTAGGGACCCCCTGATGATTTAAAGACAGCAGTGGGGTGTTATTGTGCCTTAAGACAAGCATGGCGTTCCTTCTGGAAAGTTCCTCTCTTAATGGGTGACCTTCGGGGAGCTCATGCATGTTGCGAAGTGCCGGGTGGTCGGGGGGTAAACCCGGGTGAAGAGTTAGTGGATCACCAGCTAGAAGTCGCTGTCTGTGTAGATTCTCCAGCTCCTTTTGCCGTATGATTTCTGCCGACATTTCAAGCCTTTGGGAAAAATAAGAAGACAAGTTGAATTAAAGAAAAAATACAAACGACATAACATACATTTTGTTTGATACAGGTCATATAAAATGAGTCTAATTGGCAATGTCTTGCAGAAAGCAATGGTCATGGAAGCGATTGGGTGATGCCAACATGTTCATGGGATAGTCAAAAAACAGCAATAATAGCCATTCCACCCAGACGATCTCCCAACAGAAACCCTTTACCCTCCATACACCACCCAAATTCTCCCATGTTAAAAACCCATATGAGAATTATGGGGATGTAGACATTCACCACTTAAAATCTTTTCATGATTTATTATGGTTTTCCAATGTCTTGCTAAAAAATGTTAATAGTTCTTGATTTTTCTGATAAACCATGCAAAAAAATCAAGTTGGCACCCTTGTAAAAAAAAATAATAAAAAAAAAAGTATCCCTGGTCAACAAGCTGCTCTTGGCTTTCAATGGGTGAATAGGAGCCCATCGGACATATGTACCAGGGACTTTCCTAGAACCAGACGGCAAAAGGGTCAATAAAATGCAGCGTTTGGATGTTTTAGGATCCTTTGTCTGGAAGGAAATAATATAGTCACCTGGCCAGATTCTGCTTCCGTAGAATTTCCTGCTGCCGTGCAAACATTTCCGCTTGGGCTGGTTGCAAGAAACTGTAACCTGCAGAAACAGAAAGGCGTCTAGTCAAATACCTGGTCAATATCTCAGTATCTTGCCTCCTCTCAAGATAAATCTGCACGTATGCTGCCTTAATGGAGAAGTCCAGAAATAAATGCATTTTCTAAGATGATTGAGGCCAGAATTCTGGACCAAATTTGAGGCTACATACCTGGACTCTGACATAGTGCGGATGGCACCCCAAGAAATGGCGGTCTCAAGTGTGGTCCCAAGGCAATGTGAGGGGCATTTTGGGGTGACAGCAGAGGAGGCGGGTGAGCCATCTCCCTGGGAAATAATTAAAAAATAAAAGTCCATTCTTAGTAAAGGCATACTTCACATAGTGATATATTCATACATAATGAATTCAGGCAAAGAGAGGAGGGAAAAAAAAGGGGGAATCTTCACACCATTATGAGCCATTAGAATTTTAATAAACCGATACCGGCAGAACAGACGGCCATTTATACCAGTAAATGGAATCAAGTATTTGTCTTTCCATAATCAAGCTTGACGGTAACATCAATATCAATTATAACTGGAAAGTAATAACTGTGATAATTGTGTCAGTAAATCGCTAGAAGATTTTAATGGAAGTCGTTCTCTTGTGCTAGCCTGACTTTTCTACAGGTGTGAGATTATTTTGTATGAATTTCTGCACAATAAAAAGTTTAAGAGCAGAGTTCACTAAAAGTTAGTGCCCCCATCCCCCTACATGGAGGAGATCTAATGAATTCAGGACATGGCAAAGACGGATGGTACCAGGAGTGATCCAACATTAGCGATACTCCAGTAGCCAAACCTTTCTTACAGCTGAGCAGCTTACTCCAACATCTGGGTACTGCTCCCATCATTCACACGGAGACAGGAGTGCGACGGCATGGCATGGCGACACAGTCACATTGGCAATGTAATAAGGCAATAAAACATTAATGACTCCGAGCTGCCAGAGATAGATGGCTCTCTCACCACCCACTATCATTAAGATTAACCTCTCTAATCTTGGAAGGGACCCAATTCAAAGAGCTTATTCCTCTCCATTTCTGTCCTCTCTCCTTGACACGGCGCACACAATAACCAGTGCCGTCACACTTTGGTATCGGGTAACGTCTCCGTCCTCTCATCACAAAATATTAAGGGGATAATGTCCCAGTTCCCCTTCTCATGTTTTGCCACCATTCCGAGCCATGTGGCGAGGTTCACTTTTAGATCTGGCTCAAAAAGACTAATTACACAGGAGCTTGTTAAGTTCGGTCGGCTTATGCCATGCACCAGCTGCCTATGTCCATTGTTGGCCAAAAGTGTTACGTACCCTTCCCAAATATTCGGCCAGACCATGAATGGATGTGGCACTGGCCTCGTAACCTTAAAACTTCATCAGGAAGAGATAAAACTATTTCGCACAAAAATCTGCAAAATCCGAGAATTTGCCCGATGGTACTGTATCCACCAACATGCAGGTTTGCCTCCGTAGGCTCTAATAAAGCAGAACTCCAAAGGTTATCTGGAGCCGTAATACAGTAGACTAAAGCATTATTAGTCTCCGTAAATACATGACGGAGGGAATAAATCACCAGGGAAAAAAAAATTTGAATTTGGTTGTCAGACTATACAATACCCTGATGTTCCAGCAGTTTATAAGCTACGGCTGACCCCCAGCCTATTTCCGCCGACAAGCCCCCACATATTATTACCGCTCCCCTCACTCAGCACTAAACTAATTGCGCTGCTCGTGTTGTCTGGGAAGAGCGGCCATCGATTCCTCGCTGCTGAAACGTCCTGCTAATCGTATCAGCGCTCCGCCAGCTCCTCGCACTCTACTGGCAGCTCCAATTAATCTCAGGTAACGCAGAAAGTGACCTTCGGCTCCGAGCCGGGGCAGCAGCCAAGCGATGCTTATGTAATTACACCGTGAAGTGTGTAATCACCTGGCCTAATCCCCCAGGCCCGACAATTAGCCGAGGCCTCTGTCGCTGGGCTGCCAAGTGCTCTGCCACCCGGACAGCCTGCAGATGAATAACGGTCAATTAAAGCTGCATGGCGGGGGCGAGGAGGTGTCCGGTCGATGTAATTAGCTGTAATCATGGGGAGACGAGGCTGCCAGACGTGAGGCGGCTTTTATATAGGATGCAATGTGGGAAATCGGGCAGCGTTTAACCCTCTCGCTGCTTGCTTAGTCTCTGCCTACTACACAGCATTCATTGATGATAATGTTCCAGCTCCCGTCCCCATCAATTCAGCAGGAAACCACAAGTACGGGATGTTCGGAGCACAAATAAAGAACATTTATGACGGAGCCGTGCTGTGTTTTCATAGTCTACAAGAAGTTTAACAATCTGTATCCTGAAATCTTGCACATTTCTACATTGACCCTTAAGACCAATATTGGGCAACGACTAATACTTCCTGTTATGTAGAGATCACATCTCATTATCATCACAGGCAGAATAAAAATGAAATGGACCATCTACATATAATGGGTGATGTCGCATCTCACTTCCTCCTCCCTCCCTGCACAATGTCATCTGCACAGATCATGCCTATAGAAGTCAATCTCCAGTTCATGCTGTCCTGCGGCTGCTGTAAAGCACATCTCTGGATGATCATAATATAAGCGACTCAGATAAGAAAATAGAATTAAAAAAAAAGTTTCCAGAAAAAACAACTCGTATTGCCACTAGAGTGTGAACCGTCTTCCCAGGACCCGGTCAGTATTCTGTAGCAGCTGGACAGACGGCGTGAAAGCCTCCCACCTGATGGCATCTGTGGCTCTTGTTTTGATTAGCCAGCCTGGCACGGGTCACGTGCGACGACACACAACGACCACATTGTACCAGACCAACTAATCAAAAAAAGATCTGTGAATTCCAAGAGATGGGAGGCAGTTTGCAGGGCCCCAGGCTGAAGGCCATACTGAGCAGGTCCTGTGAATCAATTTGCTTCAACTCTAGCTGTCACTTTTTACTTAAAGGGGTATTCCCATTTCCAAAATCCTACCCCAATATGTAGTAGGTGTAATAATAAAAAATACCTCTAATTAGGAATGTAGTATAGTTCTTTTGATTAGCTATGTAGCTTACCGCCATGTACAGAACATTGCAGCACCCTAGGTATCCATGGTTACGACCACTAACAACTGTCACTATATGAGTGGTTGTAACCACAGATACATAAAGCTACTGCAATGCCCTGCACATGGAATAAGCAACATAACTAATCAGAAGAACTATATTACATTTCTAATTGGAGGTATTTGCTAATATTGTTATTATTATTACACCTACTACCTATTGGGGATAGGATACTGGAGAAGGGAATACTCCTTTAATGATGCATGCCCCTGCCAGTAGCGTACCGCCAATGGCAGCATGCCACGTGACTGCTATGGACCCCCCTCCGCCAGTCAGTCATCGCAAGCGATGATAATAGGGGAGACTGCATTATAATCTATGGAGGACCATGGGGAGTGCATTATATTGTATGGAGGAACATGGGGAGTGCATTATACCATATGGAGAAACATGGGGAGAGCATTATACCGTATGGAGGGCCATGAGGAGTGTAGAATACTATATGGAGGATTATGGGGGCTTATTATAATATTTGGAGGGCTATGTGGGGGCTATTCTACTGTATGCAAGCAATTATACAGTGTGAAGGTTTGTGTGGGGGCCATTATATTGTATGGAGGGCTGTGTGGGAGTCACAGATGAGGGATCATACTGTGTTGGGGGTCACCATATTTTACTTTGGGAGTTGAGGTGGAGTACATTAGGGTTATTATACTATGCATGTGGAGGATTTCACTATGGAAGGTATCATACTGTGTTTGTTGGCATCATACTTTATGGGAGCAATGAAAGAAGAATCTAGGACTTCAGCAGGAAGCTGCAAAGTTGTGAGATATGCTCTACTGTGACCCCAACAAATATATATATTCTTTATTTTTGGGGGGGCTGATGCTCAATTAAAACTGCTATGGGACCCCATGATTCCTATGTATGCCCTGGCCCCAGCCTTCCTGCTGTGAATATTGGTCCGGTACCCAGAGATTAATGAATATATGATCGCTGGAAAACTTAGTTGTCCATGGGCCTGAAGACTTTCCACTAGGCTTTAGGACCAGCCCTGACTGGAGTATTGCTATCTGACAGGCATCCATTGATCACATTTGTGCCATGGCGGCAGAGACTGAACCTCTCATGTTGTAAATCTCTCACTGGGGCCACGAGTTCTGAGGATTATATGGAAGCGAATGGATGACCCTGCGCTCTCTGCACACATACGCGGGTCCCTCATGGACACTCAGGACACCTCATACTAAAAGCCAAGAGGCGTTAATAGGCATTATACAGTTGCCTTAACCCTTCTCCGGTCCATGTACACTGTTGCCATAGAAACAGTCCCTCATGGACCCCTGGGGAGTGGGGCGGTGAATTCGGAGACCAGCGGTCACCGCTCAGTATTTACAGGCAGGGTTTACATACTTCCCTCTATTTCCGTAATTATAGAGGGCACACAGCTCTCTGTCAGTCACTGACTGAGTAATGGTGACTCATTATTGTCCTCTTTACAACCAAGGACTGCGAAAAATAGAATTAGTGCATAAATTACCATAAATAAACATATCCACATTACATCCCTGTCCATTATTAATGAGCGTTTCCCCCTTATATCACCGGTAGAAATGTGGCCCTCAGCCGTCCTCTCCAGGCAGATTGGTAAAAAGTCTATTCTGACATTGTTTAGTCACGTCTGTTACTAGGTAGGGAGCAACATGGCGGAAGGAATTCACTATTCCAAAGGGAAGCACAACACCTGAGGGAGGCTACAACGCCTGAGGAGGGCACAATGCCTGAGGGAGGCTACAACACCTGAGGGAGGCTACAACACCTGAGGGAGGCTACAACACCTGTGGAGGGCACAACACCTGAGGGAGGCTACAACGCCTGAGGAAGGCACAATGCCTGAGGGAAGCTACAACACCTGAGGGAGGCTACAACACCTGAGAAGGGCACAATGCCTGAGGGAGGCTACAATGCCTGAGGGAGGCTACAATGCCTGAGGGAGGCTACAACGCCTGAGGGAAGCACAACACCTGAGGAAGGCTATAACGCCTGAGGAGGGCACAATGCGAGAGGGACGCTACAACACCTGAGGGAGGCTACAACACCTGAAGAGGGCACAATGCCTGAGGGAGGCTACAACACCTGAGGGAGCCTACAACGCCTGAGGAGGGCACAATGCCTGAGGGAGGCTACAACGCCTGAGGGAAGGACAACACCTGAGGGAGGCTACAATGCCTGAGGGAAGCACAACAACTGAGGAAGGCTACAACGCCTGAGGAGGGCACAATGCCTGAGGGAGGCTACAACGCCTGATGGAGGCTACAACGCCTTATGGAAGCACAACACCTGAGGGAGGCTACAACGCCTGAGGGAAGCACAACACCGGAGGGAGGCTACAACGCCTGAGGAGGGCACAATGCCTGAGGGGGCTACAACACGAGAGAGGCTACAACACCTGAGGAAAGCTACAACGCCTGAGGGGGTGGTACATTGGCGTTTGTGACAATGTAGGCCGTGCACTAGGATGTGAACAGAGAGGGTCCGATAGATGACATGGCTGCCACATTAGGATGACCAAGTCATGGACTACTTATCTACTCTGCCATCTTAATGGACACGTCTAATGTTTTTGAGAATTAAATGAGTGTAGGAAAAATTATTGACCATCTTTGGACCTGCATTAGAAAAACATGGCTGCTTACTTCTATAAACAGCGCCACCCCTCTCCATAGGTTGCATCTGGTATTGCAGATAGTAAGTAAGAATGAGCTGCAATACTACACACAACCAGCAGATGGTATAGAAGAAAGCCGCCATGCAGTTCCCTACAACCCGCCATTATTGATGCCCACCTACCAGGAGTGAACTGCTCCAGTGCACCCCATTAATGAATATTCCAGTCTGCCACTCCCCAGGCAGCATGGCTGATAACAAGGAACAATACCCTGCATTACAATTTGAACGTTAAGTTGGATTTTGGGTTTAGCGTCCCTTTAATGCTGTTGCCTATAGTAATGAGATGCAGATACATTTTTCACAGACGATGGCTTTCCGGTTTAATACCAGAGTGTGAAATAGGTTTCAGCAGAGATGGCAGATCAGCCTGGGAAGCCGAGGGGCTACAGACCGGATTTGGTTCTGACACTGGAATGGCTGATCTCCAGCCCTCGGATCCTGTGTCTGTTTCTCCTCTTTCTGCTCCCACAGCCATGCTCGGCATTAAGGGATTTACGCTGCACGCTGCTAAATTTGATATGTCCTTTAACAGGAGACAAATGGTTGGCGAGGCTTTAAAAGTATTGACTTTTCTTTAACTATTGATTATTTGAAGGCCATTAGCGCTTATTGTTAAAGTCATTACAGGGTTGCACATTATACGGTTAAAACGAGCCACTGACTTTTTTTTTTTTAACCCTGTCCTGTCCCTACACAGATTCTGGTATCCATTGTAGGAGGGTAAAAAAAAACAACACAGGGTAAAGGAATCATTTGTTATCTATAAAGAATACCATCAACCATCACTAAAGGGGCTGTACAAGACTCTTGTCCACTACTGTTCTAGGGTTGTGTTTTTTATTTCAATTTAGAGGGGTATTCCCAAAAATATTAAAGTTATCCCCGATTCATAGCTTACTAATTGCTGGGGGTCCCGTGAGATTCTGAGATGGGGGCTCTGGATTTCGTGAATCGGGGGTCTGCAGAGCTCCCAATTTAATTGCAGCAGCTGTGGGCACGATCAATTAATTGGCTACGGGGGACTGCCGGAAAAAGGATATGCGATGACTTAATATTTTTGGAACTACCTTTGAAATGAGCTTTAATTGCAATACCAGTTACATCCTCCATACAAGAGAGGCGCTGTTGGAATAACTCTTGAAATGAGCTTTAATTGCAATACCAGTTACATCCTCCATACAAGAGAGACTCTGTTGGAATAACTCTTGAAATGAGCTTTAATTGCAATACCAGTTACATCCTCCATAAGAGAGTGATGCTGTTGGAATAATCCTTGAAATGAGCTTTAATTGCAATACCAGTTACATCCTCCATACTAGAGTGGCACTGTTGGAATAATCCTGGAAATGAGCTTTAATTGCAATACCAGTTACATCCTCCGTACGAGAGTGGCACCACAAGTATGTTTCCGGAATAAAGCATACTTGTATAGCCTTGGCTTAATGCTTTATTAGAGGGGGATATACAACTACTTTTACCATATAATAAAGAATTTGGTGCATTTTAAAGTAGAGATTTATATAAATTTGAGTTGAGAAATGTTCACCCAGCACAACCGTATTGCATTGCAGTCATGCTGTCCTGCCCTCTTCTGGGAAGGCTGGGTAACATGGGCATCATACCTACCACTGAGGCTGGCACCCAGCTTTACCTGAACCCTGATCTAGATATTCAGTGACCCCATAATCATATGCAAAAGTCACCACTCAGGATTTTTGGAAAGCTGGGTGAGAAGCACTGTAGCAGCATAATGACAGTTGCTTATGGGCTAAATATTCTAGGATTACATCAGGAACTAGTGTCCCAATCACATTTGCAGCTTTGTAGTCCGGCACTAACGGATCCACGACAGAATGGCACAGAAATAACCGGATGATCCCTAATCTGGAAGTCTGATCCTATAATGGTCGCACCGCAGAATATCACGCACGGCGGACATATGAGCTGTGGTACAAGCATGGTGATAAGACTTTCCTGGATGCCATGACTGAGCCTGGTCATTTATCCTCCCTGGAGTTCCCACACAGGAAGATGGGATGGAATCTTAACCCCAAGCCAAGCCTTCTCCAACTCCTCGCAATTCCCTCCATCTCCGCCTGCCATAAATCTACCTTCCACTCACGCACCCTGCCTGAGGGAGGGAACTGGGAATGGAGGAAGAGGGGGTGAGATTCTGTCAGCTCCAGCTATGTGCTCCAGGCTAGCCGGCTTCATTTTTATTTTAACCCCTTCCAACCACACAGATAACCGCGTAGATTCGACAATAATAATCTATACTAGCTCATGACTTGCATAAATCCTAAACATTGATTTTTCTCCATCTGCTCTAGAAAGCAATACATGAGGTCTGGCACAACACTGCCACCTAGTGTACAGATTCACGTGCAATTGAAAGATGAAAGGAACCGTAAAGCATTGACCTGGCACTCACATCCTTTGCAGGAGAAGAGCGAAAGAACAAGAAGTAGACACGGTTGCAAAGGAAAAGAGTCACGTTTTATAATTTAAATAAATCTTATTTTTTTTACCTAATACCGCCATCACTGTTGATTAAATAAGGGCTTGTTCCGATGAATGTATCCGGTGTTCAACCATTAGTTACCTGTGTACAGGTGTGCACAAATGGACGATCGAAAAAAAAATCCATGCAGACCATGGAAGTAAAAAAAATTTAAAAAAATTGCAGCATATGCTATTCCGTTCCTTTTTACGGACCAGGACAATGCAGGAATAATAGCTCCTGCAATATGGCCGAGCACAGGAGCCAGGCAGGTCTGCAGTAGGAGGACTGGCCTGATATTAATGGCCGTCTGAGCTGTTGGGAGAGGAATTGGTGCTAGTGACGTGGAGACATCTATGAGCATTTCGGAGTGCGGCACATGGCAAGATCTCTCCCAGCCATTATTGAAATGGACTGACTGGACTTTGGTAAAAGATATATTTCACCATATACCATGGCAGATCAATTAAGGCTATATTCACATTTCCAGCAATCAACCGTCAGAACAGATCCAGCAGCAATCCATTGACAAAAAAGTTGTGCACAACTTTTTTTGACCGGCTAAAAGAAATAAGTCCAACTGGATCCGTTTTTAACATTGAAGTCTATGAAAAAAACGGATCCGTTAAGTTGCCAAATGGTTCCATCCATTTGAAAACCAGTAAGTAAAAAAAACGGATCATTTTCTAACGGATGACGAATCAGGTTTTTTTAGCCGATGTCTGCACAACTTTTATGTTAACGGATTGCTGCTGGATCCGTTCTAACGCATGATTACTGGACATGTGAACATAGTCTAAGACAGGCTTCATAATCACAGTCACAAGAGTTTTGGGCTTGTCTTGCTATTTAGTTTGGGGTGACATGGTCTGGGGAACTGGATGATCCCACCCGCCAAGTCTACACCAGACAAAAAAGAAAACCACAACCACAGTTTTTGTTTGCCAAACACTGATCCTATAGAAAGCCCCAGGACTCTCCCGCCTTCTTACTGGAATCCACGCTATTTACTAGTCCTCTGCCAGCATCAACGGCTGAAGATCCAGTCCTGCACAGACAATGATCCTTTATCTGGTGATAAACAACCATGGCATTCCCCTCCTCAAGTCTGGAGCACAGAGAAGGTCTCGCTCCCTTCCAGATGGAAAGTACAGGTCAGAGTCAGATCTCACTCCTCAGACACACTTGCTCCCTTCTCTCCTGCTCTTTCCCCCACCCAAACATGCTTTCTTCATCTATTCCTCTGACTTCCCTGGAACATTTCCAGGCCACACAGAGGTTGGGAGGGTTTCCTGGAGTTATGCTGGACAGGAACCATGCAATCCCCACAACTGGCGTGTCTGTGTCTGCAGCTTTCCCCATGATAGGAAGGGTTAGCCAAGGTGCAAGCCCCTTCGCTCACTCGTGTTCCCACAACACTGTCATCCTTAATGCAATCCTACTGCCGAGGCTGATCCTACACATCCTTCCAGAGCTAGAAGCCTCGTCATTTTTCCAAGGAGCGAGATTAACATCTTAAAACCATCCAATCTCGCCTAGAAACCAACAATCCCTGTGTAACAACAGAGACTACATGGAAGGAAACAAAGGGAAAAAAAGGCAATAGAGTCAAAAGGGACAATTATGGAAAAATGGAAAATAAACTGTGGTTGCGTCAGAAGATCCATTATCCACTTCCGAGATGCCCAAAAGTATACGACCCTACCTCTCATTTGCTGACCAGGCATCTCCATATCCAAACCATAGAAAACTGCACACAGGTGATGAATCTCAATGGTGGGGAGAACCCGTCCAAATACTGGATGAGGCCATATTGCACATCTGTGCACAATATGGCACCAGTGGCTCTATAAGGGGCCATATTTTTGCAGCAAGTTCCTCTTGGGGCACAGAATTTTATTCAGTCTTCTATGACAGCACCACTATATAAAAGGTGCTGTCTTGGGCTCCGAAAAATCCCTTTACCAGTAAGTAGACTTTATTCGGTCTCCCATGACAGCACCCTTATATCGTGGTGCTGTCATGGGCTCCGAAAAATCACGTTACCGGCAACCGTAACCAAGACTTTTTCTGTGACCGATTCATACAAAATAAGTAAAAAACATTTTTGCCAACTTTCATCACATGCCGTAATACGGTCAGATCTGTAGGGGCCACGTTTGCCTCCATGTGGCGTCTGTGGGCATGGACCAGTTTCATAGATGCAATTGTCAGAGCTAGAAATGAAGAAAAGGGCAACCGCACACATATAATTTGTGATCTCGCTATAAATGTTCACAGTAGAAAACTATTGACAGGTGATAAAACCCATAAAAACTGATGGAGGAAGGGGGGTTGGTACATTTTTACAGAATATTGTACTGGAACTAATGCGGCTCTCTGGCAAGAACAGCTGATCGCCAAGAGTTTGGAAAAGTCGGGCCTGTCTCAATAAGCTTACGGAAGGGTATTCTTGGTAACAACAACCCCTTTAATGGGAATTTTCAAACCAAGCATAGTCGCTCGGTGCACCCTTGTCGTGGCCAGTGCATCTTCCCACCTACATATTTTCCATCTCTGGCTCCTGTAATGGCCGGAAGATAAGGGTGGAGATAGATGGAAAACAAGTAGGTGGGAAGGTGCACTGAACTGTTAGGCCATGACAAGGGTGCACCGAAAGCCTGTGCTTGGTTTGAACAGTCATTTTCTGCTAACTTCTTTCAAGTTTCTAATTTCTGTGTATATCCAGTCTTTTCTATCTAGATCCTGTTCTGATGACCTAATTCTCGGTATACACGTGCCTGAGGAGGTGCCGTGCGAGACACCTATAAGTGGAAGTTTGCACAATCCCACTCTTGGTGTGCCGTGCGTCAAGGCTGCTGCGATTGCCCACACACCGTTTCCTACTCACTTTCGCACATAACGAACCTTTCAGTCTGTAATGTTATTCAGCAGGCGCCGGGTCCCACAAAGCTGGTACAAGTTGTGACACAAATGCTGGATGAGCCGCTAGCAGGAAATGAGCCTGAACCGCCGCTCGCCTACTGTATAACAACCTTTATTTTAGATATTAGGTGCGACAAAAGCCACAAGCATAAAATCTGCTCAAGAAGAAAACACTAATAAGGATTCCTGCTGTTTGCTGTAATTCCAGGTTTCTGGGCTGTAATGCTCTAAGACAGAGCATTAGAAGGATGTATGTGACCCCTTAATCTAGGTCCACATGGGGGATATGGGGAGGGGCTGGAAGTGTATGTGGTTTGGATAACGGGGGCACCTTAATAGCCAACCTCTGCCTTGGCCAGGGTATTTAATACAGGACAAACTTCATCTTTGCCCTAGGTGTATATAGATCGGTCACTTTTATACATGTTGTGTCTATAAACATTGCCTCTCATCCACCATACCACAGAGAATCCAAAAAATGCCTTTTCATATCGGCTTCACTCAATATAGACCACCACCTTAAAAAGTCTTACCCATTTAGATTAGAAAATCATTTTTTTTTTTCTCAAAACAGTGCCACTCTTGGCCACAGGTTGTATGTGGTATTGCAGATAGACCTCCTTTTCTTCAATAGTGCTGAGCTGCAATACCATTTCCAACCTAGAGAAAGGTGGGGTCACTGTTTGTGAAAAAAAGTAACATGGAGGAAAGTATAGGTCCAGCTGAGTATGGAGTCTTATACGCAATGCTTCATGGGAAAAAGTATACAGAACGGAAGAAACTCTCTACCAAATTAAAGCGGTAGTTACCTTATAATAAGTCAGTGTACAACCCTTTAGGAAACCTTGCAGCATGACCAGGGATAAATGCCAATGAATTCTTCTACAGAAGGCCTGTTTCAGGATCTTTGCCACTCATCAGTGGAGTACAGTTTGGCTGGCTGAGCACGACACTCTTGAAGCAACATAGTAAAGTATTAGTTCTGCTTAAAGGGGTTATCCACTACTGGATAACCTTTTTTTAATGAATTCAGCATCCTAATTAAAATAAAAATACCTCCCTCAGCGGCCAGTTGTTCCCATAGAGTGATGTGACTGGTGTCCTCCGCTCCTTATCTGCAGCTCATCAATATTCCATCAGGGCATACGAAACAGAAATGATGGAGTGGCTCAATAGCACGTGACACAACAAGTCATGCCACTCTCCGGGAACAGCGGCACTGACAATGCTGGAACGGTGCTGCTGTGGGAAGGGAGTATAGATTGTTCTTATTTTAATTGGGGACCTCAATTGATTAAGCTGGGGTGGTCTATGGGAGAAAAGTATGCAAAATGCAGCAACTACCAGTTTCTGATTTGGCATTTATCCCTGGACTCGTTACAGGGTCGGACGTTGACCTACAGTATATGGTGACGTCCACGCCCAGGTGCTATGTGAGACAGATAGGTTACAGAACGACAGAAACTACAAGGTTTTCTAATCCCATTTAAAAATATATTCTTACATTCCTTTACAATTATTAGCAGTAGGTGCAAATAGGTAAATGAGACATCACATGCGTGGTGTCACCGGTGGGTCGTACTCTACCTGTCAGTGAAGTGGGAGGTGTCCCGATGCTGGGGCAGGCCTTGCTTCCGCCTCTGGCTCGAGTTGTTACTGGAGGTGGGAATGTGAGCTTCCATTGCTCCCGGGTTTCGCACCACAGCAGCTGCCACTTCTTGTCGTGCCCGGAGAAGATCTGCCAAAAGAAGAGCAGAAACTGTGTCAAGCTGAAACACCCTGCAGTGCTGCAAACTATTCTCAAGTCGTCTGGTGACAGATATCCTGAGCCATCCATCCTCCTTCCTTCCCTGACTTCTTCTCTACATTCCCCCGCCATTACCTGGCTGCTCGCAGAGACTATCCTGCTCCTCAGCACACTCTCTCTCCATCGCTTCACCTCCTTTGTTCACTTCTCTATCTTCCTTTTCTTTAGCGGTTTCTTTCTCCGCTTCTCTCAGAGCGCAACAATCAAAACCACATGTTTTTTCTGCCATTGGAACTAACTCGAAAACACACGGAGCTCACTGAGTCAACACCAGAGTGGGGGATGCGAGAGGGGCGGAGGGATGGACCAAATTTACTTTCTCAAGTTTAAAAAAAAGGGTGTTTTAGTTCCAGAAAATTATTTCACGATAGTACAGGACGCATTGTTCTACGTTAATAAGGAATATGATGTCTTCTGAACAATTCTGGTGACACACGGCTATTGGCGGCAAGATCAGGACACAAAGTCATTTTCCCCAATGCAAAGCACCCCAAGTTCTTGACTCTCGCCTAAGTTCATAAGGCCAGGATTACCGCTTCTCTCTTCGGGATCAAATTCCAGTTTTGGCAATGGAAAAAAAAAATGTGTGATCCTATTAAATAAAAGTGATTTTCCAGGCAAAGCAGTCAGATATATGAATAAAACCTGCTGTGTGTCATAATCTGACTAGACAAATATTAAAATTCGCTCTTTGTGCCATTCTCAATTGCTAAAAAAAAAAACTATACATGTATTCCAAAATCTGATGATTGTGCATCCAACAGTACTGGCAGTCAATCAGGCTGCTACAAATAACGTTTTTAAAGAGCACCTGACACTTCTGAATAGGGGCGAGTACCTGAGGAATAACACTATTACTGCCCATTATATGAATAGTATCCTGCAGTTTTCCCTTCTGCAGCCTCTATCTCTACTTTTCAGCTGTCTCTGAGCTAGTAGGTAGAGACCAGCAGCAGAGAAATGAAGGATTCCTACTCTCCTGCCGATATTCATCATATGTTCAGAAGCAGCATGTAGGACATTATACAGCAGTACTGAGCAATGTGGCTGTGAATCCAGCACAGGGGTAGAATAAAACACTTACTAAAAAGCAGCACCAGCTCTCTGCCTTTCAATATTCTCTTTCCCCATCCCTTCTCTATAGATTTCAATAGACAACATTATTCGGATACCTCCATGTGCAGGCAGCCTATATGTTCTTGAATAAGACAAATTTTAGCTGTATATCAGGGAGAATGATGAGTTCAGGAGGGAGGGGAAGAGTTTGGAAATAGATGCATATTTCTCTGTTTAGGTATATTCCAAAGTTTCTTAAGGTACGTTTACACTTGCTGACTGGTTTGCAGATCGGCGCCAAATTTAATAGCCGACTGCACAAAAGAACAGTTAATAGATTATTCCGTGCACAAAGAAAGTCATATTCTCGGCAGCACATTTCCTATTAAACACAGGCTAATGTGCTGCCGAGACTGATGATTATTAAATAATTTGTCCAGAACTTTAATATTGAGGGTGTATTCTTAGGAGAGGTCATCAATACCAGATCAGTGGGGTTTCGGTACCAAGTACCCCTACTTATTAACAGTTCCCAATGCTGGCGGCAGATGGACGTGATCAGCTGTGGAGCGGACCAGCACAGCTTCGACAACTGCATAGTGGCCAATGAATAGGGGGCGATCTGCAGTACCCTGCAGTTGTCGCAACTGTGCCGCTCCGTACTGCAACTGATCACATCCGGCCACTGCTGGCATCGGAAACAGATAACTGGAGCACCGGCCAGGTGGCACACCACCACCGATGTGGTATTGATGACCTATCCTTAGAATAGGTCATTGATATAAAAGTACCGCATAGCCCTTTTACGCAAGCGCGTGAAAAAATCAATTCACCAAACAATCGAGTGTTTTGCTTGCTCATCTGGTGATTGAAAACCTGTTTACACTGTAAACAGTAATGCATCCTTACAGTCACTTTTACTATTGAAACGATAGAGACCATCTAAGGGTATGTTCATACGGTGCAGATTTTCTGTCTGGATCTGGACAAAATCTGTAGGAATTTGCAGCCGATTCAGGCATGTGTGAACATAACCTACATCAGACGGAAACAATATTAAAGTTCATGCTAATACAGACATACATTTAGGACAGATCAATGGCTAGCCTCATTCATCAGCTCCGGCACAATTCATCCAGGACTATGTGTAGTAACGACAAAGGAGAAGCCACGCAATCAATGATCATTAGAGGCGTAGATGGCCCAGACACAATTAACATGGCTCGGTTAATTGCCTTCTTAGGGGTGCTGATCATGTCGCCTGGAGGTAGTGCTTTGAATTGGGCTATGTCTGCCTGCCACAGATCGTGGAGTCTGAGGCTCGAGGTTACCAACTGTGTAGCTGGATCCAGAGCGATCTGTGAGATGCACTGTGTAGATGAGATATGGCAGTTCAGCCTGGGGGGGCTTCCCAGCTGCAGCGCTCGGCAGTCACGGGGGTGTCATAGCCTGTCAGAGCTGGCGGCTTTTAGGAACGCAAGCCACAGAGATAGGAGGGGGGAAGGGGCAATAGCGAACGTAGAAGAAGCAGCCTGAATAGTCTGCGAGCTAAAATTGTCTGACCACCAAGAGATAATAATCAAATTTACATTTGGATGTTGCAGAATCTTAAAGCGCCAAATCCCATTTTCTAGCAACCGCCACCAAACATTGGCTCAAAATGTATTCAGATGCCTCTACTATATTTCATACAACCACTACCAGTGTGCACAAACCAGCCCCCTCCGTGGCAGATTTTTTTTTTTTTTTTTTTGAGTTACCATACTTGGTCCATGCAATTTAGCAAAAAAAAAAGTTATTTTGGTTTCTTTAAAAGGGCTTGTTTGGGACTTTAGTATTGATGATCTATCCTTAGGACAGGTGCAAATGATTGTTTATTCTCTCATCCGAGAGATTCGGGCCGATTATACTAATCACACCATCCTGGATCATTGTGTGATCTGATTCTCTCGAATGAGGAGAAGATGGAGAACAAAATTTCTCCATCTACTCCATTGTGCCAGTCTGTGGAAATCGGACTGCACTCAGATCTCATCAGAGTGCAGTCCGATTTTTTCCATGCACTCACTGACTTACATAGCTGAATGGGAATTTGGATCAAATTCGGGCAAGGTGTGATTTTTTTCATTGGCCCGGCACAAAACGACAGATTGCATGAGTCCTTTTGATAGGTCTTCAATATCTGATTGGTGGGGGTGCAAGACTCCTCTAAAGATTTTGCAACTTTTGTTTACTACATATTCAACTTCGTTGGGCTTTGTGGTCATGAATAAGCTTAGAGGAGCTCAGGAAAAGACAGATAAAAGAGCTTCAATTCCTACTAATGGACCCTTAGAACAAGTTAACACAGCACAAGAAAGACTATAAAGGGCAACATTTGTAATAATACCCAATTACAAAAATAAATACACTTAAGAAAAAAAAGTCAACAGAAGGTGGACAACCCCTTTCAATGTCCCTTGAAAAGTCACTCCTTATCCACGCCACGTCTTCTGTTCTCTTCAGCATGACCTGCGAGTGCAGCCACAGCTTCCCTTGTCAGAGCAGAGTGACAGGATGGTCATTGAGGGCACAGCCGTGCGCCAGAGAGAGACTGCGCAAGCGAAAAATGAAAGGAAGGAAGGCGCAGGGGGAGGATGTGGTCCTACATAATGCAAGATAACAGCATGTACGACGCTGCCCGGCATGAGAGTTCTCCAAGACAACAAACGCCGGTGATGTTAGACATTGGAGGGAGTAAAATGAGGCTTGAATGTGACTGCTTCTAATCTAAACACAAAATCAAAAACCAATAAAGAAAATTCCACCGCGATTCTCAACGTTTCAAAAACTTTTTGTTTTCTAAACAACGTTCGATGATTACTAAAGTTCTGGCGATGATACCGAGAGTAAACGTATCGCTACGTGAATAAATACACTTTTGCTGAAAAACACAAATGGATGAGAACTTTGTGGGGCACCATACTGACGGTCACCTGTTTCCAGAAATGGGTATCTTTTAGGTTTCCTTTACATATCAGGGCTGATTCGTCAAGACTAGTATCTCTTATGGCAGAGAAGTCAGCTGAAATAAGAAGGGCCAAATTCTGTAAGGGCCGCACGCCGCTCACAGAATTTGCCACAGCTGTCAGGCTGCCCGAGATCTGCCAGCGATGATCGGGAGGAGAATTCTGCCATATTTTACACCACTTTTAGTAAATATGTCCGTCCATGATTGATCGTGCCAAAAAAGCGCCTACCACATTTTAGAAACTTGGCATGGCCGACGTAAAACACTATAAACTCGATTCATTATTGCATTTGTGCCCGAATTTTCAGCGTTTTGCGTTTGCATCATCTCCTTTTTAAAAGTCATTTTTTTAAATATGTTAGTCTATTTTTTTTCTGCAGATATATTCGCCTGATTCATCATTTGCGATTTTTCAAAAAGTCACAAAATTTAGTGATTTTATATATATATACACCTGAAACTGTAATCAAACTTTACAACATTTTATCAGAACTTGCGCTTTATTCCACTAAAAAGGCACAAAACAGGTTAAAGACGGCGTGTGACATTTGGATTAATTTGACTACATACGTGTACACTAAGGCCGGACAACCCATTTAAAAAGGAAAAAAAATGAATCACACCGCAAGTCTGCAAAATTTGTAACTTTTAAATACCAGAAAATTGGCTACATCGCAGGATAAAATTCCCACAGGAAACGTTTGTTATGTAATTTTAGGTCTCATAGAGAAACCAATAGGAAAACACAAGAAAAAAAAGCTAAATTACATTTTGTTTTCCTTTTCACATTTACAGCATTTTTTGATGGCGAGAAATTACAAGGAAAAAAAACACCTAAAAAAGTGACATTTTCCAAAAAAAACGCCAAGT
The DNA here is from genome assembly GCA_033576555.1 of Oophaga sylvatica. Lineage (NCBI taxonomy): Eukaryota > Metazoa > Chordata > Amphibia > Anura > Dendrobatidae > Oophaga > Oophaga sylvatica. The sequence continues at coordinate 360,998,396 of JARQOD010000003.1, read as the reverse complement.
ATGAGTAATAGACAGTGATGGTGCCCAGTAGAATAAGATCATGTTTAATGTGTGATATTTTCTCTATAGCAAATCACCGGACATGGCTTAGTAATAAAATCCTTGCAGCATTCCTGTAATTTCTGTTGACATGTCGCTTATCTCGCTTGCAATCGGTGACGGTCCCGGATGTGGTGCCCTGACTCCGTCCCCCCCACTGCCTCTGTGAATGTGCAGAAGGCAGGCCACGTCTCTGACAGCGGGAAACATCACATGGAGTGACACTTTAAGCCCAAGAGGCTGCGGGTAAAGCCAGGATCAGAAGGCAGGATTAACATTAGACAGGAGAAAGCGGAGATAAAAATCTTCATGGATCTGCATTGGTATCACGATTGCCGGGAAGAGAGACCAGAGGGCGCGCTGCAAACACTGCCTCACCCCAGAAAGTGATTTATACTGCACCTCACCCATTCCTTAATTATTGATGGCAGTCATAATATACAGGTATGTACTAAAATGCACTCAGTCCCTATGCAGAGTGGTGCCAGCCGTCCAGTCATCTGACACAACATACATGAACATGGCGCTTATGAAATCGACATCAGAGATATCGCGGCATCCTAATAAAATGATTACCTGCCTCCTAGGAGCTGATACAACAAGCCATTTTGTGTCAAAATATGAGAATATATATAGCCTAAATATAGGGACCAAATGGCTTGTTGTATCTGCTCCTAGATAAAGTAAGAAAAAAAATGAATAAAAAATAATAACAATACTAATATATACACACACACACACAGACCAAAAGTTTGGACACACCTTCTCATTCAAAGATTTTTCGGTATTTTCATGACTATGAAAATTGTAAATTCACACTGAAGGCATCAAAACTATGAATTAACACATGTGGAATTATACATTACACTTTACAAAAAAGTGTGAAACAACTGAAAATATGTCTTATATTCTAGGTTCTTCAAAGTAGCTACCTTTTGCTTTGATGACTGCTTTGCACACTCTTGGCATTCTCTTGATGAGCTTCAAGAGGTAGTCACCGGAAATGGTCTTCCAACAGTCTTGAAGGAGTTCCCAGAGATGCTTAGCACTTGTTGGCCCTTTTGCCTTCACTCTGCGGTCCAGCTCACCCCAAACCATCTCGATTGGGTTCAGGTATGGTGACTGTGGAGGCCAGGTCATCTGGCGTAGCACCCCATCACTCTCCTTCTTGGTCAAATAGCCCTTACACAGCCTGGAGGTGTGTTTGGGGTCATTGTCCTGTTGAAAAATAAATGATGGTCCAACTAAACGGAAACCGGATGGAATAGCATGCCGCTGCAAGATGCTGTGGTAGCCATGCTGGTTCAGTATGCCTTCAATTTTGAATAAATCCCCAACAGTGTCACCAGCAAAGCGCCCCCACACCATCACACCTCCTCCTCCATGCTTCACGGTGGGAACCAGGCATGTAAAGTCCATCCGTTCACCTTTTCTGCGTCGCTCAAAGACACGGTGGTTGGAACCAAAGATCTCAAATTTGGACTCATCAGACCAAAGCACAGATTTCCACTGGTCTAATGTCCATTCCTTGTGTTCTTTAGCCCGAACAAGTCTCTTCTGCTTGTTGCCTGTTGCATGTATTTCTATGCAGCCGCACACTCGGGTCCGAGAGAGGGCGGCCGTGCCGGGTGTTGATGCGAGAAAGTCGTGCGACTTACTTGCATCACACTCGCCAGTGTGATGCCAGTCTTAGTCTTCCTTTCCTGGGGCGGTCCTCATGTGAGCCAGTTTCTTTGTAGCGCTTGATGGTTTTTGCAACTGTACTTGGGGACACTTTCAAAGTTTTCCCAATTTTTCGGACTGACTGACTTTCATTTCTTAAAGTAATGATGGCCACTCGTTTTTCTTTACTTAGCTGCTTTTTTCTTGCCATAATACACATTTTAACAGTCTATTCATTAGGACTATCAGCTGTGCATCCACCAGACTTGTGCACAACACAACTGATGGTCCCAACCCCATTTATAAGGCAAGAAGTCCCACTTATTAAACCTGACAGGGCACACCTGTTAAGTGAAAACCATTTCGGTGACTACCTCTTGAAGCTCATCAAGAGAATGCCAAGAGTGTGCAACAGGAAAGATGTATATCTTAGTACAGTGTTAGCCAGTGGATAGAAAAATATTTAGAGTTGAGAGTCCTCAGTGATTGATACCTTTTAATGGCTAACTGAAAAGATGGTAACAAATTGCAAGCTTTCGAGACTACTCAGGTCTCTTCATCAGGCAAAGACTAATACAACAAGAGTGGGCAAAGCAGTAATCAAAGGAAAAGGTGGCTACTTTGAAGAACCTAGAATATAAGACATTTTCAGTTGTTTCATACTTTTTTGTTAAGTATATAATTCCTCATGTGTTAATTCATAGTTTTGATGCCTTCAGTGTAAATGTACAATACAATACAGAAAAATCTTTGAATGAGAAGGTGTGTCCAAACTTTTGGTCCGTACTGTATATATATATTAATTATTATTTCTTTTCATATACAGTTATATATATATATATATATATATATATATATATATATATATATATAGTTTTTCTTTAGATAGATAGATGTACACTCAAATCATCCTAACCCAGGTAAGAAAGTTAAAAAAAAAAATGAAATTTTTTTTTGAATAGACCCAGGGGGATTCCTCCTTATGCAAATCTCAAGCTCTAGCCATGATCCACCCAGTAATCTGTATAATGGACTGAGTCTGCTGGATCCTATAATACCTGGCAGAAGGAATATAGATACCTATATACACACACCAGACACGGAAATGCAGAGAAACTTTTCTGAATCTATAGAAAAGGGCAAAAGAGCAGCTGCAATATGGATTACACTGAATACATGACACTGCAAGTAAAACTTCTTTATCTTCTTCCCCTGGGGCGCAAGTATATTGCATTTCTTCTCCGGTACAGGGGTGTCACTTTGCACTAAAACTACACTCAACTTTGTTTCATTTTATTCTGCAAATCTATCCACTATTAAAACAAAAAAAAAATCTCAGAGTTTCTTCTAATCTATATTCAGCAGCACACAGCTCCCTGCCTTCCTGAGTGCTGGGGAGCGATGTGCTCCTGACTGTTAGTACCAGGGCATGCTCTCCCATACACTTTACCAGACGCCTAGTAAAGGCAGTATTGGAGTAGCACAAGGGCACAGATTCTGCCAACATCAGATCTGCACTTACAGTGCCTACAAGTAGTATTCAACCCCCTGCAGATTTAGCTGGTTGACACATGCGGAATTAACTTGGCATTGTGACATTTGTACTGTAGATCAGCCTGGAAGTGGGAAATGCACTGCTGCAAAAATTTTAGTTTTAATTTTTTCTTTTTTTAAAAAAAAAACGTTAAAAGTTAATTCAGAGTGTCATTTATTATTCAACCCCTCAAACCACAAGAATTCTGTTTGGTCCCCCTAAAGTATTAAGAAGTAGTTCAGGCACCAAGAATAATGAGCTTCACATGTGTGGATTAATGATCTCTTTTGCCAGCCTTTTCTGACTATTTAAGACCCTCCCCAAACTTGTGAACAGCACTCATACATGGTCAACATGGGAAAGACAAAGGAGCATTCCAAGGCCATCAGAGACAAGATCGTGGAGGGTCACAAGGCTGGCAAGGGGTACAAAACCCTTTCCAAGGAGTTGGCCCTACCTGTCTCCACTGTTGGGAGCATCATCCGTAAGTGGAAGGCTTATGGAACTACTGTTAGCCTTCCACGGCCTGGACAGCCTTTGAAAGTTTCCTCCCGTGCCGAGGCCAGGCTTGTCCGAAGAGTCAAGGCTAACCCAAGGACAACAAGGAAGGAGCTCCGGGAAGATCTCATGGCAGTGGGGACATTGGTTTCAGTCAATACCATAAGTAACGTACTCCACCGCAATGGTCTCCGTTCCAGACGAGCCCGTAAGGTACCTTTACTTTCAAAGCGTCATGTCAAGGCTCGTCTACAGTTTGCTCATGATCACTTGGAGGACTCTGAGACAGACTGGTTCAAGGTTCTATGGTCTGATGAGACCAAGATCGAGATCTTTGGTGCCAACCACACACGTGACGTTTGGAGACTGGATGGCACTGCATACGACCCCAAGAATACCATCCCTACAGTCAAGCATGGTGGTGGCAGCATCATGCTGTGGGGCTGTTTCTCAGCCAAGGGGCCTGGCCATCTGGTCCGCATCCATGGGAGGATGGATAGCACGGCCTACCTGGAGATTTTGGCCAAGAACCTCCGCTCCTCCATCAAGGATCTTAAGATGGGTCGTAATTTCATCTTCCAACAAGACAACGACCCAAAGCACACAGCCAAGAAAACCAAGGCCTGGTTCAAGAGGGAAAAGGTCAAGGTGTTGGAGTGGCCTAGTCAGTCTCCTGACCTTAACCCAATTGAAAACTTGTGGAAGGAGCTCAAGATTAAAGTCCACATGAGACACCCAAAGAACCTAGATAACTTGGAGAAGATCTGCATGGAGGAGTGGGCCAAGATAACTCCACAGACCTGTGCCGGTCTGATCAGGTCTTATAAAAGACGATTATTAGCTGTAATTGCAAACAAGGGTTATTCCACGAAATATTAAACATAGGGGTTGTATAATAATTGACCCACACTTTAATGTTTAAAATTTATTAAAATTCAACTCAGCAATATAACTTTTTGTTTTGTAAGATTTATGCTTCTGTTAATAAATCCTACTCTCGTTTGCAGTTTGAAGGCTCTAACTTATTTGCATCTTATCAAACCAGCTAAATCTGCAGGGGGGTTGAATACTACTTGTAGGCACTGTACAAGCTCTAAAGAAAAAAAAAAAAAAAAAAAGCTTGTAAGCACATGCTCTTCGGTTGGGAAACTGCAAAGTTGCTTCTTTTTACAAGTTGAGATAATCCTTCTAATTGCATTTAAATAGAAGTAGATTAATTTATCTAAATGCTTATATCTAATGTATATATGTAGCAAATGGGACATAATATTATTTAAAGCCCCCTGTATGGCTGATAAAGTGAGCGGCTTTCAAGCTCAGGACATCAGTCACTTTCTGAGGATGTGAATCCCTTCCCCACCTTCTGGCTGGTACGTTTTAATAAATCAAGGCCACCCCTTGACTCTCCGTCACGATTGAGAGTAATGATTTTAATAAATCAAAGCTCTAACGGGTTAGTTGGAGCTGTGGCCTTGATTTATTAAAATCTGCGCTCCGAATCTCAGCCTCATCCCTGTGAAAACAGCTGGAGTTACTTTAAGTGACTGTCTCTTTACGGATATTGCTGCAGCCATCAGCATGCTATGGACATGCTCTTCTGAACCAATATCCGCACATGTTCACGAGCGCAGACGTGATATCATACAGCGCGTCCGTGGGTTTGTGGTTTCAGCATTTTAGCTCCTATCTCACTGATCAACATTTGTCGCAGCGGTTGGCGATTTGCACAGAAGAAGACATTGGCCCGTTCTTACCACTGTGCGTAGGTACGGCCATGGTGTTCGCCAATTGGTACAGCCGTTGCTGCTGCTCCTCAAAACTGCCATGCTCATTAAGTGCTGACATCATACGTCTGTAGTGCTCCTCGGGGGTCATCTGAGCCAATGGCTCCTCCAGCAAAGGAGTCTGGGAGTTTTCTGCAGAGGAAAAAAAAAAAGATAAAAACTTTTTCAGGAATGTAAAACTGCTGATTACATCGCAACAATTACCAACACAAGGTAAAACGTGTGTCCTAAGGGGACATTAAATTTAGAAAATTTCTTGTAGTATTTTTTGTATATTCCTGAAACAAACAGTCTGGTAAGAAATCATTTAGCAAAAACAGCTGTTAATCTGCTGCTGATCTTTTCCAGATTTTTTGGGCTGAGAAATTAATGAGCTAGGGCTTAACAACACTTTTTTGCACTAGTGCAGAGAGACCATGGGGAGAGGATTCTGCTGCAGTCAGTTGTCTGACAGCCAGGTGCTGCAGTCAGTTGTCTGACAGCCAGGCAGAGGACAGCGAGGATGTGGAAGAGGAGGAATATGACTGACCTTTAGGGACCCCCACCGATCACGAGGTCTCTGAAGAACCTCGTGTGAATGTAGCAGTGGTTGATCATTCTTATGGGCGTGCTAAAGACTGGCTGACCAAAGCTTCACCATTTCCAGTGGTCCGATTAAAAATGTGCACATGATCGACCAGTTCTCCATTCACACGGGGTTCTTCAGATCTGTGGGGGGTCCCAGTGATCGAAAAGTTGTTCCTTAAAAAACTGAGAATGTCCAAGAGCTTAAGTAGTAATCTCAAGTCCAAAAATTATGCATCCCCATCACATTTTTTTAATCTATTTTTTTTAAAAAATTCTACTTTAAAAAAAAAAAAAAAACTCCTACGGAATCTTTTATTGTCTGGCTGCTAAAAGAGAATATAAACAGGCTCCCGGTTTGGTCTAACTGGCTCCTAAAATGTAATAATAATAAGTCCATCCCCGATATGGGACATAACACAATATCCCCCAGCCTCACACCTGCACCTCGCAATGTAGATGCACACCTGGGTACATAGACTAATCAAAAATTTATCTCCAGACACCCCTGTGCGTATATTTATAGTATGCCGTCACCTGCACACGCACGACTCAAGTGACCTTTCTGGAAATAGGCAGAGCCAGCCTTGGGGAAAGAAAACGCAATTACATTCATAAAGACGGGAGTGTGACGCTTCCAGGGCACGAAACATACGAACAGATGAGACGACGATCCTCTAAAACGCATAAAATGCTTTAGTGGGTGTGCGAGACCTTCTGTGAGGACTGTGCAATGAATAGAAGCAAGCGAGTTTGAAGGACACAGTGTTCATGGCCTTAATAAAGTGATCTGCAGATGTGGAAATCGACCAGAAAAAAAAAAGTGACAATTTTTCGACAACTTGCCTTCAAAGATGAACTCTTCCCAGTACACAGAAGAGACAGATACTGGAGGCCAGTGACAGTGACATATTTTAAAGGTAATGTGTCATCAGAAAATTAACTTTTGTTTAGATTTTATGTTAAATGTATATTTGAAAAAATATATTTGTTTGGTGTTACTATATTTAGTTTAAAAAAAAAACATATATATATATAAAATCTTGAAATTTTTACACTGCTAACTAAGTCAAATACAAGACTCCTACTTCCTATAATGACCTTTGCCCAGATCAGAGCATGCCTAGATGACTCTTCTATACCAGACAGCGAGTCAGAGGCATAGCCCATGTGATTGCTGAAGGAAAAAAAAACACAGGTAATGCGAGACCAGCATTAGACCTAGTGGCCAGTGCGAAAATTGCAGGACTTCTGCTTTGGGTATTTTGTTGTTTAAATAGTGATAAATAATAAACAAGCGTATTTATTTAAGAAAAAAAAGCATAAAAAACAATTCCATTTGACAATATCAGCGGAGACTAGGAATGAGCGAAAGTGCTGTGATAAGGTGTTATCTGAGCATGCTTGGGTGCTAACCGAGTGACTTCGACATGCTCAAAAAATATGTTCGAGTCCCTGTGGCTGCATGTCTCGTGGCTGTCAACAGCCACAACACACGCAGGAATTGCTTAACAACCATGAGACAGGCAGCCACAGGGACTCGAACATATTTTTCGAGAATGCCGAAGTCACTCAGTTAGTACATGAGCATGCTGAGATAACACCTTATCCCAGCACGTTCGCTCATCAAACCTCTCCGGCACTCGGCCCACAAGTTAAGCACAAAGAAAAATCACCGGAACAGCTTTTAATTTACAGCTGTGCAGACCAACATTTTGGAGGGCTGTAGTCAGTCTCAAGCAAATCACTGAAAACAAAGTCCATTTTCATATCCTTATAAGTATCTCAAAAAGGTGGCAAATCGAGGAATTGCCAAAGGTATCAGACTAAATCAATATGGTCCTGGAATCCTTCAGATGATTGTTGCAAAAAGTTTTGATGAAGGAGGAAAGACAAAAAAGTTTACTAAAAACTTTTTGGACTACATTCCCACGATGAGCTTTTTGTGAGTTTTTGGTGCTGCAGATTTTCTGCACCCTTTAAGTAAAATAGGTCACTTGCATTTTTTCCAAAAATACACAAAAAATCACCAAAAACTCATCCTAAATATTTATGGTGATTCTTTGCAAACTGCTCTTCACTTCTGATTGGCAGAGAAAGATGGAGAACTAAGTTCTAAAGACCCTACCAAGGAAAAGAATTAATGTTATTATTAATAATCTTATACACCGTAGATGAGAGCAGCGATCAGTAGGTGGCATCACATACTATACACAGAAATTCTCCCGCCACCTGTGATTAGTCCTCAAACGTTATTTGGGGAGATTACACAATTCTAGGATCCGAGATGTGCCTTGTAGTACACAGGTTGACACCATAATCTGCACTTTGGATTAAAGGGAAAGAAAAAAAAGAGAAAACGAAAAGACATTGATCTGTAATTATCAAGTAGTCCAGACAAAACCTGATCTGGAGCTTTAAATGCCCTCAGCCCCCTCTAATACCGTGCTCACTGCAGCTTTCCGGTGTCTGTTCTGGTCATTACCGGCTAATATGGCCAAAGACTGGACATTGATCCAGCCAAATCTCCGAAAGGCACCAGAAAGGCGATGGATGGACCAGACAGCAGCATCTGTCTGTCTGTCTTCCTTCCCCACTGACTCACAAGAACAATAATTATCTGGTGACTGAAGGAGAAGCTTCAGCCAATTAGCGAGTGCACCGCGGTCTTCCCGGCAGCTGGAAAGGTTGAATGAGTCGTAGAGTGGACGGACGGCCAAACTACTTATCTTACAATATGTTATTGAGTGCTGGAGACCTCTCCAAAGGGATCCTTTTTAGGTTAGCACGAAACAAAGAATTTCCCCCTAAATTGAACTTAAAAAAAACACCTGCAAATACAAGTTCCTGAACCATTTTGTGTCATGTCTACTAATTTATGCACATTTACGTTGCCTTTGTCAGTTGTGTCAGTCTTTACTGCATTTATCATTCTATTCAAATCACTGGAGGAGGACATGAGGTTTTTTTTTTTCTAAAGAGTGTGATGATCATCAGAATTATTGTAATGCTTCCGCTATCAGTATCCGGGAAATCTTATTCCCCAAAGCAATGGCCTAATCTGAACTTAAAGCAATGCTGGACAAGTCCTAGGTCACCAGCGCACCTAGAAGTTTTCCAACGGAGCCAAACTTTTGCATCTTTGAAAGTTCTGTCTGGGCAGTAAAAAAAAGGTGGAATTGGCTCCTGGTCGGCGATATTCCGGCCAGGGCTTCTGTCATTTATTTTCCACAAAATCACCCAGTAATAGCCCGGCACTAAAGGGGTTAACGCCAAAGAGGGCTTTTTTTTCTTAAGGTCTCCAACTGGGTTCATTGTGTCAGGGCTGGCTTATAATGAGAATGATTCAAGGAGACCTCAATACAAAAGAAGGAATCTACAGAGACTCCAAAAATAAAAACACTAATTATTTCTGATTAATTTTGTTTGGTAGCGTGAACAGAAGCTCAGAGAATTAATTGCTATGTATTTTTTTTTCATCCACATTTTTTTCTACTGCTCAGAGCGCAGTGTAATTATCCACTGTGAGCGGTTAGGCGAGCATGCGTTTCCTCAAATCCCAACTCATGCGTGACCACTGCTCCATGGTCTATGGTCACGTACAGGCCTGTAGAATATAGTGGTGGTCGCACATGCTCACTAATGATCTACAGACCTATAGAATAGTGTGGTGGTCGCACATGCTCACTACTGATCTACAGACCTGCAGAATAGTGTGGTGGTCCACATGCTCACTACTGATCTACAGACCTGCAGAATAGTGTGGTGGTCGCACATGCTCACTACTGATCTACAGACCTATAGAATAGTGTGGTGGTCGCACATGCTCACTACTGATCTACAGACCTATAGAATAGTGTGGTGGCTGCACATGCTCACTACTGATCTACAGACCTTAGAATAGTGTGGTGGTCACACATGCTCACTACTGATCTACAGACCTATAGAATAGTGTGGTGGCTGCACATGCTCACTACTGATCTACAGACCTATAGAATAGTGTGGTGGCTGCACATGCTCACTACTGATCTACAGACCTGCAGAATAGTGTGGTGGTCGCACATGCTCACTACTGATCTACAGACCTGCAGAATAGTGTGGTGGTCGCACATGCTCACTACTGATCTACTGACCTGCAGAATAGTGTGGTGGTCGCACATGCTCACTACTGATCTACAGACCTATAAATAGTGTGGTGGTCGCACATGCTCACTACTGATCTACAGACCTGCAGAATAGTGTGGTGGTCGCACATGCTCACTACTGATCTACAGATCTTCAGAATAGTGTGGTGGTCGCACATGCTCACTACTGATCTACAGACCTTCAGAATAGTGTGGTGGTCGCACATGCTCACTACTGATCTACAGACCTGCAGAATAGTGTGGTGGTCGCACATGCTCACTACTGATCTACAGATCTTCAGAATAGTGTGGTGGTCGCACATGCTCACTACTGATCTACAGACCTTCAGAATAGTGTGGTGGTCGCACATGCTCACTACTGACCTACAGACCTGTAGAATAGTGTGGCTGTCGTACATGCTCACTACTGACCTACAGACCTGTAGAATAGTGTGGCTGTCGTACATGCTCACTACTGACCTACAGACCTGTAGAATAGTGTGGCTGTCGTACATGCTCACTGCTGATCTACAGACCTGGCCCCCTTTGGAAGAAGCTCATTAGCGAAACGCCACTGTCGGGGTAGGAGCAAGCAGCAGTCAGGAATCATGCACATGCCACTTTGTAAGTACCACTCTTGAACTTTGGTCAAACTTCATTTATCCATTTACTTGATGCTTATTTTGTACCATGTTTTACTCAGGGATCTGCACTAGTCACCTTCTAATATTCAACTCTGCATATTTATTGTGTTGTTTACAATGGCAATCCAGTGATCCACTTTATTACATTTGCACTTTATATTTATTATATTCTGGATCTCATTACAGGTCATATCTTTGTATACTAAGATAGCACAAATAAATCACATATCCTGCTACACACTTAGTGCAATTTATAATCCTTTTCATTGTTTTTTCTACCAGAGTTAATATTATAGTTACAACTGTGCATATTTATATAGCCACTCTTGATAATTTATTTCCGTGCCAGCGTGCTTCTTCATGTTCCATAGCTTGAATTTTTAAACGCTTTTTTGTTCTTTTTATAAATGTCCGAACCATAATAAAGATTTGATTTTTAATCTCCAAAATTGCAATATATCATCTGTCCTCATTACATCACCTGAGGATGTGCATAGTTATGTTAAAGATTAGACACTTTTTGCTACTATAATTTTGTGAGCCTGTGTTAATGATCTAAAGACCTGTAGAATAGTGTGGTGGTCGCACATGCTCACTACTGATCTACAGACCTGCAGAATAGTGTGGTGGCTGCACATGCTCACTACTGATCTACAGACCTGCAGAATAGTGTGGTGGCTGCACATGCTCACTACTGATCTACAGACCTGCAGAATAGTGTGGTGGCTGCACATGCTCACTACTGATCTACAGACCTGCAGAATAGTGTGGTGGCTGCACATGCTCACTACTGATCTACAGACCTGCAGAATAGTGTGGTGGCTGCACATGCTCACTACTGATCTACAGACCTGTAGAATAGTGTGGTGGTCGCACATGCTCACTACTGATCCACAGACCTGCAGAATAGTGTGGTGGCTGCACATGCTCACTACTGATCTAGAAACCTGTAGAATAGTGTGGTGGTCACACATGCTCACTACCGCTTCATTCACACAGGGACTTTGGGATCACTACTCTAGTGATTTCCTGGCGTTCCCATTGGTCTGACACTTTACTGTTCATACATTTATTCCCTATCCTATGTGATAATTTTTTTTCAGGACAAACCCGTTAATAAAGATATCATGATACTCGTAGTTCCATAATGACTCAAGTCCTCTAAAATCCTATCTATTTGACACTATTATCATGGCTTCCATATAAACAAGTTACACCCAAAGCATAGAATAGGGGATAATTTGCTAGTTGCTGAGGGTTTGACAGCTAGGACCACCAGGGATCCTGAGATTGGGCCTCTGGAACCAGAAGAACAGCTCCCATCCTGAACAGAGTGTAAGTGTGCATGCTCGGTCTCCGCCCCTCCATTCATTGTCTATGGGACTGTCAGAAATAGCCGAGCGATGTCCAATAGGCAATGCAATGTAGGCTGAGCATGTGCATCTCCGCTCCAATGAGGATCGCTGGGAGACTATCAGCTATTTATCCACTAACCTATGCATACTGAATAACTTTGTTTTGGGAGGGAAGCGTTGGGGGATATAAGACCATAAAGGAGTCATGACATGTCAGTAGGGTCTCTCAGGACCCCATGTCTGGGGTTATCAGTTTTCGTTTGTTCTTGAAGTCTGCAGAAGATGCCAATTTTGTCACAAACACTCAAACACCAGACAGAACTGAATCAAACTCTAGATTAATAAAATAAACATTTTCAGTAAAACGTTCATACAAAATAGTACGATATACAACATGCAGAGGGGGCTTCAGGTATAATTATCCTCAGCATTTCCAATATAACTCCCATTATTTTAGGAAATGAGCAGATACTACTTTTAGAACCATATACAATCATCAGGCATTATCCTATTGCTATAGATATATAATTGTAAACTAGCGCAAACATACAATCCAAAAAGTTCTCTTCTACACAATATATACCCCAAGGAGATGATGACATTGCTGCCTTTCTTTGCATTTGTGGATTTAGCAGAAAAAAAGTGGAAATTAAAAGAACATCCAATAATCAATACAAAAGTGATAGTCTGGAGTCATGAATTGGCCACGAGACTCAAAAAAGTTTATGGCTCACTTTTTTCAAAACAATAAGAAAGTCTTAAGAAAACAAAGAGTAATGATATGTATACCGTATGTATTTACCGTATGTATCGACCCTCTTCTCCATTTTTTAATAACAAAATAAAAATAATAATACCCAATTCTCAAACTTAAATCTAGTCCAAGCCTAAAGAAAGTTACAAGTCCCCGATATAAATGGGAATTATAATAAAAATGTAAAATAAGATGGAAGGGCTGCGAAAGCTATTGAGAATTCGCCCCATAGACATTCAGCAGCTGCCAAGAGCCTTTTCACTCTGACACTGCCCTTCCTCATCCCGTCTCTCGTTGGCAGCTCGGAATGGATTGGATCACGGCTTAATGTCTAGGCTGACATCATGTAAAGTTTTAGCCGCCTCATTAACACCCATCTGCATGCAGAGCAAATCATTAGGGCACAGAGGAGTGATGTCCCTGATAGCAATGAAAGGGTGGGCTAATGAGGCATTTTTATCCACTCCGTAGCCCTTTTCCTCCTCCTTCCCCATTACACTTTGACACTCCACAAACACATCACCTTGACAACTCTCCCTCCCTCCATCCCCGCCCTCTGCAAGCTATCCGGACACCCCACTCCGCCTTCTCACCCCCCCACCCCATCCCACCCCACTTGCACTCAAGCCTTAAGAAAGAGCACGGGTGCCACTTACCCTTCGGAGATTCGCTTCTGGCTTTCTTGCTTTCCAGTGGGCACTCGCTATTACTGTTGGGAGAGCATTCTCGCTTCTTGCCTAAAAAGTCATCTAGAAGAATAAAAAAAAGAAAAAAAAAGATCAGCAACGTAAAATTAAGAGTCCAATTAATATGTACAAAAGGATTAGATTTTACATGGATGGGACAAAGCTAGGTTGGACGTAAAGCGATTAAGAAAATCGAGGGTATAAAAAAAAACAAAAGAAAAATCAAGAAAAAAAAAACAAAAACAAAAAAAAAGTCTAAATGAGGAAAGAGGAGGTCAACCCATTACCGGGAAGCCCACTAAGACGGCAGTGGACGACAGTGATTTCAGTAACCCCCCGGGTGGTGCGACAACCTGTGCTCGCACAAGGAGGGAATCAATGAAATGATTTGGAGCCATAAAAATATTAAATGCAAGTTATTCTTACTGAGATTCATCATCTGTCCCCTGTGTGTTTCCAAACCCTACAAAGAAGCGTGAGATTCTTCTCAGCCTCTTATCCAAATGCTTCTACAACAGCCCTCAGCCGCATGGACTAAGTATTCCCTGCCTCTTTCCTCGGCTGTCTCGTTGGCTTTGCAACTGTCTCGTCTCCTGACTGCCTGTCTCTTCCACTTCTCTGCCCTTCTGCTCGGGGATGTTACGGAAACGTCAGACTCTTTTGCATTAGTGAAGCTCTGCGAGCCAACGCAAATATCTAATATACAATTACAGCGTCCCCTGCACAGATTTCCAATCAATACCCTCCTATTATGTGGCTGGGGGAGGCTGGGAGCCCGATAGTGCTGCACACAGCAGGAAGGAAGAGGCAGGCTGTCATTGGAAGCTTCAAATTCTCATCTATCAAGAGCTCGTTACAGAAGAGATGCAGCATCCTTCAGAGAAAGGGATTGCTGTGCATGAGCGTTGCATGGCGCTCGCCAATTAGAACGTGTTCCTGTGTCTGCAGAAATTAAGTGCTTTTTTTTTGTCTTTTTCCAAAATGGAAAAATTTACGACAATTGTGCTTATTGTTTAGGGGTCATGTGAAAAACTAACTGTACATATGCACAATAATCCTTTGGGTCATTTTTTACCACCCAGCACCTTTTTCGGATTAGAGCCATATTGACGTTTCCCATTCGCAAACCCATAACTTGTATCATTAGCGGACTCTTGAGTTAAACGTTAAAAGCAAAAAAAAAGGGGAAAAAAAAAAAAAGCAGATGGCGAGCTATATTTGGCCATGTCTGCAGCATGCGTCTGGTAAAAGTTCTGCTGCGGCATAAAGGGCAAACAAACAAGCACAGGCAAAGTTTGTACAAAGTCACAGACAGTGTGCTCGGTCACGAATTCTGCAAACACAAACACTGGCAAATCGCCATTCAACCTTCAGCGTGTGCTCCTGCCAGGAACATTACAGACAAGGAAGGGCAGGAACCTACAGGCTTGGTAAAGTGATCCAGAAGCTACCCACACACAGGCACAGTCACCCACTCCTGACAAACATAAACAGAGACTGCTCGCCACCATCGCAATATGGTCGCAGGTTCTGCCGCTATAAAACATGCCATCAATCTGAGCAATGTCTGCGAGATATTCTTACAATGTCACGAGCCTCACAATAAATGCCAATAAAAACACTAAAGATTGTTCTAAAAAAAAAATGGCGCCAACTCTTCACCGGGTTTGACCTGTCAGAGACAGTACAATTGTGGAGAACAGTAATAATTTCCAGGCAAAGATGGTGTGAATGGGAACAAGGAGTATCATAAAGTAGACATGTCAACCAGAGCTCACTGTGAGCAATCACACAAAGAAATAAATTGGAAACCCCAGTACAAAAATCCCAAAAGCCAGATCCATTGTCCAATGAAGGTTTCATATATGTAGCCGAATTAAAAAAGCAAAGAGGAAGACCAGCAACCCGATGGCTTGTTACAATTCAAAATAACGTCGGAGAAGACCCTGGTGGACCTATCTAGGCTTACACAAGATCGATCTTCCAACAGATCATTTATCCATCAAGTCGACATGGCTCGAGATCGAGCTGAAGGCTTTTAAATAATAAATGGCTCCTTCTAGTGTTACTCTACTGTAATAAAGTCATCTGGGGACCATTCCCAGATCTAGATAAATTTGGTGGAATTATATGAGAATCTGATGTCTTTGGTGGTTAATGTGGTGGATCTACAGAGAAACAATGTCTACAGCCATCAAAGATGGCCACACACATGATATAGCTGACTGCCATTTCTCCTGAATCCCCCAGTTAAGTCGGACACACACACACGAGATAGCAGTCAGCTAAAGAATGCTTTGATCGATGGCTCGACAGACAGTCATCTTAGCCATCTCTTCCATTTACAGGAGCGATCCTGTCCTGTGTTCTCTATGAGATAGGCCACCAACAGACAGGTTTAGCAGAAGCTATCTCAGAGAGAACAATATGACTGGCAGGCCGAAACTGGACAAGCTAGATCCTTATGTATGGCCCCCACACACATTAGACTGTCAACCTGACCTATCAATATCAGCAGGTTCAGCTGACAGTCTAGTGTGTGTGTGGGGGGGGCTTTTGGCTGGCCAAGCATTCAGATGGAGAGAGAAAAAAAAACACTACCAGGTTTCTTGTCTCCTCAGAAAACAAAAACATTTGGCATTGAGATTCCAACAACCAAATTGTCATCTTCCCTGATACTTTTGAGGCAGGACTCTTTAATACTGCCAAAATTGGCAGGTTTGGCCAATGTCCATCTTAAAACTGGTCATGCTCATTAGACTGTTGTCAGTAGGACCAGCCAACCATCTAATGTGTATAGGGGCCTCCCAACTCTCCCATGACAGATGATCTTGGGAGAGAAAGATCGGGATTGGGAATGTTCTCCCTGCAGATGGGGTGCTTCTAGTAGAAGTACCTGGAAGTGGCTTATGCTACTGCCAAGTTGAAAACACACACGCTCAGCTGTGCAAAGTGTGCATTTGTAAAGGATATGCCACACTAAGCGAGATCGCTAGCGAGATCGCCAACGAGATCGCTACTGCGTCACCATTTATGATGCAGTAGCGATCTCGTTAGCGACTTAGCTGTGTGTGACATGTGGCAGCGATGTGGCCCCTGCTGAGATGTCGCTGATCGCTTATGAACGTTCTGAGCCGTTTTTTGGTCGTTGGTGTCCCGCTGGTGAGCCTGAATCGCTGAGTGTGACACACTTTATGAACGACTTCACCAGCGTCGCAGGTGGGACTAGGTTTTCCCAACGACCGCAGAGGTCGTTATACAGATCGCTGATGAGTTGTGTTTGGAATCATAGATCGCTGATGAGCTGTGTTTGGAATCTTACTAGCGATCACATAGCGATCACACTAGCGATCTCGCCAGGTCGAGTCGTTGTCGTGATCGCTGGTGCGATCGCTAAGTGTGACAGTGCCTTAAGAGAGAAGTCCTGGAGAGACAGCCTTCTCAGGTGCATAGACACCTGAAACCTTGTTAGCCGTTGGTTGAGTTTGCATACCTTGCTCTCATGGTAAATGAGAGCTGTTATGTGGAGGTGTGAAGGAGTAATACTACTACACCAAAGTATGATAAGGAGCATTGTACAATCCAGACAGAGGAGGAGCAGGAATTTTTTGTTTCTACGCCTACGTAGGAGTATCAGGTGACCAAATTAGATCTTCAAAGATTCAAAAATGGCAGCAGGACTAAAAATATTACAGAAAGCACCCTATAACTTAAATAGGAACGAGTGACACGATTCACCCACGTATATACGCCATAACAGAAGACATGGTTAAAAATGCAATTTTGCATTCACGGTCTTGCTGCACACAAGCTCGGCACACCTTGATGTGCGCATAATCCCATTTTGTGATCAGGATATAGTCTCCTAACAGCTTGTGTTTTTTGGCTTGTAGAACAGCAGATGTGTGTGGGATAGGGGTAGGCTCTGGCTCAGCCGGCACAAGCACTGTCCCAGATCTCTACACTGATTTACTGATTTGGCCCTTGCATTGCCACATGAGCATGTTCGAGAGGCTGGCTGGCAAAGTAGGATTAGAGGGCAGCTGATAGATCGCATTTACAGCAGAATAGAAATGTCGCTGATGGGGAGATGGAGTAAATGGATATGGACACTGAAGAATGTCATCCATGAGGTCAATTCATCTCATTTCATGACACATAGATAAGACAGACCACAATGCTTCACCTTGAACCTTGGGTCAATAGGCAGAAAAGTCTAGCGTGAAAGCTCTACACGGTTATTTCTTGGTGCCAACCACAGGGGCTACCATGCAGCTTTCATATATTAATGGTAGATTTGCCTAATTATCCGTTTTGGAAAGGAATTGGAACTGTGGTCACATTGCTCATCGCTGCCAACATTACCCAAAAACACAAAAAAAATCTGCAATTTCAGAATTTAAAGAAATTGTAGTTACCAAATATATATATAATTTTTTTTTCGATCTGCAAAAACTAAATTCTCTTCTATTAGATCTATGGTTCCCTCTGCATTTCTCTCGCCCATGCCATCCACAGATGAATAATACTTACAATGAACCCTCCGAGAAGCTGTCGTGCAGATCTGCTTGGTGTTTGTTACTGCGTAAGCCTTATGGCTGCCTGTGAGAGAAGCCAAAGGTTGGTACACAGATTGCAGATATGGGAAAGCATTCAATTAGGGATAAACCTCTCCAAGGGATGTGTATACTCCAGAGTTGGGATATAAAATGGCGAAAATTGGTTACTGCCATTTATGTGGCAGACAAGATTTTCTTTTGCATTATTATTATCATCATTATATGTGTAAACTGTGAAAAAAATAAATTACGGTAGTAATATTCCTATTCTAAGCTGCCGGAAAGAGAAAATGAAGACATGCAATGGAATAAGTTGACAATCTGGTCATCTATAGAATCATTTCTATTGGGGGTATTGACATTACCAATTTAAGGTATTAATTCCCTTGAAAAAAAAATTGTCTGCATCCAGTTGAGTAGCATAGTAGAGCTCAGCACTGGTCAATTTGTTCCAGTCTCGTATACAGCCTTTATATGTTACTCATCTGTATGCATTTGCTTGAATTATGCAGTTTATGCCTCCAATCTGACTTCACCTGTGAACTGCAATGTTTGGGGTGACTGCTCCCCAAAACCCTAAATTCTTAGCTCTTTATTTGTACCCCACCCATTCCCTTCTCCCACAAGATTTTAAATCCATACTGTAGATACAATCAATGGGGCTCCAACCATGAGCAACATTTTATTACCTAGCTCACTCTCTATAATCATCCTGGTGTTGTATACCATCCCATCCTGCTCATGTATACCATTCCAATTCCATCCTGGTCATGAATACCATCCCATCCTGGTGATCTATACCATCCCATCCTGGTGATCTATACCATCCCATCCTGGTGGTCTTTAACATCCCATCCTGGTGGTCTTTACCATCCCATCCGGGTGATCTTACCATCCCATCCTGGTAATGCATACCATCTCATCCTGGTGGTCTTTACTATCCCATCCTGGTGGTCTTTACCATCCCATCCTGGTAATGCATACCATCCCATCCTGGCAATGCATATCATCCATCCCGGTGATGCTTTACCATCCCATCCCGGTGATCTATACCATCCCATCCCGGTGATCCATACCATCCCATCCCGGTGATCTATACCATCCCATCCCGGTGATCTATACCATCCCATCCCGGTGATCTATACCATCCCATCCCGGTGATGTATACCATCCCATCCCGGTGATGTATACCATCCCATCCCGGTGATGTATACCATCCCATCCCGGTGATGTATACCATCCCATCCCGGTGATGTATACCATCCCATCCCGGTGATGTATACCATCCCATCCCGGTGATGTATACCATCCCATCCCGGTGATGTATACCATCCCATCCCGGTGATTATACCATCCCATCCCGGTGATGTATACCATCCCATCCCGGTGATGTATACCATCCCATCCCGGTGATGTATACCATCCCATCCCGGTGATGTATACCATCCCATCCCGGTGATGTATACCATCCCATCCCGGTGATGTATACCATCCCATCCCGGTGATGTATACCATCCCATCCCGGTGATGTATACCATCCCATCCCGGTGATGTATACCATCCCATCCCGATGATGTATACCATCCCATTCTGGTGATGTATACCATCCCATTCTGGTGATCGGCTGTATACCATGAACGGAGCTGAGCTGCAGTTCTCGCAAAGGCCACAACACAGGAAATGGAGCTGTGCAGTTCCAGTTCCATTCACAGCCGGCCGGCAGCGGAGGCAATTGGGTGCCAGACGTTGCATTCCCACCAATCTCATATTTATGACCTGTCCTGCAGATAGTTCATCACTATCATAAGCTTAGACAAGCCATTTAAATTAATTTTTCTCCTATGGTTTCTGCCACTTTTTTTTTTAAAGTCTTTTTGCGCCTTGCCCAGGGTAAGTCCCCTGCTCCCCATTTCTACAATTATTATTATTTTTTCCTCTCCTCCACGCGTTACTTTTCCACCCCCCTCCTCTCCGCGTCCCTGGTCCTCATGAAGAAGACAGTTTGAAAGCTTTCCGCTTTGCTCTGGGCAGAGTCTCGGCTCTTGGAGCCAATCAGTGGCGGCTCTTCAGCCCCAGTGGGGCTCGGCAAACATTAGATCAATAAGTTATTAGCACCATTCTGTCAGCTGTAATGTGGAGATTGATTGTGTGGGAGCCCTGTTTTGCTGGCTGCCACTTCCCCAGCCTGATGAAGATGACAGATTAAGGGAATAAGAGAAAGGAATTAAGAAGTCTGTGCCGTCAGATGTGTCGCGGACAGGAGACGCGTTGGCCCCACTGATCTGTGGCTCATGCCAAGCTCCAGAGTTTGCACTTTGGGGCGCTTAACGCAGTGATGGGCTCAGTGGCATAGCTCTCTAAAGTCAGTGTGGTTAAGTGCTGCCTCATTAGCTGGGCACAGGCTCGATGTGCCGCTGCCGCCTTCTAATGCTTGCTGCCGCAGCTGTGTTTGCCCTGCAGGTTGCTCCTTAATAGCACAGAGAGCTCCATAGAGAGCACAAGGAAAGGAAACACGGTTGTAAAAAGAAGCAGGCAGTGAGAGGAAGGGGAGAGGCGGCGGAGTTAGATCAAGGGGAAAAAAAAAATGAAAAAGGATACGGGAATTGAAGGAGACGGGAAAAATAAAAAGCCAAACAGAAATTGTATGTGGAAGGAATAATGAATGTGGCTAATAGGGGGATCTTGTAGAGCGGAGTCGTTATTGACGGGATAATTATTACATCCGTACAAAATTCAGAATTGTCTAATGTCATGTAATGATGCTGCCGCCAATCCGACGACAGTCGCCATAATTCATTACCATCAGGATCGTCTGAATGAAGCATGAAATATTTTTGCTCTCGTTCGAGTTGTGGCACGATAAATCCACACTAATCCCCACGATGGGCTCTCAGCAGTAATGCGCCATGGTTGTACTACCAATTGGTATCTTGGTAAAAAAAAAAAAAAAAACGCAAAGTTTCCATTTTGTGGATGGATACCATGTTGAAAGTCAGTTGTTTTCTGCTAGAAAATATAATATTCATTTCTGTGCCCAGTTTTGCTGCTGATTGTCTTGGGAGATGTTCTAGATTAGAAAACTGTACTTTTTTTCCCCTAAGAAACAGCACCACTCTTGCCTGCTGGCTGTGTTTGGTATTGCAGTTCCATTAAAATCACATACAGGCAAGACAAGAGTTGGACCTTTCCTGGGAGGGAAGATACTTAGATAATATTGCCTAGTATCTAGTTTTTGCTTTTCTCCATTAGGGAGAGAACACACGGGTGGGGGGCTAGCCACACATGACTGAAATGCTGCCCACCCACAGTGATCACTGGCCTGATGATTTTGTTTCATAATTGCGCGGCTATTGTCCGCCACAGTTAATCAGAACTGGAACAGAACAGCACCACTCACTGAGTTGTGGCCGTTAGGAGAACTGCAGCTCAGTTTACATCCGGGCATCAGAATGATTAAACAGTGCTAGGTCATAAAATGTTGCTCATAGTTAAAGCCCTTTGGTTATTTGGGATTTCAGATCAGATTAGTCAGTACCCAGTAGAGCCACTAAGGCCTCTTTCACACTTCAGTCGTGCGACGTCAGTCAAAATCCGTCAAAATGTGAAAAAAACGGATCCGCTATTTTTTTTTGGCGGATCCGTTTTTTCCCATAGACTTGCATTAGAGACGGATTTTGACGGATGGTCGTCCGTTAGGTCCGTTTTTGGACGGATCCGCAAAAAAAGTGGCGTCCGTTATTTCAAAAAAAACGTCCAATGCAACGTTTTTTTTTGACCGCCAAAATGGCGGACAACGGCGGACCCGCCGCATCCGCCATTTTGTACAATGGCCGCCTATGGGCGGCGGATCTGCCAGCATCCGTTTTTGACAGAATCCGCCTGCGGATCCGTCGCCTCTATTGAAAACCATAGTAAAATGCAGAAAACAGTGTCCGGGTCTCTCTCTCTCTCTCTTTTCCGGAACGTCATTTCCGAGTGAAATCTTCTTGGCGGATCCGTCAGAAAACTGACCAGTTTTGCATCCGTTCACGGATGGGCGGACGTCACACAACGGAAGTGTGAAAGAGGCCTAACCAGTATGACAGCACTGGTGTTCTGCTCCATTCGCTATTTACATTGGCGCTGTAAAATGATGGTGGGGCGCCGGGTTTTGGAGACGCACTGATCCGACATTGATGACCCATCCCCAGGATAGATCATAAACATCAAAACGGTGGAAAATACTTTCAAAAAGTAATTAAACTTTGAGGAAGTTTTTCCATATTTGGCAGGAACTAACAAATGCCTGTAAATCAGTGGTGGTCCTGGTTCTGCGACCCCCAAATCGTGCACAGCTCAGTATACAGGAGCATACACTCAGCAGATATGGGATTCGTTAGACTACAGAGCCCTTATTTTCTATTGCATCTGCACTCCGCTGTGTGCATGCTCCTGGATTCTCAGCTATGCACTGTTTGGAGGTCTATGGAACAATCGGCGGGGGGGGGGGGGGGGTCTCAGGAACTTGACCCCCACCAATTTGCAGACAATTAAAGTGTTTGCCAAATATGAAAAAAAAATTCCTGAAAGTTTAGTTCCTCTAGCCCACACATCTCCGGTTCTGAGAACTTCCAAACTAATGTGTAATTAATGTCACCTAAACTAAATTTGTGACATACGCTGGTCTCAGCCTCACATTATTACATTATTATTACTTTATCGGGGTGGAAAGGGCGACATTACACTTAGGGCTCAGTCACATTACACATTTCTTGGCTGTACTTCAAGGAACAATTTCATCCCAACTGCAGGTTTCATGATCTGAACCATCAGATATATATGAATATATGGGGCTGTTCATTCATATATGGGACCAGCTGTCAGGTCGGGTCTTGCAGCCATAATACGGATTTAAAATGCAGCCACTATATGGCCATGTGAATAAGCGCTTAGAAAGTAATGGCATTATAGTGATGGAGAACACGATACAATGGGGAATCAGTCTAAATAAAAGCACGCCATCTGTAGTCTGCATTATTGGTGGCAATGCCCATATAGGACATTGTCAGATATAACCATTTATGTCGGTGTGTCTAGAAATACAACTCAATCGGAATGGCTGAATTATTTTTTTTTTTTTTTATAAATTATGGTTTATAACTAGTTTGAAACCGATTGCACTTCACTTTTTAGACCTTGTCCTAGTATTAAACCGTTAGCGAGAAATTTGGAAAACAGGTGATATTTGTGGGGAACACAAAGTAGGGGGAAAGGATATCATGACTCATGTGTGAGGAAAGAAAGGCTTTGTATTGTGGAAGGTCAGAATATACTATTCTCGGGTTTACTTTGCCTTCTGTCATTTCTAGACAGCTGCAGTGCAAAGCAAAGCCCCTCCAAGGTGCAGTCTTGTGGACTGCAAGATGACGCATGGCAAGGAGGCAACAGAAAAGGTCAAGAACAAAGCAGCAATGCGACCATAGAGCTCCACAGGCAAGTTAACATTCGGTTACCAATCTGAAGAAGGCTTCAAAGAGGCAAGATGACAAATCCTGAGAATGTACAGTCTACAGAAGAAACGCCTTGAAACCACAAAAGGGTCCTCACACACATCTGCTGTCAACCCATCATGGAGTCCTAGGTTATCAGCTGCAACAGTCTAATCTTGCAAGATCTGGAAACATTCATCTTATTATGACTGGCTGGCTCGCCACACACCACCTTGTCTCTTAAGCTGTTCAATGACTTTGTCCTACAGAAACTTTAGGTGCACGCACCATAGACATCTTATATTCTGCTTTTCGCTCTTCCTGCCCTGACGGTCTTCTTTTACCATCACAGTGTCTTAATTTTTCACAGCCAACTTCCCCGTCAGTGAGACTCGGCTTCACTTTCTTGTGTGCGGTGGAGAGCTGAGGTTTACACGGCATTGCCGCGCAGCTGCACATGTAGGAGCCAGGTGAATCCTGGATTCCTGTCACGCTGATCGCACAGATATGAGCTGCCCATCCATACACGTCCTCATCAAGCTGAAGAGCTGACCATCAAACCTGAACATGAAAGCCTGCCAGCTGCCGCATCTGTAGACCAATGGCTGGCTACCCAACTACTGGCAATACATGTGGGTCACTAACGTGGTCAACATACATCACAATACTGTATTGGGCTCTGTTCACATTTCCACTTGTCATCTGTGTGTAATAGATCCAGTATTAAAAAAAGAACGGGATGTATCACAAATGGAGCAGAAAATAGATGGTTTCCGTTTTTTTGCTCCATTTATAATGGATCCATTTTTGCCACCTCTCATACTCAAAATTGGATCCATTTACGGATGACGATCTGCTAGATCATAGACTGCAAGCAGGATCCTCACTCCTTTTGAGATCTGTTGATTTGATGTGTTTTTCGGTAATGTCTTTGTCTGTACAAATCCCCTCTAAAATGTAAACTGCTGCGGAATATGTTGGCGCTATAGGAATAAAAATTGTTCTGGTCAGTATCCGATAGACTACAATGTTAAGAACAAAGGAGGGATCCAGTTACTATCCGTTATTTTGTTTCATGATCCAGCTAGAAAGAAGACTGCAGTCAAACGGAAGACAATTTAGGACATTTACGATTTACGTCCCCATTCATATGGAAGGATCATTGGATCCTGTACTGGATCATTTTGTTTCCGGTTTTGTAATCCTAAACTGGATGAAATAAAGAAAAAAAAGGAAAAAATTTCTGGACGCGTAAACAGAGTCCAACACGTTTTCTAGAATACAAAATAAGGCAAGCCAACTCTGACAAGTCCGTACGAAAATGAAGAAAATATACTTCGCATTAGTAGAAGTATTTCTTTCCTTTTATCTCCCTGTGGCTGTACTAGATACATTGCTATGAACTTTGAACAGATATCGATATCACCAAGGAGAGTTTAGTTCTGTTGACCCAGTGATGGAAAATAAAATAAATAAATAAATAAAATGGCCATTGTTAAAAGGGAACCAGGAGTCATTTGGTGTAAAATTCTGCCCTCTTGTTATTTTTAGGGCAATACAAAAGGACCTATATGAGATTTGTAAAAAAAAAAAAATCCCACTAAACTTTTCAATAAAAACTATCTCTTTGCCTTTGCATTGTACATGCAGCACATGGTGGCAACAGAGAGGGTCACAGGGTCTCCTCGCCCTCCCTCTGTGCCTTGTCCTTGGGCTTCAGGTTATCATGTGCAACATTAAGCAAACACTCTGTGCCATTATGTCTAGGTGAGACCAGGATATCCTGCCTGCCTATTAACTCTTTCAGTGGAAAAAGATAAAAAAAGCAACAACCCCAAAATACAAGATGCTTCAAATATTGATCAAAACCACACACTCCATACAAAAGTAACAATATGGCAAAGTATTCGGAAACTTTAAGCACATTGACTTTATAGCTGTTTTGTACTAGAATGCATTTATAAAACATTATAAAAACAATAATAAACAATTGATAAATAAAAAATTGAATAAGAAAAAAATAATTTGATAAATCCCCAAATATCTCTAATGGTATTATATACATGTACAACAAAAAAAAGTAATTAAAAAAAAAGACAAGTGAATAAAGAAAATCGCACGCATTTCTAGACAACATATTACCAGAATTACCAAATATCCGCAGTGTAGGTAGCAGAGGAGCCGGGTTAAAGAGCCAGGTGTCTGCATACAGAGGGCCATAAGAGAAAGGGCATGTGTGGCAGGTAGGAGGGCAGGTGCGGGCTGTCTCCCCCTCTGGGCAGGGCGATTACCTAAAGTGGATGGCCAGGATTGTACTTGTTTACAGAGACACCTCGAGCTGCTTAAGAGGCTTCTAAATCTGTGTTTAATGTGCAAACCTGCAGCTTTCGGGGCTGCCTTTGTCAGGAGCCTGGGCTGCCTCATCTCCTTGTATGTCTGCTCCAATTAAGATTATAGTGAGCCTTGTGCTCAGCTCATCCCTCTCTCCAGATAAAACCTCTGAGCTGCAGCCAGCACTGCACCTCCAGCCTTATCACCTGCTAATCTCATCCTTCCTTCAGATAACAGCCACTTTCTGCTCACACATTTCCCTGGTGCTCCAGAGGGAGGCACAGAATATAGTCAAAATGGCTCCTGCAGAAACAATGTGCTTGGACTGTAGAAACCTCCGCAGCCCCATGCACTGCCCGGTTACCTGCACAAGTTCCTTTAAGAAAAAAATGGCTATTCTTCTCTGCAAACAGCGCCACACCTGTCTACAGGTTGTGTGCAGTATTGCAGCTCATATCAAAGGAGCTAAGCTGCAATACCAGGCACATCCATGGCCAGGTGAGGGCTGTTTATACACAAAATCAGCCATGTTTAGTCTAATCTTTAACAACCCCTGTGATGTCCCAATACTGCTATGAAAGGTGTCTAATTCAGGACCTTGATAACTTACTGCAAAGCCCAGAACTGCTGCCTCTCCTAACCTGGACTGGGATTCCAACTGGTCTCGGAGAGCGCAACTTTCCTTCCATAGGGTTAAGTTTTTGCAGCAGAAATTTCTGCACCATTTCTTGGCAGGAAAAACGCTGCGTAAAATAGGGGTGTTTTTAAGGTGTTTTTTTTTTTTACATGCGTTTTTGGTGCTAATTTTTCCTCATTCGTTAGTATGGGTGAAATCTGCAGCAAAAGCAGTGAAAGAATAGGCATGCTGCAGATTGAAATCTGCAAGTCACAACGCGTGCACGAGACTTCAGGAAGCTCATACTGGCATCCTTTAGGTTTTGTGACAAATCTGCACAGAGAAAAACGGGACAAATCTGCAACATGTGCACAGGCTCTAAAGGTCACCATACATGTTATGCAGTTTTTTGTATGGACTGTGATGCACTGATGGGCTGTGAGTCTCCTGGCCATAACACAGACGGGCCGAGTGTCCCATCATACAGTATGTACACATTTAAAGGGAACCTGTCACCTCGTTTTTCCGCAATAAGCTGCGGCCACTGCCTTTCGTGGCTTATCTACAGCATTCTATAATTCCATCTTGAAGCGATGTTGTCCTCCTCCTTGCTTTGTGTCGCGCTCCTGCGCAGACGCACTGATGTGCCCTGTTGAGGGCAGAGTAAAGTACTTCAGTGCGCAGGCGCTGAGCCTCTCTGACCTTTCCCGGCACCTGCGCACTGCAGTACTCTGCCCTCAACAGGGCACATCAGTGCGTCTGCGCAGGAGCGCGACACAAAGCAAGGAGGAGAACGACATCGCATCCAGATGGGAGGACCCGGACCTGCACCTGCGACGCCCATCGGACCAGATCACCTCCGGGTGAGTATAATAAAACTTATTTTTCTTATCTTTCAGGTTAGATCGGGGCTTATCTACAGTAAGCTCCTACAGGCAGTGGCCGCAGTTTATTGCGGAAAAACGATCTGACAGGTTCCCTTTAAGTTCAGGTCAGGAGACCTGCGGCTGGTCCGTGCAGTGTGGTTGGTACTTGGACCATGAAACAGGGATGTGTGAACACGCCCTTAAACTAAGCCAACCAGACCTGCTGACGACAGCTGTCAGGCTAATATGTATGGGAGCATCCCGATCCTGCCCTGACAGATGACATCTAGGGAGAGAGGGATACGTCCTGCTGAATTTCACTGGACGGATCCCTTTGTTCTGTGGGAGATAAGCTGCTGTCATAAAAGTCTGGCAGCAGCTTTCTCATAGAGAGCACAGCAGCTGAGCGAGTGCTGTGTATGGGGAAGTCAGGGAAGATGGCGGCAAGCCGAACCCTCATTTGGCCAACATTTGTTTTATCGTGCCCTGTCCTATTGGTTTGCAGTCACATATTCTACGACTACAGACCTGCAATTATTTGGATATTACCACTCGTGCCCACAATCTATAATGTGATCCTGATACAATTTTTTCCGACAGATGAAGATCTGCTTCTTTGGTTGGGATAAGCACAATCACAGAGTAGACAATATAATTTGCAAATGGTAGTTTCATGAAGCAACAAGACCTTCTTCGCTTATTATATTCCAGTACCGAAGCCGATACCAGAGAGCAAATCACGCAAATCCCGAATTGCAGCCGCCCAGATAATACTTATAATTCCGAAGGACCTGGTGTCATAGCCTTTGACTGAACATTTAGAAAAAGAGCTGATAGCAGATGAGCTATATGTCAATCGTCAGAAATGTTTAGATTAATATGTATCAGTGTTCATCAAATTACAGAAAAATATCCCTATTATATTCTGGTACTCAGTTTCCACGATACGCAGATGGATGAGTGCATAATGGACGTCAGTAAAGAAATCTTTATATGAATTTGCAGCCATGTTGAAGTGTAAGCTCCGCAGAACAGACGACTGGCGGTTTTGTCCTTTGTTCTCATATTATTACGGCTGTGTCAGAGGTAAATGAATAATATCAGCCGGTCCATGGCATCTGAATAGGAAGGGGATACACATCTCAATCACCCTCCGGCGCTCACACTGGCTCCAAGACAGATCAATATAGCAATTAGATGTTATCAGCGTGCGCCGCTTCCCCTGCCTCCCTCTGGCCTTCCACCCTCCCCCACTAAAAACTTGCAGCTTTCATGCCCTCATCTCAGAGCCCTGATGTCACACGGATATCTGGGTTTAAGACCTCTGTGCGACTTTGTGCAGCCGTCCAGAGAGAACCGATAAATAGAGAAAAAAATAATAATAAAATGTAGCTGCATGCAAGAACACACGTACAATGTTACTGTCAGCACTGCAAAAATTAGCGCTTGTTAACCCGTCTATCGCCATATTCGATGAGGCTCGATGAGGAAACGTGGAATAGCATTGCTGATGACTCCAGAATTAAAGGGGGGGTTCAAGTCACGAGAATTTTTTTTGCATAAAAATAACAAGGACATAAAAAAGAAAAAAAAAGTATTACCAATCCCCCTTGCCAAAGGTTCTTACAAATCTTGGCGATCTGCTAAGCAGGCCGCAATGATGACGTGTAGTTTCGACATGTGACCTCAATGGTGTCAACACATCAAAATGGTTCATAGAGAACAGTGGGGAACAAGGGACGTGTCAATAGGTATGGCGAGTATTACTCGTTTTTTAAATTTTATATGTATATATATATAACCCTTAAGTTGGCCTTAAGTATTAAATAGCTGTCGGCTGAACCACTGGGCAGGACCATTCAACCACCTAATGTGTAAAGACGTGTTCCGTCTTAAGGTAGATGTGTAAAAGTAGGATCGGGCATGTTGGATTTCAACATACCCTATTTGTTCCCACGGCAGGCAAGCCCCTGCCAAAAGGTGTCCAACAGCGACCTAACCCGTTGCCCATTTGAGAACACATGAAACTTGGCCAATTCGAGTGTGTATGTGTATGGTAGAGTCTGGAGAAAGAGCTCTTAGGTGAACACATGATAATGTGTAAGGCTGAAAGAGGGGAGAAGGGGGTAGCTGGGTCCATCAGAAAGAACTGCGGTGCCTAGTAGTGCCACCATTAAAATTTTTAAAATGACCAACAATCCCTTCTTTATCGGACAAACCATTATTGAACAGAACGACTTTGCAAAGATGCTACATTCAAGAAGTTAAGAGCACTTGGAAGTTCTGATTTTTGGCTGAAGGTACAACTCATGGATCCCAAGAATACCGAAGAACGGCTACATGATAGAATATACATGAGCAAAAATATAATCTAAGATTCGCGTCACTGTCCGAGTATGTATGGACTGGCTACAGGCCTCCTGACGCAAACTCTGAACCCTATGAGGCTGTTGAGTTCTGGTCTGGAGACCTGTATCCAATTCCATATATCACAGTGCATACTCAGACCGTAAATTTCATATGTGTGAAATCAGCCTACACCATGGTCAGTGGGGTCATAGCATAGCTGTCTATGGTGGGTCCACCTAGTTTAGATATCCATTAATTTTTTTATTGTACTATTAGAATTTTCCCAAAATAAGGAAACTATATAAAAGAACAATTATCAAAGAGATTCTCAAACATCAAGCCCATAAAACTTTATGGATAAGTATTATGAAAAATCAACAAGGTCATAACTGGGGAGCACTAGCAAAATGAATTAAAAGGGTGTTCCCATCTGCAACATTTATGGAATATCAATAAGATATGCAACAATTATCCCAGAAGGAACAAACCCCTTTAATATTCGCAAACAAGGGAGAGAAGAGCAGGACAGAGGCATGTCAATGATCCTTCGTCCAAACACTCATGATGATGGATAGGTGGGCATGAATCTGAACCAGAACAAGCTGGGAAGGGGCACTTTGCTACAACCTTCTCCACAAGATGCCATTACATAGAATAGAGCGATTTTAGCTAATTAATAAAACAAGAAAATTCTGTTCTATAATTTGAAGCTATATAATTTCCAGTGAGCGAAGCATTGAGCGATATTGACAGATGAATATATTTCAGGGTACAAGTGCACACAGAATAGATTTTCCCCATACATTTCTCATCGCTCTGGATAATATTGAGTCAGTCTGCATGTTAATTATATCAATCTATCACACCATAGCTGCAGCCTCAGCAACTTAAATGAGGTCGTGCGGTCTTGACACTGGCTGAGGACGTGATCTTACGAAGCGAGGATCATCATGTACAACGCCGAACCTCACGGAGGAAATATGACCTTCCATTCAGGAGGGA
The DNA here is from genome assembly GCA_033576555.1 of Oophaga sylvatica. Taxonomy (NCBI): domain Eukaryota; kingdom Metazoa; phylum Chordata; class Amphibia; order Anura; family Dendrobatidae; genus Oophaga; species Oophaga sylvatica. Next base: position 360,967,561 of record JARQOD010000003.1, on the reverse strand, counting down.
AGGAATCCAGGGATGCACGTATTTTTTTTTAAACTTACACAATTAATAACTACAGACCTAGAGCTTCCATTCATTACAAGACACCACTGTCCCACGGATGTAAAGGTCGGGGACTAACAATCTCTCCTTTTCCTGCTTGTGCCATTGGCTTCTCAAAATAAAAGTCTTCCACATTTTAGAATTTACTTTACGTCCCATCAATATAAAACTGGTTCCCGGCAAAGCACATTTCCTATTCAACTGTTAGCATGCAATATTAAAGCAAGTAATTATCTTGCGCGCCATGTCCATGTGCTAAGCCCTGATGATTGTCTACCGAACCTGCCGAATTCGATGGATCGGTTGAATATCTAACGTGATCTTTATGTCCCCAACAGATTATGTCAGCTAACTCAAGGAGATAAGCCACTACCCGAAATGTCCGTCACAGAGAACTCTCGGCTGAGAATATCGTTCCTGTATATGGGGGACTCAGGAGAGATAGCTTTCGGTAAAAGTATGGACTCATTACCTAAAGCCGTCACTTCTAGACCATGAGTTCATATCAGTATTGGACAATATTTTGCCCAAAGTTTGCATGTAGTGCTAGTAATCTCCCATGGTTCATAAAAATGCATGACACCCGCCAGGAGAAGGTTATCGGTATTCCGGATCCTATTAAATCTACGGTATATTGTTATCACACATCCTACCACCATCACTGTACAGAGGAACCAATGAAGCCAAAAACAGGAGGTTTTTACTTGAAAAATTACAAACTTCAATGCTAAAAGAGGTCCGAAACTTGTGGAGGAAAAGAAGAAGAGTACATCGGACACCAATGACAAATTATTGCCTTGTCATATCAATGTCATTTGAGTTCTTTGGCTGACCCTTCCCCCTTGAATGGGTAGATACCCCTTTCAGTACTATTAGCCGGAATCATTAATACCACTGCTGATACTGACCTGTAGATGAAAACGTGAGCTGATGACTGTTTCTTTTACTCTGATTCTCGGGCATAACGAGTTGGTGGCTCTGGTGAAGGTTGGTGATGATACTGGAAAAGTCGTTGTCACGGCTGTAAGTAAAGATAATGGACAATGTAAAATAAAAGAAGATTGAAGTACTCTACTTATTGAGAAGAACAACATTCTTGACTGTCACTAAGATAATCGAACCCTGTATCATCAAGTGAAGACACATACAGGAGAATCCCTTGTGCAAGAAGAATATGTGGGCCCTTTGTAGTCCAATAGCTCATCACAATGCACAATTGCACCTACTTTGGAGCTTGAGTTGGGCCCCCTTACTTCTTGGCCCCCTGTGTATACTGCTGTAGGAAGTACGGCTACATATTGGGAATGGCACTTGATTTATCAACCAAAAGGCCTTCTCACCAACACTCAGAACTTGGGTCATTCAGTATACTTTATTTCCCTCCCTATATGCATGTGGGTTTCCTCCAGGTCTCTCAGTTTCCATCCATACACCCCAAAGATAAACCTATAGATGTACGAAGAGTGCGTGTGAACCAAAACAGGGACAGACAAAAAATACAACATAAAGTGCAAAAAATACATATCAGATATATACATATATATAAGGTGTCAGTGCACCCAAGTACTAGCTAAACTTGTACCATCCATACTGCCACCCTATATGACCCACTATCTCCCAGTCAGCTTCCAGCCTAGTTGAAGTCATGAAGTATCGTACATCTAATGAGCACCAATTAAAACCGGCAAAGAGCTACTCCTACCGATTGCTTCGAGATCACTGGATGGAGGCCGCTAAATCATTATTATTTCTGTGGGTTATCAAGCATGACAAGGAGAATCATTCCCTTTCCTGTAATTACAGATCTAGTATTTCATGATAAGGGACGCTGGGAGTGCCATCTTATCCCCTCCGTAGTTTAAAGTCCTGAAATGACTTTGTAGCTGCCAAGTGTTTATGGTAAAAGACGCTACGTTCTTCTTGTGCGAAGACTGAGTGGGCAGAGACACCCCGTACGTCTTTCGCCTGGTGCCGAGCACAACTTCTCAGGTTCATATTTCAGCTAAGCCAATAATTCCTAATAATCTGTACGCCGCCCCAATTCTAGGATTACATATCTACTCACATGATCTGAGACCCCCATCTTTGTCCCTGCAACACACAGCACATTGTCTGCATGGGATGATGGAAGGCAGAAGAGGACGACGTCAAGTTGCACTCAAGCTCCTCTTCAGCATGAGCTATTGGCTGGACTGTGCACTTTAAACCAAATATATATCCACTAAGCCCCCACCTATTGGCACATAAAAGCCCTCCAGCACCACGGCCAGCAGCCCCTGTGACAGAAGCAGAGCTAATCTGTTTATAAGACCCCCTAATTGGATCAGGCTGTCTCCATATTAACAGCATTTTGGCTAGACTGGAGAAAAAAAAATGAAAAACTTTTTTTCTAGAACCCTATCCAAAACTTAGACCAACACCCATGATACAGATTTTTTTTAAAAAAATAGCCAAGTGTACCTGCATCGAGGTAATTAATAAGGGGGGGTGGGAGGTAATGTCTGCAGACGGTGTTCATGCATATGGTAATCCCCCTTGGGTGTGATCCGCTCCCGATGCAGCGCATTATGTAAATATTTCTGGTTTGTAAGCAGTTTAGGAGGCGATTACCAGTTCTCTGTGTGCCTAATCTCACAGATCGCAGAGGGGAAGACTGGTCCAGAGGACAAATGGAGATTAATGTTACCATCAGCACGAAGATGGGAGGGAGGGGGCTGCAATGTATCCTTATGGGTAGGGTAATGAAGCCTCGGCACAAATAGAGTTATCCTTAGTCTTGTATCGCTGCCAGACACATTGGTCTGCACCTCACAGCTGGCTGTCATGGCCAGAGATGATCGCCTCATTCATTTTTCAATGGTGCCTGTGGGCCTGTCTCTCCTACGTACACTGATAAGCCCATCATGCATACCAGCTTACCTGTTTGGAAACATACAATATAGATCCCCCATGTTAAATGCATGCACTTGTTTTTGGAAGTCTTACAGATACACTTTTTGTATATAATTTATACTTCCTTCATTGGCTCCCTACATATTTAAAGAGGTCCTATCACTTGCAATAAATATGTATTTTTTTAACCGGATGTAAATGCCACTTTCCTCCTGAATCCGGCATTGTTTTTCTTTTGTTCCTGCGCCTCTCCGTTCTTGAGACATGACCTTCTCTTCCCTGTATATAAATCTTGTCCTATTAGTCAAGCGGAAATGATCTTCCTCTCTGGGTGTTTCATTGGGGAACACCCAGTTGGCTAAAAAAGACTTGATTTTTATACAGGGAAGACAGGGCCATATTTCAGGAACGGAGAGGCGCAGGAACACAAGAAAAACATCGCCAGATTCAGGAGAACAGCGGCATTTACACCAGGTAAAAAAGTTACATATTAATGGCAAATGAAAAGTCTACTTTATCTTCATATACAATATGTTTACCAGGTCAATATTATATAGATTTGCGATTCCTAAAATTCATAAAGTATCTTAGATGCAACAAAAAATGGCAATCCAAACATATAAACCGCAAGGAAATTTTCATTATGGTTTACAATAGGATATTTTTGCCAACTGAACCATTCCCCTTACTGGAAAAAAAAACTCTTAAGCTTTATTGTTGTTTACTTAGGAAAAAGACCCCAAAATGTAACTTTTATGAATAAATCTATACGATACATTCAACTGCTAGCAATAGAATAGCTGAAAGAGACACACAATCAACAAGGACTAGAGGAAGGAGCATCTGATGCTGCATTTTCTAAAATCAAATCAATAGTAGTCCACAGCACTCATTCAAAAAGTTTGTTGAAAAAAAAAAAAACACTCTTCACATCATGCAGTTGTTCCAGGAATTTGCTGACGTGTTTCTGACAGATTAAACTGTTCTAACTCGTAGCATTGCATCTTCCTCGCACCATGAGGCATTGGGGAATATGGCTGGTGAGCTCGTCATAGCTGATTTACAGCATTTTCCGTATACTACTATATACTTAGGGGATGAGTAATCACCCTGAAAAGAGTGGTCCAATAGCCTTGTCCCCAACGCGTTTCTTTATTTGTATCAAGCAGGATCTTCACAAGAATAGACATGTAACGCAATGCTTCTTTTGCAATTGCTGTATGCTCGCCCATGAGGTATGAAGTGGCCAAAAGCTTTGAGTATCGCTGGTCTGTGAAGGGTTAGAACAGAAGTTCTGACTTTTTGGGAGTGCTGTGTATGGCAATACCACTTAAAGACAATCTGTCAGCAGGCTTTTGTTATGTAATCTGAGAGCACCATGATATAGGGGCAGATACACTTATTCCAGCGATGTCACTTACTAGGTTTTGTTGTTTCAATATAAATCAGTGTTTTATCAGCAGGAGATTATCACTACAGGACTAGGTATCTCGTGCCTCCTGGTCCAACCGCACCCCCACCACTGATTGGCAGCTCTGTCAATATACAGAAAGGAGCCAATCAGTGGTGTGGGTGGGGTTATACACACCTCAGCATTCCGAGCTCTGATAGATCTGCAGCAGAGAAAACGGATTCCTTCACAATTGGAATCAGGCTCCCTGTCCCCAAATCATATGGCTATTCAGGCTACATAGTAGAAACTTGCTGACATATTCCATTATTTTAAAGAGATGGACATCCAGTCTTTATCTCATACACACGGCAAAAAATGTAATTCTTGCAGTTGCCGCAGATGTGAGATAATAATACAAGGCTCAACCTCCAAAATAGCCATACATTAACATCAAATTTTAGAAAAAAAGGGAGCTCCAGTTTATTTTGATGCTAACTAAAACAATAAATAAATAACTTCAACTTAGACAATCACTGCTTCCCCCAGACTAGTCCAGCAGGTTTATGAAGCCACTCATGCCATAGACATGAGAAGAAATAATTTTGCAAATATTGTCCAAAATGGACAGGAATTCTATCATATCTCGGCCTGTGGCATATTGTATCCGCCATATAAACAGAGTGATATTTGTTCATTATCTATGCAACACTTTTTGGAAAAAAAAAAAGTTTGGAAAAATAACAAGTTCGCCAGTGCTGAAGATAAGCACAGCTGAGCATTTTTGTCTTGGCAGCAGGTGGGTTAAGAAGGGATTGTTGAGCATGGCTTTCCGAGCTACCAGCGCCTTCCACAGCCTTGTCAGCTCCATAATCCCACTTCCCGCCTGATGCACCCCTTCCTAGACCCTGCCGTAGGCGCCTAGAAGAGGCTGATACCTCCTAATGAGCTCCCGCCACCTCTCCGCTGTCCCCCTCTACCGCTCCCCTCTTCCTTTCCTTCTTATCCCCCTGCTCCCTCCCTTTTCCCGCTCACAAACTCACATCCCACGGGAATCTGCTAATTAGCTCATTAGAATTCAGCGAGCGAGGGGGGGGATGTAATAAATAAATAAGAGGAGGCACAGCTGTAAATCCCATCTTTAATGCTCTTCACTTAACGATAAAATCTCCGGATCTCCTCTTCCTTTCACGTAGTCCACCTTATATTTTCCACTTAGGATTGAAAGGTCTTCAGAGGGCTGTTTAATTTTAACCTCTAATGCACAGGAGAGCCTGGGAGTTATTAAAAAAATAAAAATAATTAAAAGAAGTCTTGGCAACACAAGGTCAAACTAATTAGCCTCCCAGTCCTAAATGGTGGAGGTGCCAATTCTCTCCGAGACTGTAAATACACTATTAGGCTAAGTGCACACATTGCGGAATTGCCGCGGTAATTTCCGCGGCAATCCCGCACCTCCCTGCCACGGGAAATACGCAATTTTTTTGGTATGCGTATTCCCGCCAGAATGCTAGCGTTTTCCAAGCGATCTGTAGCATCGCTTGGAAAACTGATTGACAGGTTGGTCACACGAGTCAAACAAGTGTTTGACAAGTGTGACCAACTTTTTACTATTGATGCCGCCTATGCCGCATCAATAGTAAAAAGATCTAATGTAAAAATTATTTAAAAAAATTATATTCTCACCTTCCGGCGGCCCCCGCAGCTTTCCGCCTCTCAGCGATGCTCCCGGCCAATCGCGTTCCCAGTAATGCATAGCAACAATGACCTCAGGTGACGTAGCATCATGCGAGACCGCTACGTCATCTGAGGTGATTCTCACAATGCATTACTGGGAACGGGATTGGCTGGGAGCGTCGCTGAAAGGCGGGAAAGCTGTGGGGGCCGCCGGAAGGTGAGAATATCATTATTTTTTATTTTAATTATTGTTTTTACAGGGATATGGTACCCAGGGCCTGGAGGAGAGTCTCCTCTCCTCCAGACCCTGGGTACCATCCGCACATGAACCGCTCACTTTGTGCATGGTGGGCGTAGCCACATACGGAAAGTAAGCGGTTCAATGCAATACTATGGCGGCGGAATCACCGCGATCCCGGAAAAGAATGAACATGCTGCTTTTTTTTCTGCGATGCGATTGCACCGCGGAAAAAAGCGCAGCATGTGCACATCATTGCGGAATCCCATAGGATAGAATGAGTTGCGTAGGGTAAGCGTTTTTGCCGCGTTTTTCGCCGCGGCAAAAATGCTATGAATCCTCAACGTGTGCACTTAGCCTTATAGTCATGCGTTTGAGGGGTTCAAATACACCTGCCCTCCTACAATTTAATTGCATGGATATATAAATAAGGGTGTCATTCAGATGTAGTAATCAAAACCTCAAAAAAAAAAAAAAACTAGTGACCTCTTAAAAGCACCTGTCAGTGATTTTATTTTTTTTTCTAAGTGAAAACTATGAAGTGCCATCTAAACGGTAACTGGCCTAAAGTATTTTATTTTTTAAATGTATCCAAAATGAAGAAATTAGCAACTTTTCAAATGTTTGTATGCAAAAGAAAAACGATCAATCTGACCCATATAAGTAAAAAATTGTATATTTTTATTAATATTAATAATTATTCAATGAATCATTATACCTCATACATCTATTAAAAAATTACCCATATAATCCAATTAATATGAAGGTCACAAAACATTAACAAAATCCGACCTATTAACCATTATTTGGACCGGGAATCATAGACTCAAAAAGTGTATATCACATTAGATCATAAAAGTACATCTATATGTAGAAATCACCAGAATACCAGGCAATTGCCCTATCATATATATAGCATGCCACTACTGACATCAGTGTGCAAACAATAATAGTTACAGCAATACCAAGTGTACATGAATGAGTCTCACTCAAATATGTCCCGGAAAACGGTCAGGATAAGCAGCCCCGACGAGAGTTTCGCGTGGGCTTTCTCAAGGGACTGTGCAACTTTTGTACTTACAAATGCAGCTCCAGTACAGTCATGCGTTTCCTTGGTAACAGACTACAAACAAGCCCAGTGTAGTCTAATTTCCATGCATCTGTCTCTACTTTTTGCCAAGCAATCCAATGTATGCTAGTAATAAATAGGGGGATAGTAAGACTAAAGGAATAGCACAGTAGGACCACACTATAAATTGCTTAGGGGCATATAGATTTGCAAAACATCAAGATGTTTTGCAAAGTTGCTTCATTTTCATTTGATGCACTGTAACAATAAAAGAAAATGTTTGTGAAGATGGACCATCCCTCTAAAACTTATCACTCGAAATAAGATGTAGCACCGCGCCTCTGCTTACATCCCGGTCCACTTCCCAGCGCCGGCCCCGTGCTGTCTTCCTTTGCTACCACTTCCTGGTCTCGGCGTGCGGCCTGCAGGTCTCCTCCTGGTACGGTTCTGTTATGTTTCGGTAGCTGAGGAGTGCAGGAAAAAAAAGGCAATACACCAGAGCAGTTGGAATCTATGAGATTGCAGTACCCTGACTAACCACCACAACTAGAGGCAGCCGTGGAGCGTTCCTACGTTGGTCCTAGATGCCTCGTCACAGCCTGAGAAACTAACTACACCTAAAGATAGAAATAGGAAAGCTATCTGCCCCGGAGCAGAACCCCAAAGATAACAGAAAGCCCCCAAACATGTAATGGCGGTTAGACAAGAGGAAATACTGACACAGAAAGAAAATAGTATGAGCAAACGCTGGGGCCCAAACTATCTAAATAGAAAAGGATAGGAAGGGTACTTACTGCAATCCCAGAAAACCCTGAAAAGCACCAACTCTACTAATTTCAAAATCACCTGAGATCACACGACCTCTACCACCTAAATTAGTTCTCTGGTGTAACAAAGTCAAAACAGCAGCCACTGAAAAAACTGGAAAAAGCAAAAGAACAAAACTCAGTGGCTGAACTAAACTGAGAGGGCAGAAGCCCCCGGAGGGGACCCTGAAGGCCCCCAAAGAAGTGCAGGACAAAAAGCAAAAACACAGCAAAAACACAAAAGAAGCAAAAGTCTTATCTGTAAGCAGGAGATGCAGACACGACACAGCAGGCTACAAGGGAAACTGGAATGAAGGATTCAGACCAGAACAATTGATCACCGGCAACCCTGATGGGAAAATGACTCCCTTATATAAGACCAGTCAGTAACACCTGATTCCCAGTCCTCACAATCCTCACTAGCACCGCTTGTAACCACCAGAGGGAGCCTCCGCTCAGAACTCATCTCAAACCCATTCACAACAGTACCCCCCCCCTTGAGGAGGGGTCACCGAACCCTCATTTGAGCAACCAGGTCGGTCAGGATGAGTTCTATGATACGCACGGATAAGTCTCCTAGCATGGATGTCCGAAGCAAACACCCAAGAATTGTCTTCCTGACCATAACCTCTCCATTTAACCAAATACTGGAGTTTCCGTCTAGAAAAACGAGAATCCAATATTTTCTCAACCACATACTCCAGATTGCCCTCAACCAAAACAGGGTCAGGAGGCACAGCAGCAGGAACCACTGGCTCAACAAGCCTCTTCAACAAGGACTTGTGGAACACGTTATGGATCTTAAATGTCCCTGGAAGAAGCAAACGAAAAGAAACAGGATTAATAATCTCCATGATCTTATAAGGTCCAATGAACCTAGGCTTAAATTTAGGAGATGCTACTCTCATAGGAATATTCTTTGAGGACAACCAGACCAAGTCCCCCACTTTAAACCGAGGACCATCAGTCCTATGCCGGTTAGCAAACCGCTGGGCCTTCTCCTGAGAGAGGGACAACCTCTCCACTACCTGGTCCCAAATCTGTTGCATACGCTCCACAACAGAGTCAACACCTGGACAGACAGAAGCCTCCGTCTGTCCTGAAGAAAATCGAGGGTGAAACCCAGAATTACAGAAAACGGAGACATCAAAGTGGCAGAGCTAGCCCTATTATTAAGAGCAAACTCAGCCAAAGGCAAAAAAGAGACCCAGTCATCCTGATCAGCAGACACAAAGCATCTTAGATAAGTCTCCAATGTCTGGTGTGTTCTCTCAGTTTGACCATTGGTCTGAGGATGAAATGCCGAGGAGAAAGACAATTGAACACCCAGTTTAGAACAAAAAGTCCTCCAAAATCTGGAAACAAACTGGACTCCTCTGTCAGACACAATGTTCTCAGGAATGCCGTGTAAACGAACCACGTGATGAAGGAACAACGGCACCAATTCAGAGGAGGAAGGCAACTTAGGTAATGGCACAAGATGTATCATTTTGGAAAACCTATCACAAATTACCCAGATGGTGGTCATTCTCTGAGAAACAGGAAGATCGGAAATGAAATCCATAGAGATATGGGTCCATGGTCTCTTGGGCACAGGCAATGGCATCAACAAACCACTAGAGCGAGAGCAAGGCTTGGAGCGAGAGCAAGTCCCGCAGGACTGCACAAATTCCCTGACATCACGAGACAAGGTAGGCCACCAAAAGGACCGGCTAACCAAGTCTCTGGTACCAAAAATTCCGGGATGCCCAGCCAATGCGGAACAATGAATCTCAGACATCACACTCTTTTTCCATTGGTCCGGGACAAACAATTTTCCAACAGGGCAGCGCTCGGGCCTATCCTCCTGACACCCCTCCAGAGCAAGTCTCAAATTGGGCGAGATGGCGGAAAGAACTACACCCTCTTTCAAAATAACAGAAGGATCAGATAACTCAGGAGAGTCCGCAAGGAAACTCCTCGAGAGGGCATCCGCCTTAACATTCTTAGTGCCAGGAAGAAAGGAAACCACAAAATTAAAACGTGTGAAAAACAAGGCCCACCTGGCCTGTCTAGGATTGAGTCGCTTGGCAGATTCCAGATAGACCAGATTCTTATGGTCCGTAAGGACCACCACCTGATGTTTGGCTCCCTCCAGCCAATGTCTCCACTCTTCAAAAGCCCACTTCATGGCCAATAACTCCCGATTACCTACGTCATAATTACGTTCAGTAGGAGAAAATTTTCGAGAGAAAAAGGCACAAGGGTTACTTTTAGAGGTCTCTGGATCTTTTTGGGACAAAACGGCACCTGCCCCAATTTCAGAGGCATCAACCTCCACCTGAAATGACAGAGAAACATCAGGCTGCCGTAGAACAGGAGCAGAAGTGAATCTCTGCTTAAGTTCCTGAAATGCAGAGACTGCCTCAGGAGGCCAATTCACCACATCAGAACCCTTTCTGGTCAAATCAGTTAATGGTTTAACAATAACCGAGAAATTACCAATAAATTTACGATAAAAATTAGCAAAACCCAAAAATCTCTGAAGAGCCTTTAATGAAGTAGGTTGGACCCAATCACAGATGGCCTGAACCTTGACCGGGTCCATTTCAATAACAGATGGGGACAAAATGAATCCCAGAAATGAGATCCTCTGTACGCCAAAAAGACACTTTGATCCCTTCACATACAGAGCATTCTCTCTCAAAATCTGGAATACAGTTCGAACATGTTTCACATGAGAGTCCCAGTCATTAGAAAAAATCAAGATATCATCCAAATAAACAATCAGAAATTTGTCCACAAAATCCCTGAAAATGTCATTCATGAAGGACTGGAAGACGGAAGGAGCATTAGTGAGCCCAAAGGGCATCACTAGGTACTCAAAATGCCCTTCAGGGGTATTGAATGCCGTCTTCCATTCATCCCCGTGCTTAATGCGAATAAGGTTATACGCCCCCCTGAGGTCAAGCTTGGTAAACCAAGTAGCGTTTTTCACCCTGGAAAACAGGTCAGAAATCAAGGGTAACGGGTATTGATATTTCACAGTAATATTGTTCAAGAGACGATAATCAATACACGGCCTTAATGAACCATCTTTTTTGGCCACAAAAAAAAACCGGCACCTAAGGGTGAAGAGGATGGTCTGATATGACCCTTCTCCAATGATTCCTTGATATAAGACCGCATAGCGTCATGTTCAGGTACAGACAAGTTAAAAAGGCGACCTTTAGGGAATTTACTACCCGGCACTAATTCAATAGCGCAGTCATAGCTCCTATGGGGAGGCAAGGATGCAGATTTACTTTCGCTAAACACATCAGAAAAATCAAACAAAAAGTCAGGAACATCCTGAGCCTGGGGGGAGGCAGAAAAAACAGGAGTGTTGGTATTAACACATTGGCAGCCCCAACTGGTTACAGACACAGATTTCCAATCCAAAACAGGATTATGAGACTGTAACCAAGGGAAACCCAGCACGATAATGTCATGCAGATTATACAGAACCAAAAATTTGCAGCACTCCTGGTGATCAGGTTCAACCCTCATTATCACCTGAGTAGAAAACTGGGGTTTATTCTCAGCCAAAGGGGTAGAATCGATCCCCAGTAGGGGAATAGACTTCTGTAGGGGTATCAAGGGAAACCCACAACGTTTAGCAAAATCATAATCCATCAGGTTAATAGCTGCTCCAGAATCAACGAAAGCCTGAGCAGAAAATGAGGACAGAGAGCATATCAGAGTGACAGTTAATAAAAACTTAGTCTGAACACTACCCAAGACAACTGAGCGTGCAAAACGTCTTCCCCGCTTAGGGCAGACTGAAATAGCATGAGAGGCATCACCACAGTAGAAACATAACCCATTGCGCTTTCGAAACTCATGACGCTGTGCCCCAGACACCACTCTATCACACTGCATGGGTTCAGAAGCTGGTTCACAAGGCAACACCATTCCACGCATACTTCTCCGCTCACACAAACGTCTGTCAATTTGAATCGCTAATGACATAGAATCATTGAGACCAGAGGGGACAGGGAATCCCACCATAACATCCTTTACAATATCTGACAGACCCTTCCGGAAAAGGGCCGCCAAAGCGTCGTCATTCCATTTGGTCAGGACTGCCCACCTACGGAATCTCTGACAGTATAACTCAGCGTCATCAAGCCCCTGATTTAATGCCAACAAGGTTTTTTCAGCTTGATCAGTGACATTAGGCTCATCGTACAATAACCCCAAAGCCTGAAAAAACGCATCAACATCACTCAAAACAGGATCCCCAGGTATCAGGGAAAAAGCCCAATCCTGAGGATCGCCGCGCAGGAGAGAGATGATAATTTGAACCTGCTGCGCTGCGTTTCCTGAGGACTTAGATTTTAAGGCAAAAAACAATTTACAATTATTTTTGAAATTCTGAAACTTAGCTCGATCCCCTAAAAACAAATCTGGCATGGGGATCCTAGGTTCCACAACAGGCAACCTAGCAAGATATGCAGCAATACTCTGAACCTCAGTGGCAAGCTGATCCACACGGCCAGACAACTGTGCAAACTCCATTGGGAGAAAAGATCCTCCCCAGCACCCAGAGATACAGAGGAAAAAAAAAAATGCAACAAACAGAAAAATATCTCTGACAACTCTGACAACCTTTTTTCTTTCACAATATTTTTTTCCCTTCTGTGAGTACCATACAATTTTCAATTTTTTTGGCCGGTGATACTGTTATGTTTCGGTAGCTGAGGAGTGCAGGAAAAAAAAGGCAATACACCAGAGCAGTTGGAATCTATGAGATTGCAGTACCCTGACTAACCACCACAACTAGAGGCAGCCGTGGAGCGTTCCTACGTTGGTCCTAGACGCCTCGTCACAGCCTGAGAAACTAACTACACCTAAAGATAGAAATAGGAAAGCTATCTGCCCCGGAGCAGAACCCCAAAGATAACAGAAAGCCCCCAAACATGTAATGGCGGTTAGACAAGAGGAAATACTGACACAGAAAGAAAATAGTATGAGCAAACGCTGGGGCCCAAACTATCTAAATAGAAAAGGATAGGAAGGGTACTTACTGCAATCCCAGAAAACCCTGAAAAGCACCAACTCTACTAATTTCAAAATCACCTGAGATCACACGACCTCTACCACCTAAATTAGTTCTCTGGTGTAACAAAATCAAAACAGCAGCCACTGAAAAAACTGGAAAAAGCAAAAGAACAAAACTCAGTGGCTGAACTAAACTGAGAGGGCAGAAGCCCCCGGAGGGGACCCTGAAGGCCCCCAAAGAAGTGAAAGGACAAAAAGCAAAAACACAGCAAAAACACAAAAGAAGCAAAAGTCTTATCTGTAAGCAGGAGATGCAGACACGACACAGCAGGCTACAAGGGAAACTGGAATGAAGGATTCAGACCAGAACAATTGATCACCGGCAACCCTGATGGGAAAATGACTCCCTTATATAAGACCAGTCAGTAACACCTGATTCCCAGTCCTCACAATCCTCACTAGCACCGCTTGTAACCACCAGAGGGAGCCTCCGCTCAGAACTCATCTCAAACCCATTCACAACAGGTTCTTAAAGAGTGCACACCATTTCCTAGAATGGGTTTTAACCAATGGGTGAGTGTCTCACACTATTTCTGGCATCTCCGCCCTTAGGGAGGTGCCTGAGCAACAAGTGTTTCCTGTTGCTATTCCCAGGTTCCTGTACCTGCGTGCCAGTACTCCGCTAGCTTCCTGCTAACTCCAGTTTGTCTCCTAAGTATGCCTGCCGAGTCTCACCATATCACATCGGACTGCGCCAATACCTCCTGCACCAGTACCTGCCAGCTGCTGCCTGTTACCAGTTCCCGCCGTCTGCTATCTACCAAGTTCCATGTCTCCTGCAGTTCCGACAAGCCCACCTGTCCCACCGGGTCAGCTTCCACATGTTCGGGGTCTAACTGGAGATAGCACCTTGCGTCCCTTGGGCATTCGAACCTGGCTGTTTGAGGGGTATTGCTACGGGTGTCTGGGGTTCGCTTAGTCACGCCCCCTTCGGAGCCCCCCGGACAGTGGTCCCATAGTTCCACGAAAATTTCATTAAATGAATGTTCAGTGAGTACCCAGTGAAATATTTGTTACAGGGAACACAAGTTTTATATAATCTTGTCACAAGTACACTGTTGAGCTCCATGGTCTTGGATCACCAATATACAGAGTGCTGTTTTGAGCGCCCACATCACTGATTGGCAGATTCCTGCCTATGCACAATGCAAACAGGTAGTGGGTGTGGATATTGAAGGAACTTGTAGATGTAGCAGATAAAACATTGATTTTAGCAAAACTGCAGCAAGCAGCCCAGTAAGTGACACATCGCTGGAATGAGGGTCTCTGCCTCTATATAATGCAGCTCTCAAATGGGGTAGCAAAATCCTGGCAACAGATTCCCTTTAAAGTTAAAAGTTATATGGAAAGGAGCAGAGAAGGTTTACTGACACCTAATTCCACATTTCTACAAATCTCAAGTTCTTACAACTTAGGCTAATAAAAACAATGGAAATACGCTTAGAGAAATCACTAGCGGCTGGAGGGGACGACAAGGTGGCGGGAACGAGGCTTTAATAATGCTCGGAAGAGCATTAGCGCAGATGCAGCTGGGAAACACACGGGGTTGTATGAAGGTTAGGACGGCTCTCGGATGAGTGAAAATGTCTCACCTGGATAGAGCTGGTGAAACTTTTCCAGCGTTTATCATGATAATAACTGGGCTAGATGCACTTATTATATGCAGGGTAAACGCACTGTTAAAAAGTGCATGGGATTTTTATGTGAATTAATGCAGTTTGGCAATGTGTTTTTGATGGCACGCTTTTTACATTGGAATCACATTCTTGGAATATGGTTCCGCTGTAATTCAGACTCCAGCGACAGAGGTGAAGAGAAGACTCATGCTGCATTAAGGAGGAGAAGAATAGCAGGGGATTATCTGCTTATTTTTTTTGTACTTATTTTTGACCATGCTGGGGCCCATTTTAATTATCAACTAATGAACGACTGACAACAAACGCCTTTTATAACGCCACTGTATAAAAACAGCTGAAAAATAAAGGCAAAGAGTTTATAGACATACAAGGGACACAATGTGAACACTGGTCAAGGGATGTATACTAAATTTTCACTTTTTTTGGGGTGCCATGTGTGTCCGTCCCATGGCAGATCACATAGACACTCTGAAGACAATCCATACACGTCAGACAGAAGTAGGGCACACCTACCGAAATTAATCTGATCGACTGACACTTATGTGAATGGGAGTCCACCGACAGATGATTGTCAGGATGATAGAGATCCAGTATGACTGATTCGGACTACACCAAGAGATGTCCGGCAGTGTCTCTCTCGTGAAGAACACAGGAGCACTTGGCCGAGAGAGATGGCTGCGGACGGAACGATCGGCCGACAACTATCTAATGTATTGGGGGCTTCCAGAAAGTAAATGTAAACCAGAGCCTAACAGATATAGCCGGCGTGGTTTCTTTAGGCCAGACTAGTGTTGTGTCATGTTGACCTGGACAGGGCCGGATAGTTTTCAAGAAAAACTATGGAGTGTTCAGATCAGCGTGCACCGAGATCCAAACGTTCTGCACGGAATTTAATTATGGGGGTCAAATATTGAACTGTTCGTCTTTTCTACAACTTAAAGAAAGCATATTGAAGAAGCGGCAAGTTACAGTTGTGTATAATGGTTGGAGGGGTTGTCTGAGTTAAGGTCCCTCTTTTCCCTGAAACATGACACCTAATGGGCTGCGTCTGACATTGCAGATCAATCCTATGCAGGCTCGTACTGGCCCATAGGATAACAGGGGAATCCACCGGTGGGCTGCTGTGCAGATCTGTGCCCCCAACCCCACTGTATGGGCAGTACGTGGCATAATTCACTTAAAAAGTAGCATCTCATCATTCATTAACCAAATTACGCAGTTTATCATTATATAGAGATATAGGTAAATTAGTGAACGAGGGTAATGTAATATTTGTATGCAAGTGAAAAGTGCCTCCCCCCAAAGTCAATGAAATTGGTGGGTCTTTGGCACCCCAGTCCGACATTGGTCCTATGTAACTAAATGGGGCCTCATTGCAATGTTTAGAGATGGTCCAAAGTTATTTCAGTACAGAAGGAGACCATATTTTTTCTAATTTCAAAAACCCCATTTCTGTTATAGCAGACCAAATTCTTAACGAAAATGGTGTTTAATTCTAGATGTAAAACCGTCACCCCAGGATGCAAGGTCAGGCTGAACTCGTACCGCGGTCAGAATATTCCGTGCAGTACATGAATACTCCACTCCTCCATCAGTCCCACTCTCATCATCTGTCCTTGACATTTTCTAAGCACTTCACTCTCGGATAGAAGGCGGCCAGCGAAACCAGTAGTCTCCCAGCAGTGAAATGGTCAATTGGCATTACTTTCTGTCACCCTCAGCATATTCTGCTCTGAATTATTCATGGATATTTCTGAGAGCAAGACGTGGAAGGAATAAACTTTTAAAAGGAAACCGGACAGGAGGGTACCCTCTCGCTGACCCGGAGAGGGAGGGGGTTAGGAGAGGCTACAGAGGTGGGAAGGAGGTCACAGCAGGGGGGCACAAAAAGCAATTAGCATATTTGTAATCAAGGTGATTTGGAATCAATTAACCAAATGCCTTAAGCTGTTCAAGAAACACTGACCCTGCCAATCCTATTAGAGGAGCTGGAGCCTGCGGAAAGATGCCAGCGCTGCAATCCCGAGGGTGATTAACAGCATCTCTGGGGTGGGGGACAACCAATGACCATGGCCAAACTGGAAAAGGTGCAATCCTGAATCTGAATGGGAGACATATGTAACAACGGTGCACCTTCAATGGTTATGTACTGCTCATATAGTGCCCTGCCCAAATACAGGGGGGACCAGAGCTTATAGAGCACAATAATGGGCGTCTTTTCTGTGCCTTAAAGCTTTTTTCCAAATTTCGGTAACTTATGAGTAATCACTGAAGCGTTCTATTACTTTTCAATACATTATCATTTTCCAATTGAAATCTTTCAAATTACCTTCCGCAGCCCTACAATCCCCACAAGCAGGATAGATATCCACATTAGAGTGGATTGGTCACCAGATTTCACAATACAAACTACCTACATTATTTCATAGACCTGATAAGGCCAATGTACTTACTGTGAAAATCCTTATCTGAGTGACTATATATTTCTGATATTAAAAGGTACAGTAAAGATGTATATCTTTGTACCGTGTTAGCCAGTAGATAGAAAAATATTTAGAGTTGAGAGTCCTCAGTGGTTGATACCTTTTAATGGCTAACTGAAAAGATGGTAACAAATTGCAAGCTTTCGAGACTACTCAGGTCTCTTCATCAGGCTGAACTAATAGTTCAGCTATGAAGAGACTGAGTAGTCCAACTTGCAATTGTTACCATCTTTCAGTACCATAAAGGTATCACCTGAGGACTCTCAACTCTAAAATTTTGATATTAAAAGGAGCATTTCATGAGTCCTGCTAAGGAGTGAGTGAGCTCATGAGACCAATTATATTCAGTTTCCACCAACCCAGCCTGATTGACAGCTGCAGCTTGTATTGAGCAGTGTGAGATCTAGCCAGCAGCAGGGAGGAGGGACACTGAGGAGCTGTCAATCAGGCTAGATGGTTGGAGATTGATTGTTAAACTCGATGAAGTATTATATATTCATTCTGACATGGATTTTCATACCAAGTACACCAGACTTATCAGTTGTGAGATATCTATTTGATAATATATGCAGATTGAAATAAAATGGATAAAGTCAAATTACTATTCACACAAGATGATAGACAAGTGGAAAGAGGACCTATCGGCTCTCCTGACATATCCGTTTTAGTAAATTATTTTGCTCAAATTCCAGTTCTCAAAAGTTTGCATTAATCTGTTCTTCAGTTACTCCGCCTGGAAATGTCTGAATCCATTCACAACTGGGTATCACCATAGTTCTGTCAATCGGACATGTCCTGTCACTGCCCCATTAGGGGGCACAGGAAATTCAAAAGGGGAGCAGTAGCACCCAGTTCTATATTCATTTCCACCTTTGCACAGGAGGAATTATGAGGGAATGACATTTTATAGGTAATGCAAGTAGAGACCTAACGCATCTTCAGTAATACAACGCAGATCACTATATTCAGCTTAGAAAATGAAATCTCCATGTACGTGTGGCCATCTGGAACATGTCATCCACATCCAAGCATGCCGACACCGACGCATTTCGCGTCAGAGAAGGTTCAAGATCATGGCGGCTCCTCCAAATTCAGCAAATATATGCTTTTTTTCTTTTTTGTTTTCTGTGGGGCAGACCTGGCAGAGGACCTGATGTCTTAGTTTTTACAGTTCTTTATTAGGATGGACACAGTGTATAAGGATAATCTAGGCACAAACAGAAGAGAGCCGCTGTTCAAAATCCCACTGGAAAAGACAATTTAGATCCATCAGTTTTCTGTTTCTAAATTCCCATCTGAACATTTTGTTACAGCGTTTCGTTACAGAGCGAGTTGCAATTTTTCAATACACGCCTGTTACAGACAAATCACAGAAAACAATATAAACTTTGTTTGTTTATTTTATGTATTATTTTTAAGGCATCTGATACTTTTCTCCATGTTACTAGAGCAATGGTCTGTCCCAAACCCATTTAACTATTGCAGTGGAGCAAAATAAAAAAAATATTTTAGGTCTCATTTTAAATACGTTATGTTGTGAATGGACTTGAAATGAGTTCTGAGCAGAGGCTCCCTCTGGTGGTTACAAGCGGTACTGGACTGTCCAGTGAAGATTGTGAGGATTGGGAATCAGGTGTTACTGACTGGTCTTATATAAGGGAGTCGCCTTCCCATCAGGGTTGCCGGTGATCAATTGTTCTGGTCTCAATCCTTGATTCCTGTTTCCTTTGTAGCCTGCTGTGTCGTGTCTGCATCTCCTGCTAACAGATAAGACATTTTCTTCTTTTTGTTTTTGTGCTTGATTTTTGCATTTTGTCCTGCACTTCTGTGGGGGCCTTCAGGGTCCCTCCGGGGGCTTTTGCCCTCTCAGTTTAGTTCAGCCACTGATGTTTGTACATTTGCTTTTTCCAGTTTTTTCAGTGGCTGCTGTTTTGATTTTGTTACACCAGAGAACTAATTTAGGTGGTAGAGGTCGTGTGATCTCAGGTGTTTTTGAAATTAGTAGAGTTGGTGCTTTTCAGGGTTTTTTGGGATTGCAGTAAGTGCCCTTCCTATCCTTTTCTATTTAGGTAGTTTGAGCCCCAACGTTTGCTCATTCTATTTTCTGTCTGTGTCAGTATTTCTTCTTGTCTAACCGCCATTACATGTTTGGGGGCTTTCTTTGTTCTTTGGGGATCTGCTCCGGGGCAGATAGCTTTCCTCTTTCTATCTTTAGGTGTAGTTAGTTTCTCAGGCTGTGACGAGGCGTCTAGGACCAACGTAGGAACGCTCCACGGCTGCCTCTAGTTGTGGTGGTTAGTCAGGGTACTGCAATCTCATAGATTCCAACTGCTCTGGTGTATTTCCTTTTTTACCTGCACTCCTCAGCTACCGAAACATAACACGTTATTAATAAGGTGTTTCTTCCGATTTCTGACATCGTGTTTACTGTGGCAAAAATCGTTATGGCCACTTTATGGGATATACAGTGCCTACAAGTAGTATTCAACCCCCTGCAGATTTAGCTGGTTTGATAAGATGCAAATAAGTTAGAGCCTTCAAACTGCAAACGAGAGTAGGATTTATTAACAGAAGCATAAATCTTACAAAACAAAAAGTTATGTTGCTCAGTTGAATTTTAATAAATTTTAAACATAAAAGTGTGGGTCAATTATTATACAACCCCTATGTTTAATATTTCGTGGAATAACCCTTGTTTGCAATTACAGCTAATAATCGTCTTTTATAAGACCTGATCAGACCGGCACAGGTCTGTGGAGTTATCTTGGCCCACTCCTCCATGCAGATCTTCTCCAAGTTATGTAGGTTCTTTGGGTGTCCCATGTGGACTTTAATCTTGAGCTCCTTCCACAAGTTTTCAATTGGGTTAAGGTCAGGAGACTGACTAGGCCACTCCAACACCTTGACCTTTTCCCTCTTGAACCAGGCCTTGGTTTTCTTGGCTGTGTGCTTTGGGTCGTTGTCTTGTTGGAAGATGAAATTACGACCCATCTTAAGATCCTTGATGGAGGAGCGGAGGTTCTTGGCCAAAATCTCCAGGTAGGCCGTGCTATCCATCCTCCCATGGATGCGGCCCAGATGGCCAGGCCCCTTGGCTGAGAAACAGCCCCACAGCATGATGCTGCCACCACCATGCTTGACTGTAGGGATGGTATTCTTGGGGTCGTATGCAGTGCCATCCAGTCTCCAAACGTCACGTGTGTGGTTGTCACCAAAGATCTCGATCTTGGTCTCATCAGACCATAGAACCTTGAACCAGTCTGTCTCAGAGTCCTCCAAGTGATCATGAGCAAAGTGTAGACGAGCCTTGACATGACGCTTTGAAAGTAAGGCCGGCGTCACACTGGCGACAGAATCGGACGACTGCAATACGATGAAAAATCGTATTGCAGTCTGCCCTATGTTAATCTATGGAGCAGCTCCTAGTATCAGATTTTTTGTGGTCCGTTTTAAACGTCCGTGTGCAATCGCAGCATGCTGCGATTGTCACCGATTGTGGGTCGACTTTCGCCAATGCAAGTCTATGGGAGCGATGAAAAATCTGATTACAAACGGACCGCATGTGTGACTTGCGATTAAATCGCATCGGTGTCCTTTAGAAAAGCCGGCAATTCATCCCCGGCTATACTGTAAAATCACACTGACAGCTTTAATAAAGAATAGAAAGAATAGATATACACACATAGAATACATATATATATATATATATATATATATAAAATTGACTGATATATATATATATATATATATATATATATATTATATTTATAGTTCCTAGACTTCTACATACTGTAATAGCCGCTAATTCAATTGCCGGCTTTTGTGAAATCACAGAAGCCGACATGAAATGATACATTGTTTCCACACAGTTAACCATGTCATTTCCTGTATTTTGATATTTGTTTCGAACTTACAATTACATGAGTGTATTTGTGCAAAATTTCAGACATGTAGGGGTTAATTAAAGGTGTAAATTCGTTGAAAAAAAATGCGTGGGCTCCCGCTGTATTTTCTCCACCAGACAGACAAAGCAAGCGAGTGGGGGCAGATAATAATAGCCTAGGGAGGGTACATTTTTTTTGTGCCCCCCTGGCTACTAACATCTGCCCCCAGACACCCCAGAAAGGGCAAATCTATAATTAGATTCGCCCTTTCTGGCACTTTGCCCGTCTATTCCCATTGCCCTGTAGCGGTGGCGAATGGGTTAATAATGTCACCTTAATGTCACCTTAGTATTGAAAGGTGACCTTAAGGCAGGTTAATAATTGAGAGCTGTCCATTAGACAACTATCAATTATTAATCCTATTGAAGTAAATAAAAAAACACACACACACTTTAAGAATAAATAATTTTAATGAAATAAAAACACATATTTTTGACCATCTTTTATTTCACTCTTAATCCGTTCGAAGCCCTTGTTCTTCTAAAATAAATATAAAATAATAAAACAACATTATTCTTACCTATCTGGCAATCTGTCACGTCCCACGATGTAATCCTTCACAAAGGGTTAATTAGCAATCAGATAAGCAGCGCAAGTAATCCTGTGTGCTCATCTGATAGCTCCTGAATGAATGAGCTTATCTTCTGCCGACAGGAGAGGATGTGATTAATGAATGAAGCTTAATTGATTGTATCCCACTTTCACCTTAGGTCAGGTCACTGAAGTGAAAGTGGCAATAAATCAATTAAGCTCCATTCATGAATCTATTCCTCTCCTTTCACTGGTAGAGTAACTTATTCATTCAGGGGAATACAGGTCTGAGACAGCATTATTAGCTTTCTGCGACCTGTAACCTGTTAACCCTTTCTGATGGATTACACCGTGGGACCTGACTGTACATCGGATTGGTAAGAATCATTTTGCTTTTTTATTTTATTTTTATTACAGGAAATGGTTTTAGCAGGAAAATAAAATATGGTCAAAAACTGTGTGATTATTTCATTAAACTTCTTTTTTATTAAACTGTGTGTGTTTGATTTTTCTATCATACAATAGGATTAATAATTGATAGTTGTCTAATTGACAGCTCTCAATTATTAACCTGCCTTAAGGTCACCTTTCAATACTAAGGTGACATTAAGGTGACATTATTAACCCATTCGCCACCGCTACAGGGCAATGGGAATTGACGGGCAAAGTGCCAGAAAGGGCGAATCTAATTATAGATTTGCCCTTTCTGGGGTGTCTGGGGGCAGATGTTAGTAGCCAGGGGGGGCACAAAAAAAATGTACCCTCCCTAGGCTGTTATTATCTGCCCCCACTCGCTTGCTTTGTCTGTCTGTTGGAGAAAATACAGCGGGAGCCCACGCATTTTTTTTCAACGAATTTACACCTTTAATTAACCCCTACATGTCTGAAATTTTGCACAAATACACTCATGTAATTGTAAGTTCTAAACAAATATCAAAATACAGGAAATGACATGGTTAACTGTGTGGAAACAATGAATCATTTCATGTCGGCTTCTGTGATTTCACAAAAGCCGGCAATTGAATTAGCGGCTATTACAGTATGTAGAAGTCTAGGAACTATAAATATATATATATATATAATGTAATGCTGTAATTCTCCAATGCATGTATATATTATATTTGTTTTTGTATAATCTATTATTTCTTTTGTGATTGAAATACTATTCTTTTGGGTCCATTATATGTCAGTTTTGCAAGCCTGCGAGAAATTCTCGCAAGTCGGATGAAAATCGGATGTTACAAGGTACACACACATGCGACTAAATTGCATCTTTGAAGGAAAATCGGATGACAGAAGGATGTGTGATGTTTGCATTTTGATCCGACAATCGACCGACTAAAACGGACCGATTTTTTGTAGTTGTGTGTGACGCCGGCCTAAAGGTACCTTACGGGCTCGTCTGGAACGGAGACCATTGCGGTGGAGTACGTTACTTATGGTATTGACTGAAACCAATGTCCCCACTGCCATGAGATCTTCCCGGAGCTCCTTCCTTGTTGTCCTTGGGTTAGCCTTGACTCTTCGGACAAGCCTGGCCTCGGCACAGGAGGAAACTTTCAAAGGCTGTCCAGGCCGTGGAAGGCTAACAGTAGTTCCATAAGCCTTCCACTTATGGATGATGCTCCCAACAGTGGAGACAGGTAGGGCCAACTCCTTGGAAAGGGTTTTGTACCCCTTGCCAGCCTTGTGACCCTCCACGATCTTGTCTCTGATGGCCTTGGAATGCTCCTTTGTCTTTCCCATGTTGACCATGTATGAGTGGTGTTCACAAGTTTGGGGAGGGTCTTAAATAGTCAGAAAAGGCTGGCAAAAGAGATCATTAATCCACACATGTGAAGCTCATTATTCTTGGTGCCTGAACTACTTCTTAATACTTTAGGGGGACCAAACAGAATTCTTGTGGTTTGAGGGGTTGAATAATAAATGACACTCTGAATTAACTTTTAACGTTTTTTAAAAAAAAAATTAAAAAATTTTTTTTTGCTGCAGTGCATTTCCCACTTCCAGGCTGATCTACAGTACAAATGTCACAATGCCAAGTTAAATCCGCATGTGTCAACCAGCTAAATCTGCAGGGGGTTGAATACTACTTGTAGGCACTGTAGAAGCAACACCGGGCCAAAGCTACAGACGTCATCGCCAGTAACCGTACCGCCAAAAAAATGTTATTTCCTCTCAATATTTCATTTGTAGATCACAGCAGTCACCAAGATTCAGCTGGAAGCGGCATTGGCTTCTTAAAGGGTAATTGCTATCCTCAGATGAATTAATTAAAGGAACGTTGAGAGAATCCTTGTATGATCCACTCCAGTATGATAAAGATGTGTCAGTGTTCCTCTAACACTTGTGCATTCCTTCTCCATCAGAAGAGCTAAAATGCAGAACATAACAGCATCTGACATAACGACATCCTGTGACATTATCATCTCCTTATAAGAGAAAAAAAAACCCTAAGGTGTCAAATAAAGGGACTACTGTACATTTCCGCTATAAGACAAAGCAGGGCAGCTCCTAATCAAGGTATCCATTGGTAAAGGCATCAAATGAAATGTCCATTTTATTCTTTAGATTAACCGGTAGAATGTAAGTCCAAGGACAGGGTCCTCTCCCCTCTGTACCAGTCTGTCATTGTAAATTTGTTTACTGTAAACGATATCTATAACTTTGTATGTAACCCCTTCTCATGTACAGCACCATGGAATTAATGGCGCTATATAAATAAATAATAATAATAATAAATAATAATAATAATACATATGACTATATGATATTAAATGGGTAAGAAGCAATTACCTCTGTTCAGCAACCCTCCCTCTGCAGACAGTCTCTCTCTAGAGGTAAGTTCACACAGTGCAGAACTACTGCAGATTTGCCCAGGCAATGCATTACAGTACACATCTCATCCACACCTTGCCGATTTTAAAAGCCGCAGCATGTATTTATTTATTTTACTCACTTAGCACCATGATATTCTGCCGCGCTTTACTGACATCATCACTGTCCCCATTGGGGCTCACAATCTACATTCGCTATCAGTATGTTTTTGGAGTGTGGGAGGAAACCAAAGCAAAAACAGGGAGAACATACAAACTCCTTGCAGATGTTGTCCTTGGTGGATTTGAACCCAGGACCCCAGAGCTGCAAAGTGACAGTGCTAACCACTGAGCCAACGTGCTGCCCGCAGCATGCAAATATTTGTTGTGATTTTTCGCAGCAGAGTTCGCCCGCTCTTCAAAGTAGCAGGGTGAAATCTACCATAAATCCACATCAAAATCTTTATGATTTACATGCAGAGTTTGCCTCGAGTTCAGTACAGATTTGCGGCAAAATCTGCAGCGGAAACATCTGCTGTGTGTGGATGTATAATAGCAGTAATATAGTAACAGGGAGGAGGGGGATGCAGCTGCAGCTTGTCTTTCTTACTGTGTTTCTGCATGCTTTGAAAAGGGGAGCAGAAGTAAGGAGATATCAGTTTTGTCAAGGTGATGGAAACAGAACTATCCCAGATGTGTGAGCAGCCAAAAAACGACCACTGTCACTCCGGGAAAAACGTGCACACTCCGGAAAGTAACAGATTTACATAGGGCAAGAAATAAGATCGGAGAAAAAAAAAAGACACCAAATACAAGTTAAACCCCAAATTATAGCTGCAGTACATCAGTCATCTGATTCATACACCTTAACCCCATAGTGACAGAGCCAATTTTGTACTTAATTACCAAGCTAATTTTTACAATTCTGATCACTGTCAATTTATGAGGTAATAACTCTTAAGTGCTTCAACGGATCCCACTGATTCTGATTTTTGGGACATATTGTACTTCATGTTAGTGGTAAAATTTCTTTGATATGACTTGCGTTTATTTATGAAAAAAAAACGGAAATTTGGCAAAAATGTTGAACATTTTGGAATTTTCAAAATTTTAATTTTTGTGCCCTTAAATCAGAGAGAGATGTCACACAAAATAGTTAATAAATAACATTTCTCACATGTCTACTTTACATCAGCACAATTTGAGAAACATAATTTTTTTTAAGACGTTATAAGGGTTAAAAGTTGACCTGCGAAAAATTTACTTTAGACCCAAACTTTATTTTCACAAGGGTAACAAGAGAAAATGGACCACAAAATTTGTTGTGCAATTTCTCCTGAGTATACCAATACCCCGTATATGGGGAAAGCCACTGTTTGGGCACATGGCAGGGCTCAGAAGGGAGGCAGATCCGTTTGACTTTATGAACCCAAAATTGGCTGGAATAATGGCGGGCGCCATGTCGCGTTTGGAGACCTCCTGATGTACCTAAACAGTGGAAACCCCCCAAATTCAACTCCAACACTAACACAGACCTAACCCCAACACACCCCTAACCCTAATCCCAACCCTAACCACAA
Organism: Oophaga sylvatica; assembly: GCA_033576555.1. Lineage (NCBI taxonomy): Eukaryota > Metazoa > Chordata > Amphibia > Anura > Dendrobatidae > Oophaga > Oophaga sylvatica. The sequence goes on along the minus strand of JARQOD010000003.1, from coordinate 360,941,377 downwards.
CCCTAAATCCAACACCACCCTAAACCAACACCACAATCCTCGCCCCAACCCTAACCCTAGCTCTTACCCTAGCCCCAACCATAACCCTAGCCCAACCCTAAACCTAGCTCTAACCCTAACACTAACCCTAGCTGCAACCCTAATGGAAAAACATTTTTTTATTTTATTATTTTTACCTAACTAAGGGGGTGATAAAGGGGGCTTGACTTAGGGTCTATAACAGTGACTAAAATGAACCAAAAGGAAAAAATCTCCTATTGTTGCTGGGTGCCAGTTGGCAGAGCTAGGCCGCCACACTAAACATGCACACGCCATTTTCTTCCCGGAAGAAGACGCCAAGTGACGTGGGACAGAGCCAGAGGGACCAGGGACACCGGAGGTACCGGGAGATGTCGGGGGACCCCATTTCGCTCTCCTCTGGTATGCTAGCCTATATCAGAGGAGAGAGAAATAAATGGGAAATCAGACTTTTGTTTTGGTCGCCGTTATTCGGAGAATAACAGAGATCGCAACACTACGGATGGTAAAAACCAGCCCGAATCATGTTGTCCGGCGTCTCAGCTGCCCCGGTAGCCAAAACCCTGAGATTTTCCGACGCTGGGGGGCGATATACCCTCATTTCTCATCGCCGTTAAAATGCGGCGCTGAGGAATAAGTATCCTTAACTGCCGCCATTAAAAGGCGTATCCTAGGTCAATAAGGGGTTAACTCTACTGATTTTTATCTTCATCTGTTGCTGACTTGATGCCTGTTAGATTACCAGTTTGCATTACTACTTTCCACCATTTACCAGAAAACGGGCATGTTCAGATAAGAGTATTATATGTCCATGTGTTGTCCATATGCAAAATGGATGGCATGCGGACAGCAAAAGGAGCAATGCAAGACAATGTGGTAGTTCATATGAGTTTTTACACATGGACCAAAGGATAAAAAAAAAAAAAAAACATTGCAGTGTGCACTAGTCTGATCTGTTTTCTTTTTTGTTGGATCTGATTTGCCCATTAAACTCAATGGGTGTATAAAAAAAAACAGATGTCATATTGTCAGCATCTGTATGACATGGCGGATCCACTATCTTTATCTTATCCTTTGGATAGGTCGTCAATATCAGATCAGTGGGGGTGCGACACCGGCTGTCACATCGATTGTTGTTCCTGATGCCGGCTACATGTAATCAATTGCGGAGCTGCATAGCAAAGCATCATCAACTGGCCGGGTACTGTACATCCGCCCCTACTGTAATGAATGGGGGTGGATCTTTACCACACTGAGGCCACTATACTGTTGACAGAGCTGGCAACTGATAACATCCAGCCAGCACTAGGAACAGCTGATCAGTGGAGGTGCCGGATGTCACACCCCACCAAATCGATATTGATGACCTATCCTGTAGATAGGTCATCAATATAAAAGCAGTGAACGACCCCTTTAACATTGCAAACTGCATTTAGCATTTTATAAATTGTTGATGTAGAAAAGGCATGCATATGGATGTAAAAGAAAACAGACAAAGGGTTGACATACGGATGAAAAACAGACGATTTTACATTTTGTTTTTTCTGAACCCATCCAAAGGGTGATAACATTGTGCACATAAATATCAATGATGAGATATGTTGGGGTATTATAGATTTATAAAAAGATTAATATATAGATCAAGCTCAATCAATATGTGTCATTCTGGGTTATGATGACCCCAGCGTTTCTTCTGCACTTGTCTGACCCCAGCAACCGATCATATAAGTACACTGTGTTCCAAATTATTATGCAAAAATTGTTTAGGAGTGATAAGGTAAGAATTTTTTTGTTCGTCAGGTAAACTCATTGATGGTGATGTGTGTCAGGGCTCTTTATATCACTGTAAGCAATTCCAGACACCTGTGCTAATTAGTTTGGCAGGTGTTATGTTTCGGTAGCTGAGGAGTGCAGGTAAAAAAGGCAATACACCAGAGAAGTTGGAATCTATGAGATTGCAGTACCCTGACTAACCACCACAAATAGAGGCAGCCGTGGAGCGTTCCTACGTTGGTCCTAGACGCCTCGTCACAGCCTGAGAAACTAACTACACCTAAAGATAGAAAGAGGAAAGCTATCTGCTCCGGAGCAGATCCCCAAAGAACATAGAAAGCCCCCAAACATGTAATGGCGGTTAGACAAGATGAAATACTGACACAGACAGAAAATAGTATGAGCAAACGTTGGGGCCCAAACTACCTAAATAGAAAAGGATAGGAAGGGCACTTACTGCAATCCCAAAAAACCCTGAAAAGCACCAACTCTACTAATTTCAAAATCACCTGAGATCACACGACCTCTACCACCTAAATTAGTTCTCTGGTGTAACAAAATCAAAACAGCAGCCACTGAAAAAACTGGAAAAAGCAAAAGTACAAACATCAGTGGCTGAACTAAACTGAGAGGGCAAAAGCCCCCGGAGGGGACCCTGAAGGCCCCCACAGAAGTGCAGGACAAAATGCAAAAATCAGAACAAAAACAAAAAGAAGAAAATGTCTTATCTGTTAGCAGGAGATGCAGACACGACACAGCAGGCTACAAAGGAAACAGGACTCAAGGATTGAGACCAGAACAATTGATCACCGGCAACCCTGATGGGAAGGCGACTCCCTTATATAAGACCAGTCAGTAACACCTGATTCCCACTCCTCACAATCTTCACTGGACAGTCCAGTACCACTTGTAACCACCAGAGGGAGCCTCTGCTCAGAACTCATTTCAAGTCCATTCACAACAGTACCCCCCCCTTGAGGAGGGGTCACCGAACCCTCACTTGAGCAACCAGGTCGGTCAGGATGAGTTCTATGATACGCACGGATGAGTCTCCTAGCATGGATGTCCGAAGCAAACACCCAAGAATTGTCTTCCTGACCATAACCTCTCCACTTAACCAAATACTGGAGTTTCCGTCTAGAAAAACGAGAATTCAATATTTTCTCAACCACAAACTCCATATTGCCCTCAACCAGAACAGGGTCAGGAGGCAAAGCAGTAGGAACCACTGGCTCAACAAACCTCTTCAACAAGGACTTGTGGAACACGTTATGGATCTTAAATGTCCCTGGAAGAAGCAAACGAAAAGAAACAGGATTAAGAATCTACATGATCTTATAAGGTCCAATGAACCTAGGCTTAAATTTAGGAGATGCCACTCTCATAGGAATATTTCTTGAGGACAACCAGACCAAGTCCCCCACTTTAAACCGAGGACCATCAGTCCTATGCCGGTTAGCAAACCGCTGGGCCCTCTCCTGAGAGAGGGACAACCTCTCCACTACCTGGTCCCAAATCTGTTGCATACGCTCCACAACAGAGTCAACACCTGGACAGACAGAAGCCTCCGTCTGTCCTGAAGAAAATCGAGGGTGAAACCCAGAATTACAGAAAAATGGAGACATCAAAGTGGCAGAGCTAGCCCTATTATTAAGAGCAAACTCAGCCAAAGGCAAAAAAGAGACCCAGTCATCCTGATCAGCAGACACAAAGCATCTTAGATAAGTCTCCAATGTCTGGTTTGTTCTCTCAGTTTGACCATTGGTCTGAGGATGAAACGCCGAGGAGAAAGACAATTGAACACCAAGTTTAGAACAAAAGGTCCTCCAAAATCTGGAAACAAACTGGACTCCTCTGTCAGACACAATGTTCTCAGGAATGCCGTGTAAACGAACCACGTGCTGAAGGAACAAAGGCACCAATTCAGAGGAGGAAGGCAACTTAGGTAATGGCACAAGATGTATCATCTTGGAAAACCTATCACAAATCACCCAGATGACGGTCATTCTCTGAGAAACAGGGAGGTCGGAAATGAAATCCATAGAGATATGGGTCCATGGTCTCTTGGGCACAGGCAATGGCATCAACAAACCACTAGAGCGAGAGCAAGGCTTGGAGCGAGAGCAAGTCCCGCAGGACTGCACAAATTCCCTGACATCACGAGACAAGGTAGGCCACCAAAAGGACCGACTAACCAAGTCTCTGGTACCAAAAATTCCGGGATGCCCAGCCAACGCGGAACAATGAATCTCAGACATCACACTCTTTTTCCACTGGTCCGGGACAAACAATTTTCCAACAGGGCAGCGCTCGGGCCTATCCTCCTGACACCCCTCCAGAGCAAGTCTCAAATTGGGTGAGATGGCGGAAAGAACTACACCCTCTTTCAAATCAAAATAACAGAAGGATCAGATAACTCAGGAGAGTCCGCAAGGAAACTCCTCGAGAGGGCATCCGCTTTAACATTCTTAGTGCCAGGAAGAAAGGAAACCACAAAATTAAAACGTGTGAAAAACAAGGCCCACCTGGCCTGTCTAGGATTGAGTCGCTTGGCAGATTCCAGATAAACCAGATTCTTATGGTCCGTAAGGACCACCACCTGATGTTTGGCTCCCTCCAGCCAATGTCTCCACTCTTCAAAAGCCCACTTCATGGCCAGTAACTCCCGATTACCCACGTCATAATTACGTTCAGTAGGAGAAAATTTTCGAGAGAAAAAGGCACAAGGGTTACTTTTAGAGGTCTCTGGATCTTTTGGGACAAAACGGCACCTGCCCCAATTTCAGAGGCATCAACCTCCACCTGAAATGGCAGAGAAACATCAGGCTGCCGTAGAACAGGAGCAGAAGTGAATCTCTGCTTAAGTTCCTGAAATGCAGAGACTGCCTCAGGAGGCCAATTCACCACATCAGAACCTTTCTGGTCAAATCAGTCAATGGTTTAACAATAACCGAGAAATTACCAATAAATTTACGATAAAAATTGGCAAAACCCAAAAATCTTTGAAGAGCCTTTAATGAAGTAGGTTGGACCCAATCACAGATGGCCTGAACCTTGACCGGGTCCATTTCAATAACAGATGGGGACAAAATGAATCCCAGAAATGAGATCCTCTGTACGCCAAAAAGACACTTTGATCCCTTCACATACAGAGCATTCTCTCTCAAAATCTGGAATACAGTTCGAACATGTTTCACATGAGAGTCCCAGTCATTAGAAAAAATCAAGATATCATCCAAATAAACAATCAGAAATGTATCCACAAAATCCCTGAAAATGTCATTCATGAAGGACTGGAAGACAGAAGGAGCATTAGTGAGCCCAAAGGGCATCACAAGGTACTCAAAATGCCCCTCAGGGGTATTGAATGCCGTCTTCCATTCATCCCCGTGCTTAATGCGAATAAGGTTATATGCCCCCCTGAGGTCAAGCTTGGTAAACCAAGTAGCGTTTTTCACCCTGGAAAACAGGTCAGAAATCAAAGGTAACGGGTATTGATATTTTACAGTAATATTGTTCAAAAGACGATAATCAATACACGGCCTTAATGAACCATCCTTTTTGGCCACAAAGAAAAAACCGGCACCTAAGGGTGAAGAGGATGGTCTGATATGACCCTTCTCCAATGATTCCTTGATATAAGACCGCATAGCGTCATGTTCAGGTACAGACAAGTTAAAAAGGCGACCTTTAGGGAATTTACTACCAGGCACTAATTCAATAGCGCAGTCATAGCTCCTATGGGGAGGCAAGGATGCAGATTTACTTTCGCTAAACACATCAGAAAAATCAATCAAAAAGTCAGGAACATCCTGAGCCTGGGAGGAGGCAGAAAAAACAGGAGTGTTGGTATTAACACATTGGCAGCCCCAACTGGTTACAGACACAGATTTCCAATCCAAAACAGGATTATGAGACTGCAACCAAGGGAAGCCCAGTACGATAATATCATGCAGATTATACAGAACCAAAAATTTACAGCACTCCTGATGATCAGGTTCAACCCTCATTATCACCTGAGTAGAGAACTGAGGTTTATTCTCAGCCAAAGGGGTAGAATCGATCCCCAGTAGGGGAATAGACTTCTGTAGGGGTATCAAGGGAAACCCACAACGTTTAGCAAAATCATAATCCATCAGGTTAATAGCTGCTCCAGAATCAACGAAAGCCTGAGCAGAAAATGAGGACAGAGAGCATATCAGAGTGACAGTTAATAAAAACTTAGTCTGAACACTACCCAAGACAACTGAGCGTGCAAAACGTCTTGCCCGCTTAGGGCAGACTGAAATAGCATGAGAGGCATCACCACAGTAGAAACATAACCCATTGCACTTTCGAAACTCATGACGCTGTGCCCCAGACACCACTCTATCACACTGCATGGGTTCAGAAGCAGGTTCACAAGGCAACACCATTCCACGCATACTTCTCCGCTCACGCAAACGTCTGTCAATTTGAATCGCTAATGACATAGAATCATTGAGACCAGAGGGGACAGAGAATCCCACCATAACATCCTTTACATTATCTGACAGACCCTTCCGAAAAAGGGCCGCCAAAGCGTCGTCATTCCACTTGGTCAGGACTGCCCACCTACGGAATCTCTGACAGTATAACTCAGCGTCATCAAGACCCTGATTTAATGCCAACAAGGCTTTTTCAGCTTGATCAGTGACATTAGGCTCATCGTACAATAACCCCAAAGCCTGAAAAAATGCATCAACATCACTCAAAACAGGATCCCCAGGTGTCAGGGAAAAAGCCCAATCCTGAGGATCGCCGCGCAGGAGAGAGATGACAATTTGAACCTGCTGCGCTGCGTTCCCTGAGGACTTAGACTTTAAGGCAAAAAACAATTTACAATTATTTTTGAAATTCTGAAACTTAGCTCGATCCCCTAAAAACAAATCTGGCATGGGAATCCTAGGTTCCACAACAGGCAACCTAGCAAGATAGGCAGCAATACTCCGAACCTCAGTGGCAAGCTGATCCACACGGCCAGACAACTGTGCAAACTCCATTGAGAGAAAAAAAAATCCTCCCCAGCACCCAGAGATACAGAGGGAAAAAAATGCAACAAACAGAAAAATATCTCTGACAACTCTGACAACCTTTTTTCTTTCACAATATTTTTTCCCTTCTGTGAGTACAATACAATTTTCAATTTTTAGGCCGGTGATACTGTTATGTTTCGGTACTCGGTAGCTGAGGAGTGCAGGTAAAAAAGGCAATACACCAGAGAAGTTGGAATCTATGAGATTGCAGTACCCTGACTAACCACCACAACTAGAGGCAGCCGTGGAGCGTTCCTACGTTGGTCCTAGACGCCTCGTCACAGCCTGAGAAACTAACTACACCTAAAGATAGAAAGAGGAAAGCTATCTGCCCCGGAGCAGATCCCCAAAGAACATAGAAAGCCCCCAAACATGTAATGGCGGTTAGACAAGATGAAATACTGACACAGACAGAAAATAGTATGAGCAAACGTTGGGGCCCAAACTACCTAAATAGAAAAGGATAGGAAGGGCACTTACTGCAATCCCAAAAAACCCTGAAAAGCACCAACTCTACTAATTTCAAAATCACCTGAGATCACACGACCTCTACCACCTAAATTAGTTCTCTGGTGTAACAAAATCAAAACAGCAGCCACTGAAAAAACTGGAAAAAGCAAATGTACAAACATCAGTGGCTGAACTAAACTGAGAGGGCAAAAGCCCCCGGAGGGGACCCTGAAGGCCCCCACAGAAGTGCAGGACAAAATGCAAAAATCAAGCACAAAAACAAAAAGAAGAAAATGTCTTATCTGTTAGCAGGAGATGCAGACACGACACAGCAGGCTACAAAGGAAACAGGACTCAAGGATTGAGACCAGAACAATTGATCACCGGCAACCCTGATGGGAAATGACTCCCTTATATAAGACCAGTCAGTAACACCTGATTCCCCACTCCTCATAATCTTCACTGGACAGTCCAGTACCGCTTGTAACCACCAGAGGGAGCCTCTGCTCAGAACTCATTTCAAGTCCATTCACAACAGGCAGGTGTGTCCAATGAAAGGCAAGACTACTTAAGAAGGCTGTCCCACATTATTAAGCAGCCTACATTTTCTGCCAAAATGGGAAAGAAAAAGGATGTGTCGGTTGCTGAGAAGCAACAAATTGTGGAGTGTTTAGGTCAAGGCATGACTACAATCAACATTGCCAAGACACTTCATCGTGATCATCGCACAATCAAGAAGTATGTAGCTGATTCACAGTACACACGTGTGCATGCTAAGGGAAAATTGAGGACTCTTTCGTACAGGCAATTATGTCAGGTTAAAAGAGCAGCGGCAAAAAAGCCTTGTCATAACAGCAGACAAGTTTTTGAAGCTGCTGGTGCCTCCAACGTCCCCCAAACAACAAGATACAGGGTCCTTCAGAGGTTTGCAGCTGTGCGTAAGCCATCCTGTCGACCTCCTCTATCCACTGCACACAAGCAGAAACGGCTCCAGTGGGCCAAACAATACATGAAGACTGACTTCAAAACTGTTTTGTTCACCGATGAGTGCCGTGCAACGCTCGATGGTCCAGATGGATGGAGTGGAGGATGGCTGGTTGATGGACACCCCATGCAAACACGGCTACGGCGCCAACAAGGAGGAGGTGGAGTAATGTTTTGGGCTGGAATCATGGGGAGAGAGATTGTCGGCCCCTTTAGGATCCCTGAAGGGGTAAAGATGAACTCCATAGTGTATGTTGAGTTTCTCAAACAGCACTTCCTGCCATGGTTCAAGAAGAAGAACCGTGCATTCCGCAGCAAGATCATTTTCATGCATGATAATGCACCGTCTCATGCTGCACATAACACATCTGCATCTCTGGCTGCTATGGGCATAAAAGGGGACAAACTTATGGTGTGGCCCCCATGCTCCCCTGACCTCAACCCCATTGAGAACCTCTGGAGCATCATCAAAAGGAGTGTCTATGATGGCGGGAGGCAGTTCACATCTAATCAACAGCTCTGGGAGGGTATTCTGTCCTCATGCAAAACACCTGAAGCAGAAACCATCCAAAACCTGACAAATTCAATGGACGAGAGAGTTCAGAAGCTCCTTTCGGAACAAGGGGTCCTATGTGCAAATGTAACATCACCTAGAATAAAGTTTTGAGTTGAAAACTGTTTGATTTCAGTTTGTAAGAACCTGCTAATGCTTATAATTTCAAAAATGACCATTTTTTTGTTCTTTATTAAAATGAAAAGGTTGAAAACACTGCTGTGCATAATAATTTGGAACATGCATTTTGAGTGTTTTATTTTTTAAAAAATATACTGTTATCATAGGCAGTTTGTACAAAAACCTTTCAATTGTACTCTAATAGTTATTTGACTGGAAAATTACAATGACTGCAATTCATATAGGTAATTTGGGAAAATCTGAGAAAATATTATTTGCATAATAATTTGGAACACAGTGTAATCAGGTAGGGAAAGAGTTACTGCGGCTTCTATAAAAGTACCAAGTTTAAAAAGACGCTTCCCCCTACATAAAATATGAGCAGAGGAGACATATAAATAAAGAGTAAAAGCCCTCTCAGCCTCTCTCCATCCTTTAACGAGCTCCCAGCAGCTGCAGGGATTATACTGAGCCGCGCAGATCAATAAGGAAACCAATCACCCTGACCCTGCCGCCTCCCACCTCCGAAAATAAAATCCGATAAATGCTACCAAGGGGCGGGAGATCCGACAGCTCTGGGAGGAAGTCAGAGAGTCTGATTATCCCCAAGAGCGTCCGCAAGAAGCTGATGATCCCCGCCAGCATGTGTTGCGTGATCGTTATCTCCGGGAGCATTTTGCACGCACGCGCGTTTATATTTATAGGATATTAGGATCTGTTGAAAAATTAAAGGACAGATGCATTTTCCTTATCTGGGGTTGTGATGCTGAGATAAGTTGCTTGTAAAGTGGGATTAAAATATCTGAAAAGGTCATAAAAAAAACCTAAATAGAAGATGCTTTAAATCCACACCAAATTTTTGAAAGTGGCACCCAATAACAATCATTATTTGTGTATGAAAAAAAAAATTGACAATCATAAAATTATGTACAAGGATGTCACTAAACATCGCCCCATTTTTGCAACAGTACAAGTCAGTAGGGCAATCCCAGAGAAAGAATCATTACCAATTTCCAGAGTGAAGCAAATGCAGCTCTCTTGTAGACCACCCAAACCTCTGTTCCGGGAAATCTTTGACACTTCTTTCTGAGCAAAATCTCCACGGATCTGAATGGCTCTTTGTTTAAACTGTCGTGTAAGAGATTTACAGTAATGGAAATCTCCAAGCGGAGCTGAAGAGATTTAGGTGCTCTATAATTCTGAAAAATGGGCACATGGACTAGCATCAAATATGATTTTCAGCCTCTTTGGACACTTTTAGGTGGATTTGAAAATTTGAAACAAATTAAAACAAATTAGCAAAGTTAACAAAACTTTGGAAAACTGCAGGGATCCATTTGTGTCCATAGCCAATTTTATACAATGTATCAAACATACATCAAGGCTCATCCATGAGGACCACATTTCAGGTCCTAGTACTGGGGCAGTAGTAAATGAATCCACCGGCGGGAGAGCGGTGCAGCCATCTACTACTGGCAGGTAGAGGGCACAAGCACAGCATTACCAGCGCTCTACTACTTTCCTTCTACCCATAACCTCTGTGCTGGGCGATAAGAGAAGGTGACACCCCCGTAAAAGACCTGGTAAGACACAGCAATCTGAGTCAGCACAGGCTGAAGGGATCGGTTTTATGGATATGACAGCTGTGGGAGGGACACGCATAGCTGACACTAGTCCCATACAGTAAGGGAAAGCTGTGTAAGCCCCTTTAGTCAGCGCACAGCTTGTTAGGGCAAGATGACCCCCGTGAGGATAAAAGGGGAGGATTAGGGTCAGGATTTACTGTAAAGCACCTAAAGGAATAAGAATCTGTTTAAACGCTTTACAGGCGCAATATACAGCAAAATATGTTGGAGACAATTAACCAAAATTGCATTAAAAAGGGGTCTTACCAAAGAATTATTATTATGCTTTGCTTATATAGCTCCAACAAATTCCGCAGCGCTTTACATACATTATCATTGCAGCTCCAATCTTTGGAGTGTGGGAGGAAACCCATGCAGAACATACTAACTCCTTACACATATCATCCTTGGTGGGACCCAGGACCCCAGCAATGCAAAGCAACAGTGCTAACCACCGAGCCACTACTCATCCTCAATAAGACTGTACGGTCTTCTGCTGTTCTTCAAAAGTTAAACGTAACTAAAGGGGTGGTTGCATCTTCTAGCATCAGGAGCACACCGCTCTGCCATGCTTCTTGATTTCCACTGCACTCCTAAATGATGGACCATTCAATCAACTGCATCGTTTTACCGCTGGCCCACACTGTGCGCTCTCCAATGCTGCAAGCAGAGGTAGCTTTGACTCTGCAAAAGAGTAATGGCACTGAATCTGGCCAGATCCAGTGATACGGCCAGCTGCAGAGCAGCGCTTACAAGCTGCATTGGAAAGAGCTCTGAAGCACTGCGCTCCTTGCCTATATGCTGCAGCAGTGGCCAGTTACCTAGACAACAAACAAAAATATTAAAAATTTCTCTATTCTTGAAAAAGGAAAACTTTTTTTTAAAAGGAAGGTGAAAAATGTCTTTTTTTTTTACAAGCAATTTAACATACTGAGACACCCCCTTAAAGTCAATACTACTTTAATTAATGATATCAGAAGCAACAGGGAGAACTTGAAGAGGTTGTCCACTCTTATTTAAAAAAAAAAGCAATGTCCTCTGCTGCTCCTCCATTACAATGCTAGGTCCCCCACATCAGCACTGGTCATGTGCCGACCATGAGGAGAAAGAAAAAAGATCAGCAGGCACCCAGACGCGGTGTGAAATTAGTGAGTATGTGCTTTGTAGTTTTTTTACAGCACAATTGAGCTCTTGGTAAAAAAAAAAAAAAAAAGGGCAGATAACCCCTTTAAGGCTATGTTCACACATTTTTTTCTGCAGGCAAAACCTGCTCTCTTGGTAGTAAAGAAGCTGCTTACAAAAATCAGGTTTTGCTGCGTTTTTGCTGCATTTTTGTTGTCTCTTGTGCATGCTGATAAAGTTTAGTGCCCCCCCCAAAAAAACATGATGCAACTTCCTTAGGCTTTTGCACCAAAAACTCAGCAAAACATGACACCTGCGTTTTTGCTCCATTTTTGCACTTTCTCTTAGCTTTCTATGGGTGAAAAAATGCTGCAAAAACATTGAAAGAAGTGACATGCTGATTCTTTTAAAACACAGCAGTTTTCCGAACCAGTCAGAAACAAAAAATGTGTGTGGCATGAGGTTTCTGAAATCTCATAGCTTTTGCTGGTACAGCAAGACGCAGCTTAAAATTTGTGTAAAAAAAAAACTCATCAAAAACGCAAAGTGTGAACATAGCCTAACACTTAACACAGGTGCAATTGCAGTTAACCCCAATATCTTACTGCAAAGCCCAAGTCACATTTACTCAGGCGTAGATTCATGGTTGAATATAATACCACATTAGGTTCCCTCTCTTTTGGGAGACTGTTCTCTTTCCTTGAAAAAAAAAAAAAAAGAGCTAATTTTTGATTAATGAGCTTCTTGAAGGACCTGACTGAAATATTAGAAGCCAATGTAGCCGAGATACTGAGGCGCTCAGTTCTCAGAAAGTAATTCACGAGACGCCCTCTTAAACATAAAAAGGCCGCTGTGCCCCCGCTGATTCACACAAGAGGTGGACAGATTAGAATGGTGTGAAATTGGCCTCGGCGTCAGGCGCCTCTCGTATAATGCAGACTTCTGGAGCAGCGGTGATAAGTAACCCTGTGAATCCATCAGTTCTGCATAGCACAGCAAAGACTGCTGGGCCTGTAACAACAAGAAATGCTTCCTAACTCAATCTTGGCATTTTTTTTTATATGTATATGACTTTCCTCCAGCCTTCACTTATAGAGTACAGTTCACCGTGAGCTCCTGTTCCATGAGCAGAATGCAAGAACCACAGTAAAGACTGACACAGAGGAAGGAGGTTTTTACCAAATGTGCCATTTATAAAGTTGGGTGATGACCCTTCATGCTGGAAATTAAGAAGATTGAAAAAAATTACTAGATAGTATGTGAAACAGGTCAACAAGAAAATGATGGACAGAACTTTATTTTTATTCATCTGGAAGGAAGAGGCTCTTTAAAGTCTATAAACACCTTTGCACATATTTTTTTTTTTTAATCGTTGATTTGCTTCCTAAATGCAAAGTTAAGCAACTTTCTAAATAGTCCTCATTAAAAAATATCTATTACTTTGCTGCTGCAAGATCAGTGCTAAAAAAGATCCATTAAAGGTACTGTAGGCTCCTCCTGATTTCCCTCATTCTTCTCTGAGTAATAGATGTAAATAGATGTACTCAGATGACCACTCTGTGGAAAAGAGAAAAAAAGTTTCTACTGTCTCAGGGAGGGAAGATAAAACAGAAAGTAAGAGGAAAGCACCTGATTTTAGAAATCAGTGCAGGATAGAAGCTGTGCTGTTATACGAGGTAATGAAGACAAAACCGAAAGAAATGACCTGGAATATAAGCTCGTATACATGCAACTTGTAGGAGCATGTTCACGCTGGCCATTAAATAGACAAAACCTGATTGGGTCCACCTTGTCGGTGATGGGATGGCATTTATGCTTTTTTTTTAATCAAAAAGCAGTGTTTACTAAGTACCTTATGTTATTTATAGGCACCATCACTATTTCATTACTTACAGCAGGGTATATGCTCATTTAGTTTCTATCTCAGGCAGGGCCGACGTCAGCACCCGGCCAACCAGGGCAAGTGCCGGGGCCCTGAGCAGGTGGGGGGACCCACTCGCCGTCGGGCACCCCGGTTCCCGTTAGCGGAGGAGAGCGGTGTCAGCGCCGCCACTGGGCCCCCCCCCCCCGCTTGCTCAGGGCCCCGGCAGCAGCTGGCACAATACTTACCTCTCCCCGTGCCTCCGCTGCCGCAGCTCCGGGCTCCAGGGGGCGCCTGCGCTTCCTCTCACAGCAGCGCCGCTGAATGACGTCATCATTCAGCGGCCGGCTGTGGCAGAGAGCGCGCGGACGCCGGACAGGTGAGATGTGATGTGTATGTGTCTGTGTGCATCAGTGTGTGTGTATGTAGTGCGGTGCTTTGTGTGTGTGTGTGTGTGTGTGTGTATGTATGTATGTATGTATGTGAGAGAGTGCTTGTGTGCTGCGGTGCTGTCTGTGTGTGATGATGGGCAGGCATTGATGATAATGGGCAGGCATTGATGATGATGGGGAGGCGATGATGATAATGGGAAGGCATTGATGATGATGGGGAGGCGATGATGATGATGGGCAAGCATTGATGATAATGGTCAGGCATTGATGATGATGGGGAAGCGATGATGATGATGGGCAGGCATTGATGATAATCGGGAGGCCATGATGATGATGGGGAGGCAATTATGATGATGGGAGGTGATGATGATGATGGGCAGGCATTGATGATAATGGGGAGGCAATGATGATGATGGGAAGGCATTGATGATAATGGGGAGGCAATGATGATGATGAGGAGGCAATGATGATGATGGGCAGGCATTGATGATGATGGGGAGACAATGATGATGATGGGGAGGCAATAATGATGAGAAGGCAATGATGTTGATGGGGAGGCGATGATGATAATGGGCAGGCATTGATAATGATGGGGAGGCAATGATGATGATGGGGAGGCAATGATTATGAGGGGGGTGATGATGATGATGGGGAGGCAATGATGATGATGGGGAGGCAATCATGATGATAATGGGGAGTCTTTCCACAGCGCCCTTTCCTGAGCCATGAGTGCAGAACGCAGCACAGCGCATAGGAGAGCTCCATATTTTGTATGGAGCATTATATGGGGACCAGTATCCTGTATGGAGCATTATATTGGGTCCAGTATTCTGTATGGAGCATTATTTTGGGTCCAGTATTCTGTATGGAGCATTATATGGGGGATGGGGGGTGACATCCTGCATGGGGTATTATATGGGTGATGAGGGGGAGACTATGTGGTGCCCATAATATTGTATGGAGGACTGTACTGTCCAGTCTGTACTGTGCGCTGTGAGGATTTGGCGGTTTTTGAGCTATTGTACAATTTACAATAGATATCACTAATGTAATGGAAGAAGTGAAGTGTTTGGCATTGTACTGTACCTATATTTCTCTGCCGTATCTGTGCATCATGAATCGTGGTCTGTGTTAAAGGGGCCCACTGAGGCTCTTTCGCCCGGGGTCCATAAAAACCTGGAGCCGGCCCTGATCTCAGGTTTTGTCGAGTTAATGAAGACAGCGCCACCCTGAATACAAATAGACCTCACATCCAGCCTGCATTACAGGGAGATCATATGAAAAAATAACCGTGTGCACAACCAAGAAGGTGCCAGAGTAGGTTCCCAAACCGTATCTAATAGAAAATGAACTCGGCACTCAACTTTAGTATAGTGAGAATAAAGATTTTTATTCACAGTAGTAACACGAAACGTTTCGGTCCTATATCATGGACCTTCATCAGTCACAGATACTACTGGGAAGGGGGTTGATCCACATAGGGAAGAAAGAAAGGGCTGGATATAGCCTGTGTTGGTGGGGTGAGATGAGGAAGAGGACAATGCCTCTATTGCACTAGTAACCTGTTGTGAAGGAGTCCGGTAGTGAGGATAGGTCTCTGCATTGGACGCGGTGTCCACCGCGTCCAATGCAGAGACCTATCCTCACTACCGGACTCCTTCACAACAGGTTACTAGTGCAATAGAGGCATTGTCCTCTTCCTCATCTCATCTCACTGATGAAGGTCCATGATATAGGACCGAAACGTTTCGTGTTACTACTGTGAATAAAAATCTTTATTCTCACTATACTAAAGTTGAGTGCCGAGTTCATTTTCTATATGTATTACAGGGAGAGACACTCGCACAGAAGAAAAATCCGAAACTTGGATCAGGCTGCAAACTGCATATTAGGAAGTCAGAAAATGAATGAAGAAATGAAGATCGCAGGGTGAAGTTTGGTGCAATGTTATTAACTAAAGGTAACCACTGACATATGTAAAAATCATATTTTCCCTGTCAAAGGTGTCCATAGCCTTTAAGGTTTAAATGGACGTGTATGTGCAGATGTCACATCATAACCATCCCTCAATACTGTCAAACAGTAAAAAAAAAAGTCTATATACTTTTAAACCACAGTACATCCTATACAACCAGTTTGATACATGCAACATGAATGGTATCTATAAAATAGTGCACTTCTGGGACCAACAACATCCTACATAATGTAAAACAGGAAAGTAAATGTGGTACCTGCAAGAGGAGTCTTGGAAGGAGATGTTTAAATCCCAATGCGCCCGTATCCTGTTGATAAATGAATATAATAATTAATATCTAGACAAGAATAGAAATAACATACAGTCAAGAATAAAACAAACTTAAAGGGGGTTGTCCTAGACTTTTATCCTTAAAATAGGTCATCAACATCTGATCAGTGGGAGTAACACATGGCTTCCCCGCCGATCAGCTGTTCCCAGTGCTCAGTTGTGGAGCTCTGTCAACTTCCTAGTGGTCACGGCGTGGTACTGCACATCGGCACCATATTGATTTGAAAATGTATTTCGAAGCTGGAGAATCACCAATGTGGCTTTTCATGGGAGAGCAGAGGTGGAGGGAGGGGGTCTATAGGAGAAAAAAGCAGCTCAATCATAGGATTTGTCAGTGTCCATCATTTTTTATGTGAAGTATTCCTTCTATAGTCACAAAGACGTAAAAATACGGATTTTTGTGTTACTCACCGTAAAATCCTTTTCTCCGAGACGCTCATTGGGGGACACAGGACTGTGGGACTGTGGGTGTATGCTACTGCCGCTAGGAGGCTGACACTAAGTAAACATAAAAAAGGTTAGCTCCTCCTCCGCCGTATACACCTCAGCACTGGCCGCAGGCAAACCCAGTTTAGTGCAAAAAGCAGTAGGAGGCTAAAAAATAAATCAAGAGTTAACACAGATACAGTATATTCAGAAGAAAAAAACTGCTGATACCAATTTAAGGAGAATAGAGTTAACTCAATATAAAGCCAGCCGGCTCTTAGGGAGGGTGCTGTGTCCCCCAATGAGCGTCTCGGAGAAAAGGATTTTACGGTGAGTAACACAAAAATCCGTATTTCTCCTTCGTCTCATTGGGGGACACAGGACTGTGGGACGTCCCAAAGCAGTCCCTTGGGTGGGAAACCGACTCCACAGTGTAGTTTATAATCCAGCATTGCTTATAGGTGCGCAACCGCGCCCTGAAGAATCCTTCTACCCAGACTGGCATCCGCAGAAGTCTGGGTATGGACATTATAATGCTTGGAAAAAGTATGCAGACTGGACCAGGTTGCTGCCTTACAAACCTGTTCCACCGAAGCCTGATGCCGAAGGGCCCAGGAGGCACCCACCGCTCTGGTGGAGTGAGCCTTGATCCCTGCGGGAACCACCGCGCCTCTGATGCGGTAAGCCTCCTGAATGGCTAACCGAATCCACCTAGCCAAGGTTGACTTAGAGGCAGCAAGTCCCTTCCTGCGACCTTCAGGGAGGACAAACAGCGTGTCCGTCTGTCGAAAGGACGCCGTCCGAGATACATATCTCCTGAGTGCTCTCACCAGATCCAGCGTATGGAGAGCCTTCTCCACTCGGTGCGTCGGAGCTGGGCAAAATGAGGGCAAAACAATGTCCTCATTAATATGAAATGAGGACACGACCTTAGGCAAAAAAGGTGGTGTTGGTCTGAGCACCACCTTATCCTGATGGAAAAGTAAGTACGGAGCTCGACAAGACAGTGCAGCCAGCTCCGAAACCCGCCTTATGGATGTAATGGCTACCAAAAACACCACTTTCCAGGAAAGAAATGACAGAGAAACCTCCTGCAAAGGTTCAAAAGGAGACTCCTGTAGGACTCCCAGGACTAGATTGAGGTCCCAAACCTCTAAGGGAGTCTTGTAGGGAGGAACTATATGGACAACCCCCTGAATAAAGGTCCTAACCTGAAAATTAGACGCGATCTTTCGCTGAAAAAGAACCGACAAAGCTGATATCTGTCGTCTAAGAGTACTAGGCGCTAGACCTGAATCTAGGCCTGCCTGGAGAAAAGATAGAATGTTCGGAATTGAAAAGAGGAGCGGGGAACAATCATGTTCCCTGCACCAATCAAAAAAGACCTTCCAAGTACCGTGGTAGATGCGAGCCGAAACGGGCTTTCGGGCGTTAGCCATCGTTGCGGCGACCTTTTTAGAGAATCCAGCCCTGGTCAGGATCCAAGATTCAACGGCCAGGCCGTCAAACACAGGACCGCTGAGTTCTGGTGGTAAACTGGGCCCTGGGAGAGAAGGTCCACGCGCTCTGGCAGTCGCCAGGGTGCGTCGGCGAGCAATTGTACCAGCTCCGCGTACCATGAGCGACGCGGCCAATCCGGAGCGATTAATATCGCTGGAACCCCCTCTATCCTGATCTTTCTGATCACCCTTGGGAGAAGGGCTATTGGTGGAAACAAGTATGGAAGATGAAACTGATTCCATGGTAGGACCAGAGCGTCTACTGCAAATGCCTGCGGATCCCGGTACCGGGAGACGAAGTTGGGCACCTTGGCATTTATCTTGGAAGCCATCAGGTCCACATCTGGGGTTCCCCAGCGTCGGCATATCTGCTGAAAAACCTCGGGATGAAGTGACCATTCCCTGACGCTATGCCGTGACGGCTGAGAAAATCCGCAGCCCAGTTTTCCTCGCCCGGAATGTGGACCGCTGAAATCACAGAGTGATTTACCTCTGCCCAAGTCAGAATCTGTTTTACCTCGTGCATGGCTGCCCTGCTGCGGGTACCTCCCTGATGGTTTATGTATGCCACTGCCGTGGCATTGTCCGATTGTATTCTGACTGGGTGGCCCGCCAGATGCTGGTGAAAATGCCTCAGAGCCAGCCGAATAGCTCGGATCTCTAAAATATTGATCGGGAGGGTCGATTCCTGCTGAGACCAAGTTCCCTGGGCTGTATGGTGACGAAACACTGCTCCCCATCCGAGCAGGCTGGCGTCCGTTGTGACAACCAACCAGAAATTTGGAGGAAACAACCGACCCTGTCGAAGAGTGGTGCTCTTCGTCCACCACATTAGAGTCTGTCTGACCTGCAGGGACAGACGGCACCGAAGATTGAGGGAGTAAGGGCTCCCGTCCCATACTGCCAAGAGTGCATGTTGAAGGGGGCGAAGATGAAATTGGGCAAATGGAATAGCCTCGATTGCTGCCACCATCCTTCCTAGGACCCTCATGCAAAACCGGATGGTGTGAGGAATTGGTTGGCGAAGGATCCGTACCTCTTGACGGAGAACCAAGGCCTTGTCCTGAGGAAGAATTATCAACCCCTGAGCGGTGTCGAAATTCATCCCTAAAAAGGTGATCTTCCGAGATGGCACGGGAGATGATTTCTTCATATTCACCAGCCACCCCAGGCGAGCAAGGGTGTCTAACGTAATGCTGACACTTTCCTCGCAGATTTGAAAAGACGGACCCTTGATGAGGAGATCGTCTAAGTAAGGCAGGATGACTACCCCTCTGAAGTGCAGAATGGACACAACAGCAGCCATGACCTTTGTGAACACCCTGGGGGCTGTGGCTAGCCCGAATGGCAAGGCTGCGAACTGAAGATGAAGTTTGCCGACGGCAAACCGAAGAAATCTCTGATGAGGAGGAAATATGGGGATGTGAAGATAGGCATCCTGAATGTCTATTGATGCTAGAAATTCCCCTTTTTCCATGGCTGCAATGACCGAACGGAGAGACTCCATTCGGAAATGTCGAATTCTGACAAACCGGTTCAGTCGCTTTAGATCCAGAATGGGCCTTACGGTACCGTCCTTTTTGGGTACAATGAACAGGTTGGAATAAAACCCCTGACCCTTTTCGATCTCCGGTACAGGCACGACAACCCCGCTGTGCCGAAGAGACTCGACCGCCCTGAATAAGGCGCGAACCCGAGATTCCTCCTTGGGAAGGCGCGAGGGAAAAAAACGATTTGAGGGAAGGCTGGAAAATTCTATTTTGTACCCCGAGGAGACTAACTCCCGGACCCACTCGTCGTGAGTAATCGATAGCCAAATGGGGCGAAACCAGAGTAAGCGGCCGCCTACTCTGGATAAATTGACCGGATTCTGCCTCCAGTCATTTGTCCGAATATTTCTGGGGTTTGGACCCTCTAGATCTTGGTTGTTGAGATCGCCCTCTTCCCAGAGGGTTGGTCCTGTAGGAGACCTGACGATCTCTGGCCTGACTAGGCCGACCTGAACCGCTGGAGGTAGCTGGCGCGGCCCAACCTGGGTTACGAAAGGCCCTAAAGCGAGGCTGAAGCTGTCGGCGAAAAGGCTGCTTAATCTTTTGCTGAGGAAGGAAACTGCTCTTCCCTCCCGTCGCATCAGATATGAGCTGATCCAACCTTTCGCCAAATAACCGACCATTCTGATATGGTAAGGATGTAAGCGATTTATTTGAGATTGAATCTGCTCGCCAGGTTCTCAGCCACAAAGATCTTCTGATGGCAATTGCATTAGCAGCAGCTACGGCTGCGCAATTTGCCGCATCCATGGACGCATTAATTAAGAAGTCTCCTGCAAGTGCTATCTGATTAGAAATCTCAGTTACTTCAGATGGTACCTCTATACCATGAAGCGCTCTATTTAGAGACTCCGACCAGGATATCATGGCCTTAGCAACCCAAGTCGCTGCAAAAGAAGGAGAGAGAGCAGAACCCGATGCTTCAAACACCGAGCGGGCCAAACTTTCAATCAGACGATCCGTTGGTTCCTTGATCGAGGAACCGTTAGGAAGGGAGAGGAGCGTTTTAGACGCCAAACGCGACACAGGAGGATCAACCGCAGGAGATTCCGCCCACTTCTTAAGAAGCTCGGGAGCAAAAGGATATCTAGTATTGAGAGCCTTTTGTCCTGCGAAGCGCTTGTCCGGTTTTCCCGGTGGCGCTGCACTAGCTCCTCAAACTCAGGATGAGATCCAAAAACCTTATGAGCTTGCCTGGCTCTTTTGAAGGACACCTTATGACCGGAGGTCAAGGTGGACTCATCGTCTATCCCCAAGGTTTGATTGACAGCTTCAATCAAACTGTCAATTGTGTCCTGACAATTTGGTGCCTCTAAATTAAGGGACCCTTCTGAATCAGAATCCGAATACTGATCACTTGTCAGAGGTGAGGGAGAGCGGGAGACGGAACTGAAAGATGCCGAGGCCCCGGACGGCAAAGGCGACGCAGTGTGGGTTCGCTTCCCCTGCGTCTGCCTAGTGAGAGCGCGGCCCCTGCAGGCCGGAGGTTCATGAGACGTCGCCAAGACGGGTGAACCACTGTCCCTGCTCCTATCGGGAGCTTGAAGGGACTCGATTGCTCTAGTCAATGATGCCACAGATTGAGTCAGGGACAGAGCCCATTCAGGGGGACCTGACGCACTGGGTTCCGTAATAGGAGCGGGTTCCTGAGCCCGTTCGGAGTCACAGGCTTCGCAAACCCGAGTAATCTGGGCGCGCGGAAAAGGGGACTTACAGGCAATGCATGCGGTATACAGCACCGTATGAGCTTTAGTTCTTCTGGACATACTGAGTCTATCACAAAGTCCGCAATGAACTGGATGTGCGACGGTCAGTGAAACGGAGTGCAGAAGTACTTAGTGAAGCGGAACAACCAGGCTGGAGGTAGAAGCACTTACCCCAGTCCTGTACCCCCTGCGTCCTTAAACCGCGTAGCAGTGGCGTCTGGCTCCAAATTTTTCAAAAAGAGCGCTCCCCTGTTAGGAAGGCGAGCTCATGTAGCCGAGCCTTTAGGGGGAGGGTCGAGAGGCGCGGCCTAGCCGTCAGAGGCCCGCCTCCAGCCGCGGCCTAGTCTCCAGCAAAAGCCGGGGACTAAATTTACAGCCGCGGCCTAGCACCGGCCGAAGCCGCGGCCTAGATTTCCGGCGGAGGCGGCCCCAAAATCAGAGGGCGGGCCCGCCGGAAGGAGACGATGCCGGGGGCGGATCCCCGCGACCGCGGCCTACCCTCCGGCCGACGCCGGACGCTACATCTTGGGCCGCGGCCTAGTCCCCGGCAGAAGCCGGGGACTAAATTTGCAGCCGCGGCCTAGCACCGCCCGAAGCCGCGGCCTAGATTTCCGGCGGAGGCCGCCCCAAAATCAGAGGGCGGGCCCGCCGGAAGGAGACGATGCCGGGGGCGGATCCCCGCGACCGCGGCCCACCCCCCTGCCGGCGCCGGACGCCACACCTCGGGCCCCAGTCCCCGGGGACCAAACCCTTGCCCGAGGCCCAACACAGCCGAGGCCAGGGACCTGACGCCCCCGGTGGGGGAGAGGGGGGATCGGAACACGAGCCAGGAGCCTGTACCTGGCTGGAAGCAGAGTCTGCGAAACTTGCGGTGCTCCATGCGTGCGGCGTTACTCCAGTATCTTCTCCGTTTTCAAAAAGGTGAGCCATTCCGCCTGATGCATTTAGAGGGGGGCTTTGTAGTAAAAAAGGTGGGACGGTGCAGGAACCCTAACTCCATCACCCCTACAGGGGATGAGGAGAGGGACCGTCCGCCTCCTTGCAGCACCGCAGTCTAGCATTGGTGGCGCAGTGGGGGCTGCACGGACAAACTCCTGCCTCTGTACAACCTAGGGTTTCAATACCTTAGGGTGGTCAGGGCTAAGTCCGGCATTCGTGTCCCACGTTGCGGGAGAGGATACGTTGGAGGCTTTACTCCACGTGCTCGCCCGTTGATGGTTTGGGGAGATCGGACCCTTTCAATAGGATCCGTCGCCCCTATCTCATCTTCGTGGGACAAAAAAAAAAAAAAAATGGTCTGGAAAAAGAACCAGACGTGTGCCTCCATCAGACACTAAGCAATAACTGGGTTTGCCTGCGGCCAGTGCTGAGGTGTATACGGCGGAGGAGGAGCTAACCTTTTTTATGTTTACTTAGTGTCAGCCTCCTAGCGGCAGTAGCATACACCCACAGTCCCACAGTCCTGTGTCCCCCAATGAGACGAAGGAGAAACACTTTTATTTGGTCACAATTTTTCTTCAGTGATGTCATGAGTGCAGGCATTCATCAATGATATCACAAGGTTTGCCATTCATCGGTGATATCATGAATGCAGGACTTCTTCAGTGATGTCATTAGTGATGTCATCAGTGCAGGCATTCATCAATGATATCACAAGGTTTGCCATTTATCAGTGACATCATGAATGTAGGACTTCTTAAGTGATGTCATTAGTGATGTCATCAATGCAGGCATTCATCAATGATGTCACAAGGATTGCCATTCATCAGTGATATCATGAATGCAGGACTTCTTCAGTGATGTCATTAGTGATGTCATCAATGCAGGCATTCATCAATGATGTCACAAGGATTGCCATTCATCAGTGATATCATGAATTCAGGACTTCTTCAGTGATGTCATTAGTTATGTCATCAGTGCAGGCATTCATCAATGATGTTACAAGGATTGCCATTATCAGTGACATCATGAATGTAGGACTTCTTCAGTGATGTCATTAGTGATGTCATCAATGCAGGCATTCATCAATGATGTCACAAGGATTGCCATTCATCAGTGACATAATGAATGTAGGACTTCTTCAGTGAGGTCATTAGTGATGTCATCAGTGCAGGCATTCATCAATGATGTCACAAGGATTGCCATCATCAGTGACATCATGAATGTAGGACTTCTTAAGTGATGTCATTAGTGATGTCATCAATGCAGGCATTCATCAATGATGTCACAAGGATTGCCATTCATCAGTGATATCATGAATGCAGGACTTCTTCAGTGATGTCATTAGTGATGTCATCAATGCAGGCATTCATCAATGATGTCACAAGGATTGCCATTCATCAGTGATATCATGAATTCAGGACTTCTTCAGTGATGTCATTAGTGATGTCATCAGTGCAGGCATTCATCAATGATGTTACAAGGATTGCCATTATCAGTGACATCATGAATGTAGGACTTCTTCAGTGATGTCATTAGTGATGTCATCAATGCAGGCATTCATCAATGATGTCACAAGGATTGCCATTCATCAGTGACATAATGAATGTAGGACTTCTTCAGTGAGGTCATTAGTAATGTCATCAGTGCAGGCATTCATCAATGATGTCACAAGGATTGCCATTCATCAGTGATATCATGAATGCAGGACTTCTTCAGTGATGTCATTAGTGATGTCATCAGTGCAGGCATTCATCAATGATGTCACAAGGATTGCCATTCATCAGTGATAACATGAATTCAGGAATTCTTCAGTGATGTCATTAGTGATGTCATCAGTGCAGGCATTCATCAATGATGTTACAAGGATTGCCATTATCAGTGACATACTGAATGTAGGACTTCTTCAGTGATGTCATTAGTGATGTCATCAGTGCAGGCATTCATCAATGATGTCACAAGGATTGCCATTATCAGTGACATCATGAATGTAGGACTTCTTCAGTGATGTCATCAGTGCAGGCATTCATCAATGATGTCACAAGGATTGCCATTTATCAGTGACATCATGAATGTAGGACTTCTTAAGTGATGTCATTAGTGATGTCATCAGTGCAGGCATTCATCAATGATGTTACAAAGATTGCCATTATCAGTGATATCATGAATGCAGGATTTCTTCAGTGATGTCATTAGTGATGTCATCAGTGCAGGCATTCATCAATGATGTCACAAGGATTGCCATTATCAGTGACATCATGAATGTAGGACTTCTTCAGTGATGTCATCAGTGCAGGCATTCATCAATGATGTCACAAGGACTGCCATTTATCAGTGACATCATGAATGTAGGACTTCTTAAGTGATGTCATTAGTGATGTCATCAATGCAAGCATTCATTAATGATGTCACAAGGATTGCCATTCATCAGTGATATCATGAATGCAGGACTTCTTCAGTGATGTCATTAGTGATGTCATCAGTGCAGGCATTCATCAATGATGTTACAAAGATTGCCATTATCAGTGATATCATGAATGCAGGACTTCTTCAGTGATGTCATTAGTGATGTCATCAGTGCAGGCATTCATCAATGATGTTACAAGGATTGCCATTATCAGTGACATACTGAATGTAGGACTTCTTCAGTGATGTCATTAGTGATGTCATCAGTGCAGGCATTCATCAATGATGTCACAAGGTTTGCCATTCATCAGTGATATCATGAATGCAGGATTTCTTCAGTGATGTCATTAGTGATGTCATCAGTGCAGGCATTCATCAATGATGTCACAAGGATTGCCATTATCAGTGACATCATGAATGTAGGACTTCTTCAGTGATGTCATCAGTGCAGGCATTCATCAATGATGTCACAAGGATTGCCATTTATCAGTGATATCATGAATGCAGGACTTCTTCAGTGATGTCATTAGTGATGTCATCAGTGCAGGCATTCATCAATGATGTTACAAAGATTGCCATTATCAGTGACATAATGAATGTAGGACTTCTTCAGTGATGTCATTAGTGATGTCATCAGTGCAGGCATTCATCAATGATGTCACAAGGATTGCCATTCATCAGTGATAGCATGAATGCAGGACTTCTTCAGTGATGTCATTAGTGATGTCATCAGTGCAGGCATTCATTAATGATGTCACAAGGAATGCTATTAATCAGTGATAGCATGAGTGCAAGACTTCTTCAGTGATGTCATTAGTGATGTATCAGTGCAGGCATTCATCAATGATGTAATCAGTGCACACATGAATCTAATATTGTATATGCCTTCACCAGTGATTATAGATTTTTTTATTAATTTATTTTTATCCTGTTACATATACATACTAACTTCTAGACTGAACTCGATGGAGTGTGATAAAGGATATTGGGATGGGGTTTGGGAGGGAGGTAGGGGTGAGGTACTGGGTAAAGGGGCTAGTTCAAGTTAAATGAAAATGTTTCAATCTGCTTTGATACAGTAAAGATGTATATCTTTGTACCGTGTTAGCCAGTAGATAGAAAAATATTTAGAATTGAGAGTCCTCAGTGGTTGATACCTTTTAATGGCTAACTGAAAAGATGGTAACAAACCATGTGTTGTGTACAAATATGTGATTCTTCAGATTTTGTATTAGTCTAGCCTGATGAAGAGACCTGAGTAGTCTTGAAAGCTTGCAATTTGTTACCATCTTTTCAGTTAGCCATTAAAAGGTATCAACCACTGAGGACTCTCAATTCTAAATATTTTTCAATCTGCTTTGTAATTTTGGCATCTGTCTGAAGTTCGTGTCAGACTGTACTACATTTTTGATATATGCCTTAATAAAAAGTATTTGATTAAAAAAAAAAAAAAAAAAAAAATGTGATGGAGTGAAACATTGGTCAACTGAACTCAGCACTGCCTTCTAATAAAAAGTCCATTAGTACAGCACATACATACTAGATGAACGTGCTTTGATAAAAAAAAAAGGTGTTATGTCTTTGTTCCATATACATTTTTTCCAGTACAACAAGAGACCATATCTGAAGTAGAGTTAGAATTTGTAGAGCACCAGAACTTCTACTAGAGATGAATTTGCTATTTTTGTAGATCTCCCCTTTGCATCCATACCGCGTGCTAGTCCTGTGCACAAGAGCCTTATAAAATAGCCAATACCTGTGATACCATGAAAAAGCTAAAACATAAGGGTTTTTTTTGCAAATTGATTGATAGATCTCAGAACGACTTCCTCCAAAGGATTGTATATTGATCTGAAGATCTCAATCCTGATCCTTATGCTAGGGTTTAGGCGATCGATTTAACTAGAGGTGAACTTGCTGCTTGGGTACGAACACCTTGGGAATCTCGAACGGAGTACCGGAAATATAGAAATAGATCACATATGACTGAATAAATCCAAAATCCATGGAACCAAAATATCCCGAAATAAGTACTAAACTTTAAAGTTCAAAAGGTAAAATAAATGTAAAGCCTCATTAAAAGTCTCCAGGACTAGCATACAGGTCCTTCTCAAAAAATTAGCATATAGTGCTAAATTTCATTATTTTCCATAATGTAATGATTACAATTAAACTTTCATATATTTTAGATTCATTATACACCAACTGAAATTTGTCAGGTCTTTTATTGTTTTAATACTGATGATTTTGGCATACAACTCCTGATAACCCAAAAAACCTGTCTCAAAAAATTAACATATTTCAACCGTCCAATAAAATAAAAGTGTTTTTTAAAAACAAACAAAAAAAAACATCAAATAATAAAGTTCAGTTATGCACTCAATACTTGGTCGGGAATCCTTTTGCAGAAATGACTGCTTCAATGCGGCGTGGCATGGAGGCAATCAGCCTGTACACTGCTGAGGTGTTATGGAGGCCCAGGATGCTTCGATAGCGGCCTTAAGCTCATCCAGAGTGTTGGGTCTTGCGTCTCTCAACTTTCTCTTCACAATATCCCACAGATTCTCTATGGGTTCAGGTCAGGAGAGTTGGCAGGCCAATTGAGCACAGTAATACCATGGTCAGTAAACCATTTACCAGTGGTTTTGGCACTGTGAGCAGGTGCCAGGTCATGCTGAAAAATGAAATCTTCATCTCCATAAAGCATTTCAGCCGATGGAAGCATGAAGTCCTCCAAAATCTCCTGATAGCTAGCTGCATTGACCCTGCCCTTGATGAAACACAGTGGACCAACACCAGCAGCTGACATGGCACCCCACACCATCACTGACTGTGGGTACTTGACACTGGACTTCAGGCATTTTGGCATTTCCTTCTCCCCAGTCTTCCTCCAGACTCTGGCACCTTGATTTCCGAATGACATGCAAAATTTGATTTCATCAGAAAAAAGTACTTGGGACCACTTAGCAACAGTCCAGTGCTGCTTCTCTGTAGCCCAGGTCAGGCGCTTCTGCCGCTGTTTATGGTTCAAAAGTGGCTTTACCTGGGGAATGCGGCACCTGTAGCCCATTTCCTGCACACGCCTGTGCACGGTGGCTCTGGATGTTTCTACACCAGACTCAGTCCACTGCTTCCTCAGGTCCCCCAAGGTCTGGAATCGGTCCTTCTCCACAATCTTCCTCAGGGTCCGGTCACCTCTTCTCGTAGTACAGCGTTTTCTGCCACATTGTTTCCTTCCAACAGACTTCCCATTGAGGTGCCTTGATACAGCACTCTGGGAACAGCCTATTTGTTGTGAAATTTCTTTCTGGGTCTTACCCTCTTGCTTGAGGGTGTCAATGATGGCCTTCTTGACATCAGTCAGGTCGCTAGTCTTAAGGGTATGCCACACTAAACAACATCGCTAACGGGATCGCTAAAAAACGTCACTATTTAGCGATCCCGTTAGCGATGTTGTTGTGTGCGGCAGCTGCCAGCGACGAGCTTCCTGCTGTGATCTCGCTCGTCGCTGGAATCGTTCCGGACCCTATTTTATCGCCGGTGCTCCCGCTGGGTAAGTATAATCGCTAAGTGTAGCACCTTTTCTTAGCGATTTAGCGGTACTTTTGTACCGCTAAAGTCGTTAAGGAGATCGCTAACCGCGATAGCGTCCTTAACGACATCGCTAAGTTAGGTAGCTACTAGCGATATAGAAACAATCCCGCTAGCGATCGCATTAGTATGCGACGCTAACGAGATCGCTAGCGGGATTGTGTAGTGTGGCAGTACCTTTAAGGGTATGCCACACTAAACAATATCGCTAACGGGATCGCTAAAAAACGTCACTATTTAGCGATCCTGTTAGCGATGTTGTTCAGTGCGGCAGCTTCCAGCGACGAGCTTCCTGCTGTGATCTCGCTCGTCGCTGGAATCGCTCCGGACCCTATTTTCTCGTCGGCGCTCCCGCTAGGTAAGTATATATCGCTAGTGTGGCACCTTTTCTTAGCGATTTAGCGGTACTTTTGTACCGCTAAAGTCGTTAAGAAGATCGCTAACGGCGATAGCGTCGTTAACTATATCGCTAAATGTGGCCGCATTTAGCGATATAGAAACAATCCCGCTAGCGATCGCATTAGTATGCGTCGTTATTGTGATCGCTAGCGGGATTGTTTAGTGTGGCAGTACCTTTACCCATGATGGGGGTTTTGAGTAATGAAGCAGGCAGGAAGTTTTTAAAAGCCTCAGGAATCTTTTGCATGTGTTTAGAGTTAATTAGTTGATTCAGAAGATTAGGGTAATAGGTCGTTTAGAGAACCTTTTCTTGATATGCTAATTTTTTGAGACAGGTTTTTTGGGTTATCAGGAGTTGTATGCCAAAATCATCAGTATTAAAAAAATAAAAGACCTGACAAATTTCAGTTGGTGTGTAATGAATCTAAAATATATGAAAGTTTAATTGTAATCATTACATTATGGAAAATAATGAAATTTAGCACTATATGCTAATTTTTTGAGAAGGACCTGTATGTTGTGCAATTCTTCTCATTCCTTCACTTTTTTCCAGCCTATTATTACATATTTATTGTGAGCTACAGTATTTCTTTGGGTTATTGATGTCATCAAGAAAGAGGCCTGAAATGGTCTGTACAGCGCAGAGAGGCAGACTACTGTATAGTGGGAAGAAATTTACACGAATGCTTCAGTAAATCTAGATATAGGAAAGATGTGTATCTTCGTACCGTGTTAGCCAGTAGATAGAAAAATATTTAGACTTGAGACTGAGGACTCTCAAGTCTAAATATTTTTCAGTAAATCTAGTTACACCCTGAGCTGGAGACATTTCTCTATAAAGTCCCTTAAAGGGGTCCGGGAGGCAGTGTAGGACTGGGCAGCCAAGGGCCCACCAGTAACCAACTCCAGGACCCCCCTTTTCAGCTACATGCAAATGTGACATTATCCTCAATCACAAATGTATATAACAATGACCTGGATAGATTGTTAGATGAATAAAGGGTATGCCACACTAAACGAGATCGCAAACGAGATCGCTAACGAGATCACTAAAACGTCACTATTTAGCGATCTCGTTAGCGACCTCGTTGTGTGTAGCATGTAGCAACGATGTGGCCCCTGCTGTGATGTCGCTGATCATTCACTAGCGTTCTGGACCGTTTTTTGATCGTTGGCGTCCCGCTGGTGAGCCTATATCGCTGTGTTTGGCACCTTTTGCAAACGACGAGCGACCTCGTTTGTGACGCATATGTTGTTTAGCGTCACGAAGTGGATCGCAATATCTGTAAGTTCTCTTTTGCGTCACAGAGAGGATCGCAGAAGTTGCAAAGCAGGCTAGCAGGACGCAGAGAGCAGGAGCGATGCTGGAAATTCCTATGAATCAGAAGCGCTCAGTACATGCTAATGACATCCTAACGACCGCCAAAGTCGTTAAAGAGATCGCTGACCGCTGATGAGTCGTTTATGAGATCTCCTGTTTGGCAGCTACTAGCGACCTAAAAGAGATCACACCAACGATCTCATTAGCTTGCGTCGTTATCGAGATCGCTAACGAGATCGCTAAGTGTGGCAGTACCTTAAGATGCTGCCTTTATCTGCACATAGTGATTCAAGTACTGGTCATATAAGAGGGTGGTGGCCCACTCTTGCACAGCGGCCCACCGGAGGATTCTTCTGTTCTCCTGTGGGCCAGTCCAAGCCTGCCAGGAGGTATTATTTATTTTTTCCACCTCTATGAGTCCATTAATAAGGGGTTGTCTAGTAGTTAACAGTCCCTCAATGGAAAAACAGCTTGAAGGGGTTACTTCTAGATCTAAAGTGATCACCAAGTTGATAAGTGTTTAACTGTTTGGCTTTATCTCCTTTCTCTACCTACAGGCCAGATGTAAAATGTGCGATTTCTGGGGGAAAAGGGATGGAGAGGAGGAAGCTGTGAATAGATTAGATAGATTGCTATTGAGAGATAATAGAGTGGCGTTGTTTTGTGAAAACAAAAATTATATATATATTTTTAAATTATCTTAGACAACCTGACTTAAAAGTGAAGCATTTCAGAGGATTCCTTATTTTTGGGGAGTAAATTACTTAAAAGGGCTAATCCAGCTCACTCACTTCCACATCGGGAGCTAAGCAGGGCTGCTGACATCACTTCTACAGATATTAATCAATGGGCTATGTGCAGAAAACCTCATTCTTCCAAGCTGGCAGATATCTATAGATGTGACATCAGCCCTGCTCATTTCCCCCTTTAAAGGGATTTTCTGGTTTCGGAAAACCCTTCTCCCCCAACTGAATTTTGAGTTTACAGAAAATAAATAAATAATCCTCACTTTATTTATCCTCTCCGGGTCCCACACGGAGTCTCCGCCGCTGCTTCAAGTGTCTGTTATTGTCAGCAGCACTAACGTTATGTCGAGAGAGCTGCAGCCAATCACTGAGCTCTGCCTGAGTTGACAGGAGAGAATCTGACCTACCCTATTGGCTGCAGAGCTGTTGACGTGATGTCAGTGTTGCCGACAATAAGGCCAGTTTCACACGTCAGTGGCTCCGGTACGTGTGGGGACAGTTTCCTCACGTACCGGAGACACTGACACACGTAGACCCATTCAAATGAATGTGTCTATGCACATGTCAGCGTGTTTTCACAGACCGTGTGTCCGTGTGCAAAACATGATGACATATCCGTTTTCACCCGGACACACAGACCGCTAAACTTGCTGCACACATGCACACGGAGAACAGCGCACATTGTTCTCTGTGTGCACGGACTGCCGCCGGGGAAGAAGCGCTACTATAAGAGCTCTTCCCCGGCGGCAGGTGATGAAGATGGCTGCCATTCTCCTATGCTCTGCCGCCGGGAGATTTCATCCAGGAATTCCCGACTCAGAGCTCCTGCAGCTGGAGCCTACACTCACGCACGGATTCCCCGGTGCCCGCTCCCCTCTCAGACGGCCGCAGGCAGAGCAGGTGAGAATGACCAACTTCAGCACCTGCCGCCGGGAAACAGCGCTTACAGAAGCTTTTCTGCCCCGGCGGCCGTCCGTGTGGCACCGATGCGGCACAAGGGTGGCATACGGTTGCCACACATATGCCGCATGTAGTACACACACGGACACTGATATCTCCAGTACCGGAAATATCAGGATGTGTGAAACCGGCGGCAGAGACTCAACGCTTGACCTGGGGAGAGTGAGTACAGCATAGTTGGAAATCTGCAGATGGGAAACCGGGGCTTTCTGAAATTAGAAAACATCTTTAAAAATTGATGGCAGACAACATAAAACAATAGAGCAAAAATAGAGAAACAACTATGTTAACAGGGCACCGTACAACAGAATACCTAATAAAAATGAAATAAAAAAAATATATTTATTTATATAATACAGAATTAAGGTGGAGGTACTTTTTCGTGTTAGATGAAGTTACACAATCTCTCACAACACATGGTTAAAAAAAAAAGACTACTTTTCATCAGGTACATGGCACCTGTCTCAATATTTCAACACAGAAGAGAGGCGTCTGCCAGCGGCAAAACTACAAAGCAACATTAAAAGCACTGCGGCTCACTTTAATGCCCTCTTGTTTTTTGTGTCACCATGCCCGGCTTACAGACCTTTCTTTCAGAAAGCAGCCAAGCGTGAACCAGAGCAGAGAAGGAAAATCCAGACCTCTGTCATACCTTAATGAGGGACAGTCAGATAGAATAAGTAGCCAGCGGAAGGCAAGTAGGATTAGGAAAAAAGGGTTTCAGATGCAGGGAGGAGATGAATCTTCAAACCGAAAATAACTCAAAACATAGATTATTATTTCTAATCTGCAAGCCGCCTCAAGCTAATTTTTAGTTGGAAAACTTTCTGCAAAAAAAAAAAATCTGCCACATGTGAACATAGGCTAAGAGTACATATAAGAAGCTGCTTCTCTAAGCCGGACAAGCTCTGACAGTATATATATCGCCATAAATCACAAACATATATATATATATGTTTGTGATTTATGGCGATTCGACTCCAGGTGGGCATAAGGAAAAATCCACCTCCTGGGAATGCTGAGGTGGATGTGATGAGAATAAAATTGCATTGCAGCAGGCACCGTCACTTTCCATCTATCAATTTCCTCACATTGGGACGCTGTGCGGAGCAGCGGGTCTGCGCGCTATATATAGAGATGTTCGCTGGTACATTCTGTACTTGTCCCGTTCGGTAGGAGACAGGCGAGTGTTTGCTTTTCTGCACAATGAGATACAACCTTGTAAACAGCGTCCTGATTGAGCTAATGGGCTTTTTCTTACGTCGGTGGCTTTCATTCGGTAGTCATTTTAATACCGTGCAACATGCTAAAAATGGGAGTCCTACACATTAACCAAATATCTACCCAATTATTCCGGTGGACAGTACTGAATTCAGACATGACTGAGCTTCCATTCCAAGTCAAGATCCTGGCTGCTGTTTTTAAATGGGATCGGCTTTAGGTGCTTCTCCAACTTCCCGTTCAATTCCGTGTTACATCACGGCGGGTGACATATTGGCCTATTGAGCATGCACAGCCATTATTTCATTAGTCAAAGTAAGAAATCACCATTACAAAAAGTCAACTTTTAAGCCCAAATCCTCTCGTTGCTACCAGGAAACCATCACCAAGTAGGATAACTGCTGTTGACTGATCTTAATATTCCTGTGTGCCTCCATCCAGTACATAAAGCAGATAAATGTAATCAACTCTAAATACAACTTTAAAGTCCATAAATATCTAGGAAAAGCCACTAAAGCCCTGAGGTACTGAACTGAGACATGACAATAACCTGCATGTTGATGGTTTCTAGAGAACTGAAAAGCACAAAAATAAAAAAGGAAGAATAACTGGAAAGAAAATAAGATACATTACAAATGATTGATGTTTACATTTGCCGACTGTATAATGTCACTTAAAGATGAAGCTTTACTTTAAATCAGAGCTGCCCTTAAAGAGCTACCTTGGCAAATGCATAGTAATAGTCATTTCCTATCATGTAAACTAACTTTCTAATTTACCTAAAAAAAATGACCCTTTATGCAATTACTCACCTTCCCGCAGGTCTCCCCAGGCTCCACTAATATAGACGGGTCTGCAATAACCTGGTGATCAGCAGATTCTCGATCATCATAAACTGATCTACGACATCTGGTGCTGGAGACTGTGATTTCTTTTCCCCACTCAATAAACACTGCATCTCAAAGTCTGTCCTGATAATTATGATTCTATTTAGCTCTAGCAATGGGATGTCTACAGTTTTGCAACCGACCCCTGTTTAACTCAGGGTGCATCTGTTTTGAGCTTTAGGCTTTGCAAGCTCTAAAATATTAACGTCAGGTGACCGCTGGAAATGGCCATGGTAAAGCCATTAGTTTTGGAGAAAAATACAAAACAGATGCAAAATGTCACCTTTGCTCAGTCTGTAGGCATGTATGATGGTTGTCTCTCTCTGTGACTTGCAGTAATGCCTGAAAATGCCATAACATTTGTATTACAGGGCTGTGGAGTTGGAGTCAGGTCAGATGTGGGTGAAGTTGGAGCCGGTGGAAATGTATCAAATCTGAATACAGCTTCAAAATAAAAATTGATACTTTATTGCATATTTAGTTTCATTACAATTCAGGAAAGTCCCCACATTTTACTTAAATATATGAGTCTAAGGCCCCGATTAATACAATAAGTACTGTAAATTACTGTTATTTATTAGACATCAGCCTTTTATGGAGAAGTCAGAATGAGAGAAAAAAAAAAAAAGAGGAGCTAGAGTTAGAAAAACTGGAGACGTTGAGACTCAAAAGCCCGGCTTACCAACCCCACAAGTTTGTTTACAAAGTTTTTACCCCAACTTCCTAACATACCAAATAAAAATCTCACTAAGACTTTTCAGAGGTCAGTGGCTCCGGTACGTGTAGTGACAGTTTTCTCACGTACCGGAGACACTGACACACATAGACACATTCAAATAAATGTGTCTATGCACATGTCGGCGTCTTTTCACGGATCGTGTGTCTGTGTGCAAAACACGCTGACATGTTAGGTTTTTTCCCGCAGCATGGTCCGCAAAATGTGCACACGGAGACCAGTGCACACTGTCCTCCGTGTGCATGGACGGCCGCTGGGGAAGTAGCGCTACTGTAAGCCGCTGTCCCCCTGCGGGGTTGGTGTAGAAGTCGGCTGTCATTCTCCCTGCGATCAGAGGAGAACGATGAGCGGTATATTAATATATCGCTCATTGTTCTCCTCTGCTCGCAGGCAGAGCAGGGAGAATGATGACTGCCGGCTTCAGCAGCAGCCGCAGGGGGACAGCGGCTTACAGTAGCCGCTACTTCCCCGGCGGCCGTCCGTGTGTTCCTGATGTGACACAAGGGTGGCACACGTAGTACACACGGACACTGATATCTCTGGTACCGGTTTTTCCAGTACCTGAAATATCAGGACGTCTGAAACTGGCCCAAGGAAAACATCTGCAAGGACTTTGTATGTGCTTCCCGTGGGTTTCCTCCTGGATCTCAGGGTTTCTCTGCACTCCAAAGACATACTGATAGGGAATGTAGATTGTGAGCCCCAATGGGGATGACGACGATAATATGTGTAAAGCGCTGCGGAATATAATAGAGCTATATAGCACAGCATAATAAATAATGTTACAGCAGAGGATGGCCAAATATATATATACCAAATACTAATAACTAGTCAAGTATCCCAAATACCTTGCCCAAAAAGCGTTCGGTTTCACATCGCGGATATAGAGGAAACAAGCCGCCTTCAGAACATGATATTGCTAGCCTGCTTCCTATAGCTGGCATCTCTCACCTGCTTCCTCCACAAGCGGTTACATAGAAGTCTAGCTTCCTTCTTCTTTTCAAACTCAGGAAAAAGGGCATCTGCTCTCACTCGGCAGATAGTAACCATTTCCTACCCCCAAAAAAAACCTCCAGATCTGACAGAGCTTCCGGAGCGATGGCAGCTGTCCAGCAACTATTTCTGTTCCAAAAAAAATAAAACGTCACCGTGACACATTGTGAAACGTCATCGTGTGTTGCACGTCTACCACCGTATAGCCGTTGCATCTAGTAGCATTTACTAGGGTGGTTGTTATACTTTTAGCAATAGGATCCTATTTTTAAAGTGTTAAAAATAAATATCAGCTGATCCTTAAGGGGGAGGACGACAGTACAACGTTCTAAAATAGGGTTAAGATCTTGCCGTTTCGATCCACAAGGCGTTAACGGGGATTTGTGTCAAAGCCTTGGTGTGTAATAACCTTTTCACCTCATCCGTACCTGGCATTCATGTTGTCCTGCGCCGCAGAATGTCAATAATGTAGACGTTCAGTCATTTCTATTTTAGTGAGGTGACAGGCTTCACTCCAGAGAGGGGTTATGGGGTGCTCTGTGGGGGTATGTCGCCTTCTATGAAACAAAGACCGAACAGTGCCAGAAAGATCAGAAAAAAATAAGAAAGAAAGGAGCAGGGAATGGCCGCACATAAGGAGTTACTACTATAGAGCTAAGATGTGCATGAATCCTCCAGTCACTCAGTTACTACAGAGTCAATAAAATGCCCCACTCTAGGCTACTTGACAATTCTGAACTTTTTGGATTTTTTTTTGGACTATAACACTTTTTAACAGAAAATGTCTTGCAAAAATAGGGTGAGCATCTTAGGCCTCTTTCACACATCAGTTTTTTGCCGTCAGTCACAATCTGTTGGCTCGATTGTGAAAAACTGATGCGACGGATCCAGTTTTTCGACGGATCCGACTAGCGGATCTGTCAAAAAAACAGATCTTTCGCATCAGTTTTTTCATTCGTTTCTTCCATTTTTTGATGGATCCGTTTTTTATACTATACTGTAAAATCAGACTAACTGGTTAGAATACATGTATATACATAATATAGATATAGATGTATATATATATATATATATATATATATATATATATAATAATAATAATAATAATCTTTATTTATATAGCGCCATCATATTCCGCAGCGCTTTACAGTTTAACAGTTTCAAAACACAAGTCATAAGTAACAACGTTAACAATACAGTAATTAAAGCAAAATAAGACGGCCCTGCTCGTGAGAGCTTACAATCTACAATATATATATATATATATATATATATATATATATATATATATATATATATAAATATATATTTTCAATACAGAGGTAGATAGCAGAATAGCTGATAATTCAATTGTCGGCTTCTGCAAAATCATTACAGAACCGACAGGAAATGAGACATGGTTTACATACAGTAAACCATTGCATATCCATTATTTTTTTATATGTCCCTCACTAATAATGTTAGTAGTGTATGTGTGTAAAATTTTGGAGCTGTAAGTGTTAAATTAAAGGATTAATTCACGGAAAAAAACTGGCGTGGGCTCCTGCGCAATTTTCTCCACCAGAGAGGGCAAGTCAGTGACTGAGGACAGAAATTAATAGCCTAGAGAGGGACCATTGTTTTTGGGCTCCCCTGGCAAAAAAAAATCTGCCCCCAGCCACCCCAGAAAAGGCACATCTATGATTAGATGCACCTTTTCTGGCACTTAGCCTCTCTATTCCCATTGCCTTTAGTGGTGGCTCATGGGTTATGGGTTAATGTCACCTTGCTATTGAAAGGTGACATTAATCTGGGTTAAAAATGGAGAGGTGTCAATTAGACAACTATCCATTATTAATCCACTAGTCTGAAAGGGTTAAAAAAAAAACCACACACATTAAGAAAGAAGATTTTTAATTAAATAAATAAACATACATTTTTGACATATTTATTACACTCCCATTCCTTTATCAAAACCATCAATCTCCTAGGAAAAGTCCAAAATAAAAAAGCAACAATATACCCATACCTGTCCGCCATACAGTCAAGTCCCACGCTGCAATCCATCTGAAGGGGTTAAATAGTTTACAACTGGGAGCGGTGCTAATGCGACTGGCCTAGCTGTAAACCATGGAGGAATGAAGGAAAACCTGCCTGCACAGCTTCCCCGCCTGAACGGAGATGAACTGATTAGCGTGAGAAAGTTTCTGAACATTTTCCCACGCTGTCAGTTCACAGCAGGTCAGCCGGGAGTATGCCCAGCCTCAGTGATGACCGTTGACGTCACTTAGGCTACGCAGACTCCCTGCGCCTGACTTGAGGTGAACTCACCAGCGAGGTGTCATTAACCCCTTATTACCCCATATGCCACTGCTACAGGGCAATGGGAAGAGAGAGAGTAAGTGCCAGAATTGACGCAGGTGGGGGCAAAAGCAAAGTTCCCTCTCTAGGCTATTAATTTCTGCCCTCAATCACTGGCTTGCCCTCTCTGGCGGAGAAAATTGCGCGGGAGCCCACGCCAGTTTTTTCCATGAATTAATCCTTTATTTAACACCTATAGCTCCAAAATTTTACACACACACACTACTAATATTATTAGTGGGGGACATATACAAAAATAACGGATATGCAATGGTTTACTGTATGTAACCCATGTCTCATATCCTGTCGGGTTCTGTAATGATTTTACATATGCCAATTGCATTTCCACCTATTCTGCTATCTCTATCTGTATGAAATATTAATATAATATTAATATATATATATATATATATATATATATATATATATATAATAGATTGCATATATGTTTTCACCAATATTTGAGGCAGGTATCTTTCCTACTTGGGGGGCTGGCAATTGGATCCGAGCATGCTCAGTTAAAAAAACGGAATCTGTCGCCGGATTCTGTCATTTGACGGATCCGGCGCCCATAGGCTTCCATTTTAGCGAACAACGGACGGTGACGGATCCGTGTGTTTTGATGGTATAACCGAGCTGAGTTTTTTTGTAGCTGAGCCGTGTGTTTTAATGTAGCTGTGTATTGATCTAGCAGAGCGTGTGTTGATATAACAAAGTTGTGTGTGTGCGCATGTATCAGAGCTATATGAACAGCCGAGCTCTGTATGTAGCAAAGCTCTGTGTGTGTAGCTGAGCTGTGTGTGTTAATGCAGCGGAGCTGTGTGTATTGATCTAGCAGAGTTGTGTGTGTGCATGTAGCAGAACTGTGTGTGCAGCAGAGCTGTGCTTATGTAGCAAAGCTCTGTGTATCTAGCAAAGCTCTGTGTATGTAGCTGAGCTGTGTGTTAATGTAGCTGAGATGGGTGTGTGTAGCAGAGGTGGGTGTGTGTAGCAGAGGTGGGTGTGTGTAGCAGAGATGGGTGTGTGTAGCGGAGCTGTGTGTTAATGTAGCTGAGCTGTGGGTGTTGATCTAGCAGAGTTGTGTGCGTATCAGAGTATCAGAGGCATGTGTATGT
Source organism: Oophaga sylvatica (assembly GCA_033576555.1). Lineage (NCBI taxonomy): Eukaryota > Metazoa > Chordata > Amphibia > Anura > Dendrobatidae > Oophaga > Oophaga sylvatica. The sequence continues at coordinate 360,902,285 of JARQOD010000003.1, read as the reverse complement.
AGCAGAGCTGTGCATGCTAATCTAGCAGAGTTGTGTGTGTGTTCATGTAGCAGTGCTGTGTGTGTATCACACCTGTGTGTGGATGGGTGGGTGTATGTAGAGATGGGTGTATGTAGAAGAGCTTGGTGTACAGGAAGCAGTGTTGTGTATACGTGTGCGCTGCAGAGAGTGTACATAAATGTAAGCTGTAAAGATTTATGTGTATAAAAATATACATGCTGTAGAGAAACATTAGAAGGAGAGCTATTAATTTCCTATTCTACCCTGGGGCAATAACATTTGTGATATTGACCCCTCTTCTTCTTTTCCCCATCAAGGTAGTTCTACTTGGAAGGAAATACGATTTTTCTATTTTCTACTGTCAATAACTGTGGTGCGTCTTATAGTTTGAAAAATATGGTACTCAAGAACCGATAATATGGATGAGTAAAGAGAGTCTCAGAACCCTGGTCCAGCAGCCACATCGGTAGTCTCTGGCTGAAGGACCAGACCTATGTTAACCTCCTCATGTCTGCAGCATCCCCAGCGCCTCTTTTGATCAGTAGGTCTAGCCCGACATCAATGTTGCGGAGTGACACATGACGCCACTCCAGATCAGAAGAGGCACCATGCATATTGGCAGGTAGGAGCTAGTTCACAAGGATCTGACCTGGCGGCCACAGTCCACCAACACTGCCAATGGACAGGGGTCTTTGGAATCTTTTAGCTCAACCTTACCAACAGCGATATGGGCATCATTACCCAGAATAAAAATGACTTAACAACACTTTGGGCTCAAATACCACAAATAATTTTTTTTATAGAAATTAGTCATAGGCCATGGCCAATATATGTTTGTTTGGTTTTTGAGCAGCAATCCACTTACATGTTACCAAGCACAAAGAAAAACAAAGGGGACTGTGTCACAGGAACTTCAAAATTAAATTGTTGATCATCTCACATGGTCAATGTTCACTAGGTTGGAAACAGGATCACTGACAGTGGCTAAACTACTGATGCCCATGCAGATAAGATTAAAGTAGATGGGAATAGATGATTTCAACCATAAAGAAGCTCAAGTATTTTTTTATTTTTGTCAATATGCTTGTTTGTTTTTTATTATCACAATCTACTGTATATAAAAACTAGAAATCTTACAATGTTCACACCGGCCACTGGGGCTTTTTTCGACTCTAACTTCTTGTTGTTTCAGAAAACAACACATGTACATTAGCCAAAATCTTTTTTATTGAAGTGTCTAATGAGTGTGTGCAAAGGTAATTGTGAAAGGAAGGTAAGCTGTGACATTGCCTATTGTGAGTGTAGGAGTCTTTGTTTTCCAGTTATGTACAGAAGAGTTATTTGTCATTGTCCTCCAGCCTCTGATGATAATGAGCATGCTGAAAATGGTTCCTGAAAGGGCAGAAAGTATGAGTATAAAAAAAGCCAAAAAGTTTGATCAGGGGGAGAAGCAGAGCAGCTGGGTCAGAAGTTAAAGAGGGGAATGATAAATGCAGGCACAAGACATTTCCTGCTTCTAAATAGAGCAAAGAGAATAATTAACTGGGTAGAAAGGCCAAATTAGCAATTGTAAATACACAATGCTGTACAATATGATGACTGCAATATATGAAGAGGATAAAAACTTTGATGGGAGGAGGGCTTCTTTAAACAATAGATCATTTTTGGATGATAGTTCCCCTTTAAGACGCTGAAAGCCCACGCTGCAGCTCCTAACATCGCTCTAAACTAATCAAGCAGGGGCAGCAGGTGGCAAGCGGCTGGCTTTTGCCACCTACATGAAGATTCTCCCTTCATAGAACACCTATCTTTTCCACACAGTGGCCTCTTACTGCTGCTGTTTCAATTGCTTATAAAGGACGTCGGGGATGTAAAAAGCTGCAACAATTAAGAAAAAAATGGCATCACCTCTAATACAGAAAACGTTCTTCACCTAATGGAAAAATACACATAAACTATCAATATATTGGACAGGGAGATTTTGGAGCATGTTTGAAAACTATCCTTTTTTCTACAAGAAATGATCCAATGTCTTTTTCTCATTGTATCTGAAGCCTTTCAGATGTGTCCCCCCTTACCCATGGCTACCCCACGGATATGTTTTGTGATCAGATAGAATATCCATCTCATCCCCCATTGTAATAAAACCAGCATTCAATCTATAAATCTAAAAGCAGATTAAAAAAACCATTATCATTAAAATAAAAAAACTAACAAAGGATAAAATAGGTGACGGCACCGTACCATGTGCACAGCCTGCAAGCTGACATAGGACTGACAGTCTGATAATAGGTAAATAAATCCCTTCATTATCGGCTGCTCCTGACAACCCCAAGTCATTAATCAGCATTATTCTATTCACTTCTTCAACGGCCAATGAAAATTAAGGCTTTCTGCACTTAGGCATGGCATGGACACACATTTTTTATACTCCACACCCTGAGTGAGGTTGTTAACAGATGACAAGTAAGATGTCGTCAGATGATCTGACTAGTATAGACAAGAACTGCAGAATAACAGATATAGGGCCAGATGGGAGAACGACTAATTACACAGTACCTAGAATTTGGGGAATACAGATAACATTTTCATTTCCGTGAAAAAGTGATTACATTTTTTTTTCCAAAACGTGGTTATAACCACATTGTATCCATGTGTCCAATCTTTTGGGGCCTTCAAGAGCCTAGCCGAGGGAGTACAAGTCACATCCTAAAAGGGTACATGCAGTGTCTTTACATCTTGTTTCTAACTTTCTGCACAGGGAAGGATCATAATATTGAGGTGCTTCACAGAGATTTAAGTAGAGAGTGCTTAGCTAAGCAACACAGGGTACTTGAGGAACTTAGTCAAGAAGCACTGGGTACTTAGGCTACTTAGTCAGGAAGCACTGCGTATTTAGGGTAATTAGTCAAGAAGCACTGGGTATTTAGGGTACTTAGTTGAGAAAAACTACACAGTACTTTTTAAATTGTAAACAAACACAGATTATAGAAATTAAATAGAAAAATATGTAGAATTGAGAGTCCTCAGCCCTGTATCAGAAATTAAATAGGTGAGTAATGTGTTTTTATTATTTTAAACACATGGGCTACAGTTAGGTAATTACTTAGCAGAGTAATATGGATCATCCACTCACTTCCACATCAGGAGATGAGGTGGGCCGCTGACGTCACGTCTGCTAATATTTGCCAGGTATCGTGAAAATCTCCTAATCTAATGAATATACACAAGTGGCAGGTATCACAACCCTGCCCTACTCTAGTGAAGAAAATGAGTCTCATTGGGTCTGCGAATAGGGCAGGTGTGCTATACCTACCACTTGCAAATGAAAGCCAGCAGATATTGAAAGGTGTGACGTCACTGGTCTTGCTCACCTCTCGATTTGGAAAGATTATCTTCTGCTCTAGAACTGTAGGGCAAATCCACAGAACATAACTTTACACCAAAATGCCAAATCTTGGAGATGCCTTTTCACTATACTAAAGAGAAGCTATTAAGGATTTGCCCCAAACACAGACATTTCTTATGAACATGTGCTGCCCCGCCAAGATGTGACCCCCCCGCGTCCTTTAATTGGTTTCGATATTCCCCTGTCTCCTTTATGTTTCAAGAGGCAGCAAAGTGGCAGCTCAGACACTCAAAGCTCCAGTCCAAGAGGGGATCATATTAATGCAGGGTTGGGACAGGAATGAAGGATAGCAAAAGGTTAAAGAGAAGGGGCAGATGTGACTGTAGCTCCAGTAAAGGCCATCTGTTCCGTCTGGCAATGAGGAGGGAGATCAGATGACATGCTGGCATTAGCCCAGACCAAAAGGCTAGCCAGACGGTGTCCATGTTACCCTGATACTCTATGATAGTCAGCAGCAGACATGCCAGTACTCCTGTGACTACAACTCTCATTAGAACAAAACACATGAACTACAATTAAATCCTCAACATAGTATAAAAAAAAAAAAACACCTTTCGACTAGACATGGTTCACATTTTAACGGGAAACTGTCATCAGAAAATGACCTATTGCTGAAATTTTTTTTTTTAATGTTACATCAATTTCTAAAAAAAAAAAAAAATTGGACAATATTTTTTGTAACAATAACAATTTTTATGTTAAATAAAATGTAATTTTACAACTTTGACACTAGCCAACAGAGGTTTTAAGACCCATACTACCTGTCCTTTCAGAAAGAGTTTTCAGCAGGGTCCTTATCATCAGAGGCAGGATCACAATGACTGGTAACACCTCTATACACAGCTGATAACAGGATCCACCAGTAAAAATAGACGATGTCACAGCTGTCCCTGCTACCCTTCTCCTCACAATCACTTTTGCACCTGCACATTAACTGCTTAATTTCAAAAGATAGTGTCAGAGTCTGTTCACTGTGGCTAATGTACATGTAAAGTATAAGGCTGTGGTTCCATGGTCCGGAACCACAGCGCTTTGGACGGAGCGGAAAGTACGCTCCGCCCAAAGCCCCGCCCCCTTGTGAACACGCGGTGAATCCGGATGTGCTCAACGAACACATCCGGAATCACCGCAGCGCTGCATAGGCCTGTGTTATTTCCCTTGCGGCGACGGAGCGTCGTCGCAACGGAAAAGGACATGCTGTGATCTAAAAAGACGCGCAGCATGTCCGTTACCGCAGGTCTGCCGCCTGCGTGTTTTTACGCATAGTGGAGACGAGGTTTCTTGAAATCCCCTCCACTATGCTGTAACATCTGGACGCTGCGTGTTTGACTCTGCACCAGCGCACAGCGTCAAACACGCAGCATTTACTGAAGGAATCCTGACCGTGGAAACACACCCTAAGTTGCTATGCATGCAAAATAGGAGCGTGTTCACATTGGCCATTAAATAGACAAAACCTAAGACAGAAACAAAATGAACATATAATGTCATTAAAAAAAGCGTAAAATTCATCCCACCAGTGTCAGGATGTACCCAAATCAGGATAGTCCTAACCACTAGTTGTTAAAAGAATCCTGATTTGGGTACACCTGGACGCTGGTGGGACAGCTTTTATGTGTTTTTTTTTTTTTATCAAAAACAATGTTTCCTAAGTACCCTATTTTATCTATATGCAGTATTGCCTTTTCTTATTTGCTTACAGCAGGATATATGTTCAATTTATTTCTGTTTTAGGTTTTGTAATGTACGTGTGTTGTTTGCTGAAACAGCAGGAAGTTAAGAGTCTAAAAAGCCCCAGTGGCGGGTGTGAAAATTGCAAGATTTTTTTTTCTTCTTAACTTCTAATACAGATTGTGGTATGGGAAAAAAATTTGAAAAAAAAAAATATATATACAGTATATCAATCAGAAAAGTGATTACACACCCTCACATTTTTGTAAATATTTTCTTATATCTTTCCATTGAACAACACTGAAGATATGACACTTTCATACAATGTAGTAAGTGTACAGCTTGTATAACAGTGTAAATTTGGTGTGCCTGCTAAATAACTGCACCCCTAAGTGAAAATGGCCAAATTGTGTCCAAAGTGTTAATATTTTGTGTGGCCACCATTATTTTCCAGCACGGCTTAACTCTCTTGTACATCTAGTTCACTAGAGCTTCTCAGGTTGCCACTGGAATCCTCTTCCACTCCTTCATGACGACATCACGGCGCTGGTGGATGTTAGAGACCTTGTGCTCCTCCTTTTCTGTTTGAGGATGCCCCACAGATGCTCAATAGGGTTTTGGTCTGTAGACATGCTTGGCAAGTCCAGCATCTTTATCATCAGTTTCTTTTAGCAAGACAATGGTGGTCTTAAATGTGTGTTTTGAGTCGTTATGTTGGTATACTGCCCTGCGGCCCAGTGTCTGAAGGGAGGGGATTATGCTCTGCTTCTGTATGTCACAGTACTGCCGGGATCACACATGCATGAAACTCGCACGATACTTGTGCGAGTCTCTCGCATGAACATCAGACGCTGCCGCCGGCACTCGGACTAGGGAATACGGCTGCATGAATTTCTATGCAGCCGCACGCACCGGTCCGAGTGTCGGCGGTAGTTCCAGGTGTTCATGCAAGAGACTCGCACGAGAATCGTGCGAGTTTCTCACATGTGGGATCTCGGCCTACATGTTGGCATTCATGGTTCCCTCAATGAACTGTAGCTCCCCACAGCTGACAGCACTCATACAGCCCCAAACCATGACACTCCCACCACCATGCTTGACTGTAGGCAGGACACACTTGTCTTTGTACTCCTCAACTGGTTGTCTTCACACACGCTTGACACCATCTGAATCAAATAAGTTTATCTTGGTCTCATCAAACCACAGGACGAGGTTCCAGCAATCCATGTCCTCAGTCGGCTCGTCTTCAGCAAAATGTTTGTGGGCTCTCTTGTGCATCATCTTTAGAAGAGGCTTCCTTCTGAGACGACAGCCATGCAGGCCAGTGTGAGGCGTATGGTCTGGGCATCGACAGGCGGACCCCGCCTCCCCTTTATCTTCTGCAGCCATTTTGGCAGCACTCATACGTCTATTGTGACAAGGCAACTTCTGGATATGTTGTGACCACGCACCACAATTGTGGGTTACCAGAGCAATGGGGTACTCAGAGCCGAGCCCATGGAAGTCTATGGGGTTGTCACAGGTAGCGGTGGCTCGGTCTGTGGCCCTGGCGGTCAGGCTATGTTGGGGGGGATATTTACAGGGGATAGGTGTATAACGGTTCGTGACGCCACCTGTAGTTCTCTGATCACTAAGACCAGCGCTGCTGTAGATCTCTGAGGGGATGGTGTGGCAGCTAGATGTCGGGTCCCCTACAGGTGGGACGGGTCCCTCAAAGTCTATGGAATTAATGATGTCGGGTGCAGATAAATAAGTCAGTCTCACACCATCCAGCGTCTTTCCATACCTTTTACTTGTCAGAAGATAAGGCAGGTCCCAGGGAGGCTGGTCGGGTGGAGGATGTGCTTTGAGGTAACGGCAGAGCAGTTTAGGGGCCTCCTTTACTTTCCAAGATGATGAGTTCAACCTGCATAAAGCTAAGTTCACTCCAATTTCTCCAAAGCTGTACTGCCCGGTCAGTTTTGTGGTCGGAGTCTTCCAGTGATGGAACTAGGTTCTTGCTTTTGTCGTGCACTGACTCAAAGTCCCTACTCCACTTGACCCCTGTTACGTACCGACACTCCAAGGCTGCTTTCTGTGACCTAAGGTCCAGTAAGACTCTGGTTTTTCTATCTCTACGCCTGAAGCTGTAGTGACACTTCGGTCTCCAGTGACCGGAGAACAATGCCGGATAGTCCAATCCTTAAGGCACTTTTATAATTCTTTCCTCTGCGCCCTTCGCCCTGCTCAACTCTTAATATCAGCACTGACTAGGCTAGGATAAAATTCGGTTATCCGTACTAGCCTCCACTTTTGCACTGTCTCACTGTATTGACAGGTATCTCGTTTCTCCAACAGGCACTAGTCCTGACTACCTCCACTCTCTCAGGAGAACTTCAGACTTCTGTGCAACAGGACACTCCCCTATACACCCCTGCTGGGTGTGTCTGAAGTGTATGTGAGTAATGTCGAGCTCTTAACCATTACCTCTCCGCACATCCTCCAGGGTACTGTGTGTGCCTTCACACCAGGGCTACACATTCCCCCATGGTAAAATACAGCACTCCCGGGCTGTGAAATACAAGAAGACATTTTGTTTTATATTAACAATTAACATTAAACTCTTCCCATCCGGGAGGTAAGAAATCTTAAACGTTGCATTCAAACATTAGATATAGAAAAATACAAAACATACTTTCATAAATATATCATATCAACAATATTCTTGTGAAGGACCCGCACCAAACCTTCAACGTGGGTCCTGGATGGGCTGCAAGACATCTGGCTGCAGACCTCGCTCAGTGCCACACCACACGGGTTTTATATTCAGAGGTAGTTGTGGTGGTTTCATATAAAACCACTATTATGCACCGAAGCGCAACTATGTACAAAGGTAAGTTCTGGGCTGGCATAGTCCTCAGCCTCAAAGTTCATGGCATAATAAAAGACACATATTGGTAATGCACAATACTATAATAATACTTTTTACAATATTCACATAAGATAACCTTTTCTGGGTTAAATTACATTATTTTATTTGAACTACTGTTGATATCGAATGGGTATTTTCCCTTTCGTGGTTCGCTCTGATCTACGTGGTGTAGCTTCAGGTATATTGGTCTGTAATCTATCTGCTCTGCGTAATGGCAAACTATAGAACTGTCTCAATCTTTCTATGGATCTGGCAAGCGTACTGATGGCTGGGCGGTGTGAGTCAGCTTCACCAGGGGATCCCATAGCATGGGGCGCTGCTTCTGATGGTCCTTCTTGAGATTCTGTAGGCTGGGGTGTTACTGGAACAGGTAACTCCTGAACTGGCTCCACTGGCACCATGGGCACAACTGGAGGTAAAACTTCCTCTTGTGGCTGATAAAACTGCAACACCGGAATGATTACAGCATCTCCCAGTCTGGGCCAATCCGCAGGAAAATCTCCCAGATCCGTGTGTATGACCTCTTCTTTTCTTTCTTCTTGATTGATGACAGGGTTCTTTTCACAAAGCTTTAAGGGTTCTGGACACAATTTCAGATGGTCTCTGGACACAGTGGATATTGTTCTTCCTCCGTCCTTACTGATGATACAAACTTTTCTGTTGTCATATTTGGAATCTTGTACGACGTAGGGTTCTTGTTCCCACTGGTTATCCAATTTGTGCATCTTCCTTTTTCTTTTCAATACTACTTCTCCAGGCATCAAAGGCTTGGCAGGAGCATTCCTGTTGTAAATATCTTCCTGTTTTTCCCGTGCCTTGTTGAGACTTTCTTCTACACAGACTTGCACTCGTCTGTACTGCTCTTGCCGATTGATGTCCCAGTTTTCAATGGCGTCGTCTGCCTCCGGTTCTACCACTCCAAGTTCTAAATCCATTGGTAGTCTTCCGGGCCTTGCTCTCATAAGATAGGCTGGAGTGCAGTTAGTGGAACTTACAGGTATATGGTTATACAAGTCAACCAAATCAGGTAGTAAGTCCGGCCACCGATTTCTGTCTTCCAACGGTATGGATTTCAGCAAATCAAGGACAATGTGGTTCATTTTCTCGCAAAGGCCGTTGGTTTGAGGATGGTATGGCGTTGTTCTAATTTTCTTGCACCCATACATGTGACAGAATTCCTTGAATAGGTCAGCCTCGAAAGCAGGTCCTTGATCAGTTAATACTTGCTCCGGATACCCATGCGGTCTGCAGAAGCTTGCTTGAAAGGTTCTTGCTGCCGTCACTGCTGTCTGATCCTTTACTGGAACAACCACCAGAAATCTAGAGTAATGGTCCACCATGGTCAGGGCGGATGAGTATCCAGATCTACTTGGCGACAGTTTAACGTGGTCCAAGGCCACAATCTCTAAGGGACAAGTCGTCCGGATAGGCTGCAGGGGTGCCCTCTGACTACCGTAGTCCTTTCTTCTGAGACCACAGGGTCCACAGTTCCGACACCACCTCTCGATGGAGCTGCGCATCCCTACCCAGTAGAACCGGCACCTCAACAGGGTCTCCAGCTTTCTCCAGCCAAAGTGTCCTGCTTGATCGTGGTATGCCTCCAACACCATTTGGACGTCTGCCTTGGGGACCACTATCTGCCAGACCATCTCGTGGGTCCTGGGGTTGACGTATCTCCTGCACAACTTCTCACGGTATAGGAACAACCGGCTTCTCTCGTTCCACAGGAGCTTTGCTGACATAGGTGCATCTTTTTCCAAGGAGGAACCTTCCTGTCTTAACAACTCCTTGATACGGCTGACCACTGGATCGCTGTCCTGAGTCTCTTTCCAGCTGTGATGGGGTAAGGGATTTAACGTTACACCATACTGCTTTCTGTAGACTCGATGCTCGTGGACTACCCCATTTCGATGGAACGCAGGTAGCTCAATTTCTTCCAGGTCGTCCGATTCTTCTTCCGTGTCAGAGTCATGCGGCATTCGGGACAATGCGTCAGCATTAGCATTCTTTCGGCCTGCCCGGTACTTGATGGTAAACTGGTAATTGGACAACCGAGCCATCCAACGCTGTTCCATGGCGCCCAGCTTGGCGGTTTCCAGGTGCGTTAAGGGGTTGTTATCTGTAAACGCAGTGAACTGATTGGAGGCCAGATAATGCTTAAATCTTTCAGTAATGGCCCAGACCAGCGCCAGAAACTCCAGCTTGAAGCTGCTATAATTTTCCGGATTCCTCTCAGTTGGCCTGAGTTTTCTGCTGGCATATGCGATGACTTTTTCTTGGCCATTCTGCTTCTGACTGAGAACTGCTCCTAAACCTTCATTACTTGCATCGGTGTACAGCAGGAACGGTTGGCTGTAATCAGGATAGGTTAAGATCTCATCACCTGTAAGGATCTCTTTCATCTTTTGGAATGCTTCAGCCTGTTCTTTACCCCAATTAAAGGGAGGGTTTCTGCTCTTTAGGGATTGTCCTACTAGGAGGTCCTGTAAAGGGGCTGCCTTCTTCGTGTAATCTTTCACGAACCTTCTGTAGTAACCCGTTAGTCCCAGGAACTGTCGCACTTCCTTGAGGTTCTTCGGCTCCGGCCACTTCTGGATGGCAGTGACTTTCTCTGGGTCCGGCGCTACTCCTTCCGAACTGACGATGTGCCCCAAGTATTGTACCTTCTGTTTGAGTAGATGGCATTTTGAGGGTTTCAACTTCATCCCGTACCTGGATAGGGACTCAAATACTTCTGCCAGGTGCTTCAGATGGTCCTCATATGTCTTGGAATACACGATGACATCGTCTAGGTATAGCAGCACGGTTTCAAAATTGAGATGTCCCAGGCAGTTCTCCATCACTCTCTGAAATGTTCCTGGGGCACTACTGAGCCCAAACGGCATTCTGTCGAACTCACAGAGCCCCATTGGGGTGGTGAAAGCCGTTTTCTCACGATCCTCCTCAGCCACAGCCACTTGCCAGTACCCACTAGTCAGATCGAGGGTAGAAAAGTAGTTAGCCGTTTTCAGAGCAGCTAATGATTCCTCTATACGTGGTAACGGGTATGCGTCCTTATGTGTTATGCGATTCACCTGCCTGTAATCCACACACATTCTCAAGCTACCATCTTTTTTTCTAACCAGGACTAGAGGTGCTGCCCAGGGACTACAACTATCCCTGATTACTCCGGCTTCTTTCATATCTCGCAACATTTCTTTAGCCTTCTGATAATGGGCTGGGGGTATAGGCCTGTACCGCTCCTTGATGGGAGGATGACTGCCTGTAGGGATATGATGTTGTACTCCCTTAATTATCCCAAAATCAAGTGGATGCTTGCTAAACACTTGGGCATACTCTTGTACCACCCGTAATACCCCTTGCTTCTGGTGAGCGGGAGTGGTGTCCGTCCCAACATGGAGCTGCTGACACCATTCCGCCACCTGAGTTGCTGGGTCATTGTCCTCCGCTATCTGACAGGAGTCTAAGGACTCAGCCGGGAGAATAGAATTATTGTCAACAGCATGTAGTTTAGCAATGGTTGCATAACGGGGTAAGTTTACCTCATCATCTCCCCAATTGAGAAGCCGTACCGGTACTCTTCCATTCACCACTTCTACTACTCCCCTAGCAGTCATAAGGGTAGGTCTATGTTCTGAAGGGTGTGGTTCTACTACAGCTTGGTAGTTCTGTCCTCTCAGACCTATGGCTGCCCTGCACCAGATTATCATTTCACTCATTGGGGGTATCACAATGGGATTCGAGTCAGTGACCCGTACATTACCAATTTCGCCATCTGTAAGCTTCGCCTGCTGCTGACACACCAGGGCCCGGATCTCTCTTTGGATTACTCCCTTCTGCCTTGGTCGGGCAATCTCAGCGAGCTGTTGGAGTAAGAACACAACTTCTCCCAGACAGTTACTGATAATGTTAGTACCCAAAATTATATTTAAACCGTTCTCCTCATTTACAGTCTTTACTACTAGAAGCCCCTGGTCTTTCAACTCTTCTCTGCCCACTTTCACATCCACACATTTGGTCCCAAGTACTTCTACAGGAAGACCATTAGAAGCGTACACGGTAAAGTCAGGGCTCGGGGGTTTAAGACTATCCATTGACCAGAACTTAGTATATAGGGCATCAGGTATTAGGGTCACCTGAGACCCAGTGTCTAACAATGCCGGAACTGCAATACCATCTAGAATGATAGACAGGTAGGGTCGTCCACCCACATACCTGCGGTTCCAGTCTAGGGGGCCTGACGGGTCTCCTCCTGGGTGTTGGCCCTCGGACCCAGGTTCTGCCCGTTTAAAAGACACTGTGGAGACATATGACCTTTCTGGTTGCATCGGTAACAGGTGATCTCCCGACGAGGAGGGTGTTGATCAGAGGTCGCTCCTGGGGGTGGCGTTGTCCTCCTCCGAGGGGGCGACGTCTTCCTTCTTCTCCGGTGCATCCACGGGACGTCTTCTGGGCAGTCAGCTAATAAGATCTTCCCTTCTTCCTCTTTCCGCAGCTGCAGGGCACTCATCACAGCAGCCAGATTTTTAGTCAGCTGGCGCACCTCTGAGCGCAGACAGTCCAATTCACTAGGGGGTGTCACCTGCGTTTTTGCTTCTGCCACTAGCGAGGAAAAGGGGGGTGCCGCCGGGTCCAGAGTGACTTCACCCTGGTTTATGTTGGGTTGACACCTCAGGTTTGCCCAGGGGTCGCAGCCCTTTTATTGCCATGTCCTTTAGGGCATCAAAGGTAGCATCAGGATGATCTAAGGACCACCAGTTTACAGTTCTGCGCTCCTCTTGGGATCTCAATCCCTGTATAAATTGCTCTTTCAGCATCTTATTCTCATCGATAGCATTTAAATTATTAATCTGCTTAAGGGCTCTCAGGGCTCCTTGTAGTCGGCAAGCGTAGTCCCTGATGCTGTCACCTGGCTGCTGTGAACAGTGGTAGAAGGCCATCCGGAGATCCGTTTCTGTGCGGTCTTCAAATATGGCATGTAGTTTAAGGAGGATCGCAGGTACTGACTCCTGATCAACGGTATCCCAAGTCTCCACTTCCCTTTCAGCAGCGCCAGTTAGCTGCCCTATCAGCACAGCAGCTTTTTGTCTCTCAGGCATGGAGTACATTTCTAAGATGCTGCATAACTTCCGCTTGAAGCCTGCTAAAGTGCCTGGCTCACCGCTGTACTGGGGAAGCCATTTCGCCCCAGGCATATATGGGAGCGTTAGTGGCATGATCGGGACTACCGGACTGGGTGCGGGGCCTGCGCCCCCATCTGGCGCTACAATGCCAGGCGGTGCGGGATCAGGGCCTCCGGCTGGGGCCGCACTGTCGGCCGGTTGTTGTGACATCTTAGCGCCCCCTTGGTTAAACGGAGCCTACCGGTTTCAGAAGCTGCTATTTCACAGGCACAGCAGTGGGAACAGGACCTTCGTCGCAGGCGCTCTGATGTCAGAGCGTCCACTTCCTGTCGCAGGACCTGCCGCTGAGTCAGAGCCGGGGGCGTGTCCAAGACTTTGCGCGCTCTTTCAGGTACGCCCACCTTCTTCTCCAGCGCCTTAGGGCGCGAATATGGCGGCAAATATGGCGGTATTTGGCGCCAAACAACAGCAACAGTCTTTTTCACCAAATCACTCCACAGGCACACAGGGCTCGCAATTTTGCGAGTTTCGGATCCTGTTCGTGACGCCAAGTTTTTGTTGTGACCACGCACCACAATTGTGGGTTACCAGAGCAATGGGGTACTCAGAGCGAGCCCATGGAAGTCTATGGGGTTGTCACAGGTAGCGGTGGCTCGGTCTGTGGCCCTGGCGGTCAGGCGTATGTTGGGGGGGATATTTACAGGGGATAGGTGTATAACGGTTCGTGACGCCACCTGTAGTTCTCTGATCACTAAGACCAGCGCTGCTGTAGATCTCTGAGGGGATGGTGTGGCAGCTAGATGTCGGGTCCCTACAGGTGGGACGGGTCCCTCAAAGTCTATGGAATTAATGATGTCGGGTGCAGATAAATAAGTCAGTCTCACACCATCCAGCGTCTTTCCATACCTTTTACTTGTCAGAAGATAAGGCAGGTCCCAGGGAGGCTGGTCGGGTGGAGGATGTGCTTTGAGGTAACGGCAGAGCAGTTTAGGGGCCTCCTTTACTTTCCAAGATGATGAGTTCAACCTGCATAAAGCTAAGTTCACTCCAATTTCTCCAAAGCTGTACTGCCCGGTCAGTTTTGTGGTCGGAGTCTTCCAGTGATGGAACTAGGTTCTTGCTTTTGTCGTGCACTGACTCAAAGTCCCTACTCCACTTGACCCCTGTTACGTACCGACACTCCAAGGCTGCTTTCTGTGACCTAAGGTCCAGTAAGACTCTGGTTTTTCTATCTCTACGCCTGAAGCTGTAGTGACACTTCGGTCTCCAGTGACCGGAGAACAATGCCGGATAGTCCAATCCTTAAGGCACTTTTATAATTCTTTCCTCTGCGCCCTTCGCCCTGCTCAACTCTTAATATCAGCACTGACTAGGCTAGGATAAAATTCGGTTATCCGTACTAGCCTCCACTTTTGCACTGTCTCACTGTATTGACAGGTATCTCGTTTCTCCAACAGGCACTAGTCCTGACTACCTCCACTCTCTCAGGAGAACTTCAGACTTCTGTGCAACAGGACACTCCCCTATACACCCCTGCTGGGTGTGTCTGAAGTGTATGTGAGTAATGTCGAGCTCTTAACCATTACCTCTCCGCACATCCTCCAGGGTACTGTGTGTGCCTTCACACCAGGGCTACACAGATATGATGCTGAGCACGTCCACTCAACTTCTTTGGTCGTCCATGGTGAGGCCAATTCTGAGTGGAACCTGTCTTGTTAAACCACTGTATGGTCTTGGCCACCGATCTACAGCTCAGTGTCAGGGTGTTGGCAATCTTCTTATAGCCTTGGCCATCTTTATGTAGAGCAACAATTCTTTTTTTCAGATCCTCAGAGAGTTCTTTTCCATGAGTTGCCATGTTGAACTTCCAGTGAACAGTACGATAGAGTCTGAGAACAATAACACCAAATTCTATACACCTGCTCCCTATTCACACCTGAGACCTTGTAATACTAATGAATCATATGATACTGGAGAGGGAAAATGGCTAATTAGGCACAATTTGGCCATTTTCACTTAGAGGTGTACTCACTTTTGCCGCCAGTGGTTTAGATGTTAATGGCTGTGTGTTAAGTTATTTAGAGGGCACCAAATTTACACTGTTATACAAGCTATACACTGACTACTGTACATTTCATCAAAGTGTCATATCTTCAGTATTGTCCCATGAAAAGATATACGGTACTAAAATATTTTCAAAAATATGAGGGGTGTACTCACTTTTGTGATATACGGTATGTAACACAAAAGTCTTATTTAAACAATTTTCTGATCAACGCTTCTTTTCAAATGCTATTCTCACACATGACTTTCGTAAAAAAAAGGACTACATCGATTTCTCTAAATGATTCCCTAAAACTTATAGGATATTGCACGACATCGCACGACCAGCTCTACCCTCTCCTAGTGTATTCTCACCCATCCCTGTAGACTGTGAGCCCTCGCGGGCAGGGTCCTCTCTCCTTCTGTACTTGTGTGTCCCTTGTCTAGCACATGTTTATTGTATCTGTCTATATTTTTCCCTTTTCATATGTAAAGCGCCAAGGAATAAATGGCGCTATATAAATGTATAATAATAATAATATTGCGCACTTCATTTTCTGATGTTTCAGTGGCCGAGTCCCCTATAGATGTGACCCACACAACAACTCATATAATGAAAGAACAGCCTGGAGAGCCACGAATGCTGCCGGGGACACATCTGTCATGTGTCAAGTTGTGTCCCAAGATGTGTAATGCACTAGGTGCTTCTGGTATCTGGCGACCTCATTACTCTTACGGTGATGACATCAGAACTTTCTATGCGGAGATTTGTATGGTTGTCACACCACGAACCACGCCAGGATAAAGTACGGTACCTTAAATTTAATAGACAAGCACATATAGGCTTTCCACTGCGAGTCCGTCAGGAAATATTGAGTGTTTTGTGCGTGGTTCTCTCTGCTTGACTCTTGTTGCGGAAGCAAAGAATTTCCCGAAAACACGTCAAGTTGCTTCCAAAATGTGTGGTTTCTAAAATAAACCTGAGGTTTGGGGTGAACGCGTTCCAGTATATTCCGGTATATTGCGCTGGAGGTTACGGTGCTGAGTGAGCACAGGGACCTGGAGCACAAGGGAAGGAACTTTTAATACCTGGCTTGTTAGCATATCATCATTTAATTTACAGCATCCACCCATCGAGCACAATTTACTTGGTAATCATCTCTATGTGTGGTCTTCCCCTCTGCGTTGCTGCTGCCAAGCTTCAGCCCCAAAGGCAGCTACTACATTGCTTCACAAGCAGTTAAAATGTCCAAATGTAATATATAGCGCCCATCCTACTTTGATGTTTAATGGGAAAGCATTGCTCTTAAAGCGCACCTGCCGTCCCCAAACTGTGGCATTGTGGAAAGGAACTCGTCAATTCCGTTGGCGTTAATTGATATAATGAGGACGTGAAGATTTTAGTTTAGTTTTTTATTATTTAGGCAACTGACTAAATATTAGACATACAAATATATCTTATATTTCAACAGCGTCCCCAATAATGATAAACCAGTTTACTAATAAGACAGGAAACCAAATCAGAAGATCAAGTCACCCGAACTCGTAATCATTGTTGCTCCAGATGTTCAGGAACTACAACTCTCAGCACTCCCTGATAGACACCATCTGCCAGGGCATCTGGTAAGTTGTAGTTGGGGTACCGCAGCTTGCTAATTCTTGATCTAATCTGAATGAGAGCGTCATGGCTCTTCCCAAATAGCGGATCTCCAGGGAAAGAAGGATCAGGCATGTTGGATTTCAACATGCCCAATCTGCTATTCTCACAGGAGATTTCCCCTCTTGTCATTAACACATGTACATTTGACAAAGCCAACTGTACGAGTATGGGGGTCTGTTTCTCCAACAGCAATCTAAGGCCCCCTTCACGTCTGTGTTTGCAGTACGCGTGGCATCTGTTTTTCTCACGGAGGACGCATGAACCCATTGTAACTTATGGTGGTCTTCACATGTCCGTGTGTTTTCCGGCAACACGGATAACAAAGGCCAATACAAGTCAATGGGTCCGTGAAAAACACGTACAGCACATCCGTCTGCCGTCCATGTGCCGTACGTGTTTAACATTGAAAAATATAGGAGAAGCTTTGTAATTTCATTCTTTCTTTATACATACCGGAAAACCACTGATGACACACGGATAGCACACTGATGGCACACTGGTGACACACAGACAACATACTGATGGCACACTGATTACACCGGTACTGTTATTTTCTGGTACTGGTTTTATACAGACGTGTCAAGTGGGCCTAAGGTGTATTAGGTTGAAGGATGACCACCTCCAGGCCTTGTTACGCTGAGCAATGAACTACGCATCATTTAGAAGTCAGTTTTTCTCACATACGAGAAAAACAGACCGATTATTTTGATCAGAGTTTGGTCCAAGTGTCATCCGTTTTTCTCGCACATGGAGAAAAAAAAAAAGCTTTTCTACTATATCCTTTCTCACAGTCAGAGAAAATTGGTCCGCACTCAGATGTCATCCGAGTGCGGTCCATTTTTTTTCACTCACCCATAGACTTGCATTTCCAATTTTAATCTGTTCCTCGGATCAAAATCAAACATGTCTCCAATATTTTCAGCGGACCCCTAAAACATTACGGGAAAAATGATGGACATGTGAATGACCCCGTAGACTATCACAGATACAAGTGATATCCGTGGAAACCATAGATAGCATTCGTACACAAAAAATCGGATGTCTGAATAAGGCTTTACCTTTCCATTTTATAATCAGTGACCTGACCTATAGGCCGCATCACATGTCTGCTTTTCAAGTACGTGTGATATCCATTTTTTTGGTTACGGCTAGCACACAGACACATTGTAGTCTTATGGTTCTTTTCACTTGTTCAATGATGTCTTTCAAAAACGGACAGCACACAGCCACAGTACGGATGGCATCCTTGTGCTGTGCTTTTTGGGCGACCCATTTACTTTGCCATTAACTGAAGGAGGAGTTTATGAAAAAACTTTAGCTTATATTTTTTTAATAATTTTTAATGAGATAAACATATTCAACACGGATGGTAAAAATGGACACAGACTAAAAAAGGATGCAAATAGGATGCATCACATTGAATAAACAACAGGCGTCAGTTTTTCACGTATGTCGTCTAACCGGATTAATCACGGATAGAACAAGAACCCATTATAGTCTATGGAGCTGTTGATAGAATAAGGAGAACTGATTTCACAGAATTTCCCTGCAAAAAAAAACAAACAAACAAAAACCTCTCAGCCACCCATTGTGCAGGAAACTACAACACTGGGGAAGGAGATGGGGGAAACCAAAGAGATGCAGAAAAACGTTAATAAAAATTCTACGTATCACATGGATATCTTTGATATTAAGCCCAATTTCAGGGGATTTTTTCACATAAAATACCGTCGGCCTAGACTTTTCTGCCTCCCACTTTGCAGGGGCAGGGCAGTCTGAGATAACCAGCGCCTATACTAATAGCAAGATTTAATAAAAGGAGATTTGGCTGCGATGCAATTAAATTACATTCCAGTCTCTCGAGGTGAAATCTCATGCAAATTTCAAATCATAACATTGAACTCAATTAAATTCTTTTCTATTTAGTTTCAAGTGACTTTGATGTGATTTAATTACAAGGTTTTCACAACTGGGCCAAGTCATCGTTTAGCAGATCTAACTTGAGACCGAGCACGGACTGATGACACAAGTTGTCGAAAAAAGTGGTAAGAAAAAAAAAAAGGTTTCTATAATATTTTAATGATGATGAATTAATGTAAACAGCGATAAGACAGGAGATTAAAGGAGATTAGAAAAACATGGCTGCTGTCTTTCAGTAGTAGCACCACCAGCTGTTATGTCTGGTATTGCAGCCTTGGTCTAGTGAAGTAAATGGGACTGAACTGCAATACCAATAACTACCAGTAGGCAAGAGTGGCACTGTTTTGTTTTTTAAGACATCAAAACATGTCATGTTTTTTTGTAACACAGTTCAAACCCCTTAATGAGACTTCATCCAATCAAAGCTAAAGGGAATATGTCAGATGGTTTTTGCCATGTAATCTGAAAGCAGCATGATGTAGGCGCAGAGACCATGATTCCAGTAATGTGTCACTTACCAGGCTGTGTTTTGCTATTTAAATAAAATCAGCGTTTTATCAGCAGGAGATTATCACTACAGGATTATATGTATTGGGCCTCCTACTCCAACCACACCCCCAATACTGATGGCTGCTTTCTGAGAAAGCTTCTAATCAGTGATGTGGGCGGGGTTATACTCAGCTCAGCAATCAGAGCTCTGCTAGATCTGCAGCAGACAAAATGGTGATTCTATCACAACTGCTGAACCCAGTAAGCTAAGTGATACATCACTGGAATCAGGGTCTCTGCCCCTACATCATGCTGTAAACACCTGCTGGCAGATTCCCTTTAATGTTTAAACGATCTGAAGGTGTAGTCATCCTCTGTGAACATTTATTTGTTGCTACTTAAATACATGTATTTGGGGTAAAAATTCAGTTTAATTATGGTAAATATTTGCATTGTTTGACTTTCATAGACTCAACTTTAATGTGGTCTGTGGTCATAGCTAAGCTGAGGGGAGATGAAAAAAAAATGGATAAGAGTTACAAACTCTCCTAAATTATCACAGCGAGCTCACTGATGGGATTCTCAGCTGACTACCTCTGCGGCCAGCAGCAGACAGTACATCACAGAGCCTATAGAAGTCAAATGATGCAAAAAACTTGAGACACGATTGCAAAAATGATTTTTGGCCCCCATTATTAAAGTTAAATAAACAAATAAATGAATGAAAAATTGTCCCCAAAAGTGGACAACCCCTTTAAAATGTGAGTTGCAGATAATACCCACTAACCTATTAGTATGACGTGGTGACTCCACTAATAAAGCCCCCTGTGATTTACCGTATCCCCTAAACGTGTTCTTCCACCCGACCACTCACGTTAGGAACATCGGTGCAGTGGATGGACATAATTAGAAGCCTGATACGTATTAAGGTCTCCCGTTCAATTTTAGATTCAGCTTTTCCTTTTTACTGGCCAATGTTTTACAACGCCGACCCCCGCGTCACACAGTCATACATCCTATGACTCTCAGGTGTGTCAGTGTCCATTGACATCTCCCTGTGTTAAGTGTGAATCATCCGGCTGGCGCCAGGAAGGATCGTTCCACTATCATTATTCAATAAATCTCAAGGGTCACTGCTACCGCACTGAAGGCGAGCAGACAGTCTCGGATGACGTCACCAGATCCGTGGATGGAGGAGAGCAGGCCCGTCTCAATAATACCATTAAATCCTCGAGTAAACGAAAAGCAAGTCGAATACGGGCAGGTAGACAAAAGGCTTGTGACACAGTTTTGTCATAGTATCGATGTTGTTTCAGAGTCTTAGATTTAGATCTAGTGCATGTGGAATTAGTGAATGATTTCTTCCGACAACAGCGCCACCACCTGGTCTCAGCTTATGTCAGGTATTGCAGCACAGCTCCATCAAAATAAATGGGGTTCTGCTGCTGCAATACCTATAACAAGCTGTAGACATGAACGGCGCTTTTTTAAGTCATCACTCATGTTTCATTTAACCCAGTTCAATCCTTTTAAAAAACTGATCCAATCAAACCAAATGTTAATGAAAATGTGGGTGGCAGGTAATTCCTCATTACCTAACAGTTCTAAAATTGCTGACTGGTCTAATATGGTCCCCCTGTGATTTACCATGCCCCAAAATGCCTTCTTCCATTCGACCACCCAATTTAGGAATAGAGGCGCAATGGAGAAAATGCGAGTTATAGAAAGTGTCACATTGCAAAACTTCGGTCCGGGCAACATGGGTGCTCATAGGCATTGGGCAAGATATTATAATGGATGAAATCCCATGTAAACGGGCGATTTTTGGCTATATGTAGCAATGATCGGGACTGTACACAAGTCTGTCGGTGCTTGTTTAGTGGCCCGTTCACGTGGGACGACACAAAGACATTGGGACTGAGTGATCGTCGTCATAATCAACGGGCATATTGTCAGTAGCACGTCCCGTTCACACGGTGCCGAGAACAATGACTTAATGGCCCGAATTAGACCGGGGTCACACTTGCAACTGCAATGCGAGAAACTCACGCGAGTCTCTCCCCTCAATACCCAGCACAGAAATACATGCAGCTGAATACTCCGGTCCCGAGTGCCGGCGGCAGTGCCGGTGCCGGGTATTGATGTGAGAGACTCACACGAATTTCTTGCATTGCAGTTACAAGTGTGACCCCGGCCTTAATGATCCAATCAGCTAAGGTCAAGCGTTGTGCTCCTTTGTCGGCTGATCAGTACAAGCTTATAGGCAGAAATTAGCTCAAGTGTCTTAAGGCTCTATTCACATCTGCAATGTGGATTCCATCAGACAAAGATAACACAACGCCGCGTTGGGTCTGTCACATGATTGGCACCAGAGGGTATGATGGACCCCACTGAGACATTCCCACTAGACATGTATCTAGACTGGCCATTGCCAAGCACAGGAGAAGTAACCAATTGCTGTTATTTAATATTCAGCAGATTAATTCATGTATTACATACTAAAAAATTGATTTTCTCCATTTATGGACAACAAAAAATATGCATCCGTTACGGTTTATCACATTTGGTGAAAGAAATTGGCAGGGAAGAGTAAAAGGCACCTATACACATTAGACAAAAGTCGTCTGAACCCGCTGATGTTGATGAGATTGGCCAAAAGTCTAGCCTGTATGGGGACCACCCAACAAATGATGTTGGCAGAGAATTTTAACCTCCGACCCCTTTGTTATTTAGGAGCTAAGCTGCTGCCAGAGAGCTCTCCTCTCTCCATGTTAAAAATACATGAACCAGGGGCGGACATATCAATGGTGCAACTAGTGCAGTTGCAAAGGGCTCCAAGAGGTAAGGGGCCCATTTCTACCTCCAAGGGAAGTGGAATTGTGCATTATGATGAATTCCTGGGCAGCAAAGGGCCCAAATACTGTTGCACAGGGGCCCTTTTTTGTCTGTGTCTGCCAGTGGCATGAATGATCATGTGTGGGAAGGTCGGGAGAGACAGTTGTTGCCCACCTGAACCAATGTATATAGGGGCCTTAAGACTGTGCAAAGTGCAAACTTTTGGCAGCATTTAGGCTAAATGGTCAGCATTGGTGACTTGCAAAACTAGGTCCTTGATTTGCAATGGCGATATCTGGGCTCATCAGCTTTTTCTCACATGCTCAACATATGTGATTGGTACAGGTTTTAAGTGAAATAGCTTTATCATATGGACTTCAAGATTGGGACATTATGCCGTGAGCCCCAACGGGTACTAAGACTGGTATGAATGATTACTGTATATCACTGAGGAATAAAATGGTTCTATACGAGCACCGACAAATGAACTTTATTTCAGACATGGAGAAAAGCAATTTATCAAGGTTTCACTAAATCATGGTAAACCCTGCAACCGGAGCAAGATTAATAGCAAAGTGCCTAATCGGCTGTGGCCAGGTTATAATATGGGAATAGGGGCGAGACTTGTATCTCCGGAGCAGACACATTCTCCCACCCTCAGACTTCACAAGATTAGGAGAGCAGGACTGCCCTGTCTCCTGCTGGGACGGGATCAGTGAATGCAGCAGGTGCTGTCCGAAAGGCACAAACTGATCCTGTTTCTGTGAAAATGTTGCCAGCATGAGAGAGGAATCAGCCAAAATGAGCCCACACATGACGGCTGTTCAAAGCCTCTACCCCAGGGGCACTGGAAGCTTGTTAAACGCAGCGTCTCGTTAGGACATGTACCTTCTTTTCATGATACTAATGTGCAGATCCTCTTCCAGCTTTACAGTCTGGATTTCTCCATTGCCTTTGGGACTCTCCTCCCCTGGGGAGAACACAGAACAGGGTTCCTTTTTCGGTATTCTGCTAGGTGGAAGTGGGATAGTTCTTTTCTCAGCTAGTCGTCCCCGATTCTGTGCAAGGAGGAGAAAAGACAAACGCTGAAGTATTCTGACGAGCAGGTTTTCATCATCTGATCTTTTACATGTTTAATACATGATCTTAAAGTCAAGCAAAACATATAAGAATACAAAGAATGTTTTACAAAAACTATTGAAAAATAATGCGTGTCTTGTTTATTTAAATGGTTTCAGACGATCTGTAACTTACTTTATGCCAAGTTATGTTGTTTTGACCCTTGAAAAATCACTACAAAGTGATGATCGCTAAGTGCCTCCCTTCTGTCTAACTCTCTGTCCCCTGCCTGTTGTCGAGTGCAATCTGTCTCTGGCAGCAGAGAAGCCATGACAGATTACAGGAAGCTGGATTGTTTTTTTACTTTCTGCTCTCCTGTCTGTGAAACTGCATAAATGCATAGCAGATCAATAGGCTTTCCGTTCAGGCAGGCAAGGTCAATGCATGCTGGAAAGTGAGTGGAAAGGAAGTTCTGGTAACTATAGTGCTGTAAGAATGATGCTAACTATAACCATAAAGTGATTGGCAGATTACAGAAAAGAATAATTGGGACAGTTCTAGGACATGTGCACCAAAACCAGTTTATATTTGTTGTTGGGTATGGGGGCAACATCAAAACATTCTTTTCTACAGGTTTTGCAAAAAAGCACAGGTATTCTTCAAGTTGAGAAAAATGAGTATAATATTGGCACAAACTATGCAGTGATTCAGTCCCCAGGGACTGGTTGCAGCCAGTATTTGTCTGCATAGACTGAATATATGTAGAAGTATTGCAAGCAGACATCATGTACGACTGCTGCAGGCATTCCTGTATCATACAGTGTATATTAGGAGATAGGATTCCACATCTTTAAAGATATGGAGGTCCTGCACCAAAACAAATAATACATTACCGTGTGGGTGTCTTAGAGGGGGGGGTCGGTCAGCATAAAACACGGATTTTGGTAAGAACTTACCTGTAAAATCCTTTTCAGCGAAGGAAGGAAGAGAGACACAGTATTCATTACTGATGGGTAGGCGGAGCCCCAGATCAGGATGTTACCTCAGATCAAAAGAGTGCTGACTGGCTGGCCCCTCCAGCTCGGGCTCCTCCTACTCAGCTCCAGTCGTACCAAAGCTTTTAGGAAAAGAGCCAAGATCACCAGCGGAGCAACATAACCCCTTCTGAAGGAACTTCAGAGAAAAAACACAAGGATACAGGTTATGCATGCAAAGAAAGCCAAAAACCACAGAGTTCCAGGTACTACTCACGGAACCTGACTACTGCGATGAGCTGGCGATGCTGGAACAGAGCCTTAGCGCGCTGACCTCAGCCCAGATAATCGCTATCAGATAAGGGTCGCGCTGCATCTGAAAACATCAACACACTTCTGCCTTGGGAGGGTGCTGTGTCTCTCTTCCTTCCTTCGCTGAAAAGGATTTTACAGGTAAGTTCTTACCAAAATCCGTGTTTCAGCTGCAGATGGAAGGAAGAGAGCCACAGTATTCATTACTGATGGGACGTCCCAAAGCAGTTCAAAAATAAGGGTGGGAAAAACCAACAAAAGGCAGAAACCCAACAACCTTAACAAAAAAGCGCAACCAGCGCTAAACACAAGTTCATCTAGAACTTTAAACTACAGCCGCCTGCAGGACCCTACGTCCGAGGGCTGCATCAGCGGAAGCACTGACGTCCACTTTATAAAACTTTGTAAACGTGTGGACAGAGCGCCAAGTTGCCGCCCGGCAGAGCTGCACTGCCGAAGCACCTTGGTGAAAAGCCCACGATGAAGCCACAGCCCTCGTGGAATGGGCTTGAATCTTAATCGGGCAAGATTCACCCTGAAGACGGTAAGCTTCCAATATAGCTGACCGAATCCAACGAGCTATAGAATCCTTGGAAGCTCGTTGACCACGCCGACGACCGACTGGAACCACAAATAGGGAGTCCGTCTTACGAAAACCTTGAGTAATAGATAGATAAAACTTCAAGGCCCGCACTAAATCCAATGTGTGTAAAGCTCGCTCTTTCACATTCTTCGGATCCGGGCAGAATGAAGGCAACACAATATCCTGGTTGACATGAAATTGTGACACCACTTTAGGCAAAAAATCACCCCGAGTGCGAAGCACTACACGATCCGGAAAAAACTCCAGAAAAGGAGGCGAACAAGAAAGAGCTGCCAACTCAGAAACTCTCCTCAAGGAAGTGACTGCTACAAGAAAAGCCACCTTCCAAGAAAGTAAAGAAAGGCTAGCAGAAACCATAGGCTCAAAAGGTTTATGCTGAAGAGCCTCCAAAACAAGGTTGAGCCGCCAAGGAGACACGGGAGCCTTCCGCGGCGGGAACTTACGAGATATACCTCGGAAAAAGGAGAGCACGTCTCTATTTGAAGCAATGGTTCTCCGGAACAATAAGGACAGAGCAGAAATCTGACCTTTCAGGGTGCTGACTGCCAAACCCTTGTCTAGCCCATGCTGCAGAAAAGCCAACAGGTTGGGAATGGAAAATTTTCTCGGGTTCCGAGAAGACCCCAAACACCACGAAAAGAAGGTTTCCCAAATTTTGTGGTAAATCCTAGTAGTAGCCGGACTTCTTGCAGCACGAAGGGTAGCAATGACCTCGGCTGAGAAACCTCTACGGGTCAAGATTTCGGTCTCAAGAGCCACGCCGTCAAACGCAGAGACATCAAGTCCGGATGACAAACGGGCCCCTGAGTCAACAAGTCCGGTTGAAGAGGGAGTGGAAAAGGAGGTGCCGCCAACAGCGACATTATTGTCGAGAACCACACCCTTCTCGGCCAGTCTGGAGCTATCAAAATAGCTGGAATTCTCTCTAGTCTGATCCGACGCAGTACTAGAGGAAGTAAGGATATCGGCGGGAATACATAGATCAGCTCGAACTGATCCCACTGAGCCACTAGAGCATCCACCGCCACAGCCTTCGGTCCTTGCACCTGGACATGAACGTCGGTAACTTGGCATTGGACCTGGATGCCATCAAATCCACTTGTGGGGTTCCCCAGCGAGAGCACAGGAGTGCAAAAACTTCCGGGTGGAGACTCCACTCCCCGGGATCCATCCTTCTGCGACTGAGAAAGTCCGCTGTAATATTCTGAACCCCTGGAATGTGAATCGCCGAAATGGCTGGTACACTGGCCTCTGCCCAAATCAAAATTCGGGACACCTCTACCATGAGTCTGGAACTCCTTGTCCCACCTTGGTGATTGATATACGCGACAGCCGTCGCATTGTCTGTCTGCACTCGGACTGGCAGACCGCTCAAAGGGACCGTCCAATGTTGGAGGCAAAGGAAAATCGCCCTCAATTCCAGGATGTTGATCGGAAGAACAGACTCTTCCGATGACCATACCCCCTGAATCCAGAGATTGTTCCAAACACCCCCCCAGCCCGTCAGGCTGGCATCGGTGGTTATGACTGACCACTTCGGAGGGAGAAAAGACTTCCCCAGGGAGAATGCCCCTGGACGTAACCACCATTCTAGAGAATCCCGCACCGCGCGAGAAATGGTGACACTGCAATCCAGCGATTGCGACTGGTTCCATCGACTCAAGATGAACCTTTGGAGAGTCCTGGAATGGAACTGGGCAAAAGGAATTGCCTCCATGGACGCCACCATCAGTCCCAGAAGACGCATACACTTCCGAAGGGACATTGCCCTTGAGGATTTCATAATCTGTACATGTCGAAGAAGACATGACTGTTTGTCTGGTGGTAGGGAAACTACCGACCGAAACGTGTCGAGATGCATTCCCAAAAAGAGGATTGTCCTCGATGGTTCCAGGGACGACTTCTCCCAATTGACCAGCCAACCGAAGTCCTTCAGAAACTGAAGAGACAAATCCCGAGCCGTCAACGCCTCCTCCTCCGAGGAAGCCACGATCAAAAGATCGTCCAGATAAGGGAGAATCGTAATCCCCTGTCTTCGAAGGATTGCCATGAGGGGCGCCAGAATTTTTGTAAAGACCCTTGGTGCTGAGGCTAAGCCGAACGGCAGAGCCACGAACTGGTAATGATTCTGACCTATGGCAAATCGAAGAAAGCGCTGATGAGCCTTTCCGATGGGAATATGCAAATAGGCGTCGCGAATGTCGATTGACACCAGAAAATCGTTCTGTGACAGAGCTGCCACAACGGAGCGAAGCGACTCCATGCGAAATTTCCGGGCATGGACATGCCGGTTTAATCGCTTGAGATCCAGAATCGGGCGAAATTTGTTTCCCTTTTTGGGAACTATAAAAAGGTTGGAATAAAAACCTTTCCCTCGGTCCTCTGACGGAACCGGTATCACTACACCCTTTTGTAGCAGAGATTCGACCTCTCGCTGTAGAGCGACAACAAGCTCGGGTTCCGACGGAACGCGAGACTGACAAAAAACATTTGGGGGTCGAGAAGCAAACTCTATGAAATAGCCTGCCGACACTATCCGCGTTGCCCAGGAATCTGGAACGCAAGCCATCCAAGTCGCCTTGAAAAGAAGCAGGCGACCCCCCACTCGAGAATCCTCGAGTGGACCCCTGGCGTCAATTCGACTTTGCGGGCTTCTTGTCAAGTTCCCGCTTGTCCTGGCGGAAACTCTGCTTCCAGGGAGTACGAGTTTTCTGAGAGGATTTCTTTCCTGAGAAGGAAGGACGACCCGATCCCCACGAGGAGTGACTAGATCGTCCTCGGCCCCGAAAGGACCGCCGACCACTATAGACACCAGGCTTACTGGACACGGAGGCCATGGCCCTACGCTGTGGTAATGCTGATTCCTTCGCCTTAGCCTTGGAAATCAGCTCTGTGAGGTCGGATCCAAAAAGATGGCCACCCTTGTAAGGTAAGGCCAACAACCCTTGTTTGGAAACTGCGTCCCCGGCCCACTGTCTGAGCCATAAAGCTCTTCTGACTGTGACCGCTGAAGCTTGCGCTTTGGCCAGCAGAGATGCCGTATCCAGACCGGCATCAAAGATATAACAGGCTGCCGTTTCTAACCATTCACAAGTTTCCCGTATCTCAGATAACGGAGATTCATTTTGCAACTCCGTCTTCAGACGTGCCAACCAGCCTAGAGAAGCTCTAGCAGCACACATGGATCCTAGCACTGCTCGGAATCCATGACCCGCAGCCTCATAGCTTGCTTTTGCCGCCAATTCTGTTTTTCTATCCAAAGGCTCCTGTAAGCTCGCTTTTCCCTTAATAGGGAGTAGTGAGGATTTACTAAGCTGAGATAAAGACACATCCACTTCAGGAGCAGAAGTCCAATTAGCCTTTGACTCCGCAGAGCAAGGATAAAGTGTATCCAAGAAATGCGTTCCATGAAAACGCTTATCTGGACATAGACGTTCCTCCTCTATTACACTATTAAGCTCATCCAGAGCTGGCAATGTTGTACGCGAAGCACGGGACTCCTGGAACATGCGTGCTGATTTACCAGGACGACTAGTTACCTCCTCCGGTAACTGTAATATATCTCTCATGGCTTCAATTAATGCCTCCGTACGCTTCGCCATAGAGGAACGCCCCTGCGGCTCGTCCGCATCTGAATCGGATATTTCTCCATCCGAATTTAAAGGGGAACTCTGCCCAATATCAGATACGTCTGACTCGCTCCGTGTAGAGGCCGGTAACGGCCTGCGTCGCTTCCTCTGAGAGGAATTAGCAGACACATATTGACCTAAAAGGTCAGATAAGTTGTTGATCGATCGAGCGATATCATCCAATTTTTCACCGCTGTCGACCGCAGCGCTAGACGCTGTGGAGGTCTGCGTATCTGATTGCCGCAATGGCACTGGAACGTGGTCCGCGGCATCTGAACTCTGTTCAGACATGTCTCACCTGTATGAGCAGGTCAAAGCGGTAATACCAGCAAAAACTATGCGGTTTTTTTTTTTTTTTTTTTTTTATATGCTGAAGGGTTAACGCTCCACCAGGCAGGGTTACCCCAGCGGTATTCAGTCAAAAAATTTAGCTGGTAGAAATAACCCTCAGAGGGGTTAATATTGCAAACTCAACACAATATATATATGTTTGTGAGCCCCAGCCAATTTTATGTCTCTAATGAGACTGCAGCTGCAGGATAGCGATCGCTGCGCTGCGGGGTGAGGAATCAGCACTCACCCAGCTGGCCGTGGTGTCTTATGAGGAGAGGAGCGGTCTGAGGAGCCCAGGAGCCTGTGTAATGGCCGCCACAGTGAGGAAGTCGCAGGAGAAACGCCAGAGCGCGCGTCTTCCTGCTCAGAAGACCGGGAAAAGTTAGGCCACGCCCCCCGCCAGCTCAAATATTGAGCGCGAACTCCCCCGCTCCTGCTCCCTCTCTGTCCTGCAGGTATCTGCCTGCGGACAAAAGATCACCACATCTACTTGTAACAGCGCTGTCACCGCAGCGCTGAAGCACTCACACATTATTATAATAAAAATTGTGTGGAGTACTCACCAGCTTAGCGCCACAGGGACCCTCAGGGGTTTCTGGCGCTATGCCCATGCTTCCCCCCAGGGCGGGAAGCGCAGTGACCCCAGTGTGTGGTTTGCGCCCCCGCCAGGGAAAACTCTCCTCATCCCCCAGGGCCGGCAAGGATTCTGCAGGGACCATTATGTAGTTACAGATCCGCCAAGGGAGAGGCTGGTGAAATACACTGATAACATGTAATAGCGCTGTCACCGCAGCGCTGAAGCATACTGACATACATGTAGTAGCGCTGTCACCGCAGCGCTGAAGCATACTGATATACATGTAATATCGCCATCAGACGCTAAAGCACTCACACATTAATAATAAAATTTTGTGTGGAGTACTCACCAGCCAAAAGCGCCACAGGGACCCTCAGGGGTTTCTGGCGCTGTGCCCATGCTTCCCCCCAGGGCGAGGAACGCAGTGACCGCACGTGTGGTTTGCGTCCCGCCAGGGAAGCTCTCCTCATCCCCCAGGGCCGGCAAGGATTCTGCAGGGACTTTGAGTAAATACAGATCCGCCAAGGGAGAGGTTGGGGTACAGCAGCGCTGGTACCCCTGAGACCTCTAGACCAACTGGTGATCCAAGTCTCCTGTCCGAATATAAAATAATAAAATCTTCTGAGGAGCTGCATTAGCAGCGACCATCCTCTGGACCTCAAATCTTAGACTGGAGCTGAGTAGGAGGAGCCCGAGCTGGAGGGGCCAGCCAGTCAGCACTCTTTTGATCTGAGGTAACATCCTGATCTGGGGCTCCGCCTACCCATCAGTAATGAATACTGTGGCTCTCTTCCTTCCATCTGCAGCTGAAATGAGTGTTCAAACCAAGCAAATGCGCTCGGAGAACCCTTGGTGATCTGCGGTGAACTCACTGAGCTGAACTGCTGTGACTTTTTCTCACGGTGCGGAGGTCACCACAGTTCAGCTGGGAATGCACCTCAATGACCAGCGGCAACTTCAACGAGGTTACCACAGCTCACTGATGCTGCAAAAGCAGCTCATTCACCAGTAGTTCTCAGCCTGGACTGTCACATCTTGGCACCATCCAGGGTGAAAACGATTTATCCCCAGACATGGATTACGGCATGGAACAGAACATCGGACAGGTGAGGGACATTGTTGCTTTTTTAATTTGTGTTTTATTACAGGAGACGTTGGCTATGGTGTTAGGTGAATATAACTATGTTTGTTATTTTTAAATAAAAATGGAAGTGTGTTTTGTTTTGATTTCAAATAAAGGACTTTAAGGGTATGCCACACTAAGCGAGATCGCTAGCGAGATCGCTAACGAGATCGCTACTGTGTCACCATTTATGACGCAGTAGCGATCTCGTTAGCGACTTAGCTGTGTGTGACATGTAGCAGCGATGTGGCCCCTGCTGAGATGTCGCTGATCGCTTATGAACGTTCTGAGCCGTTTTTTGGTCATTGGTGTCCCGCTGGTGAGCCTGAATCGCTGAGTGTGACACCCTTTATGAACGACTTCACCAGCGTCGCAGGTGAGACTAGGTTTTCCCAACGACCGCAGAGGTCGTTATACACATCGCTGATGAGATGTGTTTGGAATCACAGATTGCTGATGAGTTGTGTTTGGAACCTAACTAACGATCACATAGCGATCGCACTAGCGATCTCGTCAGGTTAAGTCGTTGTCGTGATCGCTAGTGCGATCGCTAAGTGTGGCAGTGCCTTTATTCTGGTTGTGTTTTTATTTAGAATATAACTATAAGATTAGCAACAGATAGGTGTCTTATACACGTCTCTCTATTACTAATTCATGGGCCTGATGTCACCTGACAATACAAAGGTGACATCAACCCCACAAATATCAACTCCAGTTGCCACCTCTACATGGCAATAGAAGTGACTTCTCTGGGCAGCTGCTGGCTGCTATTTTTAAGATGTGGGGAGGGGGCAATATCCATGGCCCCTTACCAGCCTGAGAATACAAGCCCCCAGATGTTTGCTTTAGCTAAGCTGGTTGTTAAAAATTGGGGAGACCCCCACGTGTTTTTTTTTTTTTCATTATTTATTTAAATAATTGTAAAAAACAGCATGGGGACCCCTCTATTCATGATAACCAGCCTTGCTGATGCTGACAGCTGAGGGTTGCAGCCCACAGCCGTCAGTTTCGCCTGGCTAGTTATCAAAAATACAGGGGAACCCACGCCGTTTTTTTAATTTATTTATAGCGCAGGCGGCACCTGATGAATACTCCCATGCCGCCTGCTCTCACTGTTAGTAGAGGCAGCAGGTGTAGGCTGATGGGAGTAATAGTCGCATCAGCCGCCACCTGCTGTCGCTGTTTTCAGTTGAATACAACTCTCAACATTCTCCCATGAGTGCACTGATCGCCAGCAGAGCAGGGGAGAATAATGAGAGCCGTCTTCAGCACCGGGCGCAGGGGAACAGTGCTAAATGTACCACTGTTTCCCAGGTGCCGGTACATGTGGGACTGATTCGGCACACAGTTGCCACATGAGCGCCACAAGTATTACACACACGGACACATGGACATAGATATCTTAGGCACTGTTTTTTCCGGTACCGGAAATATCAGGACGTGTGAAATCGGCCTTACAGTACACCTTACAGTACAAGCAAAGTCTATGAGATTTCAGAAATCTAATGCACACATATTGGTTTTTTTCTCCTGACTGATTTGGAAAACTGCTATGTTTTTGCAAACTGCAGCAAGTCACTTCTTTCAGCGTTTTTTCACCCATAAAAAGCAATGGGTAACTGCAAAAACGCAGTAAAAAATGCAGGTGTCAGGTTTTGCTGCATTTTTGGTGCCAAAACCTTAAGGGAGTTGCATATCTTTTTTTGAGGGGCACTAAACTTTATCAGCATGCACAAGAGACAATAAAAACGCAGCTAAAAAACACAGCAAAAAATGCAGCAAAAACTCAGTAAAACCTGCTTTTCTGAAGCGCCTTCTTTACTGCCAAGAGTGCAGGTTTTGCCAGCGGGGAAAACAAAACGCAACGTGTGAACATAGCCTAAGGCTGGTTTCAGACGTCCTTATATTTCTGGTACTGGAAAAACCGGTGCCGGAGATATCAGTGTTCGTGTGTACTACGTGCGGCACACATGTGGCAACCGTGTGCCACCCGTTTGCCGCATCAGTACCACACAGACGGCCGCCGGGGAAGAAGCAGCTACTGTAAGCGCTGTTCCCCGGCAGCTGGTGCTGAAGCCGGCGTCATTCTCCCCTGCTATGCTTGTGAGCAGAGGAGAAGGATGAGGGGTATATTAAAGTCCGAACTACAGCAGATGTCGGATGATGGGGGTAACAGTCTCAAAAGCCCCCACCTGCTGTCGTTCAGACTTTAACATACCGCTCATCATTCTCCTCTGCTTGCAGGATAGCAGGGGAAAATGACAGCCGACTTCAGCACCAGCCGCTTCTTCCCCGGCAGACGTCCGTGCACACGGAGGACAGTGTGCACTGTTCTCCGTGTGCACGTTTTGCAAACTGTGCTGCCAGAAAAAAACTGACCTGTCAGCGTGTTTTGCACATGAACGAACGGTCCGTGAAAACACGCTGACATGTGCATAGACCCATTCATTTGAATGAGTCTACGTGTGTCAGTGTCTCCGGTACGTGCGAAAACTGTCAGTACACATACCGGAGACACTGACGTGTGAAAGCGGCCTAAGTTTTGGTGAATTTTTGATGCTGCATACTTTGGAAAAAATGCATGTAACCTATTTTTACTTAATGGGTGCAGAAAATCTGCAACATCAGAAACTCACCAAAATCTCATAGTGTTCTTAATATGGATCATCACTTCACCTGATCGAGGGACAAGTGATCAGCAAGACTGAATGAATAAGGCCGGCGTCACACTGGCGACAGAATCGGACGACTGCAATGCGATGAAAAATCGTATTGCAGTCTGCCCTATGTTAATCTATGGAGCAGCTCCCAGTATCAGATTTTTTGTGGTCCGTTTTAAACGTCCGTGTGCAATCGCAGCATGCTGTGATTGTCACCGATGGTGGGTCGACTATCGCCAATGCAAGTCTATGGGAGCGATGAAAAATCTGATTACAAACGGACCGCATGTGTGACTTGCGATTAAATCGCATCGGTGTCCTTTAGAAAAGCCGGCAATTCATCCCCGGCTATACTGTAAAATCACACTGACAGCTTTAATAAAGAATAGATATACACACATATATATACATATATATATATATATATATACACACATATATATATATATATATACACATATATATATATATATGTAATTGTGACATGTATATATATATATATATATATATATATATATATATTTATATTTATATTTCCTAGACTTCTACATACTGTAATAGCCGCAAATTCAATTGCCGGCTTCTGTGAAATCACAGAAGCCGACATGAAATGATACATTGTTTCCACACAGTTAACCATGTCATTTCCTGTATTTTGATATTTGTTTAGAACTTACAATTACATGAGTGTATTTGTGCTAAATTTCAGACATGTAGGGGTTAATTAAAGGTGTAAATTCGTTGACAAAAAAATGCGTGGGCTCCCGCTGTATTTTCTCCACCAGACAGACAAAGCAAGTGAGTGGGGCAGATAATAATAGCCTAGGGAGGGTACATTTTTTGTGCCCCCCCTGGCTACTAACATCTGCCCCCAGACACCCCAGAAAGGGCAAATCTATAATTAGATTCGCCCTTTCTGGCACTTTGCCCGTCTATTCCCATTGCCCTGTATCGGTGGCGAATGGGTTAATAATCTCACCTTAATGTCACCTTAGTATTGAAAGGTGACCTTAATGCAGGTTAATAATTGAGAGCTGTCAATTAGACAACTATCAATTATTAATCCTATTGAAGTAAATAAAAAACCACACACACACTTTAAGAATAAATAATTTTAATGAAATAAAAACACATTTTTGACCATCTTTTATTTAAGTCTTAATCCGTTCGAAGCCCTTGTTCTTTTAAAATAAATATAAAATAATAAAACAACATTATTCTTACCTATCTGGCAATCTGTCACGTCCCACGATGTAATCCTTCACAAAGGGTTAACTACTAGCAATCAGATAAGCAGCACAAGTAATCCTGCGTGCTCATCTGATAGCTCCTGAATGAATGAGCTTATCTCCTGCCGACAGGAGAGGATGTGATTAATGAATGAAGCTTAATTGATTGTATCCACTTTCACCTTAGGTCAGGTCACTCAAGTGAAAGTTGTAATAAATCAATTAAGCTCCATTCATGAATCTATTCCTCTCCTTTCGCTGGGAGAGTAACTGATTCATTCAGGGGAATACAGGTCTGAGACAGCATTATTAGCTCTCTGCGACCTGTAACCTGTTAACCCTTTCTGATGGATTACACCGTGGGACCTGACTGTACTTCGGATTGGTAAGAATCATTTTGCTTTTTTATTTTATTTTTATTACAGGAAATGGTTTTAGCAGGAAAATAAAATATTGTCAAAAACTGTGTGATTATTTCATTAAACTTCTTTTTTATTAAACTGTGTGTGTTTGATTTTTCTATCATACAATAGGATTAATAATTGATAGTTGTCTAATTGACAGCTCTCAATTATTAACCTGCCTTAAGGTCACCTTTCAATACTAAGGTGACATTAAGGTGAGATTATTAACCCATTCGCCACCGCTACAGGGCAATGGGAATAGACGGGCAAAGTGCCAGAAAGGGCGAATCTAATTATGGATTTGCCCTTTCTGGGGTGTCTGGGGGCAGATGTTAGTAGCCAGTGGGGGCACAAAAAATGTACCCTCCCTAGGCTGTTATTATCTGCCCCCACTCGCTTGCTTTGTCTGTCTGGTGGAGAAAATACAGCGGGAGCCCACGCATTTTTTTTCAACGAAATTACACCTTTAATTAACCCCTACATGTCTGAAATTTTGCACAAATACACTCAAGTAATTGTAAGTTCTAAACAAATATCAAAATACAGGAAATTACATGGTTAACTGTGTGGAAACAATGTATCATTTCATGTCGGCTTCTGTGATTTCACAAAAGCCGGCAATTGAATTAGCGGCTATAACAGTATGTAGAAGTCTAGGAACTATAAATATATATATATATATATATATATATATATATACACATGTCACAATGACATGTATATATATATATATATATATATATATATATGTGTTCTATGTGTATATATCTATGCTTTTTTTTGTGATTGAAATACTATTCTTTTGGATCCATTATATGTCAGTTTTGCAAGCCTGCGAGAAATTCTCGCAAGTCGGATGAAAATCGGATGTTACAAGGTACACACACATGCGACTAAATCGCATCTTTGAAGGAAAATCGGATGCCAGAAGGATGTGTGATGTTTGCATTTTGATCCGACAATCGACCGTCTAAAACGGACCGATTTTTTGTCGTTGTGTGTGACGCCGGCCTTAGGCTACGTTCCCACAATGAGCTTTTGGCGAGTTTGATATTGCAGATTTTCTGAACCAATCAAGTAAAATAGATTACACTTTTTTTTATTTTAAGTTTGCAGCGTAAAAAAAAAAATCACAATAAACTCATTGTGGGAATGTAACCTAATGGATACAAAGATATATACAATATATATAATATATATATATATATAATATATATATATATATATATATATATATATATATATATATATATATATATATATATATACACACACTGCTCAAAAAAATAAAGGGAACAGTTAAACAACAGAATATAACTCCAAGTAAATCAAACTTCTGTGAAATCAAACTGTCCACTTAGGAAGCAACACTGATTGACAATCAATTTCACATGCTGTTGTGCAAATGGAATAGACAACAGATGGAAATTATTGGCAATTATCAAACAATTATCAAGACACACTCAATAAAGGAGTGGTTCTGCAGGTGGGGACCACAGACCACATCTCACTACCAATGCTTTCTGACTGATGTTTTGGTCTCTTTTGAATGTTGGTTGTGCTTTCACACTTGTGGTAGTATGAGACTGACTCTACAACCCACACAAGTGGCTCAGGTAGTGCAGCTCATCCAGGATGGCACATCAATGCGAGCTGTAGCAAAATTTGCTGTGTCTGTCAGCGTAGTGTCCAGAGGCTGAAGACGCTACCAGAAGACAGGCCAGTACACCAGAAAACGTGGGAGGGGCCATAGGAGGGCAACAACCCAGCAGCAGGACCGCTACCTCCACCTTTGTGCAAGGAGGAACAGGAGCAGCACTGCCAGAGCCCTGCAAAATGACCTCCAGCAGGTCACAAATGTGCATGTGTCTGCACAAATGGTTAGAAACCGACTCCATGAGGATGGTCTGAGTGCCCGACGTCCACAGATGGGGGTTGTGCTCACAGCCCAACACCGTGCAGGACGCTTGGCATTTGCCACAGAACACCAGGATTGGCAAATTCGCCACTGGCGCCCTGTGCTCTTCACAGATGAAAGCAGGTTCACATGTGACAGACGTGACAGTCTGGAGACACTGTGGAGAGCGATCTGCTGACTGCAACATCCTTCAGCATGACCGGTTTGGCAGTGGGTCAGTAATGGTGTGGGGTGGCACTTCTTTGGAGGGCTGCACAGCCCTCCATGTGCTCGCCAGAGGTAGCCTGACTAATGGTACCGAGATGAGATCCTCAGACCCCTTGTGAGACCATATGCTTGTGCGGTTGGCCCTGGGTTCCTCCTAATGCAGGACAATGCCAGACCTCATGTGGCTGGAGTGTGTCAGCAGTTCCTGCAAGATGAAGGCATTGAAGCTATGGCCTGGCCCACCTGTTCCCAAGACCTGAATCCGATTGAGCACATCTGGGACATCATGTCTCACTCTATCCACCAAAGTCACATTGCACCACAGACTGTCCAGGAGTTGGTGGATGCTTTAGCCCTGATCTGGGAGGAGATCCCTCAGGAGACCGTCCGCCACCTAATCAGGAGCATGCCCAGTTGTAGGGAGGTCATACAGGAACAGGGAGGTCATACAGGCACGTGGAGGCCACACACACTACTGAACACCATTTTGACTTGTTTTAAGGACATTACAATCCACTTTAATTTTGTGGGTGACTCCAAATCCAGGCCTCCATTGGTTAATAAATTTGATTTCCATTGATGATTTTTGTGTGATTTTGTTGTCAGCACATTCAACTTTGTACAGAACAAAGTATTCAATGAGAATATTTCTTTCATTCAGATCTAGGATGTGTTATTTGAGTGTTCCCTTTATTTTTTTGAGCAGTGTATATTAAAAAAAAAAACTTTTTTTTAACATCAGTTTGTGCGAACAGTGAACACAACCATCCAGAGATATGCACTTTTTTTTTCCTATTGACACCGACCTTCACTGCATAATACAAATTGGCATGTTATAAGCTAATGGTCGCCAGAAAATAATAAAAAAAAAACAGTACATCCTGCCAGACAGAGAAAAAAAAAAAGAAAAAGTCTACTCGGAGAGGACACAGGAAAGGATTCATTGTGATTGAATGTGCGTCAGAGAGAAAAGATAGCGACTGCATCATAAAAACTCTTTATAGCCATTAAGGTGCGGAGGGGCAGTTAGCAGTCGTCAGGGAACATCCAGGGACTCGTGATTAATAACAAGAAAGGATATGCAGGCATTTAACAGCGACACTGGGAGAGAAGGTGACTATCTGCAGGAGGAGAACAGGCACCATTTCCCAGCTGTCACAGCTCCTGTCTGACCTTTCACCCTCCCCCTATGACTTCCAAGGATGTCATAGTCTTCCTCAAAGTCTTTTAATGAGCATTTACATAAAAGAAAAATCTACACAGACAGAAAGGGCAAAAACAACAACGAGAATATTTGCCATATACCACATAAGGCAAAATTATGTATCACCTGATTATTATTTAGAGCCAAAAATATTTCTGCAACTCTAACTATAAAGAGCACTTTAAAAAATGTATTTCTATTGGCCACCTTGAGGGGCGCTGCATGACACGGAGATTCCCACATCGGTGTCCAATGCGCCATGCACTAACCCTCCTTCAGGCAGTCCTCCAGGCAGTGGATAAAGATGACCATACACCTCTGGTGCCCCCCCAACATCACTAGGCCTAAGACATCACGGGGTGAGGGCTATTAATCAGAAAAGGCTCCCAGGATGTTGTCATTCCAGTGGCAGCCAAAAAAGTTTGCAGGACGCTTGGCACCAATGTGGATGCAAGAATAGGATCCCGGAAGTCTATAACCATTAATTACCTATTCAGTTCCCTGTTCCTGCAGCCATGACATAACTTCTCAAAATGTAAAAGACCATTACTGACCTCAGTGGTGACATTTGCATGACCGGATCGTGGCCAACGAGTAATTTTCTGCACGATCATGAGCGGCCATTAATCGCGCTGGTTATGTTGGCATTAGCGAATACATAATCTGTTGAGACCCATAGACCATATCATTCAAGGAAAAAAATATTCCAACTCCCCAACCGGTTGTTTGTAGGAGCGGATCCGTCCACACAAGCTCTCATGTATGTTGGGGGACAATTTTGGTCTCCTATCAGAGAAATCAAGTTTGGATTTTGTTTCCCCGAAAGATAAATAGCGCTGCTGGCAACCGCTTATCCCCTATTGGAATAACATTCCAGTTCAGGGAGAAGATCGCTTTCTGCCCAAAACTATCCTTCTGCATCTGCTATCTTCTGTGTGTGGCCGCTTTATCTCTTCCTCTCAGTGTCAGCCTTCACAAATAACCTCTGGATAAAAATGCTGAAAACGGAGGCATCCGACACACTTTACAAATGCCTTCCGATCTGAAGGCCGCGCGCTCGCTCGAATAATCAGCGGGGAGATGTCATTTTAATGCATCTTTCAATCATCTGGCGCACACGTATCATTATCACGTCTGATCAGCACTCATTTTTAGTGATGGTGAATCGATCCTCCTGATTTGCCGATTTAGCAGTCGATAGAATACAATGGGCGAATTGATTTGTGAAATGTCTGCGTCAATTAGGAAAGAGGGAACAAGAGGTTGGCGAAGCATTTTGATTTTTATAGATGGCAGATAGAAAATGGGCCAACTGCTTTACTACCTATGAAACATTTCTATCGTGAAGTCCCAGCAATTGCCAGGATATTCCATACATTTTCTAACACAGATAGAGTAATCTAAAATTAATGAAATCCAGGAAGGAAAACTATACAGATATAGCCAACAAAATGACTTTGATGGATTTGGACCAAAATTTGAGTAGAGCACATCATTCTTGTCTTAAATTCTTCATGGCTTTTGCACCATTTTTCCGCCAGTTTTAAAAATCATTTTCGGTTTGTGCAACAGTGGTTTTCATTATTCAGATGTTAGTTTGCCAATTTCGTCATTTGGAGCTTTTCGAAATGTTAATTTGTTGCAATACAAAATCAAATTTTTTTTGCGCAGTTGAAATCTTGTGCAACAGTTTAAAGTTTATTAAAAGAATTGTGCAAGATTTTACGGTACCTTAAAAAGGCCAGAAAAATAGGCCATATTTTAACTTTCACCAAATATTGTGCTCCATTTCGATGAATCTGGATAATCAGTGAAAACAGAAAGACAAGGCAGAAAACTGAAATTAAAGGTTCACTCACATTAGAGCAGAAATCGGACGAGTGCAATGCGAGAAAAAAAAAAACGCATTGCACGCTGCCCTCTGTGAGACCCGGCGACTGATTGATGAGCAGTATAGTTAATGACAACATCACTGCTCTTCGGAGCCGCAGGTCCTCGCGGAGCGCAGCATGAACAGAGAGTGGCTGTTCTTAATAGCCTATGGAAACTCAGAACAAGTCTCCATAAACTTTTAGAAAAATATTTAGACTTGAGAGTCCTCAGTGGTTGATACCTTTTAATGGCTAACTGAAAAGATGGTAACAAATTGCAAGCTTTCGAGACTACTCCGGTCTCTTCATCAGGCAAAGATGAAGAGACCGGAGTAGTCTCGAAAGCTTGCAATTTGTTACCATCTTTTCAGTTAGCCATTAAAAGGTATCAACCACTGAGGACTCTCAAGTCTAAATATTTTTTTATCTACTGGCTAACACAATACTAAGATATACATCTTTCCTATATCATAAACTTTTATTGATGGAACCTGGGAACGTTGTGGGAAGCGCTGAACTATGTCAGACCTACGTGGGAGCCTTATTTTCTCATTGGTAAACGTGGGACAGTGTCTGCTTTTTGCTCCTCTCTTTTTATGTTTTTTCCATTTGTGGACTACTTCATATTCCCTGGACTACATCAGACTTGGAGGAGTTGTTATTTAAATAAATTGGTGACCCAGCAAAATTGTCGGGGAGTGTTCATTCAAATAAATTATTTTTTTGTGTGTATGTGTTTTTTATATTACTGGGTTAGTAGTGGGGGTGGCTGATAAGACACCTCTCCATTACTAACACCGGGGCTTGATGCCATCTGTGATTTTTGGCAAATCACAGCTGACATCAACCCCATGCTCCATGTCCCCCGCTTCAAATGCATCTAACTACCCACCGCACCAGGACAATCAAGATGTGTGAGGCAAAGCACCAGAATTGGTGCATCTAATGTGACGCGCCACTTCTGGGGCAGCTGCTGGCTGCTATTTTAAGGCTGGAAGGGCACAATAACGAGGGACCTTCCCAGCCTGATAATATCAGATCACAGCGGTCTGCTTTTCCTTTGCTGGTTTCATTTATTTATTTGGCCTAAAAAGCTGTAGAATAAACTACACATGAAAGGCACTAAAGGGAGCACATTTATAATATGTAGGGGGCTTGTGAAATCATATATCTGCAGGATATCTATCTATCTAATATCTTTCTATCATGTATTTATATCTATATATAAGATTGCTTTATTAGTTTTGCAAACTAGCTTTAAGTTATATAGAGCATTATCGTATGTAAAAGATGATGTTAAAAACGTATTGCACACAGATGTCATACAGATGTAAAGTAAAAAAAAAATAAATCGGAATCTCACATAGCACTCGCATGACATATGGAATGACATACACATGACACTCGTCCAACTTTTCAGGATAAACATTGGAGCAATTTTTATATGTAGATGTGAGCAAGCCCTCAATGTGTTATCCATTTTTAGGAAAGTGGACCATAAACTCTGTAAAATACTTAGAAAACCAAACACAGCAGGTGCTCGCCCTCCCTGGGTCAAGCGACGTGTGTCTGTCACTGCTCCAGTATAGACATTTTGGCTGCAGCAGTAACGTCACGTCATCTGCGCACGTCGACTCACCGCTGCAACTAATCACTGAGCTCAGCCTATGCCTTTATGACTGACCTAATCATCTAGGGTATGTTCACACGGGGTGGATACGCTGTGGATTTTCCATCCAGATTTGGCACAATTTTTGACGTGTTTTATGCATATTCTTTTCTGTACAGTTATTATACGCCGTGCGATAGCTCTTTGTATGATGTATATTACATACGCACAAGGCACACACACACACTTATTATGAAGGCCCTCAGCTTCTACCTCCCTGGGTTGCAGGAGGAGGTCAGAACAGCTGCATCCCCAGCTGTGACATCTGGAGATGGGCTGAAATGGAAAGGTTCCCCAGTCAGGGCTCGTCAGGCTTTAATTGATCCCAGCGCTGCGCGTCCCTCATCGGCAGCAAGCTGTGAAGAGCGTGCGGAAGCAGAGAAAGGAAAAATAACAAGCAAAGCACTGCTTCCATGTTAACTCCTTCCATGCTGGAGATGCCTGCGGTGAGACTGATGAGAGTTTTTCCACCACAGCTCATCGTTTGATGAGAGAATGATATAGCGGGTAATTTTTTGGATGATTTCAGAAAAAAAAAAAAAAAGATGGCCAAATGTGGCTTATTTACCGTATTTGACTACCGATCAAACAATTGGTCCATGAAGTCTGTGGAGAGATATCAAAAACC
The DNA here is from genome assembly GCA_033576555.1 of Oophaga sylvatica. Classification (NCBI taxonomy): domain Eukaryota; kingdom Metazoa; phylum Chordata; class Amphibia; order Anura; family Dendrobatidae; genus Oophaga; species Oophaga sylvatica. Next base: position 360,859,823 of record JARQOD010000003.1, on the reverse strand, counting down.
ATGTTCATAGCAGAGGCAAGCATCATAGGTGCAACCTTGTCAACCGCACAAAGGCCCAAGAGATAAAGGGTCTACGAAAACCTCCAATGGAGCAAGCAGCATCTGTCAAATACTCATAAAGGGTAGATTATGATGAACTATTGGACTGTAAAGGGGCCCATATACTGTTCTTGAATGAGGCGTGGGGTTGGCCTTCTTCCGTGTGCGTCAGCCCATGGTGACCCATCTAGTGCCAAGGTCATGAGGGTCTGGGAACAGAAAGGCGTCACACCACTTTAGGTGTCTGGGAGCGATGTCTTTGTGAATGGTCATTAAAGGTCATTAGTTTGTGGAAGCGGTAATCACAACGGAGCCACCATTGTGCTGTAATGAAAGCGCTCCGTCTATCCTCAAGGCCTACCCGTGCTGCTGCTGCCGTGTTATATTTTGATCAGTCATTCATGAGATACATCATGATTACACTCTCTAATTGCAGCGTCTCATTAAGCCCCGGCATCTACTCTTTTTTTTCATGTTTATAAGATTAACAGAGTCATTATAGCGTTACGTCGTTTACCGGCATCATTTAATAGTAATATGCTGACCTAAGACAATATATGCAAAATTACAGGGCAACTCTATTCAAGATGCATCTCGAGCTCTAACGAGAGGCCTAATCCTAATCTAATCCTCAGCAGAGCAGATAAAAGGAATCAGGATAGTAAGCGTGATATTTTTTATTTTTATTTTAAACTTTATTATCAGGGCAGTCACCATCAGATCTATAAGATCAACTTTCCCCATTCTGCATATACCGTATATTTTTTTTATATTGACCTTTATTATCAGTGCAGTCACCACCAGATCTAACAGATCAACTTTCCCCATCCTGCATATATTAAGACTCCAGAGTCATGGAGCCTATGAATTAGTATTTGGATGGAAGTTGTAACCTTTTTTTCCCTAGGTCTGCTTTGACCGATGTGGAGCTGTGAAAATCATGAGCGGTCCCCTGCATTTACTTAGGAAATGCTGCCCCGGGGTGAGATTAAAAGAAAAACCCTGTGCGACCCACTACTGGGAGACCAAAGCCCGTAACATTTTCCATATGTGACGGAAATCCTGCCATCCAGACTGTGATCCCTGCGCCACCCCCTGCACCATAAACCACCCTGCGCTTAAGTCTCACAGATAATAAATAATGGTTTCCTCCTTGTAAAAGCCGCTGCTAAGAATTTTCATAGGACATTAAAAACAAGGAGATATTCGTTTTCACCGTGTGGTATTCCGATACGGGAGGGAAAGGAATATCGGAGAGGATCTGTGGACCCTGGTAAGAAAATGAAGAATTTTCGACTCCAAACCAGACCGGTGTTTTTTTTTTTCTTGCTTATTGCATCTTAAAGAAATTTAGTAGATGACAACTACCTACAGTCTCCAAATAACACGTTGGTAAAAAAAAAAAAGATTTATTAGTTCACGTTAAACACTCCAGTTCCTTATAAACCATAGACTGCACTTATCATCATGCAGAGTGATGGACCAATTAGGAGAAGACCATCTGTAAAGTGACTAACCTCTCTGAAGAATGACGTTCCCATAAATCGCCTGCAAAGTAATTCCTAAAACCCGCACAATCCACTGCAAAAGGGCAAAGCCAATTGGGCTACAAATGACAAGTCCGTCTAGGTATAGACCTGGTTGTCGGTCCAGATGGGTTGTTAAAAGGCCAAGATGGACTGATGTGTCACTTTGTTGTAAGACATCTTTGCCACAATTTTTTTTATTTAGAGGGTTTGTCCACATGGAGATCTTAAAAAAAATAAAAAAGCTAAGAATGGATAAAAAAAAATAAATAATAGAAGCAATGCCACCATTCTCCAATCCCCCGTCATTCACTTTTTGGGCTGTCCTCGCAATGATATCCAGAGACATATGACCACTGCTGACAATCACTTGATGAGGCGGATCCCTTCTGCAGCCAATGATTGGCTGAAAAGTCTTCTTCTGTGTGTTGAGAATGACCAAGGAACTAGAAACCATTGAGAAGAGTCCGACCGGAAGCGACAGGACAGGACACTTTTGGGCAACTTTTATGTAAAATGTGAAGTATGAAACTAGCTTCAGACAAGAAGGTTGCTTGTCACTATTGTCACCCACAAAAATGCTAAAACATAGGACAAATTTGCCCAATCATGGGCAGATCTACCAGGTGTGACAGAAAGAATAGTGCACGATGATGGAAGTTGTGCTTTATACTTCATGAACACCACTATTGGTGGATGGAATATTTAGGTACGGTATTCCTGGGATTCATTGCATGACAAATCTGGCACAACGTTATTATGGCTTCCATTATGAAAAAAAAACATAAAAAAAAAAAAATGTGAATAGAGGAATAGACAAGAAAAAGGACCAGCACATCTAAGCTAGTGTGAATAGACACCAACCAAAGAAAGTATACAAATTAAAAAGATTAAGGTATGCACCATAACTTACCAAGAGTGATTACTCTAGAGCAGTGTTTCTCAACTCCAGTCCTCAGGACCCACCAACAGGTCATGTTTTCAGGATTTCCTTAGTATTGCACAGGTGATAATTTTATCACCTGCTCAAGCATTAATTCCATCACCTTTGCAATACTAAGGAAATCCTGAAAACATGACCTGTTGGTGGGTCCTGAGGAATGGAGTTGAGAAACACTGCTCTAGAGCATAGGAACTGCATTGCTGCATAGAAAAAAATGAATTGTAGCATAAATTGTAGGCTTTTTGCCCAAGAGAGGTGACATAACAGGATAGAGACCCAATTGATGAAGGACACCGAGACGTGGTAATTGGGCATACATATATTTGCCAATCTATGCGCTAAGAGCCTTCAATTATTCATAGCAATTTTTGCAGATACATATTTCATATATACATCATATAGCGCTTTTTTCAATTTTTTTCTATGCAGCAATGCAGCTCCTATGCTCTAAAGTAATCATTCTTGGTAAGTTATGGTGCAAACCATAATCTTTTTGATTTAGAGCCTTAAAGGAGTCGTCCAGGACTTCTATATTGATGGCCTACCCTTAGGGAAAGCTTTCATTATCTGATCAGTAGGAGTGCGATATCCGGCACCCCTGCCGATCAACTTTTCCCAATGCAAACTGGTGAGGTATTAACTACCATAGGACAGGTGATAACGTACTGAAGACTAAAGCTACTTGGCAATCCACAGACAACATATGGAGAATTGGCATGACTGCTCGACTGCCACATCATAAAGACCGGGTCCTGCACTGCCTAGTTCTTAGGATTGATGGCGACTGCGGAGGTGGGACCCTGAGCAATCAGCAAGTTATCAACTATCCTATGACAACTTCTTTAGCGAAGCATAAAGGCACAACAACCATGTCACAGCCAGAGAATTGCTGGTGTTCTGATCACTCTCGGAGCCTGCTACATGCCCATTATGCTGGTTAACGTAGGGTTACGATGTATTTACCTTGGACGCTAACGGCCAGTTTGTCGAGTGTGCGCGCACCCTTAAGACCCTTCATTGCAGGACATTGCATTGGCATCTTTGGTAGCTTCTAGGATCAACAGTATGCAAAATACAATCCTTTTTATCTCCACTTGATTTTTAAATTTTCAATTTAGAAACCAAAAATTGCAACAATGTATGGGGCATGGGGCATATTCCAAAGTACCCATCTGCAAAGTGTCTCATGATGGCAAATACACTTGTAAGTTCAATAATCCTGATTCATTACAGTCATGCCTTTTAAATAAAGTATTATCAACCGAGGACAAAGCGCCATCAACAAAAGTACAAGCCGCTGTTGAAGGGAAGATAGAGACACAATGGCTGAAAATAACCATCTTCAGAACCAAAGCAAAAGTGCTACACAAGCGCCCAGAGCGGCACCTATGCAGTTAAAGTAATAAATCTTTGTGGCAGGAATATCTCCGGCTTCTCCACTATAAATTTAGAGGCATTAAATAGCTTATCCGAATCACAGTACATCACAAGAGTGACGGTAATGATTTCGGAACATGCCGATTTAACACTTTTTTATTTACAGGGCAAGTAGCAAGCATCCGTAATGGTTCCCCTGCCAATGTGCATGCTCGCAGGGCTTTCAGAAAAACTGACTTGGCAACCTGTAGAATCAGAATGCCCTTCTCATATCTGTAGAAGGGGCTTCCTCTTCAAAAGAGACCACCATATATTTAAAGAAACAGTATCAGCAAAACGGACAAACTAGGGGAGATTTATTATGCAAAACGCATCAACACCAAGGCTCAATTTGTGCCGAAAAACACGAAACTCAGACATGCCTTGCACCAGATTATATGATTTCTCCTTTTTTTTGTATCTTGCTAGTTTTGTTGTTTCTTAAAGAGTAACCACCCCCCAAAAAAAGTTATGCTCAGGAGTTTACTATGAAGTTGTACAACCAATGTGGCCGCTATTTCAGCTCCATTCACATCTATCCCAGATTCCTGAAGAACAATTCTACCTAGTTATCTAATGACACATTCCTTATCCATAAACCCATGGCTCCCCCCAAAAAAACTAAAATATAAGTGGATCAATGACCCATATTTCCACCTACCCATGATTAAAGCATAAAATATGACAGCCTGAGTAATACTGACGATGCCATTTATAACTGTCATGTAAACTTACAGAAATGTCATAATTTGGTTTCTGCTTGTCACTGCAGCCCTCACACGTCTTTGCCCTCTCCCCTATCTCCTGTAAAGGGATCGAAGCCTTGCCTAACACACCTTTGGGATTTTCCTGCAAATTACATTATTTTATTTGATCAGTTGGAAGACAAATTGATTTTCTTGGGCAAATAATGAACATTTATGGTTATTTTTCCAGCGGGCTTCTTTGATTTTTTATATACAGCTCTGGCAAAAATTAAGAGACCAGTGCACAGTTTTATAAAAATCAGCTTCTCTACATGTCTGACAGCCATTCTATTGCAATGTCTGTTGAATTCCAACTAGAGTACACCTCATTCTACTTAATGTGCTTCTGATTAGGTGATCACCTGAAACAAATCTTGTTTAATGAAGGAAAGTGTAAAAAACACTGCTGTGGTGTTCACAATCCTCTGGATGGCAAAATAAGTGCTAGTAATATCCCAAAAGTAATAAGAATGAAAAAATAACTTTTAACCATGCCAAAGGAGTTGAAAAGAAAAATCTTGAGTGAGGAAAAGAAGGGCTCAATTCTGGCTCTACTAGCCGAGGGATACAGTGAGCGTCATGTTGCCTCCATCCTTAAAATTTCTAAGATGCCAGTCAATTACAACAAGGTCAAGCAGCAGACATTGGGGACAACAAAGCTACAGACCGGCAGAGGATGAAAACGACTCTCCACTGACCAGGATGACTGTCATCTTATTCGAATATCACTAAGCAACCTCAGGATGACAGCAAGTGACCTACAAAAGGAATGGCAAATGGCAGCTGGGGTGAATTGCATGGCAAGAACAGTTCGCAACAGGCTCCTAGAGGCAGGGCTCAAGTCATGTAAATCTAGAAAAAAGCCTTTCATCAATGAGAAGCAAAGGAGAGCCAGGCTGAAGTTTGCCAAAGACCATAAGGATTGGACCATAGAGGACTGGAGCAGGTAATCTTCTCTGATGAGTCTAATTTTCATCTTTGCCCAACACCTGGTCGTCCAATGGTTAGTCGGAGACCTGGAGCAGCGTACAAGCCACAGTGTCTTGCACCCACTGTGAAATTTGGTGGAGGTCCGGTGATGATCTTGGGATGCTTCAGCAAGTCTGGAATTGGACAGGTTAATCTTTGCGAAGGACGTATGAATCAAGCCGCATACAAGGTTATCCTGGAAAAACAGTTGATTCCTCCTGCTCAGGCAAATGTTCTCCAACTCTGAGGACTGGTTTTTCCAGCAGGACAATGCGCCATGCCACACAGCTAGATCAATCAATGTGTGGATGAAGGACCACCACATCAAATCCCTGTCATGGCCAGCCCAATCTCCAGACCTGAACCCCACTGAAAACCTCTGCATTGTAATCAAGGGGAAGGTGGATAGTCACAAATCATGAAACAAAGAAGAACTGCTTACATTTTTGTACCAGGAGAGGCATAAAATCACCCAAAAGCAGTGTGAAAGACTGGTGGAAAGCATGCCAAGACGCATGAAAGCTGTCATTAAAAATCATGGTTATTCTACAAAATAATGATTTGTGAACTTTTCCTCAGTTAAAACATTAGTATTGTTGTTTCTAAATGATTATGAACTTGTTTTCTTAGCATTATTTGAGGTCTGCAAGCACTGCATTTTTTTGTTATTTGGACCATTTCTCATTTTCTGAAAATAAATACAAAATTTATTGCTTGGAAATTCGGAGACATTGTCAGTAGTTTATAGAATAAAAGCGCAATTTACATTTTACACAAAAATATACCTATAAAAAGAGAAAAATTAGACAAACTGAAAATTTTGCAGTGGTCTCTTAATTTTTGCCAGAGCTGTATATATTATATACAACAGCAGTCAGTGGAAGATATCCTGACCTTATTATTTACATGGGCATATTATTATAATCATTTATCATCACATGGATTGTTACATTATCCTTTGTGTGCAATTGGGGTTTTCTGCAAATACAGGTCCTTCTCAAAAAATTAGCATATAGTGCTAAATTTCATTATTTTCCATAATGTAATGATTACAATTAAACTTTCATATATTTTAGATTCATTACACACCAACTGAAATTTGTCAGGTCTTTTATTGTTTTAATACTGATGATTTTGGCATACAACTCCTGATAACCCAAAAAACCTGTCTCAAAAAATTAACATATTTCAACCATCCAATAAAATAAAAGTGTTTTTTAAAAACAAACAAAAAAAACATCAAATAATAAAGTTCAGTTATGCACTCAATACTTGGTCGGGAATCCTTTTGCAGAAATGACTGCTTCAATGCGGCGTGGCATGGAGGCAATCAGCCTGTGACACTGCTGAGGTGTTATGGAGGCCCAGGATGCTTCGATAGCGGCCTTAAGCTCATCCAGAGTGTTGGGTCTTGCGTCTCTCAACTTTCTCTTCACAATATCCCACAGATTCTCTATGGGGTTCAGGTCAGGAGAGTTGGCAGGCCAATTGAGCACAGTAATACCATGGTCAGTAAACCATTTACCAGTGGTTTTGGCACTGTGAGCAGGTGCCAGGTCGTGCTGAAAAATGAAATCTTCATCTCCATAAAGCATTTCAGCCAATGGAAGCATGAAGTGCTCCAAAATCTCCTGATAGCTAGCTGCATTGACCCTGCCCTTGATGAAACACAGTGGACCAACACCAGCAGCTGACATGGCACCCCACACCATCACTGACTGTGGGTACTTGACACTGGACTTCAGGCATTTTGGCATTTCCTTCTCCCCAGTCTTCCTCCAGACTCTGGCACCTTGATTTCCGAATGACATGCAAAATTTGCTTTCATCAGAAAAAAGTACTTGGGACCACTTAGCAACAGTCCAGTGCTGCTTCTCTGTAGCCCAGGTCAGGCGCTTCTGCCGCTGTTTATGGTTCAAAAGTGGCTTTACCTGGGGAATGCGGCACCTATAGCCCATTTCCTGCACACGCCTGTGCACGGTGGCTCTGGATGTTTCTACACCAGACTCAGTCCACTGCTTCCTCAGGTCCCCCAAGGTCTGGAATCGGTCCTTCTCCACAATCTTCCTCAGGGTCCGGTCACCTCTTCTCGTTGTACAGCGTTTTCTGCCACATTGTTTCCTTCCAACAGACTTCCCATTGAGGTGCCTTGATACAGCACTCTGGGAACAGCCTATTTGTTGATAGATTTCTTTCTGGGTCTTACCCTCTTGCTTGAGGGTGTCAATGATGGCCTTCTTGACATCAGTCAGGTCGCTAGTCTTACCCATGATGGGGGTTTTGAGTAATGAACCAGGCAGGGAGTTTTTAAAAGCCTCAGGAATCTTTTGCATGTGTTTAGAGTTAATTAGTTGATTCGAAGATTAGGGTAATAGGTCGTTTAGAGAACCTTTTCTTGATATGCTAATTTTTTGAGACAGGTTTTTTGGGTTATCAGGAGTTGTATGCCAAAATCATCAGTATTAAAAAAATAAAAGACCTGACAAATTTCAGTTGGTGTGTAATGAATCTAAAATATATGAAAGTTTAATTGTAATCATTACATTATGGAAAATAATGAAATTTAGCACTATATGCTAATTTTTTGAGAAGGACCTGTAAGTCTTAAAGGTTATAGACACCTTTAAAATGATTTTTGCATTGGTTACCTTTCATAAAAAATTGCAATCTTCATTCTTAGACCTGTAGTTTGCAATCTTATTCAAGTTTTGGATTTTTCTCTTCTGGGAGTGTCTCTCTCAGTAAGTTAGAGTGGATGTGAAGTGTATTTGAATCTAGGATTCTGCTGTCATCATTGGTTAATATATCAGCACAGCTTCTATCCTGCTCTTATGTCCTTTTCATGCCCTTTCCTCCGTTTCCATAATTTGTTTTCTCTGCCCTGTGAGAAACTTTCTTCCTTGTTCACATTTTGAAGATCTGTATATAACCTTCTCCTTTTTAGACCTTGGTGATCTGTGTACCCTGCTACTATCTTTAACACTAAGAGAATGGAAGGAAAAGCAGAGAAAATAATCAGAATTTAGCAGGGTTTGCATGAGTTTCAAAGCACTTAGATAAATTAAGGACTTGGAGATACTATATAGCAACAAATTGTTAGATAGTTTGCAACAAAGACCATTTAGAAATGTGCTTGGTTTTCCATTTAGGAAGCAAATGAACAATAAGAAAAAAAATATCTGTCTGAATATGTACAGATACATTAAAGGGAAAATGTCAGCAGTTTTTGCTATGTAATTTGAGAGCAGCATGATGTAGGAGCTGAAAGCCTGAGTGATGTGTCACTTTCTGGGCTGTGTTGCGGTTTCGATAAAATCAGTATTTTATCAGCAGGAGATAATCACTACAGGACTAGATGTCTCATACCTTTTACTCCAGCCACACCCCCACCACTGAATAACAGCTTTTTATCAATCTACATTGTACTCAGAAAGCTACCAAATAGTGGTGTGGGCGGGGTTATACAGGGCTCAGCATTCCAAGCTCTGCAGCTGAACAATCTGTCAATGTGTCAAAGTGACAGCAAGCAGACCAGGAAGTGATACATAGCTGGAATCAGGTTTCTGTCCCCAGATCATGCTGCTGTCTGAATACATAGCAAAAACCTGCTTGCAGATTCCCTTAAGGAGGTCTGTAACAGAATTTCACAATACAAGACTGGTTTACTAACTTTGTAAATCCATGTCAGAACGGCTGTATAATCCCGATATTAAAATATGCTTTTCGTTTGTCCAGTTAAAGAGGTTGAGAGCTTATTAGTCAAAGTGTATCCAGACTCTGCCCACCCAACCTGACTGACCACTGCAGCCTATACTGAGCAGTGTGAGACCTCAGCAGCAAAAGGGAGGAGGGACACTGAGGATCTGTCAATAGGCTAGATGGGAAGAAGCTCAAAGTATTAAACAACCATTCCAACGTGGATTTTCACAGTGAGTACACCAGCCTCATCAAGAGCTGTATAATAGTGTAATCTGGTGACAGATCCACAGCTAGCCCAATCCGCCTTGGAGGGATCTGATCTGAGTCATGGTATACACACAGCTCTTCGGTAGTGTTTCCTGTTTTGAAGAAAGTAAATTTCAGCTACATAGAAAGAAGAAAGCCTAAACATTTCTTATCAATGCTGGTCCCATGTCACATCTCGAAGCACATGAAGGGTGCCAGGGTGGGTGATCTCCTACAAACTTTAGAACAAAAAGAAGCTTTTGGCTGGCTGTGGTTCTCAAAAAAATAAATAAATAAATAAATCACTCGCCCATTAATTTTTCCCCCATTTCTCAGAAAGGGTCTACAGTTTTCATTTCGTGCAGATGCCACACACTGACCCCGGTTGGCTCACCCCTTCTTCCACCTTTGACCTGCTGTAAACACTAATGAGGATACCACTGCAGTGATGACAAATTCACTTCTGGACTATTGCTGGGGGATCGTAGGAGCACACTGCCTAGGTTATGTGCATGGGACACTTTTATCAGACAGATTTCATTGTTAAAAAAAAAAAAAAGTAAAAAAAACAGTATCATTTTACACGTTTTTCTACCATTCGAAAAGGTCCTACAATCATCGTATTTCTATTTGTATGATGTTTATATGGCACCTTCTAATCATTACAGGTTATCTATACAACTAAGCTTTAGCTGAATCGACAGACCTGTAATACTAGTCTTATGTGGTGCGTAAAGGTACTGCCACACTAAACAATCCCGCTAGCGATCTCGTTAACGTCGCATACTAATGAGATCGCTAGCGTGATTGTTATAATATCGCTAGTAGCTGCCTAATTTAGCGATGTCGTTAAGGACGCTATCGCGGTTAGCGATCTCCTTAACGACTTTGGCGGTACAAAAACACCGCACATCGTTAACAAAAAGGTGCCACACTCAGCGATATATGCTCACCAGCGGGACGCCAACGATAAAAATAGGGTCCAGAACGATGTGAACGATGAACGAGATCACAGCAGGGGCCACGTCGTTGCTACATGCCACACACACCGGCGTCACTAACGAGATTGCTAAATAGTGACGTTTTTTAGCGATCTCGTTAGCGACGCTGTTTAGTGTGGCATACCCTTTAGGTCAAGTTGGTCATACACATCAGAAAATTTTGGCCAAGCCGACCGAATTTGGCATTATTCACTGAGATACAAATATTTATTGGGGTAGTTCGACTGTCTGGATTTCAACGAGATAAAATCATTGTTCCCCAGCAAATAAGCTTCATCACCCTCTCCAAATTAAAATACACAGCCATTTTTGGTGAGACTTATTATTATTACCATCATCATAAATGGGTATTATCAGACAGTGCTTGCAAAAACAAGCAATTTTGCAATTTACCACTTGTTAAAAATTTTAGCCATTCTTGAATTATTAGCCTTTTTCTTTCTTTTTCAGTTTATTTACAGCTTGTTGCCTTGGAGACCGACCACCGCTGCTAAGTAGCAGAACATGTGCATTACTTACATACAAATACTCTTTTGTATTGAGCTTGTAAGCTATCCCGGATCACTGAAGCGCGTTGTTACCACCCAATCCAGGCCAGCTTCAGTGCAGTTCTTACAAGCTAGAAAGAAGCGGTGGTCAGTCTCGAGACAACAAGCTGTAAACAAAAGTGTTAATATCTCAAGAACGCTGCAAATTTTATTAAGATGTAAATTGCAAAAGTCCTTGTTTTTTACAAGTACTGTGCAAAATTATCCAGATATGAAGATGGGAATAATACTTTAAGGCCCCCAGTACACATTAGATAGCTATCTCTCCCAACTACACAGGAATGCTCGGCTCAGCCAAGAGTATCTTGTGTTCTCCATGAGAAAGTCTCTCTCGAATCATCTGGTATGTGCACACGTTGCAGATTAGGGTGCAGAATTTTCTGCAGAGAATCCGCATCTCTTGGCAGAAAACACAGGAAAAAACGCTTGCGTATTTCCTGGTGAATTTATGCAGATTCCTTGCGTATTGTAATGTGTTTTTGATGTGCGGATTGTCAGTGTGGACAATTTTGTCCATTGCTGTGTGGGGGAGAGAGGGAGAGAGAGAGAAAGAGAGAGAGAGACAGAGTGGGGGGGGGGAGAGAGGGAGAGAGAGAGACAGAGAGAGGGGGTGGAGAGAGAGACAGAGAGGGGGGGAGAGAGGGAGAGAGAGAGACCAGAAAACGGTGCTGCGGATCCACAAAAAGAATTGACATGCTGCGGAAAATAAACCGCTGCAAATCTGCGCTGAATTTTACGCAGCATGTGCACAGCAATTCTTATTTTACCATTGACTAACATTGGCAGTGCACTACACTGCAGATTTGATGCAATTCTGTGCATCTAAAACCGCTGCGGAGCCGCATCAAAATACCCTTAGAGGTTTGTTCTCCGCCAATCAAAACAATGGGACAATTGAATTACTACAACCACTTATCCTGATTGGCCCCAAGGGGTCAGTTGAGGGGTCCTTATACACATGAAATGGTGGGCTGATCCCAATAAAATCAGCGGCTTTGGACGACTTATCAAATATGCATTGAAAATGAGTGGCCAGTATAAACGACTGTAATGGCGAATAAGGAGTAAAGGTACTGCCACACTAAACAATCCCGCTAGCGATCACGATAACGACGCATACTAATGCGATCGCTAGCGGGATTGTTTCTATATCGCTAAGTGCGGCCGCATTTAGCGATATAGTTAACGACGCTATCGCCGTTAGCGATCTTCTTAACGACTTTAGCGGTACAAAAGTACCGCTAAATCGCTAAGAAAAGGTGCCACACAGCGATAGATACTTACCCAGCGGGAGCGCCGACGAGAAAATAGGGTCCGGAACGATTCCAGCGACGAGCGAGATCACAGCAGGAAGCTCGTCGCTGGACAGCTGCCGCACTGAACAACATCGCTAACGGGATCGCTAAATAGTGACGTTTTTTAGCGATCCCGTTAGCGATATTGTTCAGTGTGGCATACCCTTTAGATATGAAAGCTACATCTGCAAAACGATCGCTGTTCATTGTCCAGCTATCAATCTACTCCCTTCTTGTGTATTACCAGAGAGGAAAACAAATTTTGGAGATGCCTAAAACTGTAGACTGTGGGCTGGTGATATACAAAGTTTTTAAAGGTGTTTCATAACAATCCCCTGGTTTTCTGCAAACCCCTTTCAGAGAAATAATTTTGAAAAAATTTCTGCGACAAAGTCAGCCACATGACAGTACACTCAAAAAGTGCACAATATGTCACGCAACGACACCTAAAAAGGTCTACAACTAGGAAAGCTAATGAGAAGAGCAGAAGAAAAATCCAGAAGGCCATGTCCTAGACCAGACTGTAGGTAAACAATTGCATGGATTCACTTTCTCAGGTAGGTATTAGGTAGAGTTCAAACAAGCAATGCATTTGGTCCTAATAGGTGCAGTTTTATTGCTTTCATTAAACTCTAAGGGATTCAAAACCAAAAACAGTCTCTTCTGAGCAACATGGTATCACAGCAAATAAACAGTTAATTCAGCAGACACATGCAGTGGGGAAATAAGTATTTGATCCCTTGCTGATTTTGTAAGTTTGCCCACTGACAAAGACATGAACAGTCAATAATTTTAAGGTAGGTTAATTTTAACATTGAGAGATAGAATATCAAAAATAAAATCCAGAAAATCGCATTGTATAAATTATAAAAATTTATTTGCATTTTGCAGTGCGAAATAAGTATTTGATCCCCTACCAACCATTAAGAGTTCTGGCTCCTACAGACCAGTAAGGCTAATTTACCACTAGCGTTGCACTGACCTGCACTGGTCAGCGCACGGCCGCTGCTAAGCTCTGCCCCAGCCGCGCTTCCTCCCGATCGCTTAGCCTATGGGCGCATGACGCTGCATGCGACCTGCGTACCCCATCTTTAGCATTGGGTACGCAGGCCGTGCGCAGCTATGAGTCTGCCGGCGCATGCGTCCTTTTGACGGTGTGCCGCACCAAAATGCAACACGGTGCGTTGGGCGCAGGTCGGCGCACCATCAAAAGGACGCATGCGCCGGAAACCGCATAGCTGCGCACGAATGCTAAAGATAAGGTGCGCAGGTCGCATGCAGCATCATGCGCCCATAGGTGGAGCGATAGGGAGGCGCGGCTGGGGACGGAGCTTAGCAGCGGCCGTGCGCAGACCGACGCAGGTCGGTCAAACGCTGGTGTGAACCCAGCCTTAGACGCTCCTAATCAACTTGTTACCTGCATTAAAGACAGCTGTCTTACATAGTCACCTTTATAAAAGACTCCTGTCCACAGACTCAATTTATCAGTCAGACTCCAACCTCTATGACATGGGCAAGACCAAAGAGCTTTATAAGGATGTCAGGGAAAAGATCATAGACCTGCACAAAGATGGAATGAGCTACAAATGAAATACAAAATGACTGTCAATCGACATCGATCCGGGGCAGCATGCAAAATCTCACCTTGTGGGGTATCCTTGATTATGAGAAAGTGAAAGATCAGCCTAAAACTACACGGGGAGGAACTTGTTAATGATCTCAGCTGGGACCACAGTCACCAAGAAAACCATTGGTAACACATTACCCCGTAAAGGTTTAAAATTCTGCAGTGCCCGCAAGGTCCCCAGGCTCAAGAAGGAACATGTGAAGGCCCTTCTGAAGTTTGCCAATGAACACCTGGATGATTCTGTGAGTTATTGGGAGAAGGTGCTGTGGTCAGATGAGACAAAAATTGAGCTCTTTGGCATTAATTCAACTCGCCGTGTTTGGAGGAAGAGAAATGCTGCCCATGACCCAAAGAACACTGTCCCCACTGTCAAGCATGGCGGTGGAAAAATTATGTTTAGGCGGTGTTTCTCTGCTAAGGGCACAGGACTACTTCACCGCATCAATGGGAGAATGGATGGAGCCATGTACCGTAAAATCCTGAGTGATAACCTCCTTCCCTCCGCCAGGACATTAAAAATGGGTCGTGGCTTGGTCTTCCAGCAAGTCAATACCCAAAACATACACCCAAGGCAGCAAAGGAGTGGTTCAAAAAGAAGCACATTCAGGTCATTGAGTGGCCTAGCCAGTCTTCAGACCTTAATCTCATAGAAAACTTATGGAGGGAATTGAAGCTCCGAGTTGCCAAGCAACAGCCTCAAAATCTTAATGATTTAGAGATGATCTGCAAGGAGGAGTGGACCAAAATTCCTCCTGACATGTACACAAACCTCATCATCAACTACAAAAAACGTCTGAGTGCTGTGCTTGCCAACAAAGGTTTTACCACCAAATATTAAGTCTTGTTTGCCAGAGGGATCAAATACTTATTTCTCACTGCAAAATGAAAATAAATTTATATAATTTATACACTGTGATTTTCTGGATTTTATTTTTGATATTCTGTCTCTCAATGTTAAAATTAACCTACCCTTAGAATACTGTTCATGTCTTTGTCAGTGGGCAAACTTACAAAATCAACAAGGGATCAAATACTTAATTCCCCCACTGTATGTTATTGCGGGTTCACCCGAACAGATTACAGTCCTTTTTCTAGAAGCAAAATTTCTATACAGAACAAGCACGATCCTAATTGTCTCGGAATCACCTTCTGACTAAGTCCCAGCTGCTTCCAGCACCAAACAGAAGTGTTCAACTTTGGACACAGTTCACTCTGAACAGGCTGCAACTTCCACACAGTTTTCTGCAGTTCCAGCACACAGACTGCACAGCTTTCCTAGCTGACCCATGCAATCTCCATTCAGAGAGAGACCCTGGCACATCTCTCTCTCTCACATTTTGGCTGATCGCTCACCAGCAGCACACTCGACTCTGTTCCATACATCAGACTGACACACCTAGTGAACACAAGCACTGGTTCTAGTAAAAAGCTTGGCAGGTGCATCTCATTAAATCCTGCAGTGGTAGGATTTAACCCTGTTTTACCTAGCTCCGCTACACAAACAAAAAAACGTTAAGCCGTAGAGAAAAATAAGATGATGACAACTGCCAGGACCCACAAATAATTAAGTGAACTAACCTCACAAAACCATGGATGACAAATATGAAATAAAAAAAAAGCATGGTGGTGGCAGTGTCCTATTGTGGGGTTACTTGAGCGCTGCTGGTGTCAAGGAGCCACATTTTATTGATGGTATGATGAATTCACAGATGTACTGCTCCATATTGAAAGGAGATGCTACCATCACTCGATGCTCTTGGTAGACATGCGCTTTTTCTAAATGTACGGTGCCTACAGTGAAATATGGTGGTGCAGAGTTCTTCTGTGTGGCTGCATGAGTGATCCTATATTTTATTGATGGTATCATGTATTCACAGATGTACTATATTGACAGAAGATGCCACCACCACTCTGTGCACTTTGTAGACATGTATTTTTTCCAACATGACAATTATCCAAAACACACATATCTGTTGCATTTCTGTGAAGAGCAAGGTGAAAGTTATTTAGTGGCCAAATGTTTCCTAATCTGAACCCAACTAAACACCTATGGGGAATTCTGAAGAGACAAGCTTTCATCACTTTCCATCCAGCATCAAGGCTCCAAAAGAGGTCGTTCTTGAAAAATGGAAAAAGATGTTGCAATATATCGACAACTTGTTCATTCCATGCCTAGATGACTTGGTGCTGTCCTTAAAAAGCATGGAGGTCATACAAAATACTAGATGTAGCAATTTTTGATGTGGGGTGCACTCACTTTTGCCACAACTAATTTGAGTACAACTGAAGATTTTGTAATGTAAGTTATATTATTAACCTCACTTTCATTGCTATGGGTTAAAAAATGCTCCATGAAATTCAATTTTGTCCAAATTTTGAAAATTGTTCTTGTATTTAGTGGGATTATGATTAAAATCTTACTTTGCAGAGAAGGTGTACTCATTTATGCACTGTATAATAAACTTTGCATGTTTTTGCCCAACGTCCATGAATTGAGGGGAGACGACAGGTATCAGCACAGGAAAACACGCTGCGATAGGAGACCGAGCAGTTTGTTTTCAGCTAATGATAAATGACGTGAAAGAATGACCTGGAGCAACTTGTGAAGGTCACCACTGCAGGGACAGTAATAAATTGGGCCAACTTGAGCTCACTTCATAACTCAGCTTTTTTTCCTCTCTTTCTCCTCTCACCGGTGTATTTATGTGATGGCCCACATTTTTACTCCTAGTATAACGCATGGGCTCCAAAACGATCAATCAAATCTCTTTTGCTGAAGGGGTTACAAAAAACAAAACAAAAAAACACCTTCTGTATGGAAAAAACAGATGTTTATAAGAAAAGAAAGTGGTTACTACCTCCTCGGTGCCTGTGGTATTTCCCTGTTCGCAGGAGCCTACTCATGTGGTCTTGTCTTTAAGGGCATAGGACAAAGAGTAAAATGAGGGGTGTTTGTTGTCCACATTCTCAAGTCAAATAGGTTTACACAAGTGAAAAAGAAAAAAAAACGGCGGTAGATAGTCAGGCTCCGGAGATTCTCTTCTGGCGACAGTATTATAACCACAAAGAACTAGAGCCTGCAGAAAAAAATATTGAGGTTACTGGCAGATCGGAAAGAGAGGCTGCGAGTACATCTACGTCAGGCCTACAGCTGGGGGTGTTCACACTTATGAGAGCTCCAAATATAAGGCATAAATATTTTCCACAATCAGAAAAAAAAGATTTGCAGAGTCAATTTTTTTAAGATTTTATTTAAAGGGGTCATCTAGTTAAGAAATTTTCGACATTAGGACTTTGAGTTAAAGGGGATAATTCACTGACTTTTTTTTTCCATTTAAACTCAGTACCTCCTTCAGTTGGTGCTGGTCCACAGATTTTAGAACATTTTTCCTTTTTCTTCTGAGCCCCTCCATTCCAAAGTTATGCCCCCAGTAAAAATGAGGCAAATTTTCCCTTTAAACTACTTGGCGTAAACTGAAGAATGTCTCTAAGGGCACGCCCAGATAGTTGAGAGGAAAATTTGCATCATTATTACCGGGGGCATAACTTTGGAATGGAGGGGCACAGAAGAAAAATAAAAATTGTTCCAGAATCAGTGGATCAGCACCAATTGGAGGAGGTAGTTTTTAAAAGAGGGTGAGAACCTCTTTAAAGGGATTGTTCAAGACAACTGTAAGATGCCCAATAATTTTCGAAATTAGAATAGGATCCCTGCACAATAAGAGTTAGATACAAAGTCATTACCTGCTAGGCAGAGGTGTTTTTTCCATGCTCAATGTCAGGTGAGTCTGCATTTATTTGTTATTTATTGATAACTATTTTTCAATCCATTTTTTCTTCAGACAAAGCAAAAAAATGGATTCAAAAGTAATGAGAAATATAAAGGAAATGCAAACTACTATCAGGGCACATAGATGCCATTGAGAACACCCACTGTGAGCCAGGCTGTGGCAGACTTGGCCAATTAATTTATTATGTTCTTGGCCATTCATTTGATCGGTTGCTACGTACCGTAATACTGTATTTCCCCGTCGGAGGTAAAATATATTGTCAAATCTTCAGAGGTTTTAGAAATAGATCACGACTTAGGGCTCACGGCAGGTTTTTTTTTCACGTATGAATGCTATCCGTGTTTTTCATGGATAGCACTTGTACCTACGAAGGTCTATGGGGCTGGTCACATGTCCGTGAATTTTTTGCGGACCAAGTGGTCCATGTAAAATTGCGGGGACATGTCTGATATTGATCCAAGTGCCCCATCAAACTTGTAAATTAAAATCTACGGGTCACTGAAAAAAAAAAGCAATGAAAAACACTTGGATGCCATTCATGTGCCGTCCGTTTTTCATGGACTGGTATTTAGGAGTAGGTTGAGAAGCTTTTTTTGAAAACTGACAAAACTCTAATGACACCGATGAAAATCTTATCAAAATCACTTCACTGTGGATTCTTGAACTGATTTTCTCATATTGGAAAACCACTGATGTGTGAATGAGGCTTTAGGATGTAATCACAAAAACAAAATCTGACACTGTATTAACCAAAGCTTTGCATTAAATCTAATCACATGGAATGGCTTCATGGCCAATGGCATCATATACAGTTGTGTGAAAAAGTGTTTGCCCCCTTCCTGATTTTCTATTCCTATTTGGTTGGCCTGCCACTCCTGGGAAGATTCACCACTGTTCCATGTTTTTGCCATTTGTGGATAATGGCTCTCACTATGGTTTGCTAGAGTCCCAAAGTTTTAGACGACTTTATAACATTTTCCAGACTGATAGATCTCAATTACTTTGTTTCTTATTTGTTACAGAATTTCTTTGGATCGCGGCATAATGTCTAGCTTTTGAGGATCATTTGGTGTACTTCGTTTTGTCAGGCAATTCCTATTTAAGTGATTTCTTGATTGAGAACAGGTCTTGCAGTGATCAGGCGTTGGGGTGGCTAGGGAATTTGAACTCCGCTTCCCAAAGAAGTGATAAACCACAGTTAATTTATTTTTAAGGGGGGAGGGGCAATCTTTTTCACACAGAGCCCTGTGTAGGTTTGGATTTCTTTTTCCCTTAATAATAAAGACCTTCATTTAAAAACTGCAATTTGTATTTACTTGTCACACAACTGTATATGTGGGGATAAAGAAAACAACAATCAATGGTGCTCCTTGCCTTACATTTAGCACTACATCTTGTAGCAGTCTCTGCCAAGTTTCTCCCCACTAGTCAGCAAGACCAGACTATCAAAAATTTGTGCAAATTTACCCATGTTCTGAGATACCCCTTTCTGTGTGGTTCAAAGGGTTAAACTCCGAGACAGACAAGAATCTGATTCAGATGTAGGACCTAAGAATGTATTATTTTCACAGAATACACAAGTGAGACAATGTGACATTTAGACATGAGCAGGGAGGAGCACGATGCCCCGGGATGATAATGGCACATTACTCGTGTTGAAAGGTTTTCCTGGCCCATGGGGAGGGAGAGGATTGAAAATACTCTGATGGATTTCCAAGCTGTAGACATGAAAGTTCAGGAAATTATCAAATTCTCGAAAGACATAGAGGAAATATCCCAGATGTCCTCCTGAATTAGGTATTCACCACTTCACTGTTGGAAACGCTGTTGCCACAGCAGAAGCCCCAGTGAGGCGATTAGGAAAGCGTCTAGTAGTTGAATACATATGGACGCTGGTATAAATGAGTGTGTCGTCATCCACTCTCCCCGAGGCTCCCGTGATGTGGTTGTGCCACATGACCCTGGCGCACAATCAGCGCTGGCATCACTGTCCCCCGACTCCTGTCTAATTGAGCATGAAGAGAAAAAGCCAAGATCAGCTGCAGCCTGGACTTCCTCTTCATGTTCAATTTGTCTGAAGGCGGAGACAGTGACACCAGCGCTGATTGGTCACCGGTGTCACAACAACCACACGGAAGCCCCTTGAAAGCGAGTGCTGCAGGAATGACGCCGGCACAAGAGGCGAGAACAAGCTTTAATATTTTATGGGGGCCAAACATTTTGATCAAAAAACAGGTTGTCCTAGTAGTGGAAACCCCTTTAAGTATATGTTCACACGTTGCATTTTTTTTAATGAGATTTCTGAAGTCTCATTCACCAACTGAATTTTTTTTTCGTTGCATATTTGAAGCAGTTTCAATTCTTGCAGCGCTTTTTCTACCCATTCAAATAAATAGGAAAAACACGTATTTCACACAGTTATTTTCCTTCCATCACTCGAGTATTTGCTGCAGATTTCTCTGCATTTTATGGCGCAGATTTTTTTTTGCACCATATTTATTAGGAGTTCTGTGCCTTGTCCAACAATGGGGTGTAATCTCGGTAAAAAGAGGCTTGGCACATTGTGTAACCCTATCGCCAATATTGCGGTGCAAATTTCTAGCACAAGGTAAATTAACTCATAGATGGTGTAAATTAAAAGGTCCAATTCATCAAAGTTTCTGCCAGGAAAACGGCATAAAAAAAAACTGTTGCAAATGTTATCACTAATATTTTTACATAACATGTAGTTGTGCAATACTTTTGCTACTTTTGGCACCTTTACACCAATTACAACTTTTTAAAAAGTGGCCACGGCTCAGTAGGGAGACGTAAGGTGGACAAAAGTAGCACAGAAATATATTCCACTCTGCAACTGCAGTGCATTTCTGCCCATGGCGTACGGCAGCCGAGAGATGTGCCATATAAACGAAAAGCACCTCTTAATACATTTGCACATTTTACTGGCCTGACATACAAAACACCCCTGTTGAGGCACCTCCTGCGCAGATGCTGATGAAGATGGAGCTCCAACCTCGTCTTCAAAATACTTTTTTAATAATCTTAAACCACTAACAGAATCAACGCTCCGTTGTCTGCAAGGTGACGCCATTGCCATTTTACGGACACAAGTAATTCACTCTTGGTAATTACCCATCAGCAGAACTGATATTTATCAATGGTGTATCTATATGATTGTGTATATGACTTTTGCATATTGCTTTAATTAATATCAGTCGTTTCAGTCTGGTTTATTTTTCCTGCGGTCCTGATAACTTAGCAGCTCTGCTGAATCTAGGTCTGGCATTCGTCTCTACTAGGGTTCATTACTGAATTCTTCATTTCTTTCCTCCACTTGGACGTACCAGGAACAAGGTGATATGTTGAGGGTTTGTTAGGATGGAGATTTTTTTTTGCTCATTGTTTTCCCACATCTGTGTTACATTCCATGGAGAGTAGAATATCCCAAATACTAGTATAGGTGACCTCACCATGCAGAAAAAGAGCTACAGTTACTCAATATCGGAAGAAAGAAACTTATGTCATGTTCTCAGTTTTGCATTTATGCAAGCAAATTTTATATGTAGTTTTTAATACTGTTTTATATAAGCATAAAAGGATACTTTGGCCTTTAGGGTTCACTCACATGAGCGTAGAACACAGCTGAGTGCTATGTGATATTTTATTAGACAGCACTAGGCCCAATATTATACTATGGAGCAGTACAGATCGGCAATTTTTTTATGCCAATCCGGAATAACAAAACAATGTCAGCATGCTGATAATCGGATCACGTGCACCTATAAAAGCCTATGGGTGCTTGAGTAACATTGGATCGCACTCGGATGTCATTAGAGTGCAGACTAAAATCCACAGACAATGGAAAAGATGGAGAAATTAAGTTTTCCATCTTCCCCATACCTGTGGTACAATTCTCTCATGCAAGAGAATCACATTACAAAGATGACACTCAGATCAAACTCTGACCTGTCAAAGGGTCCATTTACAATCTTGCAAGCCAATCGGCGCCCCTTTACTTACATTTGCATGTAGCAATCTTAACCAGTATGTAAAGAGTTATCATCGGTCCCCATACAGTTTCATTACTGTCCTCAGAACATCCCCTATTTTCACAAAGGGGATGATGTGCAGAATCAAAAAAGATGTGATCATATGTTTGATCAGTGAAATGTTTGATCAGGAATGAACAATCAGCCAATTGTCAGCTTGTGCTTAATATATATTTGTGTGTAATACATTCTTTAGAAGTCCTTTATATCTACCAAAGTCCATTTATACCAAATAATTAAGGGGTATTGAACTGAAGACCCCCAGGGTTGAAACATGTTAGTTAAATGTTTCTCCCTTGCTGATCTTTGGAATATACTGAATGGTACAGTTGAAAGCTTCTGATTTTGGATTTTAACAAGTAAGATTTTTTGGGACCCTGTTCTGACCATTAATTAAAAGTTAAAGGCTATGTATACGCTTTGAACAGAATCTTTTTTTTAGTGTTTATTTGCTTCCTAAATTTAAAGATAAGCAACTTTTTCATCTAGCTGGGTAATTTGCAAAAAAGTTTAAAATTTACAGAGTTCCTGCATAGTTCTGACAGTTTTTTCCTTGTCCGTGATACAACATGTACCAATTATAGTCTATGGTGCTGTTCACATGTCCGTGTTTTTTCATGGTCCATGTGTTCGTGCAAAACTCACGGAAACATCTATTTTTTTCAAGCAGCACAGATCATAAGTGTCATTACAAGTCTTTAAGTTCACGAAAAAAGTGTACAGCTCACAGATGGCCTCTGTGTGCTATCCGTGTGCCGTCCGTGTTTAACATGGCAAAGGATAGGAGAACTTTTGCAATTTATTTATTCATCTACATGCAAAAAACACTGATGAAACACTGATCCAAAACAATAACACACGTGCTTTTTTTTTGCTTAAGGCCGGGGTCACACTTGCGATAAACTCGCTGAGTTTCGCACCTCAATACCCTGCACTGCCGCCGGCACTCGGACCGGAGCGATCAGCTGTGTAGAAATACATGCAGCCGCACACTCCGGTCCCGAGTGCCGGCGGCAGTGCCATTTACTGAGGTGTGAGACTCGTGCAAGTTTCTCGCAAGTGTGACCCCGGCCTTAGTGAAAAATACTGATGACTGAATGAGGCTTTAGAGATGGAAGCATGTAAGATGTTGTCATCGGATCTCCACAATATAGGAAAGAAAAAAGCATCTAATCTCAGTGAGGGCATAAAAAAACAGCCTACCAAAAAGGCTGCACATAGAGAGGAAATAAGTGAAGGATAAAAGCTTATATATGAGTTAATGAAGTCAGGATCAGTCTGGATTCACACAGGGCTCCAACCTATATTACTGGAAGAGACACTCTCACCACAGAAAAATCTGAAACTTGGATCAGGCAGCAAATTAAGAAGTCTGAAAACTAATGAAATAAAAAAACTAATGAAATAAATTAAGATCTAAAACTGAAATACACATGTCCATATAAAAATGGCCCGAAAGCCTTTAAAATAGTTCAAAGGAGAGAGAATCGGACTGCCAAGCATAAAGTCAGGTAAGCTCAAAAACTGTTAGAACTGTAATAAAGGTGTTAATTTATTGCATTGAAATATACAAAAAAAAAAAAATCACAAAAATAATTAAACTGGTAATTGTGCAGAAGCATGAACGCAACAAAGCTATTACAATTGCTCTATATCTTTACATTATAGAGTCTGCCATCAGCCGAGGGCAATGACGCCAATGAAAGTGCTGAGATTTAAGCCAAAGTACACACACAAAAATCAATTTTTTCCTTTTTTTCATATTTATTTTGCTGCAGGTATAGAGACCAGAATATTGTGACCATAATTAGATGTAATTAGAATATATTGTCAAATTGTGTTGTGGCTGGATTATTAGGGATTAGTGCAGCTCTACTACAGTACGTTGCTAATGTTATAACAAACATTGTCACTCCGAGACAATAAAAGCACTGGTCTTTATGAAAGGTAGTAGTATACAAATATCCACATATAATCATGCAGTAATTATCAAAGCCAGAAGAGGAACAAGAGGTGTGCACAAGACACACACAAACATATTTGCTTAGAAAAGTGTCATCAAAGCATTAAATCTGAAGAGCAAACAGAAAACGGAGCAAACAAAGAAAAACTAATGCTTCAATTTGTCAATATTTTAGCAAATAGTTACGTCAGTAACTATGATTATGGCTTGGAGAGGCCAAGAGGTGACCTGTCAAGCCACAAAGACATTGGAGATTCATAATCCGACTAGAACCTTCTGTCTGCAGCAAGTTTATGGGTTGTGGCACAACTTGGAACTGGTGAGCCCCAAAGCAAAATAGTTAACAGGGCCCCTAAATATCATGGGCCTGTATCATGGGCTAAAGAGACTGTTTGGGTCTCCCAGGCTCCAGTTTCCCCCTTGTTCGGTGGACAATTTGTTTTCCTTAAATGCATGTATTTGGGAATAAGGACAATTTTTGCAATCATCTTTCCTTAAAAATTCTGCACCATTTAGCTTGTACAGTCTTCTTGTGCCTCTGCACATCTAAATTTCATGAGGAGCTCAGGAAAAGACAGATAAAAGAGTTGCAAACTCGCTGTCAGACCATGATGATGACTGATGGATTTTCAGTCAACTTAGGCCTCTTTCACACATCAGTTTTTTGCCAGTCACAATCCGTCGTTTTTTGAAGAAAACGGATCCGGCAACTGATGCCACAGGATCCGTTTTTTTTCATAGACTTGTATTAGCGACGGATTGCCGTACGTTTGATCCGTCGGAAATTTTGTTTCCGGGGGCTGGAGACAATGCACAAAGCAACGTTTTTTGTCTACATCGGCTATTCTATTATGCTATGTAGAACTCTATGAACTGTAAATTATATTACACCAAATTGCAAAAAGAGAGCCAATTCCATGCATTTAAGTACAAAAAGTCCCCAAAAGATAGACGACCCCTTGAAAGGCATTCATGTACATGAGTTTAATGTCCGCTGAACTTGCCGATACCCATTGGATCGGCCAACAAGTGTGCAGCAGCCTCCCGATTGTCCACCGACAGATGATGAGAGGGGAGATACGATCTGACATTTCCACTTATGAAAGCCAATCGTTTTGTTCTCCAGGTGATAAGCTTCTGCCAAAGGAAATAACAGTGGATCTAAAGATCATTCGGCAGCTATATATTGTGCATGGGTGGGCTATAGAATGTATGAAGTCTTGGTTAGCATTAGTGTTGCTCTCAGGGTTAAAGTTTCTCCTTGAGGAGAAGGACCACCCTAGAGACTAGGCAATGCATCACAGGTCAAAGTAATACAATCAGTTACTTCTCTTTAGACGAGGTCCATTGTGTGGCAAAATGTTAAAATTGTAAAACGTTCCATATTCTAATCAGGATTATTAGACTGATTGCAAAAATTTGAATCCCCCAAGGCTATAAAATACACTTTGTATCGCCCAAACTTTAATTTTCAGATAAATGTGACCAAGAAGCCGACCACGGATAATACTAAAGATGGATTGTGACAATGCTGGGTTGTGGCTGACATTACATGGCACGGGTCAGCAAAAGGACCACAGTACGACATTGTTTAGCGGCTGTAGTGTCGGCGTCCCTGCCTTCTGCCAGGCAGGGCGCTGTTCCCCTGCAGCAGCGTCCTCTGCCAGGCAGGGACGTCGCCCCCTTACCCTTCCTCAGCGTCCTCCTTCCGCCCTGCTGGGGCCGCGCGCTCCTTCCCTGCTGCTGGACTTAGGGCGCGCGCCCGCGCCCTCCCCGCTCTTAAAGGAGCCGCGCACATTTTTCAAATAAGTCCCGGCCAATGCTGGAGGACTCCACCCTATATTAAGGGCTTCCTCCTTAATGGAGGTGCCCGAGCAATGTTGTTGTTGCACTGTTTCACTCTGCTTCAGCCCTCAGGTCCCGTTACCAGTTACCTGCCTGTTTCCTGCCCGTTTGCTGTATGCTACCTGTCCGCAAGTCTACCCGGAGGTTCGGACGTCACAAGTGGTGATCCACGGCTATTCCAGAGACTCTTGCCTGCTCGCTTGGGAGCGATCATCTGCCATCTGACTGCAGCCCTACCCGGAGGTTCGGACGTCACAAGCGGTGATCCCCGGCTGTTCCAGAGACTCTCGCCTGCTCACTTGGGAGTGTCCATCCGCCATCTGCCTGCTAGCCTACCGGGAGGCTTCACCATCTCAGGTCGTATATACCTGTCCATCTAGAGACTGCCCCGGTTACTTGCTGTGACAACCTGCCTGTCAATCCAGAGACTGCCCCGGTCACTTGCCGTGACAACCTGCCTGTCTATCCAGAGACTACCCCGGTCACTTGCCGTGACAACCTGCCTGTCAATCCAGAGACTGCCCCGGTCACTTGCCGTTGACAACCTGCCTGTCAATCCAGAACTGCCCGGTCACTTGCCGTGACAACCTGCTGTCTATCCAGAGACTGCCCGGTCACTTGCCGTGACAACCTACCTGTCAATCCAGAGACTGCCCCGGTCACTTGCCGTGACAACCTGCCTGTCAATCCAGAGACTGCCCCGGTCACTTGCCGTGATCCTTTCCCGTATAACCAGAGACTGCCCCGTCACTTGCCGTGACTTCCTGTCCGTCTCCCTGGGCGCCACCCGCTCTCTTACAAGTATAACCTTCTTGTATAAATAAAGCTCAGAGGTTCCACCTACCTGACCCGTTACAGCGGCCAGTGAAGGAAGAATTTGTGGAAATGGGTTAAATGTCACGAGGCAAAGTCTTGTTTCTGAACTCTTTTCCCTTCGCTCATTGTCCAGGGTCCTTGCTCTCCAGGTTTCTCCTTTCATATACGTTGCACGTATGCTGAATGAACTAGATTTACAGAGCTATAACAGGAGAGGCATGACCTACATAATAACACCGCCAGTGAATTCAAGCAGCGCTGCTCATCGGGAATCCACCTGGCACCATATCTAAGCTTGGATGTAGGAAGCAGCAAAGGGTAAACATAAGGGGCTAAGTTTACAGAATGAAGAACATTGTAAAAAGATGCAAGAAACCAAGAAGCGATATGGCTATACAGTAGCATGTAAAAGTTTGGGCACCACTGGTCAAAATGACTGTTTTTGTGAACAGTTAAGCAAGCTGAAGATGAAATGATCTCTAAAAGGCCTAAAGTTAAATATGACACATTTCATTTCTATTTTAGGCAAAAAATGTATATATATTTTGATCCTTAACATTTTAAAAATTACAAAAAGGAAAATAGGCCAAATGCAAAAGTTTTGGAACCCTTGGAGATTTCTGTGCTCAGATAACTTTATCCAAGGTTTCAGACCTTAATAAGCCTGTTAGGGTTATGGCTTGATCACTATCTTTATCACCAGCTTTATAAAAAAAAAAAACATCCTCCTCTAAGCTTGTGCCAAAAAAATGCAGCCTTGGGTTCTTCTAAGCAACTTGCTAGCACTCTGAAAATGATGGAGCTTCATAAATAAGGCAAAGGCTATAAGAAGATAGCAAAACATTTTCAAGTTGCCCTTTCCTCAGTTTGAAATGCAATTAAGAAATGGCAGTTACGAGGAACAGTGGAGGTCAAGATAAGGTGTGGAAGACCAAGCAAAACTTCAGTGAGAGCTGCTCATAGGATTGCTAGAAAAGGCAAATCAGAACCCCTGCTTGACTGCAAAAGACCTTCAGAAAGATTTAGCAGACTCTGGAGTTAGTTGTTTTACATTGTTCTACTGTTCAGAGACACTAATATAGTCTTCATGGAAGAATCAACAGAAGAAAACCTATCCTGCTTTCTCACCATAATATTTAGAGTCCGAAGTATGGAAAAGAACATCTAAACAAGCCTGATGCATTTTGAGGTTAAAATGTAACTCTTTGGCCCGAGCTATGTGTGGAGAAAAAAGGGTACAGAATTTCATGAAAAGAAGCTATCGTCAATCATTAAGCATGGGGGTGGATTAATTTTGCTTTGGGGTTGTGTTACATGCCATTGCATGGGGGAAATTTCATGGGTAAATGGAAGAATGGATTCAATTACATTTCAACAAATTCTTGATGCAAACATAACATCATCAGGCACACTAGGTTGAGGCTCTTAGACAAAAGACCTAATAGGGTATATGACGATAATGAGTCGGTCCTGACGGTAGATATGGAGGGAAGTGAGTCACGCGGTTGTAGTGACCGCTGGGCTCGGAGAAGGACTAACAAAGCCACAACTCAGGATCAGGAGACGACAAAATCTGGTACCACAAAAAGGAGGTTGGTGACAGGGACGGATGGTAACTCTCTTAAGGACTAGGTGATGTTGAGGGATCAGGTTCCAGAGGCCAATGACTATAAAAGGTAGAGAGGGTCCCCTCAATGGGTAGCTAGATACGTTTGGGGACGTTTTTTTCTCCGAGCCAGGGACTGTGGTCATGTGTTCATCACC
>JARQOD010000003.1:360725985-360831440 GCA_033576555.1 Oophaga sylvatica | reverse complement strand
GGGCAGGAACGGGGTAAGACCGTCCACATTCCCTACACGTGAGAAGTGACTTCGTGTCACAATAAAACTGTACTTACCACTGTGTTATCAATAGATATGAAATATTGTCAATAAATCCTATTTAAATGCATCTCCACATGCCTGTGGTTGTGCCGTTCCTTCCCTCTATCTACTATTGTTCTACAGCTCAGTGTTTGGCTCCAGAGGAACTAGCACTCGTCTCAAGCTAACTGTAATTCGCTGGGTGTGCCACTTCCCTGTTTAATTAAGCGGAAAGAAATGGCGCTGGGCAGAGATAAAAGCCGGAGTGACAGGCTGGAAAGAGCCTATATATAGGGACATAGATAGCGCTAATATGTAGGGAAACTAGTTATGAGCAGGTATGGTATATTTAAGAGGGAACTTGGAGGTGATGAGTAGAGTTGAGCAAATATCTTTGGTTCCCCACTTATTCGGCAAGCAATAGCGCTTGCCAAATAAGCTACAGCGGGAACTCGGCTTCCAGGATCGCGGCGGCAGAAGAGCTGATCGCTGCCGCAGCTGCATGTGTCGCGGCTGTGTGACAGTCACAGCACATGCATGGAGAGCCCAACAAACAGACTCTCCATGCATGTGCTGTGACTGTCACACAACCGCGACACATGCAGCGGCGGCGATCCAGGAAGCTGAGTCCCTGCTGTAGCTTATTCTGCAAGCGCTATAGCTTGCTGAATAAGAGGGGAACCGAAGATATTCGCTCAACTCTTGTGATGAGATCCATACGGCAGACTGTATAGATTTGATTGTCAAAGACACTGCAACACACATGGTTGTACAACAACCTTCATCTCTTACACCTAAAATTTACGCCCATTAGAAGGACAATGTCAATTTATTCTGGTAACCGTATCAAAGAATCAGATATCTGAGTGTTATATTTATGAGAGGAGGTTTATGTCCATATTCAATGGTTATTGCTAACAGCTGGCAACGCGCTTCATCTCTGTAGTTTGACCTTGCAAATTAAAATGAAGACGTCGCGTTTAGCTAGGGACATGGCGTAACCTTCTACAAGCACATCCCAGCAGGCCCTGTTTTTGCAGCAAAAGGTTATAATGTGACCAGTGTGTTCCGTTCTAAACTCAATCCCCATTCACCCTCCTAATGGCTTTCCTTAATAACATCTGGAGCAGCACAGTGGGTAATGAGAGACTTTGCGTCTGACCCCATAGCTATGCAGGGGGTTCAGCCCAGCTCCCTGGGAGCCGGAGCTGACTCATAGCCGGCTGCTGAATCTGCGAACCTTGGTTCCAAGTGAACACGGAGGATTCCAGCTCATACGGCTTGGCTGAGAGCCCTGCACAACAGCAGCTGATGGGCCAAACAGCTGTTCTACAAATACATGGAGCTCCCCCTCATTTCAGTTTTACACGCACACGGGTGTGAAATGCGCCGACAGTCTCCAGCCACTTGGCTCCAATTCTTTGGATATCATGGGCATAAGTACATACATATAGTAAAGTAGTATAGCGGACTCTGTAGTCTGAACTTACTTACTGTCATATCATCTGAAGTTTTCTAGTGCAGGCATACATTTACTCAGTCAGTTATTGAAAAAAAAATTTTTGTAAATATATATTAAAAGAAAAAAAACATATCCAATATTAGACTCATTCTGTTCTGCACATGGACATAATATAAAATAACAGACTGACTCAGACCTAATCTTCTGTGTAGAAGCTTTTTGATCTTCTGAGCATGCCCTTATCAGGTAAGAGGTCATTGTGATGAGAATGTGTAGAAGGTGAGCTGTATACTATATATAGAGGTGTTATCAGTCATTGTACAGTGGGAGGTGAGCTGTGACATCTACCTGAATAGAAAACCTAAGGGCCAACCCAAGAGTGGGGGGTCCTGGGCATTTGCCCCGTTCCCCCAACCCCCTAATGCCAGCCCTGACTATAACTAGGGCTTATTTTTCAAGTAGGGCTAATATTTCAAGAATACTTCAAAAAATCCTATAAAATCATGCAAGGGCTTATTTTCATGGTAGGGCTTGTTTTTGGGGAAACCCAGTATTGTGAATGGTGGATCCTGTGTTAGCTACTATATACAGAGGTGTTATCAGGTATTGTACATGAGGAGGGTGTGAGCTGTGACATCATCTGCAGCTCTGGCAAAAAAAGAGAGCACTTTCAAATGTTCAGGTTGTCTGATTTTTCTCTTTATAGGTATATTTTGAGTAAAATGTAAATTGTTCTTTTAGTCTATAAACTTCTGACAACATGTCACCAAATTTCCAAGCAATAAATTTTGTATTTTTTTTCTGACAAGAAAAAATGGTCAAAATTAAAAAAAAACAACAACAGTGCTTTCAGACCTCAAATAATGCAAATAAAACAAGTTCATAATCATTTAAGGTACTGTCACACTAAGCGAGATCTCTAACGAGATCGCTACTGCGTCGCCATTTTATGACGCAGTAGCGATCTCGTTAGCGACTTAGCTGTGTGTGACATGTAGCAGCGATGTGGCCCCTGCTGCGATGTCGCTAATCGCTTATGAACGTTCTGAGACGTTTTTTGGTCGTTGGTGTCCCGCTGGTGAGCCTGAATCGCTGAGTGTGACTCCCTTTATGAACGACTTTACCAGCGTCGCAGGTGGGACTAGGTTTTCCCAACGACCGCAGAGGTCGTTATACAGATCGCTGATGAGTTGTGTTTGGAAGCTAACTAGTGACCACATAGCGATCACACTAGCGATCTCGCCAGGTCGTGTCGTTGTCGTGATCGCTAGTGCAATCGCTAAGTGTGACAGTGCCTTTAGAAACAACAACACTAAATGTTTTAACTCAGGAAGAGTTCTGAAATCAATATTTTGTGGAATAACCATGATTTTTAATCACAGCTTTCATGTGTCTTGGCATGCTTGCCACCAGTCTTTCACACTGCTTTTGGGTGACCATATGCCACTCCTGGTACAAAATTTAAGCAGTTATTTGTTTGATGGCTTGTGACTATCCATCATCCTCTTGATCACATTCCACATTCAATGGGGTTCAGGTCCGGAGAATGGGCTGGCCATGACAGGGTTTTGATGTGGTGGTCTCATAATTTTTGTCAGAGCTGTATTATGAATAGTGGAACCTGTGTTATCTACTGTATATAGAAGTGTCGTCATTGTATAGGACTGGAGGAGGTGAGTTGTGATATCTATATATAGAGAAGTTATTAGTCATTGTACAGGAGGAGGTGAGCTGTGACCTCACCTAATTGTGAATGGTGGATCCGGTGTTAACAATTGTATATAGAGCTGTGATTAGTCAATATAGTGATATGTAAAACTTAAAAACAATTAAATACATTGGACATAAAACATGATTTAAACAATAGATATTTTTCTGATGACAAATTCCCTTATCTTAAATACACTTCATTATTTTTTGAAATTTTTATGACCCTGTATTATGTGCACCTTTCAAAGGAAACCTGACATCTGTTTTTATACGCCAAACTAATGTCATGAGGTTTTTGTCCTGAGGAAGAGGTCTTGCATGACCTCAAAACGCAATGACTATTAAACTGTTTTTAAATAAAGCTTTGAAGACTATTGTCTGCCATCCATCTTTATCAGCAGCACAGATTTGGACAAATACACACGGTTTCACCATTATTGGAGGGTTGGATTATTAGGTTTTCCTGTAATTGACTGACAAGTCCCTTGTATATCAGTTTTCTGCTTTCCCTCGCAAGCTTTCTCGCCAGCATCATCATTGCCTGGGGTGCTGCATGCGCAGATTGATTGTCTGGGTCTCACAACATCATCAGGACCTCACTATGCATGCACCACCTCATGCAATGACAATGCTGGCAAGAGATCTTGCTAGGAAAAGCAGGTCACTGAGAAAAGAAGACTGACCTGTCAGTCACTGACAGGAGGAAGGCAACAGGCGAGGAATAAAGAGAGCCGCAAGTGTAGAGTCCCCATCCTGCTGCATGTGACTGATTTGCGTAACATTTTAAAGACAGATCTCTTTAAGATGGAAACACGGATTTCTAAAATGAAAGGCATGGATTTAATCAGCAGTAAAGCACAATTCTATAAATTATATTAGTTTGAGGTATAAAAACCTGATAGCAGGTTCCTTTCAGCAAATTCTACAATGACAACCAATGCAATACTGAGAGTCATTAAGCCAAGTCCACAGCCAATCAGTAAGCGAAACAGTGACCACGCTCTAACGAATGTGGTGCCCTTTGATCTTCCATCAGCATCACTGTGATATTTCCATGAGTGAAGCAGACGGAGCATTAAACTCCCATTGATTTCAAGGAGGGCACCGTCAGCTGTTTTTGCACAGATACAGGAAACTCAAACCCACAAGAATTGAGCGTATACAGGTAAAAAGGAAACAAGAGAATCTCTCCCAAAATAGTTTGTTAGTCTGCAGCATGTTCTCCATGTTCCTATCCTAAAATGAAGAATCTTGAGAAATCCTGCAAAGATCAAAAATTAATTTCTGGCTGATCTGCTCCACTTTTGGCTGAAGACATGCTGAGCATCTTTTGTTCAACTACACACAGGTTCCCGATGCTGTCTGTTGTGTCACAGCCATTAATGGGGGAGGTTCCTGCTGCAGACAGTTGTCTCACAGCCACATACAGGTCAGTGATGATGAGGGGGGCATAGTTCGTCTCCTGTGACACATATAAAAGTTCTCTCTCCAATTACAATTGAAACTAAAACAAAAATATGTATAAAGATATCAAACAAAAAAGATGAAAGAAGGCATTGATGGGATATTTTATTTTATTGTGCATTTTCTATTTTTAATGTTTCTTTATATGACAAACATTGCTTCTGCTATAACTGTAGGTTACAACATTTTGAGTCCTAATTTTCCTAAGATCTTCCTGTCTAAAATTTATGTCCCTGTCAGTCTTGTACGTTCCTTTCATGAAGTAAAAAAAGTAAAAAAATTGCCAGCTTCAATCCCGCAGGGAACAAGATATTAGCGAAACTCATTAAAATAAAAATGGCTTCATGTTCCCGCAATAAACCATCAACATTAAAAAATACTAAACTATTAACTTTTGTGCTCCTATGCTGGATATCTGGACCAATGATCCGATTCCATGTCATATCATCAATATGTGCCACCAGGACTACTGCTGGTTGGTGGGTGCACAACCTGGGTATTTGAGATCCGAAGTAATCATTGCCTTGTTGCCCCAGTTGCATAGTAGTGACTTGAATATTATTGAGTGCTGCCTAGAAAACAGAAAGAGAATATTATATTTGAGAAAGTGTGAAGATCATCCTCACATAAAACACTCTTTATATCACTAATTTGAGAAAGTAAAACTAGCCACATCATAAATTAGTGGCTGCAGATCTGAATAAAAGTTGTTTTTTTTATAATTTCTCCTCTCCATTGCCGAGATATTAGCTTGTAAATTTAGGTTATAATTAATAATAAAGCCAGAGGGCCTAAACAGAGATTGTTCTTTGGGAGAATGTACTTTTTCCCCTGCATAAAGCTGTCCAATCATAAGCAGTAGGTGTTCATGAAGAGGGAAAAAACACACACCCAAGTTAGTCAAAATAACATGCTTTCTTCCATGAGATGTAATGTTAGATAGCCCTTGTGTTCAGCCCTGAACTCTGAGTGTGATTACACTTTCAGCTATCATCTTATGCAGGTTTGGACTGGGGCTGAAATTCAGCCCTGGCATTTGAAATCACACAGGCCCATGTTGTCCCCATCCCCAAGAACCAGATGGGATATATTATTACTAATATTACCCTGGATCGAGGAAAGGAAGATTTACTACAAGACCAATATTTCTAATGATACCCGTGGCCTGCTGGGGTGAGTGACGGAGTCAGTGACCTTGTGCTCCGTCACAACTAGAGTTGAGCGATACTTTCCGATATCCAAAAGTATCGGAATCGGAATGGTATCGCCGATACCATTAAAATATCGGCGATACCCGATACCGATACCGGAAGTCCCATGTAAGTCTATGGGAACAAAATATCGGAATTAAAAAAACCCCATTCTTGCCTTGTTGGTTAATTGTACATGAAGGAAAACAACAAAGAGTAATGTACAATGTATTGTGGAAGGTTGAGGAGACATTAAAGGCATAGATGTTTAACCCAATCAAATGGAATAGCATAAATATTTTTTTTTTTAAAGATGTTCGGATTGACGAAGAAATTGACAATGTTGTTAACGTTTTTTCTATTTTGGCAAATATGTATATTTCACAACTTCCATGCTCTTCACCTTTTTAACTTTTCACACACTTTCTCCTTCATAATCTTCAGCAGCATCATCTTTTTCATCAAATTATTCTTCATCTTCACCTTCTTTATCTTCTTCTTAAACTTCTTGCTATTCATCTTTTTGTTAACATTACTCAGATTCTTCTTATTAAACTATTATTCTTATTCATATTGTACTTCATCTTCTTCATCATATTCTTATTTGTGACAGAGAATCCTGTACTTGTAATCTGTCAAAGTATGAATTTTTCATCCTTCCGTTCTTGCTGTCACAAAAGATTTAAATTACAACAGTATTTGTCCGTGTTCAGTTTAGCCTGCATCAGCAGGCATTTTCCAGGGGCACCACGAGGAGGAACGGACTCACCCCCATACACTGCTTAGTCTTCTTCTGCTTAGAATTTAGAGCATATATTTTGCTCTTCATTTTGGTCTTATACTTCATGTTCTTCTGCTTTTTGATCTTCTGCTTATTGTTCTTAAGTCTCTTGTTCTGTATCTTGTAGTTTGTCTTAACCTTCTTAGTCCTGTTTGGTAATCTTTATTTCTTCTTTGTGATGGTGTTTAGGCTGGTTGGCTTGATGCTCGTCGTCCTTGTGGTTGTCATCTTCTTCGGGGTGGTCATCAGGGTCGTCGTCTTCATTGTTGGAGATCCAGAGTGATTACCCAAAAAAGCATTGAAAAAATCTTCAATTTGTAAATGTAGCAGAAGGTACAAGAGCCAATGCAAGTAACGAGGACCAGCTGACTGTGCTGGAACCCGGAGGGGCAGCAGAAGGAAAAGAGCCAATGGCACAACCGAGGACCAGCTGACGTTACTGGGACACGGTTACTAAGCAGGAGGTACCTGTGCTCCAAAGCACTACCAAGGACCAGCAGACGTTGCTGGAACTCGGATACCGAGATGGAGGCACCTAGGCCAAAGGCACTGCGGAGAACCAGCTGACGGTACTGGAACCCGGACGTGTAGCAGAAGGTACAAGAGCCAATGCAAGTAACGAGGACCAGCTGACTGTGCTGGAACCCGGAGGGGCAGCAGAAGGAAAAGAGTCCAATGGCACAACCGAGGACCAGCTGACGTTACTGGGACACGGTTACTAAGCAGGAGGTACCTGTGCTCCAAAGCACTACCAAGGACCAGCAGACGTTGATGGAACTCGGATACCGAGATGGAGGCACCTAGGCCAAAGGCACTGCGGAGAACCAGCTGACGGTACTGGAACCCGGACGTGTAGCAGAAGGTACAAGAGCCAATGCAAGTAACGAGGACCAGCTGACTGTGCTGGAACCCGAGGGGCAGCAGAAGGAAAAGAGCCAATGGCACAACCGAGGACCAGCTGACGTTACTGGGACACGGTTACTAAGCAGGAGGTACCTGTGCTCCAAAGCACTACCAAGGACCAGCAGACGTTGCTGGAACTCGGATACCGAGATGGAGGCACCTAGGCCAAAGGCACTGCGGAGAACCAGCTGACGGTACTGGAACCCGGACGGGTAGCAGAAGGTACCCATGGAAATTTAAGATGACAGGCCGCGAGCCGGCCGCAGTTACCGAATCCCACAGTACTACAGTGGGTGATTGTCCTATTGTCACAACGGAAACAGCCTTTATTTGCATATCCCGCAGCACACATAGGAAGCACCTAAACTCCAAGCACCATAGAGTCGGCTAACCCGACCGCAACACGACAGGACAACTTATTGGAGGCTAAGTGACGTTTACACTGACAGGAAACAGATGGCGTGCTGTAACCAGTCTGGGCAGGAGTGAGTACCCGTGCCAATGACACTTCCGAGCAACAACTGGCGGTGTTGTAGCCCAGGGATGAGAAGAGAACATGGTGGAGGCAGCAGGACTTTTTGCCGTTCACACAGCAGGGGAACAGCTGACATTACTGAACCCCAGTAACACAGGAGCAAGTGTAGACTGTGCTAACAGCACTTCCGAGCTACAACTGGCGGTGTTGTAGCCCAGGGATGAGAAGAGAACATGGTGGAGGCAGCAGGACTTTTTGCCGTTATCACAGCAGGGGAACAGCTGACATTACTGAACCCCAGTAACACAGGAGCAAGTGTTGACTGTGCTAACAGCACTTCCGAGCTACAACTGGCAGTGTTGTAGCCTAGGGATGAGAAGAGAACAGGGTGGAGGCAGCAGGACTTTTTGCCGTTCACACAGCAGGGGAACAGCTGACATTACTGAACCCCAGTAACACAGGAGCAAGTGTAGACTGTGCTAACAGCACTTCCGAGCTACAACTGGCGGTGTTGTAGCCCAGGGATGAGAAGAGAACATGGTGGAGGCAGCAGGACTTTTTGCCGTTCACACAGCAGGGGAACAGCTGACATTACTGAACCCCAGTAACACAGGAGCAAGTGTAGACTGTGCTAACAGCACTTCCGAGCTACAACTGGCGGTGTTGTAGCCCAGGGATGAGAAGAGAACATGGTGGAGGCAGCAGGACTTTTTGCCGTTATCACAGCAGGGGAACAGCTGACATTACTGAACCCCAGTAACACAGGAGCAAGTGTTGACTGTGCTAACAGCACTTCCGAGCTACAACTGGCAGTGTTGTAGCCCAGGGATGAGAAGAGAACATGGTGGAGGCAGCAGGACTTTTTGCCGTTATCACAGCAGGGGAACAGCTGACATTACTGAACCCCAGTAACACAGGAGCAAGTGTAGACTGTGCTAACAGCACTTCCGAGCTACAACTGGCGGTGTTGTAGCCCAGGGATGAGAAGAGAACATGGTGGAGGCAGCAGGACTTTTTGCCGTTATCACAGCAGGGGAACAGCTGACATTACTGAACCCCAGTAACACAGGAGCAAGTGTTGACTGTGCTAACAGCACTTCCGAGCTACAACTGGCAGTGTTGTAGCCCAGGGATGAGAAGAGAACAGGGTGGAGGCAGCAGGACTTTTTGCCGTTATCACAGCAGGGGAACAGCTGACATTACTGAACCCCAGTAACACAGGAGCAAGTGTAGACTGTGCTAACAGCACTTCCGAGCTACAACTGGCGGTGTTGTAGCCCAGGGATGAGAAGAGAACATGGTGGAGGCAGCAGGACTTTTTGCCGTTATCACAGCAGGGGAACAGCTGACATTACTGAACCCCAGTAACACAGGAGCAAGTGTAGACTGTGCTAACAGCACTTCCGAGCTACAACTGGCGGTGTTGTAGCCCAGGGTCAAGGAGGATGTTTAAATACTATATCAAGTATTTTCCTTGTTACGTGTCAATTAAAAATGTCTATACTCCAAACAAGAGAAATATAAACTTTAGTACCATAAGATGATGATTTAACTTAAAAAAATATATGTAAATTAATAATTTACAAACATAAACGCATACATTAACATGTTGAAAAGCAATGCAAACCACAATTAAAATAGGTTAAATAATCTGCTATACGGTTTAAAATAAAAGCATACAAGTACACATCAGAATCCATTAATGATGGGTAAGTAACAGTATGTACACCATTTTTATTGTGTAGACAATGAATGGCTGACTTAAAAACATAATCAGCATTACAAGTTTTCTTTGACATTCATAAAACTTTACATTTGGTGAATATCACTAAAATTTTTAAAAATATATCTAAAATTTCCATCATGTAATACTGATAATATGTGCCAATCATTTATATTAACAAAACAAAAATTTAAAAAGTGCATAGTGCAGAGTGAAAACAGATATTTATGCCTGACTGTGGACTTGCAAGCATGACAACGGATAGATAAGGTATATATAGATGAGACTGCATAGCCACAGATGGTGAATGGCGATGTAATACTGTACCTCAATAAAGTGTGCGTTACTACTACATCCTTTTTTTTATCTAGCTTTATAAAAGGTTACGTGCATGTATGGTTGCGCCTTTGTTTGGACGCACAGACTGGCTTCCTGCTGTGACGCGTTGGGTATTGGAGCGTCTGTACGTCTTATGACGCAGACTAACATTCACGGTGCGCATCGTTCATCATCGCAAGCGTACCGACAACACAAAGGCGTTGTCATGACTGCTTTACTCAGTAAACATGCACCTATGATGAAACATACACGCATGTGCCCTATTACATAACAAGCTACAAGAAAAACGAGTGTGAGGTGTGACACAGCTGTTTTGTTAAGGTACAGTATTATATCGACATTGTACAGATGTCGCTATTCAGTCTGATAAATATATATCATTCACGTATTCTATCAGTTGTCGTTCTTTCAGCACCACTTACAGGTATATATTTTGCTATTGTGACTATGCACTATTGACTTTACCAAGGTAATGCATGATTTTTGTTAGCGATTATCATGTTTACATGAAGGACCTTTATGATATGGGCTGTTAACTTTCTAATCAAATATGTATTTTTTAAAATGACACAAATATAAGTAATGTTGAAGAGGACTATTCCTACATGCATTGTTTGCACAATATTACAGGTGTACATCACGTCCCTTAATCAACATTGGATTATTATATTTACTTGTATGCTTTTATTTCAAAGGCAAGAACACTGAAGTATAACCTTCGCACTGCAGCAGTTGTCAAAGTTCAACCCACATTATGCACTTCCAACATTGCAGTATTTGAGTCATCATGATGTGAGTTGGATTTGTCTAAGCTATGGAGTGACAAGGTTGACCATCAGTATCCTATAGCATAAGTAGGCTTTTGTGTTTGCATTTGTTTTCGACATGTGCATATCTGTAATAATATGTCACAATTATTTTGTTACAGATTTGTG
Source organism: Oophaga sylvatica (assembly GCA_033576555.1). Lineage (NCBI taxonomy): Eukaryota > Metazoa > Chordata > Amphibia > Anura > Dendrobatidae > Oophaga > Oophaga sylvatica. The sequence goes on along the minus strand of JARQOD010000003.1, from coordinate 360,820,416 downwards.
ACAAAGACAAATCATTTTATGGTTTGAAAGTTGACGTTTCAAATGTTTACAGCTTAGAAATCATGGTGTAGCCTCATATCTATGTGTAGCACTAGACACTTTGAGATGTCATGTTTTTTTCACCATGATTAGGTAGCTAGCAGTAATTTTTGCCGGACACACAGCAGGGGAACAGCAGGCGTTACTGAACCCCACAAATACATCAGCGATTGTTTTCATCTGTGCATCTAACACTTCTGAGCAGCAACTGGCGCTGTTGAAGCCCAGGGTCAAGGAGGGTGTAGGCAGAGGCCTAGTATGAGACGTTTGAAGTTGAAGTTGTAGTTAGCAGCAGTAATTTTTGCCAGACACACAGCAGGGGAACAGCAGGCGTTACTGAACCCCACAAACACATCAGCGATTGTTTTCATCTGTGCATCTAACACTTCTGAGCAGCAACTGGCGCTGTTGAAGCCCAGGGTCAAGGAGGGTGTAGGCAGAGGCCTAGTATGAGACGTTTGAAGTTGAAGTTGTAGTTAGCAGCAGTAATTTTTGCCAGACACACAGCAGGGGAACAGCAGGCGTTACTGAACCCCACAAACACATCAGCGATTGTTTTCATCTGTGCATCTAACACTTCTGAGCAGCAACTGGCGCTGTTGAAGCCCAGGGTCAAGGAGGGTGTAGGCAGAGGCCTAGTATGAGACGTTTGAAGTTGAAGTTGTAGTTAGCAGCAGTAATTTTTGCCAGACACACAGCAGGGGAACAGCAGGCGTTACTGAACCCCACAAACACATCAGCGATTGTTTTCATCTGTGCATCTAACACTTCTGAGCAGCAACTGGCGCTGTTGAAGCCCAGGGTCAAGGAGGGTGTAGGCAGAGGCCTAGTATGAGACGTTTGAAGTTGAAGTTGTAGTTAGCAGCAGTAATTTTTGCCAGACACACAGCAGGGGAACAGCAGGCGTTACTGAACCCCACAAACACATCAGCGATTGTTTTCATCTGTGCATCTAACACTTCTGAGCAGCAACTGGCGCTGTTGAAGCCCAGGGTCAAGGAGGGTGTAGGCACAAAATATTGACTTATTGCCTTGTTACGTGGCCATTGCAAATGTATGTACTTCAAACAAGAATAAATGAAGTTTTACTAGGACAATAAAATGATGAATTTCAATTCCAAGAATAGAAAAATATTTATACTTGAGAGTCCTCTGTGGTTGATACCGTTTAATGGCTAACTGAAAATATGGTAACAAATTCAAAGCTTTCGAGACTACTCAGGTCTCTTCATCAGGCTAAGACTAAAAAAAAAAGAGGAAGAATCACATATTTCTACACACAACAGGACACAGGAATAGGTAAGACAAGTGAGGGAGGGACAAGTGAGGGGAGACCGGCCAAAAAATGAGAACAAGGATGAATTATCAGCGCCACACGATAAGACAAAAAATAATGGATTTACCTGTGGCAAAACACTTTTGTATGCCCGGTCATAGCATGATGGATATGGAATTACAGGTATTAAAATATAACTTCAAATATGACAAAGATACAAAGGTTTCAGAATATAAGCTTGTAAGGAAAAGGTTGTCGCCATTTTGTATAGGGCCTGTACCAGCCTCCATTTTGTCAGTTCACACAGCCACAGACTTTTAGCTACACATTGCCTATTAGCATATCCAGTACGACAGGTTTTGATGTCCACTAGGAATCAATAGGCCTTTACATGCTAATTAGTCTAGGCCAGTGACTGAATGAGATGGTCAGTCGTATGGTAAATAGCCCAAGCTCAGGCATTGTTTCCTGCTCCATATGAATTGCAGGCCAATTAATATGCGTGCTTCAAAGCAATGGGGATGGGCCTAGCAGGTTTAAGAGCTAGCCATGACCAGGCTGCTGGTCTCATTCCATTTCACACACAGAAGCCAAGAAGATGGTCTAGGAAAGACCAAGGGACTATTCAGGAACTGAAGACTGTACCTGGGAATGGCAGAGCCAAGGCCTTCCCATGACCATAATACCCGGTAATATTGATCCATAGCTTATACCTTTAAGCCTTGTACATTATTGTTGTATTTTTACTCTGACTGCCATTCCATTGTAGTTACGTTGTATAGCTTTACTGTATATTTCTGTAATTATCTAGTGCGCCCTTAAGGCAAATTAAACCATAAAATTAATCTTGGGCTGATGCTTTTACTCTGATCACGAATCTTAGAATACCCAGTGGGTAGCAGGACACCTTCCCGGCGGCCATTGGCTCTAGGTGCAGTTCTCTTACTGACCTGAGAGACCAAGGGGGGCGCCGGAGAGCTGTACCTGTGGAGTTACGTCCCATTGGTGACGTGGGAGGAAAGGGATCGTCCGTCACATGTGGTAGCGGCGGTGGTATCAGAAGCTGTGATACCGGGCTACCGTGTGGCGGCCTGGCTGAGTTCCTCACAAATTGGTGGCAGCAGTGGGATCAGAGTAATAATGTGCGTGGGACCCCTACTCCCAGACACTAGAGACTACCAGCAGTACTTTCACTGCTGGGGTCTTAAGGTCAGCCCAGCACTAGACGGTCAGAGTGTAAATATAACAAGTTGTGTGCAAGGTCAGGGTTGCAGCTGTGTTTCAGTAACCAAAGGTTCCCAAGATGGCGGAAGGCACCAGGAGTAGGGCAAAGGGGGAGGCCAATGCTGTGGCCTATGAGGGGTTCGATACCGATGAGTTGGAGCTCAGCCAGGGCTCCCCAAGGAGCCCGACCCCCGTGCTCAGTCTCACAGTGGACTGTCCACCCCCTGCCCGTCCCAGCCTGTCCAGATCGGAGACCCTCTTCCAAGCGGCTATGGCACAGCTCGAGGCTGGTAATGACGCCGCCTATGACAGACTCCTGGTGGCGGCAGAGAAAGCAGCAGAACGTGAGCGAGCAGAACGCCGTGCAGCTGCGGAGCGTGAGCAAGCAGCAGCAGAGCGTGAGCAAGCAGCTGCGGAGCGTGAGCAAGCAGCGGCAGAGAGAGCAGCGGAGCGGGAGCATGCAGCGGCAGAGAGAGCAGCGGAGTGCCGGCACCGACTGGAGATGGCTCAGCACGGGCCCCCACTGGACGCACCAGGCCCACCGGAGACAAGGGCTTCCAAGGTCCGGGCGGAGGACTTTCCCTTGCTTGAAAAGGATGGAGACCTGGATTCCTTTTTGCTGGCTTTTGAGAGGACATGCCTCCAACATCATCTGGCCCCGGATCAGTGGGCAAGGTACCTGACCCCCCGTTTGAGGGGTAAGTCCCTGGAAGTTTTGGGGGACTTACCTGCCGGGGAGGAGCAGGACTACAACAGCATCAAGCGGGCCCTGATCCAGCACTACAACCTCACCCCGGAGTCGTACCGCAGGAAGTTCAGGAGCCTGCAGCGGGGTTCAAAGGACACCTGGACCGACCACATGCGGGCCCTGTTGAGAGCTGCAGAGCACTGGACCTCGGGTCTAGAGCTCGCTACCCACCAGGAGGTCCAGGAACTGTTTGTCGTGGAGCAATTTTTGTGGAACTGCCCAGAAGACCTCCAGCAGTTCCTCCGTGACCGGAAACCAAAGGGGGCTTCTGCTACAGCCGCCCTGGCAGACGAGTATGCCAACAACAGGGCGCCGGAGCCAAAGAAGCCTGCCAGCAGCACCTGGAGAGGGGGTAAGCCCAATCCTGCCCCAGCCCCATATCCAGCCCCCAGAGTGCAAGGGGTGTACCCCCCTGCTGCCCTCTCCAGGCCAGGAACAGAACCCAGACGTTGCCATAATTGCAATCAGCCAGGACACTTTAAGGCTGCATGTCCCCAGCGCCAGAAGGCCCCATCCCTGTCCCAGAAACCGTCCACTGTTTTGTGTGTGGGAGGGGGTGGTGGGAGGTCCCTAGACAATTACCAACCCGTCACCATCGGCCGCTCAGCGGTCATGGGACTGCGGGACACAGGCGCTGAACGAACCCTGGTACGCCCTGAGGTGGTGTCCCCTCAAGACTTGGTACCTGGGAAAACCCTTTCCGTCTCCGGAATTGGAGGCGTTGAACCGGCGCTGCCCGTTGCCAAGGTGTATTTGGATTGGGGTGCCGGGAGGGGGATGCGGGAGGTGGGAGTAACGCCGAATATTCCTGCAAATGTGTTGCTTGGGACCGATTTGGGGCGGCTAGTGTCCCAGTATGTGGCCACTGAACCCCCAAGTCCGGCTCCCCAAGAATGTCATGACTCTACTGTGAATGCTAATGTTAATGTATTGAATGTGCCTCCAACAGTGGAGGAGGGAGTGAAACCTGATGGTAAGCCATGCACTGACACTACACACACAGGGCTCACAGTGAGGACAGGTGAGGAGGCTGTAGGGGAGAGCTCAGAGGTGGAGGGAGGGGCTGCTATGGGCAGTGTAGGGCCCCTAAGTGAATCCAGCCTGCTGAGTCTAGGGCCCCTGCAGGAAGAGGAACAGGCCATGGGGGGAGGGGGTGTCCCGGGAGAGGAGCCACCAGGCAGGACCCCAGGTCAGGAGTTCCCCACATCCGGGATGTCAGGAAGTCCGGGAAGTCTGCCTAACCCGGCGACTTGGTCAGAGGAGGAGGGAAAGCAGGCGCTACCCGTGGTCTCAGCGGTCGTGGCCGCTGTTACCAGGAGTGGGAGCGCTGAAGCCCAAGGAGCCTCGCGGAGGTCCGACGGTTTCCCCCTCTCTGACCAAGTGGCTGCCGAGTCAGACAGTAGCCAGGAGACAGATCCCGGGGAACTGACAGAGGACAGGGCAGTTTCATCAATTCTTGCCATATCCAGTCAGGGATTTCAGGCAGCGTTGGAAGCTGACCCTAGCCTGAAGACTCTCAAGGAACAGGCGGCACAGCCTCCCCTGGAGTCCGACCGCGAGCGAGTGGTCTGGGACCAGGGACGGCTGTACCGGGTAATGGTCCAGCAGGGTTCACCGGAGGCGTGGCCCAGGGACCGACAGTTAGTGGTGCCCCATCCGTTCAGGGCGGAATTGTTGCGGATCGCACACGAGATTCCAATGGCCGGACACTTAGGGATCACTAAAACCAGGGCCAGGCTAGCTCAGCATTTCTACTGGCCTGGAATGAGGACCGAGGTGATAGCCTACTGCCGTTCGTGTGACACCTGTCAGAGGGTGGGGAAGGCGGGGCCGCGCCCCAAAGCCCCACTGGTAACTCTGCCCATCATCGAAGAGCCTTTCTCGAGGGTGGCTGTGGATCTCATTGGACCTCTGTCCACTCCCAGCCGCTCCGGGAAATGCTTCATACTAACGGTAGTGGACTATGCCACCCGGTACCCGGAGGCGGTAGCTTTGTCGTCCATTCGGGCCGACAAAGTGGCCACTGCCTTACTGGAGATTTTCTCCAGAGTGGGGTTTCCCAAGGAAATGCTCACCGACCGAGGGACCCAGTTCATGTCGCAGCTGATGGAGTCTCTCTGTAAGCAGGTACAGGTGCAACATCTGGTGGCCAGCCCGTATCACCCACAGACCAATGGCTTGTGTGAGCGGTTCAATGGCACCTTAAAGCAGATGCTGAGGATGTTGGTCGACTCCCACGGGAGAGACTGAGAGCGGTATCTCCCACACCTGCTGTTTGCCTACCGGGAGGTTCCACAGGCCTCAACGGGGTTCTCCCCCTTTGAGCTCCTGTACGGGCGACGTGTACGGGGGCCCCTTGCTCTGGTGAAGGAAGCATGGGAAGGGGATTTAGCCACCCCTGGAGTGTCGGTCATTGAGTATGTCGTGCGCTTCCGGGACCGAATGATGGCCTTGACACGGCTGGTGCATGACAATATGGCCCAAGCTCAGGCTGACCAGAAGCGATGGTACGACCAGAATGCTTGTGAGCGGACCTACCAGGTGGGTCAAAAGGTGTGGGTACTGGTCCCCGTACCACAAAACAAGCTTCAGGCGGCCTGGGAGGGTCCATACCTCGTGCACGAGCAGCTCAACGCCGTCACCTACCTGGTCACCCTGGACCACGCCCGTGGAAGGAGGAAGGCCTTCCATGTGAACATGATGAAGGCCCACCATGAGCGGGAGGCTTATGCCCAACCAGCGTGCAACCTTTCAGAGGACAGAGAGTCAGAAATCCTCGTGGATCTGCCACCGTAGCCAAAGAGAGGGTGCGGTAGGGCGCACGGGGGAACACAGGAATGTGATACCCCCTAGCGCCCTCAAAAGCAGGGAGGTGTAAGGAAAAGGTTGTCGCCATTTTGTATAGGGCCTGTACCAGCCTCCATTTTGTCAGTTCACACAGCCACAGACTTTTAGCTACACATTGCCTATTAGCATATCCAGTACGACAGGTTTTGATGTCCACTAGGAATCAATAGGCCTTTACATGCTAATTAGTCTAGGCCAGTGACTGAATGAGATGGTCAGTCGTATGGTAAATAGCCCAAGCTCAGGCATTGTTTCCTGCTCCATATGAATTGCAGGCCAATTAATATGCGTGCTTCAAAGCAATGGGGATGGGCCTAGCAGGTTTAAGAGCTAGCCATGACCAGGCTGCTGGTCTCATTCCATTTCACACACAGAAGCCAAGAAGATGGTCTAGGAAAGACCAAGGGACTATTCAGGAACTGAAGACTGTACCTGGGAATGGCAGAGCCAAGGCCTTCCCATGACCATAATACCCGGTAATATTGATCCATAGCTTATACCTTTAAGCCTTGTACATTATTGTTGTATTTTTACTCTGACTGCAAATTCCATTGTAATTACGTTGTATAGCTTTACTGTATATTTCTGTAATTATCTAGTGCGCCCTTAAGGCAAATTAAACCATAAAATTAATCTTGGGCTGATGCTTTTACTCTGATCCACGAATCTTAGAATACCCAGTGGGTAGCAGGACACCTTCCCCGGCGGCCATTGGCTCTAGGTGCAGTTCTCTTACTGACCTGAGAGACCAAGGGGGGCGCCGGAGAGCTGTACCTGTGGAGTTACGTCCCATTGGTGACGTGGGAGGAAAGGGATCGTCCGTCACATGTGGTAGCGGCGGTGGTATCAGAAGCTGTGATACCCGGCTACCGTGTGGCGGCCGGCTGAGTTCCTCACAAAGCTCATCATGACCTTTGACACTGTTAGTGATGGAATGAATAGATCACACGGATTTATGTCATTCTATATCAATTAAGGAATCTGCGTCTCTGCCCTTCCAGGGGCATGAAAACACAAAACCAGACCCCAATCAGAGGGCAATAAAACTTTCTATCGTTATCTAGGAACTGTTCCAATATTTATGTTCATCCCTCTGTGAAAATGACAGTTCTGCTACACGTCACTTACTTGTCTTACCTATTGCACTATTCCTGTGTCCTGTTGTGTATAGAAATATGTGATGCTTCATTTTTTGGTTTAGTCTTTGCCTGATGAAGAGACGTGAGTAGCCTCGAAAGCTTGCAATTTGTTACCATCTTTTCAGTTATCCATTCAAAGGTATCAACCACTGCGGACTCTCAAGTCTAAATATTTATCTATCTACTGGCTAACACGGTACAAAGATACACATGTTTCCTAACTTCAAGAATAAAAATAAAGACACTGCAAATATAAACGCATATATGCACATGCCAACAAGAAATGGAACAACACACCACCCAAAAAATTGGTTACAAAATATAGTGTTGTAAATTTAACAGTAAAAGTCCATTTTTGTATTTATGAATAATGCTTAAGGAACGCTATGTTAAACCATAACATAGTGAAGACAATGGATTTTGTAATAGTCACTTATCATCATTGCAATTTAGATGTGACAGTCACAGACATTTCAATTATTTAAGTTAATAAAATAGTTACTTTGTACACCATGTATGACATGTCCAGCATGGACTCATCAATGTGATGACACAATAATGTACGATAAAAAATAACCATTTAAAAAAACATAATGCATTGTCACAATTTAAGTGTGTGCCTGCAAGTGTAGGTGAAACAAAGGCTACGGATAGCAAAGGTATATTCTATGTCTGTATCAGACAGTGGACAGCCTCTGATGGGTAATGGCGATGTTATACTGTACGTCAATAAAGTCTGCGGCTGCAATCATGCATTTTTTGCTTGTACAGTGTTGAAGAGGGTAAAAGCATGTCTGGTTGCGCAAGGCTTTATCTGTCAACACTACCTTCCTACTGTCACACGTAGGGTAGGGTAGCGTGTGTCAATTAGATGACTCTATAAAATGTGACGTTACGCAGCGTTATTGCGCCCTAGGGACGCCAAAAATACGACAGCAGTAATCATTTACTGTCTAATACTCCACCTATGACCAACCAAAAAAGACCGTTCCCTCTTTAACAATCTACAAGACTAACAAGCATAATGGTTGACGCTGACTTTATTGAGGTACAGTATTACATCGAAATTGTCCATGAGTAACTATGCACTGTGATACCTATATACCATTATTAATTTATATCTGTTGTGGTTGTTTCAACAGCACTTGCAGGTATAACTAGTACTACCTATTGTCAGTATGCATGATGCACTTTCTAGATGTAATAATTTATTATTGCACATTATTACCAGGTTTAGATGCTGGCCATTTCATATATGGTGTGTGAAGTTACAGCTGGCATCAGTATGTGTATTTTATAATGTCTGTCATAAATAAAACTCGTGATGATGATGATGAGGATTTTATGATTCGTACATCCATTGACTGCATTATCTTACAGGTACAGATAAAGTTCCTTAAAAAGCATTAATTGATAAGTATGAAATGTACTTTTATGCATTAATTTCAAAAAGTGAAGACTATGTTTTAGTTTTTGTTACCATTTATAATAGACATGTGCAGATATGCGCTGTGATGACAAATTATTATTTGTCCATATTTGTCATAAAAATTTATCATTCTAGGCCTGGAAAACTTCACAATTTCATGTTTTAAGCATAACAATCAGAGTGACGGCTCTTCCCTATTTGGAGCATGTTCGACATGGGTTTTTCTGTGCATGTGTAGGGAACAGGAGACTTGTTGCCGGACACACAGCAGGGGAACAGCTGGCGTTACTGAACCCCACTAACACTATAGCTTGTGTATTGGTCTGTGGACACGACACTTCTGAGCAGCAACTGGCAGTGTTGTAGCACAGGGAGTAGAGTTCAGGTGGTAGAAAGATGAACATAACAGGAGACATGGATAACGTTGCGAACCAGTTATTTAATCTGAAAACGGACAGACAAATTCTGGCGAGATCCATGCCTTGTTCATTTTCAGAAAAGTAAGCCGGTCTACATTATCGGAGGATAGTCGCATGCGACGGTCTGTTAGTACACCACCTGCGGCACTAAAGACGCGCTCCGATAATACACTGGCAGCAGGGCAAGCCAGCACCTCCAATGCATACTGGCTAAGCTCTGGCCATGTATCCAGCTTAGAGACCCAAAACTTGAATGGGGAAGAGCCATCTGGGAGTACACTGAGAGGGAAAGACATGTAGTCTTTCACCATCTTACGGAAACGTTGCCTCCTGCTGACTGGAGCCGTCTCGGATGGTGTAGACATTGGTGGCGCTGCCACAAAACTTCGCCACATTTGGAACATACTGGTCTTGCCCTGTGCAGAGGCACTGCTTGTGCTCCCTCTTGTTGCAGAGCTGTCTCCACTGCCTCGACGCACAGAGCTGCTTTGTAAAGCAGTAGCAGCAGCAGTGCTCTCGGCTGGAATGGAGAACATTATGGATTGCACCAGTGTGTCTTGGTACTCCCGCATTTTACGCTCCCGGTTTAACGGTGTGATGAGGCTTTGTAAGTTGTCCCGGTAGCGAGGGTCTAGGAGGGTGTACACCCAATAATCAGACGTGGTGAGAATGTGGGCGATGCGGCGGTCGTTTCTCAGGCACTGCAGCATGAAATCAACCATGTGCTGCAGACTCCCAACTGGCCAAGAAACGCTGTCCCCTGCAAGAGGCGTCATCTCTGCCTGCTCTGCATCACCCCACCCTCGCTCTACATACTGACTAGAGCGTTGTGTACCTCCCTCTGGAGCGATGTCTTCCTCCTCCATTGACTCCTCCTCATCCTCCTCACAAAGTGAACACTGCCCAGCCCTTTGTGAGGAACCACGTTGCGCTGACTGTCCAGAAGGTGATGGAATTTGTGACTCCTCATCCTCCACCTCTTCCAAAACCTCATCCCTTATTGCTTGCAGTGTTTTTTGAAGCAGGCAGATAAGGGGGACAGTCAGGCTGACTAGTGCATCATCTGCACTCGCCATCCGCGTTGACTCATCAAACGCACGCAAAACGTGGCAGATGTCCTTCATAGAGGCCCACTCAGTAGTGGTGAAGTGTGAACGACGCAAATTGCGAGTTGATTGCGCCTGATGCAGCTGATACTCCATTACTGCTGGCTGCTGCTCACACAACCGCTCCAACATATGTAACGTGGAATTCCACCTGGTGGGTACGTCACATATGATGCGATGTTCAGGAAGGCGAAATCTGCGTTGCAGAGCTGCAATGCGCGATCTGGCCATGCTGGAACGTCGCAAGTGAGCGCACTCTAGGCGGACCTTGTGCAGCAGTGCATCAAGATCCGGATAGTCCCTCAAAAAACTCTGCACGACCAAGTTGAGCACATGTGCCAGACATGGTATGTGAGTGAGGTTGCCAAGGGCCAGAGCTGCCACCAGATTTCAGCCATTGTCACACAATACCAAGCCTGGCTGGAGATTCGCTGGCAAAAACCACACGTCGCTCTCCTGCTTGATGGCATTCCAGAGCTCCTGCGCTGTGTGGCTTCGATTCCCCATGTAAATTAATTTCAGGACGGCCTGTTGACGTTTGGCCACCGCTGTGCTCATATTGGTCGCATCAGGTAAGCGTTCACGGGTCCATGTGGAGGTAGACCGTGACGGCTCCTGCAGCGATGATTCTGAGGAACTGGAGTAGGAGGAGGAGTCAATGTGGACAGACTTGATTCCTGCAATCCTTGGAGTTGGCAGAACACGTACAGCGCCACTCTCAAGATCTGTACCCGGCTCCACAACATTGACCCAATGGGCAGTGAGGGAAAGGTATCGTCCCTGGCCATGGGTACTGGTCCACGCATCGGTGGTCAGGTGGACCTTGCTACTGACGGCGTTTAGTAGCGCATGTTTAATTTTTCCCTCGACATGCTTTTGCAGACCAGGGACGGCTTGCCTGCTGAAATAAAATCGGCTGGGCACATTGTATTGTGGGACTGCCAATGCCATAAAGTTACGGAAAGTGTCAGTCTCCACCAGCCTGAATGACAGCATTTCAAGGGACAGGAGTTTTGCAATGCCAGCATTCAGAGCCTGTGCTCGTGGATGGTTTGCCGAGTATGGCCGTCTTTTATCCCATGCCTGTGCTACCGATGGCTGTTTTGTGGCCTGGGAGTGTGAGGATGACAGGGAACTTGCAGCTGTGGGTGGAATAACACTGGGTCTCTGGACAACAGTTACAGAGGTTCTTCCATGGCGATCCTGTGAGGAAGCCGAACCAGCTGTGTGTGAGCTGGAGGAAGAGGCTCCAACACGAGCTGAAGATGTAGGTGCTGCTGTAGGTTGGCCTACATCTCCAGTGTGTCTTTGTAACTCAGCTACGTGCTTTGTCCGTACATGTTTCCACATATTTGTGGTATTGAGGTTACTGGTATTTTTACCTCTTTTAACTTTTTGATTACACAGCTTGCATTTGACATAGCAAATATCATCTGCAAGTGTGTCAAAAAAGGACCACGCAGTGCAAGTCCTGGGAGTGCCCGTTTTGGCTGTTGGAAGAGAACTGCTACGAACGGGTGCCAAACTGGAGGGTACAGGCAACCGAGTCTGCAGCCTACCTCTCCCTACTGTTTGGACCGTTGGGGCAATCTCTTCCTCAGAGCTGCTACCACCACCTTCCTGTTCCTCACGCCATGTTGGGTCTTGGACCTCATCATCTCCACTACCCTCTTCCAACACCTGCTGCTGTTGGGTGGTCTGGCCAGCACCTTGCTCAACAGAAAATGGCACCTGAGTCTCATCATCATCAGATGCGTTCTGCGGTGTGCTGACCATCGGCACTGGCTCACCCGCCTCTTCAGATTCAGAGAGACACAGCTGTTGCGCATCACTGCACACTGCCTCTCCTTCACATTCCAGAATGCTGCTTGGCTGGGCCCCTGTTTCCAAGCCAACAGATTCTGAGAACAGAAGCAGAGACTCAGCTGGCTCCAGTTCAGAACTCTCTGACTGCCTGGGCAATTTGGCAGGCGGTGAAGAGACAGATGGTTGTTCAACAGTGCTGTGGTCCTGAGAGGAGGTGGAAGCAATTGAAGTCGATGCATTGGCTGCCATCCAACCAACAACGGCTTCAATTTGTTCTTCCCGCAGCAGGGGGTACGCTGAGCTCCTACAAAAGTGCGCATAAAGGAACGCTCACGGGGAAAACTGGTGGATGCTGTGTCACTGGGTGCGGCAGCAGCAGGCACAGAATCCCCACGTCCTCTCCCTGCTGCAACTCCACGGCCACGACCACGTGCCTTACTCCCTGCCTTCTTCATCTTGGTAGATTGATAAAGAAAGTCAGAAAAGTTATAAGGCCTAAGTGTGGTTATTCCTCACAGACTACAGTGAACACTGAAACACAACTGTTCAGTAGCTGTGAAAGGCCCCTTTGTCTACTTCTATAGTGTTTGCAACCAATGTATTGTATACGGATGGAAGCGCGTCACACTAATAGATTAGATTTTTTTCAAATATAATGGAGCAGCACCAATTAGTGAAGGATGAGGCAGTGACACACGCTCAGCAGACTACAACCAGCAGTGGTTGAAGAACTAACTGGAGCGTGATCTGCACTCAAAAAATGAAAAGCTCACAGACTACAGTGAACACTGAAACACAACTGTTCAGTAGCTGTGAAAGGCCCCTTTGTCTACTTCTATAGTGTTTGCAACCAATGTATTGTATATGGATGGAAGCGCGTCACACTAATAGATTAGATTTTTTTCAAATATAATGGAGCAAGCACCAATTAGTGAAGGATGAGGCAGTGACACACGCTCAGCAGACTACAACCAGCAGTGGTTGAAGAACTAACTGGAGCGTGATCTGCACTCAAAAAATGAAAAGCTCACAGACTACAGTGAACACTGAAACACAACTGTTCAGTAGCTGTGAAAGGCCCCTTTGTCTACTTCTATAGTGTTTGCAACCAATGTATTGTATACGGATGGAAGCGCGTCACACTAATAGATTAGATTTTTTCAAATATAATGGAGCAGCACCAATTAGTGAAGGATGAGGCAGTGACACACGCTCAGCAGACTACAACCAGCAGTGGTTGAAGAACTAACTGGAGCGTGATCTGCACTCAAAAATGAAAGCTCACAGACTACAGTGAACACTGAAACACAACTGTTCAGTAGCTGTGAAAGGCCCCTTTGTCTACTTCTATAGTGTTTGCAACCAATGTATTGTATACGGATGGAAGCGCGTCACACTAATAGATTAGATTTTTTTCAAATATAATGGAGCAGCACCAATTAGTGAAGGATGAGGCAGTGACACACGCTCAGCAGACTACAACCAGCAGTGGTTGAAGAACTAACTGGAGCGTGATCTGCACTCAAAAAATGAAAAGCTCACAGACTACAGTGAACACTGAAACACAACTGTTCAGTAGCTGTGAAAGGCCCCTTTGTCTACTTCTATAGTGTTTGCAACCAATGTATTGTATACGGATGGAAGCGCGTCACACTAATAGATTAGATTTTTTTCAAATATAATGGAGCAGCACCAATTAGAGAAAAATGTGAAGGATGAGGCAGTGACACACGCTCAGCAGACTACAACCAGCAGTAGTTGAAGAACTAACTGGAGCGTGATCTGCACTCAAAAATGAAAAGCTCACAGACTACAGTGAACACTGAAACACAACTGTTCAGTAGCTGTGAAAGGCCCCTTTGTCTACTTCTATAGTGTTTGCAACCAATGTATTGTATACGGATGGAAGCGCGTCACACTAATAGATTAGATTTTTTTCAAATATAATGGAGCAGCACCAATTAGAGAAAAATGTAGGATGAGGCAGTGACACACGCTCAGCAGACTACAACCAGCAGTAGTTGAAGAACTAACTGGAGCGTGATCTGCACTCAAAAATGAAAGCTCACAGACTACAGTGACACTGAAACACAACTGTTCAGTAGCTGGAAAGGCCCCTTTGTCTACTTCTATAGTGTTGCAACCAATGTATGTATACGGATGAAGCGCGTCACACTAATGATTAGATTTTTTTCAATATAATGAGCTGCACCAATTCCACAAATCAAATAAAAAAAAGAGTCAGTGAGTGACACGTGCAGATGCTACAAACAGCGTGGATGCAGAGCAACTGCGCGTCACCTGCACTCTCACAGACACCTTTCACAGAGCTGAAAACACTGGCAAAAGAGCTTTACACAGTGGTTGGTAAACTAGCCTGCCTAAAGCACAGTAGAGTACACAAAATCGCAATGTCTAACTGTCCCTCAGAGTCAGCACAGCAGCGTTCTGTCCCTAACTGAGTTCACAGCACAGTGACGCTAAAATGGAGGCGGCGCCTTTTATAGTGCATTCTGACATCATTTCAGCAGCCAATCACAGCCATGCCATTAGTTAAGATGACCGCAGCATTACAGGATGTGCCCACACTTCATAAGATTCCTCATTGGCTGACTAAAATCACATTGCCTCTCAAAGAATTATGGGAACTTCCGATTCCGGTATACGATATATGAAAAATATCGGAACTAAGTATCGGAATTCCGATACAGCGAATATCGGCCGATACCCGATACTTGCGGTATCGGAATGCTCAACACTAGTCACAACTCTTAACAGTATGGGTGTTTTGAGAACACCGATTCTATTAACATAGCAGACAAGGCAGCCCACGATCAGACAGGCCCTTCTGGCATTTTCCAGAATTGCCAGATGGCCAGTCCAACCCTGATCTCATGGCAGTGTGGGGAAGGGGAAAAAGAGCCTACTGTGATCATAAATACCTCTCTGCAGCTCTCATCTCACAAAACTGTCTGCCCTGATGTATTGGTCTCCCCCCACACTGACTTCTGTGAGATTAAAGCTGCTGAAAGTGTTTGTAATCACACTTCGCTCTTTTGTTCTCTGCATAGTAGGTGCAGAGATCAGGGCTGTCATTACTTGTCTCACAGGAAAAAGCATATTGTTCTGCCCTTGGAGGGGGGGGGATGTTCTTCTTTCACTTAATAATATACCCTGCTTAGGATTGATCAAAGTCATGCAGAAGAAACTGTACATGCTCTCAGAAAACAAACCTCTGGTAAGGTCCTATTGGGCTTATCATAAATTATAACCTGAACTTTACAAGTTAATATCTCCACAATGGAAGATAAATTAAAAAAATAAAACTTCTATTTTAATCAACTTTGCAGACACTATTTTGTGATGTGGCCAGTATAAAATACTATAACTAATAAAAAAGGTCTTCCTTAACCCCTCCACCCCTGAGCCCGTTTTCACCTTCATGACCAGGCCAATTTTTAAAATTCTGACAAATGTCAGTTTGTGTGGTAATAAGTCTGGAACGCTTTAAGGGATCCCACAGATTCTGAAACGGTTTGTTCATGTCATATTGTACTTCATGTTAGTGGTAACATTTATTCGATATGACTTGAGTTTATTTGTGAAAAAAACTCAGAAATTTGGAGAAAATTTACACAATTTTTGCAATTTTCAAACTTTTAATTTTTATGTCCTTAAATCACAGTTATGTCACACAAAATAGTTAATAAATAACAATTCCCACATGTTTACTTTACATCAGCACAATTTTTTAAACAATCTTTTTTGTTAGGAAGTTAGAAATGTTAAAAGTTTTCCTTTTTGGAAGTGCATTTGAGCAGCAGGGTGGTTTGCTGTTTAAGGCTAAGTTCACACGTTGCGGAATTGCCGCGGAAATTTCCGCGGCAATCCCGCACTTCTCCCGTGGGAAATACGCATTTTTTTGTATGCGTATTCCCGCCAGAAACTAGCGTTTTGCAAGCGTAATTAGCTTGCAGAATGCTAGCGTTTTCCTAGCGATCTGTAGCATCGCTTGGAAAACTGATTGACAGGTTGGTCACACGAGTCAAACATAGTGTTTGACAAGTGTGAGCAACTTTTTACTATTGATGCCGCCTATGCCGCCTCAATAGTAAAAAGATCTAATGTAAAAATAATAAAAAAAATAATAAATAATGACATTCTCACCTTCCGGCGGCCCCCGCAGCCTTCCCGCCTTCAGCGACGCTCCCGGCAACTCCCGGTCCCAAGGATGCATTGCGACAAATCACCCCGATGACGTAGCATCACGCAAGACCGCTACGCCATCTGGGTGATTCTCGCAAAGGACTCTTGGGACCGGGAGCTGCCGGGAGCGTCGCTGAAGGCGGGAAAGCTGCGGGGGCCGCCGGAAGGTGAGAATGTCATTATTTTTTATTTTAATTATTGTTTTACCAGGGATATGGTACCCAGGGTCTGGAGGAGAGTCTCCTCTCCTCCAGACCCTGGGTACCACCGCACATGAACCGCTTACATTCCGCAAAATTAATGAACATGTTGCTATTTTTTCCGCGAAGCGTTTTTTTCGCGGAAAAAAACGCAACATGTGGCCAAAACATGCGGAATCAATTAACATGTATAGGATGCTTAATGCTTGCGGTTTTTTTTCGCGTTTTTACCGCGGAAAATCGCGGAAAAAAAGAGAAAAAAAACGCAAATATTCCTGAACGTGTGCACTTAGCCTAAAGGAAAAAAAATCTCTTTAAATCTTCTGCTTCAGCGAGTGTGAGCGAGCTGAGTGTGACCGGTGGGCAAGTGCGAACGGTGGTAAGTGTGACTTGAGATTCAATGAAGAAGTATTTGGAAAACCTTTAATCAAATACCTGTGTGAATTGGTGTGAGTGGCTGAATTGTGGATTCCTGACTGCCTTTCTACCTGTTCTATTTTTTGGGGGCTTTTTTAACCTATTTTTTCTCTCTAAAGGATTAATCTCTTATTTTAGTATCTGTGTATTTAAAGGTTAACTATATTGCATTTAAATCTTGGTGTAGCTATATTCACAAGGGGTTAATTAAGGGTGGGGGTTCATAATTAAGGGTTTATAAGAGCCAGCTGGTTGGGGCTCAAGTCTTTTTGGAAGTGCATTGAGCAGCAGGGTGGCTTGCTGTTTAACCCCTTCATGACCCAGCCTATTTTGACCTTAAAGACCTTGCCATTTTTTGCAATTCTGACCAGTGGGAGTCCCTTTATGAGGTAATAACTCAGGAACGCTTCAACGGATCCTAGCGATTCTGAGATTGTTTTTTGTGACATATTGGACTTTATGATAGTGGTAAATTTAGGTCGATAATTTTTGCGTTTATTTGTGAAAAAAATGGAAATTTGGCGAAAATTTTGAACATTTTGCAATTTTCAAATTTTGAATTTTTATTCTGTTAAACCAGAGAGTTATGTGACACAAAATAGTTAATAAATAACATTTTCCACATGTCTACTTTACATCAGAACAATTTTGGAAACAAATTTTTTTTTTGTTAGGAAGTTATAAGGGTTAAAAGTTGACCAGTGATTTCTCATTTTTACAACAAAATTTACAAAGCCATTTTTTTTACAGACCACCTCACATTTGAAGTCACTTTGAGGGGTCTATATGGCAGAAAATACCCAAATGTGACATTATAAAAACTGCACCCCTAAAGCTACTCAAAACTACATTCAAGAAGATTATTAACCCTTCAGGTGCTTCACAGGAACTAAAGCAACGTGGAAGGAAAAAATCGACATTTTAATTTTTCCAACAAAAATTTTCTTTTAGCAACAATTTTTTCATTTTTGCATGGGCAACAGGATAAAATGGATCCTAAAATGTGTTGGGCAATTTCTCCTGAGTACACAGATACCTCATATGTGGTCATAAACCACTGTTTGGGCGCACGGCAGGGCTCAGAAGGGAAGGAGCGCCATTTAACTTTTTGAATGGAAAATATGCTGGAATATTTAGCGGTTGCCATGTCGCATTTGGAGAGCCCCTGTGTGCCTAAACATTGGAGCTCCCCCACAAGTGACCCAATTTTGGAAACTAGACCCCCCAAAGAACTTATCTAGATGCATAGTGAGCACTTTGAACCCCCAGGTGCTTCACAAATTGATCCGTAAAAAAAGAAAGTACTTTTTTTTCACAAAATTTTTTTTTAGCCTCAGTTTTTCATTTTCACATGGGCAACAGGATAAAATGGATCCTAAAATGTGTTGGGCAATTTCTCCTGAGTACACCGATACCTCATATGTGGTCATAAACCACTGTTTGGGCGCACGGCAGGGCTCAGAAGTGAAGGAGCGCCATTTGACTTTTTGAATGGAAAATATGCTGGAATATTTAACGGTTGCCATGTCGCATTTGGAGAGTCCTTGTGTGCCTAAACATTGGAGCTCCCCACACAATTGACCCCATTTTGGAAACTAGACCCCCCAAGGAACTTATCTAGATGCATAGTGAGCACTTTGAACCCACAGGTGCTTCACAAATTGATCTGTAAAAAAAAGAAATTACTTTTTTTTCACAAAAAATTTCTTTTAGCTTCAGTTTTTTCATTCTCACATGGGCAACAGGATAAAATGGATCCTAAAATTTGTTGGGCAATTTATCCTGAGTACACAGATACCTCATATGTCGTCATAAACCACTGCTTGGGTGCACAGCAGGGCTCAGAAGGGAAGGAGCACTATTTGACTTTTTGAATGGAAAATTAGCTCCAATCGTTAGCGGACACCATGACGCGTTTGGAGAGCCGCTGTGTGCCTAAACAGTGAAAATCCCCCACATGTGACACCATTTTGGAAACTAGACCCCTTATGGAACTTATCTAGATGTGTTGTGAGCACTCTGAACCCCCAAGTGCTTCACAGAAGTTTATAACGCAAAGCAGTGAAAATAAAAAAATCATTTTTTTCCTCAAAAATGATTTTTCAGTCAGCTATTTTTTATTTTCACAACAGGAAAAATTGCACAACAACTTTTGTGGTCCAATTTCTCCTGAGTACACCAATACCCCATATGTGGGGGGGGAACCACTGTTTTGGCGCATGGGAGAGCTCAGAAGGGAAGGAGCGCCATTTTGGAATGCAGACTTGATGGAATGTTCTGCGGGCGTCATGTTGCATTTGCAGAGCCCCTGATGTGCCTAAACAGTAGAAACCCCCCACATGTGACCCCATTTTGGAAACTAGACCCCCAAGGAGCTTATCTAGATGTGTAGTGAGCACTTTGAACCCCCAAGTGCTTCACAGAAGTTTATAAATGCAGAGCAGTGAAAATAACAAAATCATTTTTGTTCCTCAATAATCATTTTTTAGCCCGCTATTAATTATTTTCCCAAGGGTAACAGGATACATTGGACCCCAAAAGTTGTTGTCCAGTTTTTCCTGAGTACGCTGGTGCCACATATGTGGGGGGAACCACTGTTTGGGTGCACAGCAGGGCTTAGAAGGGAAGGAGCGCCATATGACTTTTTTAATGGAAAATTAGCTCCAATCGTTAGCGGACACCATGTCGTGTTTGGAGAGCCCCTGTGTGTCTAAACTTTAGAGCTCCCTCACAAATGACCCCATTTTGGAAACAAGACCCCTAAGGAACTTATCTAGATGCACAATGAGCACTTTGAACCCCAGGTGCTTCACAGAAGTTTATAACGCAGAGCCGTGACAATAAAAAATCATTTTTTTTTCTCAAAAAATGATTTTTAGCCCTCTATTTTTTATTTTCGCAATGGTTACAGGAGAAATTGGACCCCAAAGGTTGTTGTCCAGTTTGTCCTGAGTACGCTGGTACCCCATATGTGGGGGGGAATCACTGTTTGGGCACAGAAGGGAAGTAGTGACGTTTTGAAATGCCGACTTGATGGAATGGTCTGCGGGCGTCATGTTACATTTGCAGAGCCCCTAATGTGCCTAAACAGTAGAAACTCCCACAAGTGACCCCATTTTGGAAACTAGACCCCACAAGGAACTTATCTAGATGTGTGGTGAGCACTTTGAATCCCCATGGGCTACACAAGTTTATAACGCCCGGGCATGAAAATAAAAAAAATCATATTTTTTCCACAAACATGATCTTTTAGTCCCCAATTCTTTTATTTTCCCAAGGGTAACAGGAGAAATTAGACCCCAAAAGTTGTTGCCCAATTTGTCCTGAGTACGCTGATATCCCATATGTTGTAGAAAACTACTGTATGGGCACACGTCGGGGTTCGGAAGGGAAGTAGTGACGTTTTGAAATGCCGACTTGATGGAATGGTCTGCGGGCGTCATGTTACGTCTGCAGAGCCTCTGATGTGCCTAAACTGTGGAAACTCCCCAAGTGACCCCATTTTGGAAACTAGACCACCCAAGGAACTTATCTAGATGTGTAGTGAGCACTTTGAACCCCAAGTGCTTCACAGAAGTTTATAACCCAGAGCCATGAAAATAAAAAATCATTTTTTTCCCTCAAAAAATGATTTTATAGCCTATAATTTTTTATTTTCACAAGGGTAACAGGACAAATTGGACCCCAAAAGTTGTTGTACTGTTTGTCCTGAGTATGCTGGTACCCCATATGTGGGGATACAACCACTGTTTGGACACACATGGGGGCTCGGAATAAAGGGAGCACTGTTTGACTTTTTGAACGCAAAATTTGCAGGAATCAATGGTGGCGCCATGTCATGTATGGACAACCCCTGATGTGCCTAAATAGTGGAAACCCCTCAATTCTAACTCCAACCCTAACTCCAACACACCCCTAACCACAACCCTAATCCCTACACACCCCTAACCCTAATCCAAACCCTAACCATAACCCTAACCCCAACACACCCCTAAGCATAATCCCAACCCTAACCATAACCCTAACCACAAGCCTAACCCAACCCTAACTCTAATTCCAACCCTAACCCTAATTCTAACCGTAACCCTAATTCCAACCCTAACCCGAATTCCAACCCTAATTCTAACCGTAACCCTAATTCTAACCCTAATTCTAACACTAATGCTAAAGGCTAGGTTCACATTACGTTTTACCAGCCCGTTCAACACATAGCGCTGACAGGCTGGTAACGGTATAGTATAACGCGATCGCGTTATGCTATACCCGCTAGCGCAGAGGAATCAGCAGATGATTCATCTGCGCTAGCTGTGACAGAGCCCAGACGCTGCAGGCTGCGTCCGAGGCTCCATCACTGAATGACGGTACGTGGCGAACGCATGCCGCTTTACAGCATACGTCGCGATGCGCCCGCAAATGGGGGTGAATGGCAGCATTAACGGACCGCGTTACGGTGTAACGCAGTCCGTCTAACGGACTGCCATATTGCAATATAAATCCAGCATAACCCTAATGCTAACCTAACCCTAGCTACCTAACCCTAAGGCTAACCCTAACCCTAACCTAACCCTAACTGTAATTCTAACCCTAATAAAAAAAAAAAAAAATATTTTATTTTTTGTCCCTACCTATGGGGGTGATAAAGGGGGCGTTTATTTACATTTTTTTTTATTTTTATCACAGTGATCAAAATAAATTTTTGGACTTTAGAAGGCGCACTGCGCATGCGCCGGCCGGCGGGCGCACTGCGCATGCGCCCGCCATTTTCCAAGATGGCGGAGCCCATGAAGAGTCCTGGACGGATGCCGGGACGGATCCACGGGCGCCAGAAGACCGGGGGAGGTGAGATGACACTGGGGGGGATCGGAAGGTGGGGGGCAGCAGACCGGAGCGGAGGGGAGAGGACCAGAGCGCAGGGCAGCAGATAGTAACAATGATGAACGATCACTGCCGTGACTCGGGAAGGGGTTAAAGGAGAAAAAAAAAATCTCTTTAAATCTTCTGCTTCAGCGAGTGTGAATGTGACCGGTGTGCAAGTGCGAACGGTGGTAAGTGTGACTTGAGATTCAGTGAAGAAGTATTTTGAAAACCTTTAATACCTGTGTGAATTGGTGTGAGTGGCTGAATTGTGGATTCCTGACTGCCTTTCTACCTGTTCTATTTTTTGGGGGCTTTTTTAACCTATTTTTTCTCTCTAAAGGATTAATCTCTTATTTTAGTATCTGTATGTTTAAAGGTTAACTATATTGCATTTAAATCTTGGTGTAGCTATATTCACAAGGGGTTAATTAAGGGTGGGAGTTCATAATAAAGGGTTTATAAGGGCCAGCTGGTTTGGGCTCAAGTCTTTTTGGAAGAGCATTTGAGCAGCAGGGTGGTTTGCTGTTTAAAGGAGAAAAAAAAATCTCTTTAAATCTTCTGCTTCAGCGAGTGTGAGCGAGCTGAGTGTGACCGGTGCGCAAGTGCGAACGGTGGTAAGTGTGACTTGAGATTCAGTGACTTTGGATTCAGGGAGTTTCCAAGGGAAGAATTACTGAATTGCTGTTATATTTTATTAATACTTTTTACTTTTTTACTTATCTTTGCTGTCTGGTGAAATCCCCATTAGAAATGTGCTCCACTATTGCCAATGCCATCCAGTGTACATCTTGCCACATGCATACAGTCCTTGAACAGCCGGTCGAGGGTGCATACCGCTGTGCGAGATGTGAGCACGTTGTGCATTTGGAAGCCCAAATTCTGGATCTAAATGTGCAGCTGGCAACACTGAGATCCATAGACAATATGGAAAGGAGTCTTCTGCTCACTGAGCAGACGCTCAATGGGATAGATGAGGGGGGGATGCTAGGATGGAGCTGCAGGACACTGAAGTAGGAAGCTGGGTGACAGTTAGAAAGCGGGGTAGACGGAAGAGCGCCAGGGAGGCTAGTCCTGATCTGGCACACCCCAATAAGTTTGCAGATGAGGGGGTTGTCAGTACAGGGGTAGCAATGCTGCAGCCAGGCACGTCCTCTGAAAGCCGGGGGAGTGTCTGCTCCAGTAAGGGGGGGAATTAGGAGAGCAGGGCAGGCCAGACAGGTGCTGGTAGTGGGGGACTCAATTATTAGGGGAACAGATTGGGCAATCTGTCTAAGACAGGATTGTCAAACAGTGTGCTGCCTACCTGGCGCTCAAATCCGACACATCACTGATCGGGTTGACAGATTACTGGGAGGGGCTGGTGAGGACCCAGCGGTCATGGTGCACATTGGCACAAATGACAAAGTTAGAGGTAGGTGGAAGGTCCTTAAAGACATTTCAGGGAATTAGGCTGCAAGCTTAAAGCAAGGACCTCCAACGTGGTATTTTCTGAAATACTGCCGGTACCACGTGCCACACCAGAGAGGCAACGGGAGATTAGGGAGGTTAATAAGTGGCTCAAGAATTGGTGTAGGAAGGAGGGGTTTGGGTTCCTGGAGAACTGGGCAGACTTCTCAGTTGACTACAGGTTCTATGCTAGGGACGGGCTGCACCTCAATGGGGAGGGTGCAGCTGTGCTGGGGGAGAAAATGGCTAGCAGGTTGGAGGAGTCTTTAAACTAGGGACTGGGGGGGAGGGTATTCATTTTATAGGAGGGGAAGGCAGTGCAGATAGAGACCTGGGCACAAATAATGAAATTGGGGGTGGGGGTGGCATGGGGGTGGGGTTAGAACAGTTAATAATTTAAGAAAGAATAGAGGTTCAGAGAGATACATAAAGTGCATGTATACTAATGCCAGAAGCCTCACCAACAAAATGGCGGAATTAGAATTAATTTTGTTGGAACATAATTATGACATGGTGGGGATATCTGAGACTTGGCTGGATGAGAGCCACGACTAGGCGGTTAATTTATAGGGCTATAGTCTGTTTAGAAATGACCGTAAAAATAAGCGAGGTGGGGGTGTGTGTTTATATGTAAAATCATCCTTAAAACCCATCCTGCGTGATAATATATGTGAATCTAATGAAGATGTAGAGTCTCTGTGGGTGGAGATTAGGGGAGGGGGAAAATTAATAAATTACTGATAGGGGTTTGTTATAAGTCTCCTAAAATAATAGAAGCAACAGAGAATATCCTCGTAAAACAAACAGATGAAGCAGCGACTCAAGGAGAAGTCACTATTATGGGGGACTTCAACTACCCTGAAATACATTGGGGAACAGAAACCTGCAGTTCCAGCAAAGGTTATAGGTTTTTGGCAACTATGAAAGACAATTACCTTTCACAACTAGTTCAGGACCCAACAAGAGGGGGGGCACTGCTAGACCTAATATTAACCAACAGGCCAGACCGCATATCAAATGTAAGGGTTGGGGGTCACTTGGGTAATAGTGATCACAAAATAATAAGCTTTCATGTATCCTTTAATAAGATGCGTAGTCGAGGGGTTACAAGGACACTAAACTTCAGGAAGGCAAATTTCCAACGGATGAGAGATGATCTTCGTGCAATCAACTGGGACGATATCCTGAGACATAAAAATACACAAAGAAAATGGGAGACGTTTATTAGCATTCTGAATAGGACCTGTGCACAGTATATACCCTATGGGAATAAACATGCTAGAAATAGGAGGAAACCACTATGGCTAAATAGAGCTGTAAGGGGCGCAATAAGTGGCAAAAAGAAAGCGTTTAGGGAATTAAAGCAAGTAGGTAGTGATGAGGCATTAAAAAAATACAGAAAATTGAATACATTCTGTAAAAAGCAAATCAAGACAGCAAAGATTGAGGCAGAGAGACATTGCCAGAGAAAGTAAAAATAATCCCAAAATATTCTTTAACTACATAAATAGCAAGAAACTAAAAAATGATAGTGTTGGTCCCCTTAAAAATAGTCTGGGTGAAAAGGTGGATGAAGATGAGGAAAAAGCCAATATGCTAAATGACTTTTTTTCAACTGTATTTACACAAGAAAATCCCATGACAGATAACATGATCAGTGATAAAAAAATTTCTCCATTAAATGTCACCTGCTTAACCCAGCAGGAAGTACGGCGGCGTCTAAAAATCACTAAAGTTGACAAATCCCGGGCCCGGATGGGATACACCCCCGAGTACTGCAGGAATTAAGTACAGTCATAGATAGACCATTATTTTTAATCTTTAAAGATTCCATAATAACGGGATCTGTACCACAGGACTGGCGTATAGCAAATGTGGTGCCAATATTCAAAAAGGGGGCAAAAACTGAACCTGGAAATTATAGGCCAGTGAGCTTAACATCTACTGTGGGTAAAATCCTGGAGGGTTTTTTAAGGGATACTATATTGGAGTATCTGAGGCTGAATAACCTCATGACACAGTATCAGCATGGGTTTACGAGGGACCGTTCTTGTCAGACTAATCTGATAAGCTTTTATGAAAGGGTAAGTTCCGGACTGGACCAAGGGAACGCAGTGGACATGGTGTTCATGGACTTCTCAAAAGCTTTTGATACGGTGTCACACAAAAGATTGATAAATAAAATGAGAACAATGGGGATAGGGGAAAATATGTGTAAGTGGGTTAAGAACTGGCTCATGGATAGGAAACAAAGGGTGGTTATTAATGCAGCACACTCGGACTGGGTCACGGTTAGCAGTGGGGTACCACAGGGTTCAGTATTGGGGCCGCTTCTCTTTAACATGTTTATTAATGACCTTGTAGGGGGCATACAGAGTAGTATTTCAATATTTGCAGATGACACTAAACTCTGCAGGGTAATAAATACAGAGGAGGACAATTTTATATTACAGGAGGATTTATGTAAACTAGAAGCTTGGGCTGATAAATGGCAAATGAGCTTTAATGGGGATAAATGTAAGGTCATGCACTTGGGTAGAACAAACAAGATGTATAATTATGTGCTTAATTGTAAAACACTGGGCAAAACTGTCACTGAAAAAGACCTGGGTGTATGGGTGGATGACAAACTCACATTTAGTGGCCAATGTCAGGCAGCTGCTGCCAAGGCAAATAAAAATAGAATTAGTTCTTACCGGTAATTCGGTTTCTAGGAACCTTCCACGACAGCCACCTGGAGGACGTCTCCCCGCTCTAATGGGGAACAGGAACACACAAGAGGTTAAATACCCCTCCCCTTCCTGCACTCTCCAGTGTTTTTTTCTGGATATATCGGCATGACTAATTAACACCAAAGTGCAGGAATCCATTGTAATCATCATTCGTTTTAGGGAGGGAAATTCATGCTGTCGTGGAAGGTTCCTAGAAACCGAATTACCGGTAAGAACTAATTCTATTTTCTCCAGTCACTTTCCACGACAGCCACCTGGAGTTATACCAAAGATGGATTTCTTTAGGGGGGACCACAGCCTGCAGAATGCGTCTGCCGAATGTTAGATCCATGTTAAAGTTCAATCTGTAATGCCTGGTGAAGGTGTGTACAGAGGACCAGGTAGCTGCCTTACATATCTGCTCCAATGAAGTGTTCCCTCTCAATGCCCATGATGTAGCAACTGATCGCGTAGAGTGTGCTTTTAACCCGGCAGGAGGAGGAAGTTCTTTTGCTGAGTACGCCAAACAGATAGCCTGCTTGATCCAGCCTGCAATTGTGTTTCTGGCCGCTTTCTTCCCTTTATTGCGGCCTGCAAACTGAACAAAGAGATTTTGGTTGATTCTCCAATCACTGGTACGTTCAAAGTAGTGGAGGACCACTCTGCGCACATCCAAAGTGTGAAAATTTGCTTCTTCTGCATTAGAGGGATTTGGGAAGAATGAGGGCAGCACGATATCCTGGTTTTTGTGAAAATCTGAGACTACTTTAGGCATAAAGGAGGAGTCTAAGCGTAACACTATACTATCTACATTGTAAGGCTCTTGTATGGATAATGCTTGAAGTTCTCCTATACGTCTGGCTGTAGTAATTGCTACAAGGAAGACAGTTTTGAGTGTTAGGGTTTTTAGTGATAAAGAAGTTAAGGGCTCAAAAGGAAGCTGAGATAGACTATTAAGAACTAAGTTCAGATCCCAGGGAGGAACTCGGGTATGGTTCCTAGGGCGCATCCGGGTTGTGGAAATCATAAACTGTTTGATCCAGCGGTGTTCCGCTAGATTTTGATCAAAGATGGAACTTAGAGCCGAAATCTGGACTCTTAAGGCTTGGTCTCACATAGCGATACACCAGCGATCCCGACAACGATCAGGATCGCTGGTGTATCGCTATATTATCGCTGTTGAGCTGCCAAACAGGCAGCTCAGGTCAGCGATCAGCACAAGGACACTGCGAGTAAACATCGCTTAGTTACCCGCAGTGTACCTTGGATACCAGCGCCCTGATGCAGGGAGCTGGTAACCAAGGTACACATCGGGTTTCCAGGCGCTGCGCGGTGCCTGGAAACCCGCTGTGTACCTTGGTTACCAGCTCCCTGCATCAGGGCGCTGGTATCCAAGGTACACAGCGGGTTTCTAGGCACAGCCCCGCGCCTGGAAACCCGCTGTGTACCTTGGTTACCAGCGGATCGCTGGTCTCCCGCCTGTCACACGCAGCGATGCGTGCCTGTCAGCGGGAGACCAGCGATCAAAAAAATGTCCAGACATTTCAGCGACGATCAGCGATACCCGGCAGGGGGGCTGATCGTCGCTGAATGTCACACACAGCGATATCGCTGGTGAGCTCGCTGCTGCGTCACAAAACTAGTGACTCAGCAGCGATCTCGCTAGCGAGATCGTTCTGTGAGACGGGCCCTTTAATGTACTTGGTGTAAGCCCTATATCAAATCCGCTTTGAAGAAAATCTAGGATTTAAGCCACGTTAGCATTGAAAGGGTCTGGAATGTTGGGAAGACACCAGGATAAAAAATTTTTCCATATTTTTCCATAAATGGCGTTGGTCACTGGTTTCCTACTTCCCTGCATTGTGTGGATCACCCTATCCGATAGATCCTTAGCTTTTAGAATGTCGGCTTCAACAGCCAAGCCGCAAGGTTTAGGTTGCTGGGATTCGGACACAGTATTGGACTCTGATGGAGGAGATCGGGCCTCTGACCCAGGTGGACAGGACCTTCCAGGGCCATTTTCCTCAGAGCACTGTACCAACTTTGTCCTGGCCATAATGGTGCTATTAGGATCGTCACTACCTGATCTAATCAGGTAGCAAGGGAATCGGGGGAAAGGCGTAGGCCAGTTCGAAACTCCCCTGAGCTGCGCGTGATGGGTTGAGAGAGAAAAATGCTTTGACTTTTGTATTGTGGGCGTTTGCAAATAAGTCTATTTCTGGTTTTCCCCATCTCGATGTTAGGGATAGGTAGACCTCCTGGTTCAAGCTCCACTCTCCGGGCTAGACATCCCTTCTGCTCAAGAAATCCGCCTGGACGTTGTCTTCGCCTTTCAGATGTACTGCCGAAATAGACAGCAGATGTTTCTCTGCCCAGGAAAATATTCTTGCTGCAATTAGCTTTAGGCCGGCATATCTCGTACCCCCTTGGTGACGAAGGTAGGCTACTGTTGTAACATTGTCGGAGTAAATGCGCACGTGGTGATTCTTGATGAGAGCTGAGGCTGCTTCTAGAGCTTCCTCCACCGCTTTCAATTCTCTCGGTTCGAGGAACTGGTTTTCATATCCACGCCCCATAGACCTTGAAAGTACTCGTTCTCTACCACGGCATCTGACTATGATTTGGTAGCTGAGGAGAGCAAGCAAAAACGGCAATACACCAGAGATGTTGGAATCTACTGGATTGCAGTACCCTGACTAACCACCACAACTAAAGGCAGCCGTGGAGCGTACCTACGTTGGTCCTAGACGCCTCGTCACAGCCTGAGAGGTTAACTACACCTAAAGATAGAAAGAGTAAAGCTATCTGCCCGGAGCAGATCCCAAAGAACATAGGAAGCCCCCAAACATGTAATGGCGGTTAGACAAGAGGAAATACAGACACAGACAGAAAATAGTATTAGCAAAAGTTGGGGCCCAATCTTCCTAGACAGAAAAGGATAGGAAGGGCACTTACTGCAATCCCAAAAAACCCTAAAAAGTACCAACTCTACTAAATTGCAAAAACACCTGAGATCACACGACCTCTACCACCTAAATTAGTTCTCTGGTGTAACAAAACTAAGCCGCAGCCACTGAAGAAAAACTGGAAAAGGCAAGTGAACAAACAGTGGCTCAGACAAACTGAGAGGAGAACAAGCCCCCGGAGGGGACCTGGCTGACCTCCACAAAAGTGCAGGAAACAATGCAAAAAGCAAGCACAAAAATAAAAACAGAAAATGTCTTATCTGAGAGCAGGAGAAGAGGCAAGATTCAGCAAGCTTCCAAGTGAACCAGGAACCACAGTTGAGACAAGAACAATTGATCACCGACAACCCTGATGGGAGGGAACCTCCCTTATATAGGACCAGTCTGTAACTCCTGATTGCCAATCTTCACTAAATGGTTCAGCACTGTCTGCAACCACCAGAGGAAGCTTCTGCTCAGAACTCATTTCTAACACATTCACAACAGGCATCCGTGCAGAGCACTTTCAGGGAAAGTTGATCCCAATCCACTCCTCGCTTTAGATTTTTGCTGTCTAGCCACCATTTCAGGGACAGCTTCACATATTCTGGAAGTGGAATTTTCCTTAATAGCATATTCCGACACTTCCGTGCGTGGAGCAGAACGTGGGACTGAAGGACCCGCGTATGTGCCTGAGCCCAGGCAACCGACTGGATACATGACGTCATGGATCCTAGTATGGACATAGCATCCTTTATGGTTGGCATTCTCTGTTGCCTGAACCTGACGATTTTCTGGCGGACCTCCTGTTAGCGATCTTCGGGAAGAAAGGATGCCCTCTCTTACGAATCCAGGAGCACCCCCAAGAACTTCTTCTTTGGAGAAGGGAGGAGGTCCGATTTTAGTAGATTCGGAATCCAACCTAGATCCTTGAAAATTTCCAGGGTCCTTGCCACATCGTGGTTCAGTCGCGTTGCTGATGGCGCAATTATGAGCAGGTCGTCTAAATATGTGACGATGCATATTTGTTGTAGCCAAATAAAGATGACCGCTTCCCTCATGATTTTTGTAAATACTCGAGGAGCAGGGGATACTCAGAAAGGAAGGGCATTGAATTGGTAATGGCTGATTTCCTGATTGTGAAGAATCGCAAACCTGAGGAACTTTTTGTACTCCGGATGGATAGGTACATGATAGTAAGCGTCCCTCAGGTCTATTGTAGCCATAACCCAATTCCTTCCGATTAGAGGTATCGCTGATCTGACCGATTCCATCTTGAACCTTCAGTACCTGACGTATTGGTTCAGAGGCTTCAGAGTTATGTTTTGGTAACTGAGGAGAAATAGCAAAAAATAGCAAAAGTGGTAATACACCAGAGAGGCTGGAACCTATTGGATTGCAGTAACCTGAACTAATCACACAACTAGAGGTAGCCGTGGAGCGTTCCTACGTTGATCCTAGATGCCTCGTCACAGCCTGAGAGATAGCTTTCATCTTTATGCCTTTAGGAGTAGTTATCTGCCCGGAGCAGATCCCCAAAGAAAATAGGAAGCCCCCAAACATGTAATGGCGGTTAGACAAGAAGAAAGCACGGACACAGACAGGAAATAGAATGAGCAAATGCTGGGGCCCAATCTGTCTAGACAGAAAAGTACAGGAAAGAATTCTGACTGCAATCCAACAAAACCCTAATAATAATACCAACACTTCTGATTGCCAAAAACCTGATATCACACGATCTCATCCACCTAAATCAGATCTCTGGTGTAACAAAACGCTATTCAGCAAATAAAAAGTAACAAAAGAGCCAAGCAAAAGTGCAGACACAAACGGAGCACAATTGCAGCGCCAGACCCCCAAAAGGGGACAGGCTGCAGTCCACTGCAGGCAGCAAACTAGCAGAGAAAATCAAACAGAGAAAAAAAAACCAGCAAACACTTATCTGAAGGAGAGCAGGAAACTAGCAGAGCTTCAAGCAAGACCAGAAGGAACAATTGATAACCGGCAAGGCTGCTGGGAACTCAGGCCACTTATATCCTACCATTCAGCGCCAGCTGAAGGTCATTCATTAATCAGTTCATTACCCTCAGCAACCACCGGAGGGAGCCCCAGCTCAGAAGCCGCCTCCAGCATATTCACAACAGTACTCCCCCTTGAGGAGGGGTCACCGAACCCTCACCTGCGCAACCAGGCCGATCAGGATGGGCTCGATGATAGACACGGATAAGTCTCCCAGCATGAATGTCCGAAGCAAACACCCAAGAATTGTCCTCCTGACCATAACCTCTCCACTTAACCAAATACTGGAGTTTCCGTCTAGCAAAACGAGAATCCAATATCTTCTCAACCACATACTCCAAATTGCCCTCAACCAAAACAGGGTCAGGAGGTGCAGCCATAGGAACCACTGGTTCGACAAACCTCTTCAATAAGGATTTGTGGAACACGTTATGGATCTTAAATGTCCCTGGAAGAAGCAAACGGAAGAAAACCGGATTAATAATTTCCATGATCTTATAAGGTCCAATGAACCTTGGCTTAAATTTTGGAGATGCAACCTTCATAGGGATATTCCTTGAGGACAACCAAACCAAGTCCCCCACTTTAAAACGAGGACCATCAGTCCTATGCCGGTTGGCAAACTGCTGGACCTTCTCCTGAGAGAGAGACAACCTCTCCACCACCTGGTACCAAATCTGCTGCATACGCTGCACAATAGAGTCAACCCCCGGACAGACAGAAGCCTCCGCCTGTCCTGAAGAAAATCGAGGGTGAAACCCGGAATTGAAGAAAAATGGAGACATCAAGGTGGCAGAGCTAGCTCTATTATTAAGAGCAAACTCAGCCAAAGGCAAAAAACAGACCCAGTCATCTTGATCAGCAGACACAAAACATCTCAAATAAGTCTCCAAGGTCTGGTTTGTTCTCTCGGTTTGTCCATTGGTCTGAGGGTGAAATGCAGAGGAGAAAGATAATTGAACACCAAGTTTAGAACAAAATGTCCTCCAAAATCTGGAAACAAACTGGACTCCTCTGTCAGACACAATGTTCTCCGGAATGCCATGTAACCGAACCACATGTTGAAAGAACAAAGGCACCAACTCGGAGGAGGAAGGCAACTTAGGTAATGGCACAAGATGTATCATCTTGGAAAACCTATCACAGATTACCCAGATAACGGTCATTCTCTGAGAGACAGGAAGGTCAGAAATAAAATCCATAGAAATATGGGTCCATGGCCTCTTGGGTACAGGTAATGGCATTAACAAACCACTAGAACGAGAGCAAGGCTAGGAACGAGAGCAAGTCCCACAGGACTGCACAAAGTCCCTGACGTCACGAGACAAAGTAGGCCACCAAAAGGAGCGACTCACCAAGTCTCTGGTACCAAAAATCCCGGGATGACCAGCCAACGCGGAACAATGAATCTCAGACATCACACTCTTTTTTCACTGCTCTGGAACAAACAACTTCCCAACAGGGCAGCGCTCAGGTTTATCCTCCTGACACCCTTCCAGAGCCAGTCTCAAATTGGGCGAAATGGCGGAAAGAACCACACCCTCTTTCAAAATAACAGCAGGATCAGATAACTCAGGAGAATCTGCAAAGAAACTTCTCGAGAGGGCATCCGCCTTGACATTCTTAGTGCCAGGAAGAAAAGAAACCACAAAATTAAAACGTGTGAAAAACAAGGCCCACCTGGCCTGTCTAGGATTAAGTCGCTTGGCTGATTCGAGATAAACCAGGTTCTTATGGTCCGTGAGTACCACCACCTGATGTTTGGCTCCTACCACCCAATGTCTCCACTCTACAAAGGCCCACTTCATGGCCAATAACTCCCGATTACCCACGTCATAATTACGTTCAGTTGGGGAAAATTTTCGAGAGAAAAAGGCACAAGGGTTACTCTTAGAGGTCTCTGGATCCCTTTGGGACAAAACGGCACCTGCCCCAATCTCAGAGGCATCAACCTCCACCTGAAACGGCAGAGAAACATCAGGCTGCCGTAGAACAGGAGCAGAAATGAACCTCTGCTTAAGTTCCTGAAATGCAGAAACTGCCTCAGGAGGCCAATTCACCACATCGGAACCCTTTTTGGTCAAATCAGTCAATGGTTTAACAATACCAGAGAAATTACCAATAAATTTACGATAAAAATTGGCAAAACCCAAAAATCTCTGAAGAGCCTTCAATGAAGTAGGTTGAACCCAATCACAGATGGCCTGAACCTTGACCGGGTCCATTTTAATAACAGACAGAGACAAAATGAATCCCAGAAATGAGATCTTCTGTAAGCCAAATAGACACTTTGATCCCTTCACATACAGTGCATTCTGTCTCAAAATCTGGAACACAGTCCGAACATGTTTCACATGAGAGTCCAAGTCATTGGAAAAAATCAAGATATCATCTAAATAAACAATCAGAAATTTATCCACAAAATCCCTGAAAATATCTTTCATGAAGGATTGGAAGACAGAAGGGACATTAGTAAGCCCAAAAGGCATCACTAGGTATTCAAAATGCCCCTCTGGGTATTAAACGCCTTCTTCCATTCATCCCGGTGCTTAATGCGAATAAGGTTATACGCCCCCCTGAGGTCAAGCTTGGTAAACCAACTAGCACTTTTCACTCTGGAAAATAGGTCAGAAATCAAAGGTAACGGATATTGATATTTAACAGTGATCTTATTCAGGAGGCGATAATCAATACACGGCCTCAATGAACCATCCTTTTTGGCCAAAAAGAAAAAACGGCGCCCAAGGGTGAAGAGGATGGTCTGATATGACCTTTCTCCAATGACTCCTTGATATAAGATCGCATAGCAACTTTTTCAGGTACAGATAAATTAAAAAGGCGACCTTTAGGAAATTTACCACTAGGCACTAATTTAATAGCGCAATCATAGCTCCTGTGAGGAGGCAAGGATGCAGATTTACTTTCACTAAACACATCAGAAAAATCAGTGAAAAAGTCAGGGACATCCTGAGACTGGGGAGAGGCAGAAAAAACAGGAGTGTCAGTATTAACACATTGGCAGCCCCAACTGGTCACAGACACAGATTTCCAATCCAAAACAGGATTATAAGACTGTAACCAAGGGAAACCTAGTACAATAATGTCATGCAGATTTTGCAGCACCAGAAATTTGCAACTCTCCTGA
The DNA here is from genome assembly GCA_033576555.1 of Oophaga sylvatica. NCBI lineage: Eukaryota > Metazoa > Chordata > Amphibia > Anura > Dendrobatidae > Oophaga > Oophaga sylvatica. Next base: position 360,786,437 of record JARQOD010000003.1, on the reverse strand, counting down.
TGATCTGGTTCAACCCTCATTATCACCTGAGTAGAAAACTAGGGTTTATTCTCCGCCAAAGGGGTAGAATCAATGCTCAGTAGGGGAATAGACTTCCGCAGGGGTATCATGGGAAACCCACAACGTTTGGCAAAGTCAAAATCCATCAGGTTAATAGCTGCTCCTGAATCAACAAAAGCCTGAGCAGAAAATGTGGACAGGGAGCAAATCAGGGTAACAGTCAACAGAAATTTAGTCTGAACACTACCCAAGACAACTGAGCATGCAAAACGTCTTCCCCGCTTAGGGCAGACAGAAATAGCATGGGAAGCGTCACCACAGTAGAAACATAACCCATTGCGCTTACGAAACTCATGACGCTGAGCCCCAGAAGTCACTCCATCACACTGCATGGGCTCAGGAGCTGGCTCACAAGGCAACACTATCTCACGCATACCTCTGCGCTCACGCAAATGTCTGTCAATTTGAATAGCTAAAGACATAGAATCATTGAGACCAGAGGGAACAGGGAATCCCACCATAACGTCCTTTACTTTTTCTGACAGACCCTTTCGAAAAAGGGCTGCCAAAGCATGATCATTCCATTTGGTTAGGACTGCCCACTTTCGAAATTTCTGACAGTACAACTCAGCGTCTTCAAGACCCTGATTTAATGCCAACAAGATCTTTTCAGCTTGATCAGTGACATTAGGTTCATTGTACAATAACCCCAGAGCCTGAAAAAATACATCAATATCATTCAAAACAGGATCCCCAGGTGTGAGGGAAAAAGCCCAATCCTGAGGGTCGCCGCGCAGCAGGGAGATGAAAATTTGAACCTGCTGTGCCGCGTTCCCTGAGGACTTAGGCCTTAAGGCAAAAAACAACTTACAGTTATTTTTGAAATTCAGAAATTTAGATCGATCCCCCAAAAACAAATCTGGCATGGGGATCCTAGGTTCCACAACCGGCAACCCAGCAAGATAGGTAGCAATACTCCGAACCTCAGTGGCAAGCTGATCCACACGGCCAGACAACTGTGCAAACTACATTGAGAGAAAAAAAAAAAATTCCTCCTCAGTACCCAGAGAAAAGAGGGGAAAAAAAAATGCAACAAACAGAGTTTCCTTATTACTATTTTCCCCTTCTGTGAGTACCATACAATTTTCAGTTTCTGGGCCGGTTATACTGTTATGTTTCGGTAACTGAGGAGAAATAGCAAAAAATAGCAAAAGCGGTAATACACCAGAGAGGCTGGAACCTATTGGATTGCAGTAACCTGAACTAACCACACAACTAGAGGTAGCCGTGGAGCGCTCCTACGTTGATCCTAGACGCCTCGTCACAGCCTGAGAGATAACTACTCCTAAAGGCAGAAAGATGAAAGCTATCTGCCCCGGAGCAGATCCCCAAAGAAAATAGTAAGCCCCCAAACATGTAATGGCGGTTAGACAAGAAGAAAGCACGGACACAGACAGAAAATAGAATGAGCAAACGCTGGGGCCCAATCTGTCTAGACAGAAAAGTACAGGAAAGAATTCTGACTGCAATCCAACAAAGCCCTAACAAAAATACCAACACTTCTAATTGCCAAAAAACCTGAGATCACACGATCTCATCCACCTAAATCAGATCTCTGGTGTAACAAAACGCTATTCAGCAAATAAAAAGTAACAAAAGAGCAAAGCAAAAGTGCAGACACAAATGGAGCACAATTGCAGTGCCAGAACCCCAAAAGGGGACAACTTGCAGTCCACCGCAGGCAGCAAACCAGCAGAGAATATCAAACAGAGAAAAAAAAACAGCAAACACTTATCTGAAGGAGAGCAGGAAACTAGCAGAGCTTCACGCAAGACCAGAAGGAACAATTGATAACCGGCAAGGCTGCTGGGAACTCAGGCCACTTATATCCTACCATTCAGCGCCAGCTGAAGGTCATTCATTAATCAGTTCATTACCCTCAGCAACCACCGGTGGGAGCCCCAGCTCGCTCAGAAGTCGCCTCCAGCATATTCACAACACTTCAGATTTATTATCAGTCTGTATTTCCCCGAAGGTTTTTTTTACAAGGAAGAGACGGGAATAATGGCCTTTGTTTATCTCTTTTTGGTGCACAGGGGAAACTACTTTTTCTCGCAGAAGGTCTTGCACTTGAAGATGCAAGAGGTTCTGGAGATTTGGGTCCCGTTGGGATGTAATTCTCAGGGCCGAGGGGGGTAGGCTCTCAAATTCCAGTTTTAACCCGTACTGTATGGTATTGAGAATCCACCTGTTTGTGGATATCGACTTCCAACGGGCTAAAAACTGTGAGAGCCGACCACCCACCGGGGAGTCATTGTTTGTCTGGAGTACGCTGGGTCTGAGGGACAAGAATGTTCTTGCCCTTACCTCCTTTGGGGTAGCTCCACCTGCCAGTTTTCCCCTTTCCTCTAAATTCTCTCTGAGAGGGTTGTTCGCGGGGGGGACGAAAAAACCGCTTTCTGGTACTCTTTTGTTCAGGAAGTGATATTCCCTTGTCTGATGCCTTTTGTAGAATGTCGTCTAATACCGGTCCAAAGACATGATGTCCCTGGAAAGGTATGGCACAGAGTTTAGTTTTTGATGTTAAATCTCCCCCCATGATTTTAACCATAGAGCTCTTCTGGCAGAGTTAGACAGGACCAAGGACCTCGCCGACACCCTAACGGATTCCCCCGAGCCATCAGCCAAAAAGGCCGTGGCTTTTTGTAGGAGGGGCAGGGATTCTAGGATCTCTTCTCTAGAGGTCCCTTGAGAGATATGATTCTCTAGAGTGCGGAGCCAGAGGGAAAGGGCCCTAGCGACACAAGTAGAAGCTATATTAGCCTTCAATAAATTGGTCGAAGCTTCCCAGGATTTTTTCAGGTGACTTTCGATTTTGCGGTCCATTGGATCCCTCAACTGGGAGGCATACTCAAAGGGAAGAGAGGTCTTTTTGGCAGCTTTAGAGACCTGAACATCTACCTTAGGGATCTCCCACATTGAATTGTCTCTCTCCAGAGGGAATCTATTTCTGAGCTCCGAGGGTACGGACAATCCTTTTTCTGGAAAGTTCCATTCCTGGAGTATAAGGTCTTGCACGTTTTCGTGCACCGGAAACCCTTTCTTTCCCCTGGGTTTTAGCCCCCAAACATTTCATCCTGTACAGTAAATTTTGCCTCCTCTTCCTCCACACCCATGGTGTTTCTCACCATGGAAATTAACTCATCTAAATCCTCCGAGAAATGTATTTTTTATGATCAGGCCTGGGTGCGGATGTAGAGGTGGAGCCCTCATCTTCCCAAATATCCTCTGAACCTGAAGTGTGAATCTCCCCAGGGTCAGAGTCAGTTTCAATCAGGGCCCTTTTCCTCTTTTTAGGGAGAGGAGTGAGTGGCGTTTGAGGAAGGGAAAATGCCGCCATAGAGGTTTGCACCTCTTGCTTAATGAGGGTCTTAATACTGTCAAACAGGGAGGGTTGTATCAGCACGTATTATGTCGTCCGTACAAGGTTGACATAGTTTTTTCTTATATGAGGAAGATAATTTGCATCCACACACGCCACATTTATGACTAGGTTTTCTTGCGCCCGAAGCCTTTTCTCCCTAGAAAGAGAGATAAGGTATGCTAAGTAACCTTTACATGCCTGGACAGCCGGGTACCATTTTGCTACTCACGGTAGGAGGGGGAACGCTGGGCTCCGCAGATGCAGCAGAGGGGGTTTTATCACCGTCCATAGTAAGCTGTCAGTCAGTCACACAGAGGTATAGTTACTGCATCTTACCTGGAGCCAGCTTTGATCCTGCATTTAAAGGATTGCAGCAGCGCTCAATTTTGTGCCCCTCCTCCCTCCTGGCCCGTGGGGAGGATCGTGAAAGAACGCCCCCATTGGCTGCGCCGGACTGGAGCCCCTCTCTAGGCCGAAAAGCGGCTGAAGTGCGTGCGTTCCAGCCTGGAACGCACCTTGGATGCGAAACCGGAAGTGCCTCGCTTGCCGACACTTCCGGTCGCCTGGCTCCATGCGACGCAGCGAGGAGAGGGAGGAGGAAGCCGGGGAGCTGTACGGGACCCGGCGCACATCACCGCCCCGCTTTACCTCTCTCAGAGGTGCGGGAGGGGCGGGAATGGTCCTGAGTCACATGTGCACATGGAGACGGGAGCAGCTATCCGGAGAAGGAGGAGGCGAACCCCTGCGACCTCGGCTGCCCGGCGGTAAGTTTCCTAAGGAGCTCCGCTCGCCGGCCACGGCAGCTCCTGTAGAACCTCTTCGTGCCCCACTGGGGAACAGGAAAAAACACTGGAGAGTGCAAAAAAGGGAGGGGTATTTAACCTCTTGTGTGTTCCTGTTCCCCATTAGGGAGGGGAGACGTCCTCCAGGTGGCTGTCGTGGAAGGTGACTGGAGAAATAATGGGATGTGTTAAAAGAGGCATAGATGCTCATGAGGAGAACATAATTTTACCTCTATACAAGTCACTGGTGCGACCACACTTAGAATACAGTGTACAGTTCTGGTCTCCGGTGTATAAGAAAGACATAGCTGAACTGGAGCGGGTGCAGAGAAGAGCGACCAAGGTTATTAGAGAACTGGGGGTCTGCAATACCAAGACAGGTTATTACACTTGGGGTTATTTAGTTTGGAAAAACGAAGGCTTAGAGGTGATCTTATTACAATGTATAAATATATGAGGGGACAGTACAAAGACCTTTCTAATGATCTTTTTACTATTAGACCTGTGACAGGGACAAGGGGGCATCCTCTACGTCTGGAGGAAAGAAGGTTTAGCCAGAATCACAGATGCAGATTCTTTACTGTAAGAGCAGTGAGACTATGGAACTCTCTGCTGTATAATGTTGTAATGAGTGACTCCCTAGTAAAATTTAAGAAGGGACTGGATGCCTTTCTTGAAAAATATAATATTACAGGCTATATTCACTAGTTTGCTAGATATTGCGTTGATCCAGGGAGCTAGTCTGATTGCCGTATGTGGAGTCGGGAAGGAATTATTTTCCCCAATGTGAAGCTTACTGTTTGCCACTTGGGTTTTTTTTTGCCTTCCTTTGGATCAGCATGTTAGGGCACGTTAGGATAAGATATGGGTTGAACTAGATGGACTTAAGGCAAAAAACAACTTACAGTTATTTTTGAAATTCAGAAATTTAGCCCTATCCCCCAAAAACAAATCTGGCATGGGAATCCTCGGTTCCACAACTGGCAACCCAGCAAGATAGGTGGCTATACTCCGAACCTCAGTGGCAAGCTGATCACACGGCCAGACAACTGTGCAAGGTCCATTGAGAGAGAAAAAAAAATCCTCTCAGCACCCAGAGAAAAAGAGGGAAAAAATGCCACAAACAGGAAAAAAAACATAACTACACCTAAAGGCAGAAAGAGGAAAGCTATCTGCCCCGGAGCAGATCCCGAAAGAAAATAGGAAGCCCCCAAACATGTAATGGCGGTTAGACAAGAAGAAGCACGGACACAGACAGAAAATATAATGAGCAAACGCTGGGGCCCAATCTGTCTAGACAGAAAAGTACAGGAAAGGATTCTTACTGCAATCCAAAAAAAACCCTAAAAAATACCAACTCTTCTGATTGCAAAAACACCTGAGATCATACGATCTCAACCACCTAAATCAGATCTCTGGTGTAACAAAACCAAGCTGCAGCCACTGAAAAAACAGGAAAAAGCAAATGAACAAATAACAGTGGCTACAGATAAACTGAGAGGAGCACCGGCCCCAGGAGGGGACCCGGCTGACCTCCACAAAAGTGCAGAGAACTAAGCAAAAAGCAAGCACAAAAATAAAAGTAGAAAATATCTTATCTGAAAGCAGAAGATGCAGGCAAGACTCAGCAAAACTTCCAAATGAACCAGGAACCACAATTGAGACAAGAACAATTGATCACCGGCAACCATCATGGGAGGGAACCTCCCTTATATCAGACCAGTCAGTGATCCCAGATTGCCATTCCTCGCTGAAAGGTTCAGTACTGTCTGTAACCACCAGAGGGAGCCTCTGCTCAGAAACCATCTCTAGCACATTCATAACATTGTCCCACTATGGGACAATGATTTTGTGTAGCCTGATCGCTTCTATAGCATGCAGGTGAAGCAGCATCTGCATGCTACAGAAGCTGTCGGTTTCTGTGCACTGACCTGAGAGACTTCCTGACATGCAGTGCGCATGACAGAAAGTTTCTCAGTTCTGGAGACCCGGATGTCATCATGACGACATCGTGTCTCCATGTCGCGAGGTCTCCGATCTAAAGGCAGAGGTGCTGTCAGCCCCTGCGCTGGCTCCGGAACGATGCGATCTTGTTTGTTTGTTCCGGGGGTTAAAGTGCCGCGTATCAGCTGTGAGAATCAGCTGACACCCGGCAGCGATGGGCCACGCTCCCCCCGTGAGCGCTGCTGATCGCGTATGACGTACTATTCCGTCCATGGGAATTAAGTCCCAGGTCACATGGACGGAATAGTACGTCAGATGGCAGAGAGAGGTTAAATAATACAAAAACACAGAAGGTCTGAGAAACCCAACCCTGTTAGACCAGATTCTAAGGTCTGAGAACTTCAGAAGATACTAGTCTATAAGTCCAAAAAACAGACACTCAATATGTCTCCTCTTTTTGCACGATTCATGATATACCAGAGTTATAGTAAATAAGGCAAAGGTTGCACTCAATTGCACTGAAGCAAATCAGTGTGTGTTCTATGAAGTGTGAATAGCATAATGGCTTTAGGAAGAGAAAAAACACATGAGATGCTTAGCACAAGATTTGGCCAAAAATTGTGAGCCCATCCACCAACGGCAAGGTGATCTCATGATCGGATGAATCACTGACTTAACTGCCTAGTGTGAACACTTACCTCTTGCTAAAAACTTGGTAAAGCCTATATTTATAGGAAGGTCAGAACCAAATGTGAATGAATGCAATTAAAACCACAGCATGGCGAAGGGCGAGGTGTCCATGTCAGAAAAAAATACCAGAGTTATAACTATCAATTCATCATTAATGCCAGGAGGGATGAGTGTACTAATAAGGTTATGAAACAGTATAAAATCCCAGGGCATACCACATGTGGCCTATGAAGCCCTAAGACAGCGGCTATATTGGTCCTACCTGGCAGCAGAGGTTGGCACCCTAGAATAGATAACGAGGTTTTGCCGCCCCCATTCCACAGCGGCTCACCCTCACATTCCTTGTATGTCCTGGATTACACTATTGGTACTTAGGGAACCTAGACTAGACAATCAGATACTATCGTCTGAGGAGAGTTTGTCAAAATAGGACAACATATATAATATCATATAAAGCATTGATGGCTTATTATTTTGATGCTTTTCTAGGCCGGCCCCCCCATCTTCTGCTCACTGGGTCCCAGGGGCAGGAGGATCCTGCCGTTAAGTAACTGAATCAGTTAAAATCTATTGCCATGCGGGCCCACACGGCAATAGTTAAAAGCCGCCAGTCAATCACAGGCTGGCAGCTGATGTCATTGGGGTATAACGTCATTGTCATTCACCAGCAAGTCCGTTCTCAAAATGGTTTCTGGAGCACAAATTTGGCTGAAATAGACTGCAAACATTATGTCGCATTTGCACGGCCCTCCAGGCACCAAGACAACAGAAATCTCCCACAAGTGACCCAATTTTGGAACTGCACCCCTCAGGCTATGTGCATGCGTTGCGGAATTGCCGCGGAGATTTCCGCGGCAATCCCGCACCTTCCTGCCCCGGGAAATACACATTTTATAGGTATGCGTATTCCCGCCAGAAACTAGCGTTTTGCAAGCGTAATTAGCTTGTAGAATGCTAGCGTTTTCCAAGCGATCTGTAGCATCGCTTGGAAAACTGATTGACAGGTTGGTCACAAGAGTGAAACAACGTGTTTGACAAGTGTGACCAACATTTTACTATTGATGCCGCTTATTGATGCCACCTATATTAAAAATAATTAAAAAAATAAAAAATCGTGATATTCTCACCTTCCGGCGTCCCCTGCAGCCTTCCTGCCTCTCAGCGAACACTGTCTCTTTAAATCTTCGATTGGTTTATTATATGGCGGCATAAACCAACAAGAAGGGGAAAGTAAAACACGGCCCTTCAGGCAAAATCAGGAAAACAAAAATGCTGTACACAGTCCATACATTTGCAGGGAGCTACCGATCAGCAGCACCACAGGTTCTAGTCTTTCCTCCTCAGGACACAAACCATGGGAGATCCTCTCTCCAGTCCTGCTGAACCAAGACTGCCACTGGAGCCGTGCTATTTAAACCCCCAGACCACACCCTGGGGTGGAGATAAGGTGGACATCCACCCACCCACTCTATGGATGTCAACATAAAAGCCAGCACATTATATAAATTAGCTTAACCCCTCACAGCACTTAGTGTGTTGGAGGATAAAACTCTGGCTTTTAGATCACTGACGCCATTAAGCGTAGTGACACAGATCTCCCCTCCAGGACTTTACCAGTGAGTTTGTGACAGTGGGCAAGTGTACATGGGGATGGCAATAATGGAAAGCTGCTAACTGGAGTTTGCTACAAGCTTCCTAAGTAATAATAGTGTCCAGGGGCAGCAGGGTGGCTCAATGGTTAGCACTGCAGCCTTGCAGTGCTGGGGTCCTGGGTACAGCCATTAACATCTGCAAAAAGTTTGCATGTTCTCCTTGTGTTTGTGTGGGTTTCCTCCGAGTTCTCCGGTTTCCTCTCATACTCCAAAGACATACTGATAGAGAATTTCGATTGTGAGCCTCAACGGGTACAGTGCCGATAATGTCTGTAAAGCGCTGTGGAATTAATGGGGCTATATAAGAGAGAGTAACAAATAATTATTGGGGATTTTAACTATCTAGACATTCAATGGGACAAATAATGTTCTGGTTGTGGCAAACAAAAGCTGCAAGTTCTTGTCCATGGTTAAGGATGATTACGTCTCTCGGCTGGAAGATGACCCAAACGGTCGGAAATAGACCAGATACAATTCCAGATCTACAGGTCAGGGAGCATTTGGGATGCAGTAACCATAATATAGTACATTTCAATGTAATTTTCAATCAAACATTCAAAAGGGAAAATGCAAAAACCTGAAACTTTAGGAAAGCTGATTTCAAGAAATTAAGGGAAGAGCTTAGTCTTGTAGACTGAGACCATGTTATGGTAACTGGGGATACCGAACATAAATGGGACATGTTTAAGGAAATACTACTAGAATTCTGTAGAAAACTTATACCCTCTGGTAATAAAATGTTCAGGAATAAAAAGAAACCATTAAGGATAAAAAAGACAGTACAAACTTTAATAAGACAAAAACAAAGGGCATTAAAAATATTGATGGCCGAGAATACAGAAATTGCATTTCGGGAGTATAGAGATCTGAACAAGAAATGTAAAAAAAATAGAAATCAAGCTAGAAAAGTTATCTATAGAGAAACAAATTGCCAGCGACATTAAAATAAATTACAGTTCAACTACCTTTTCCCATAAATCCGTTGACAATTCTTTTGCTTTCCCCATAACTCACAATCCAGAAACTCCAGTGGCTGGATGAAAAATGCAAGAGTCTGTCTGGATCCCAGAAACTCACTCAGCTTTTATGCACACACACCGATTACAAGCAAACAGGTCACAGGTGAGGATGTTACCTTTAGTAGCCACTCAAACCCATTTGTGTCAACTTCTGTGCATGTTATCAGGCCAAAATCACCAGGGTATGTGAACTTTTGATGGGGGTCATTTGGATGTTTTGGGTTGTCATTATGATTTAAAAAGAGAAAACACAGTAGTTTGACAATAAATGGCTTCACCCAACCACTAGCCATGAGTGGAGAACAAGTTTTGTGTTTATTCATATTCTCTGAAAAAGACCAAGAAAGCAAATATTCTGCCAGGGTCTGTAAACTTTCGAGCACAACTGTATATATTTATACTTGTGTGACTATTTATCTGTAGCTTTGTCGCCATAGAAGGAGGGGGCCCAGACAAATTTCTTGCACAGGGGCCCCAAGCTCAAGCTCTCAGTGTTCACCCCTGTGCCCATACATTGTGCTCCCTTACAGTGTACATATATTGTGCCCAGTTTGTGCTTCTGGAGACATGCACCCCATAAATTGTGAAATGTGCTCTCCCCACTACAAGAATGCCAAACATGTGGCCGTTTACTATAATTTAGGCACAGTGGAGCTCAGAAGGATATGAAGATTTGGATGCGCAGATTTCACTGGATTTTATTTGAGTTGGAGGGAGCAGTATTGCATTCCAGAGTCTTTGTTCCACGTGGGAATCTGATAGGTTTCTAGTCACAGATGACAGACCTGAGTGGGGGATGGTTTTATGCAGATAAATTAGGGTTTTTATTGGTAACATTTTGGGGTCCATAGCATTTTTTTTATTGCTTCTAGTATAGGGCTGGGAACACATTATTGTGTTCCACGCTGAGCACTTGCATCAGGGTTTCCATGTAAAACCCACAAAAATGCAATTCAGACAACACCCCCGAAGGAACCACTCGGCATAATAAGGCAGAAAGAGATGCCTTGGACTGTTTGCAGTCTAGTTCCGGTGGCGACTATCTTTTTAGGCATTCACAGAACGGTGGTCGACCACACTTGTGCGCTACAAAGACACTCAAAATAACATGGCACTACCGAAACAGAAACCAGATGGAGTCCAAAGTGATTCTATCTACCTCATTATACTGAGTGGTTCAATCAGGGGTTTTGGCTGAATCACGGTTTTTGTGATTTACACGAAAACCCCAACGTAAGCACTCAGTGGAGGGCGCAGGATAACTGTGATGTATGTGAGCAGAGCCTTGTTCTGATTTTTGGGAGGCACAATGAATAAATAGACAGCAGTACAAGAATAGTTTTTATTTTCATTTCTGCGCGGTTCACCATGCGGTACAAGTCATGAGACTTCTTTATTCTTCAGGTCGGTGCTATTAAATATTGGGTTTTTTATACTTTGCTGCCATCACCCAGTAAAAATATATTTTTCTTTTTTTTAATAAAATTTTTTTTTTTTTTTTTTTTTTTAGGATGCAGAATGAACAAAAAACAGCAATTCAATTATTGTTTTATTTTTTTTTGCTTATTTGCACGGGTCACCGTGCAATAAAAGTGAAAAGTCCGGTTTGTTGGGTCAGAATGATTACAGCGATACCAGATTTATATAGTTTTGTTATGCTTTTGCTGCTTTTACAAAATAAAAACAATGTTTTACAAAAACTGATTTGTTTTTGCATCACCATATTCTGAAAGCTGTAACTTTTTAAAAGGAATCTGTCACCCCCTTGGATGCATTAATATGAGTATAAAGGTGATAGAAATGCTAAAACTAGTGGTAACCTGTATGCCTAATATTTGCAGATTTGCGGTCTTCGTCCGTTGAGAAATCGTAATTTATTTCTGTATGCTAATGAATTTCTTCCAATACTCAATGGCATGCACTTTTTATCATCTGTGTTAATGTTTTATGCGTCCATGGGTACAGATTCCTTTAAAAAATTTTCCAAAGGGAACATGTTTCAGGCTTGTTTTTAGCAGGACAGTTGGTTTGCATAATACAATTATTTTTTAATTTTTTGTTTACATAGCCTTTTTGATCGCTTTTTTTTTCAATTTATTTTTGTGTTCGGGTTTATGATTGAAAAAGTAACATTTGGCATTATTACTAATTTATTTTTTCTTACAGTGTCACCATACTGGATATAATACATGATTGAGTTTATAGACAGTGAATCGTTTCGGATGTGGCGAATACCAATTAGGTCTTTTATTTGAATTTCATGCAAATGCAGGACTTTATTTAGGCAAAACGACTTTTGGTGTTTTGGCCAATTTAGTTTAAAACTTGAGTCTGTCTCATGCTTGCAGTACTCGTGTACTGCGTGATACAATCTGACAGTGAATCACGACAAGGCCTTTGAGACCTTGCTATAGGAAGCTCACAGGCCACCGTACCTGGGGTCATCAACAGACATCAGGGTACATAGTAACATCGTCATCCCGCGATTTCGATTGTGGGGATCGATCCTAAATAGGGGTCTTTTAACGCCATTTAACTACTTTCTACCGTCAGTCATGATTGACAGTGGTAATTTAAGGGGTTAACTGTCAAGTACAGCTGTCACCCACGGGAATTGAGCCCGGGGAGGGGCCCTATTCTCTTATTATGGACTGCTGTTTTAAAACAGCGATCAGGAATAAGGCCCTTTAACAGCTGCCGTTTTAATGTGTCTTAGTGGTCGTTAAGAGGTTAAAAGTGAATTGAATTTTATATTTATTTGCAGTGAACAACAGAAGCCAATGAATGTAATACTGTAATCTCACAGTGGGATACAACAGTACCTGTGGCAAGAGCTGCTATAGATCGGTAGTTAATTAAATAAAGCCAAATTAGGTTAATTTACAGCATAATATCCATCATGACTGAGTGCGTCCCCAGTGAGAAGCAAGGAGGGAAAGGACTTTTTATCAGGCCAACATGTCATTCTTAATAGTCTGTGTCCCAGTCCATATTACGCAGGGTACTACCGGCAAGGTGTCTGTTTGCGATCACTTTGGACGTAATCAAGTCTACATAGCAATGGAAGGAAATTCTGGGACGGTGAACTTTTACAGCAAAGTCTGACTACAGAGCATTGTGCTGACTGTACCAGCTCATACTGTAATAGATATACACCATTGGGAGGCAACAGTGTGCTGCAAAAAGAGCTACACAGAAAACTTTAGGAAGTAGATAGACCTGATTGTGTCAGGGTGATCTAAATATTTCTCATGCTGTAATGCTGTACCCTGGTCTTTTTTTCCCCTATTGCCCGATTCTAAATCTTTGGAAGGGCTACAGTGAAAAGACTTTCTATTAGCCTGAATCAAATTCATAGTGGATACGTCAGATTTCACAATACAAATTGCTTACATTAGCAAATAGACCTTAGATCTACTCCAACTCTTGAATTTACTTTGAAATCCATGTCACAATGCCTGTATAGCCCGATTTCCAAATTACCGTAGTTTTTTTTTTTTCTTACAATCCACAGACAAATAGATAGATATGAATATGATAGAAAAGCTAAGATTATGGTTCGTTTACTATCCATTTGCAGTTTTCAATAGGGCCGGTTGCTAGATCACTAAAACCCCAGGACTAAATCTTCGATATTACTATTATTATTGGGGGGGGGGTTGTGTGTGTGGCACAATATGTGCATTAAAGGGGTTATCCAGGCTTAAGGCTCAAGTCTGTAGTCAATCTATATGTGCAGACTTGTGTATCCTCACAGTGCACACTGTCAGGATTCTCCCTGGCGCTGGGAGCAGCCAGTATGTGACCGCAAGTATGCAATGTGCATATGTACGGTCGCATGTCAATTAGACGTGCGCAGCTTCACTGAATACAAGCGAGTTGGGCGAGGCCGAAATGTCTAGTCGGAATGTGGCCAGAAGTAAGCAAACCGCATACTTGCGGTCATATGACTGCCCACTCTCGACACCAGCAACACAGAAGCCTGACAGAGTGCACTGTAAGGATTCACTAGTCTGCAGTCACACAAAGACTGCAGGCTTGAACCCCAAGCCTGGACAATCCCTTTAACGGTTATAAAAAGATGTAATAGAATTGTTCTGCCAGCAAAGCTATCACAACCAATCAGTGTTGAAAGATCAAGTTGATTCCAGGAGCAAATAGTATAATCAGCTTTACCTTGCTCTACACAAGCTTCGCATCAAGGTTTGCCTGGTACCAACACTAGTCCGGCAGATGGGCCCGATGAGTAAATCACCAATTAAGGATGCACTACTCATTTTGTCACCCATAAAAAGATTTCAGGGACACATTAAAAGGAGGGTGAGCTTTGGCTTTGATATTAAATGGATAATCAAATAGCAGACCAGTGGGAGTCCAACTCATATCAGCCATGCTGATTACCTCACTGAGGAGGCCCACAGCGCTTCAGTGAATGCCATGTGCCCTGTATTGTTGACCAGTCATTGCTCTGTACGTTCTGTAACAGCCTGAATGGGCCTGGGAAACAGTAACGGAAGCAACCGCTACATAATACTTTTCGCGCATGAGCCAAAATCATGTAAAACTGCGACCCTGTATACTTCCTGCGAACCTTTCTACAGAAACGGCCCACAGGACGCCAAATAGTTGTTTATGTGCAGAAGAATTGCAATCCCTCAATTCCTTACAATCTCAGCTTCCTGAATAGTTCTCAACAGAGTCTTATTTCTAGAGGTCATTAATTAACGTTTGACTAATCGCAGAAATGATATCAATGTTCACTGGTGCATTGTGATTCTCATCAAAACTATTTAACCACTCAGTTGCTACACATCAGAAGCTTGAAAACAACATGGCCTGCTTTAAATCCATCTTTATGAAAGATTCAACCGAAAGGAAGGAGAAAAAAACAAAAAACAAATCGGGAACTGACTTGGGATCTCTGAGTTACCAGTCCCTAATCAAGTCATGGTAAGGGTCATACAAAGGCCAGAATTAGATCATCATGAAGTAGCAGCACATAGCCAGATGGGAGCACTAAATCTAAAAAAGTTGTGGAAGAAATAGTCTCGCAAACTGACTTAAATGGCAAGAGCTGACCTGCATAGAAGATAGAAGTCCAAACGGGGTTTTCCACGTTACAATAGACAAAAGTTTAAAGGGAATCTGTCAGCAGGATTTCACCCCCCCCCAAGCAAATTATAGGTGCATGCAGCTCTTTTAATGCCAACTCCAGCAATACATGGCCAGAACGTTCCTCCATTACTGAGAAATCAGTGGTTGAATTGATCTGCAAATGGCTACAGTAGATCTGAAGTCTGTCACTCCAGCTCTATTCCGTTTTCCTGCTTCACTGACAGCCTCTATGAAGTGTGACATCGGGCAAAGGAGCTATCAGTGAAGCAACCATGCTGCTGGTCCAAAATATCTAACTGTGCGTTCTAGGCTGCTTTGCCTCTGCAGCATCGGAGGAGCACAGCGGCACTAAAACTGGCCAGATTGAAGGCCAACAGTGTGCTCAGGCCAGCTTCAGCAGGGTGCGTGCAAGCTCTATTTGAAAGAGCTAGTCTTCACCGAGCATGTTCAGTTACTGCTGTTCTTGAGAATAGAGGATTTTTATTAACTACAGTTATATGAAAATGTTTGGGCACCCCTATTAATCTTAAGCTTAATGTTTTATAAAAATTGGTGTTTTTGCAACAGCTATTTCAGTTTGATATATCTAAAAACTATTGGACACAGTAAAGTTTCTGCCTTGAAATGAGGTTTATTGTACTAACAGAAAATGTGCAATCTGCATCCAAACAAAATTTGACAGGTGCATACAGCGTCGGACTGGAACACCTTGGGCCCACCAGAGAAAATCATTCTTGGGGCCCACTATGTAGCTACATAGAAATAAATACAAGACCACCAATTGTGCAGTAAAACACACTAATATCAGGGTATAATATAAGGTAGTGTGTAGCCCTGGTACACAATACCAGGAGGATGAGTGGAGAGGTAACGGTTAAGGGCTCTTCATGACATCACGTACACTTCTGACACACCCAGCAGGGGTGTGGAAGGGAGTGTCAGTCAGTCAGTGTCCGGTCTTCGGAGAGAAAGGTCTAGCCTGGACTGAGGGGAGGAAGAGATCCAGTCTGAGCCTGTTTAGCAGTTCAGCAAGTGGAGGCCAGTAAGGGCGAGATATAGATCACCTCAGCCTGGTCAGAGCTGTGCCCCACTGGAAAACGGACTGAGATATCTATTAAGAGTTGAGCAAATCGAAGGGCAAAGTGGAAGAGAACAGAAAAGTGCCATAGGTATGGGATACCTGCACATTGTAACCGGTCACTGGGGACCGAAGGATCACTAAAGCTTCACACTTAGTGGTAAGAAAACCAGAGGCTTACCGGACCTTAGGTAGCGGAAAGCAGCCCCTAAATAGTCGGTACGTAACTGGGGTCAGGGGGAGTGAGGACCTTGAGTCTCTGCAGGACAAGATAGGAATTCAGCTCTCTCACTGGAAGGCTCCGACCACAAAACTGACTGGGCAGAACAGCTTTGGAATAGCTGGAAATATAGAGGGAACTACGCTTCAGGCTGGTTGGACTCATCATTATTGGACAGTAAAGGAGGCCCCTAACTTGCTTCACCGTTGCCTCAAAGCTCATCCTCCATCAACCCCATCAGCCTCCCTGGGACTTGCCTTACCATCCTACAAGTAAAAGGTATGGAAAGACGCTGACGTGTGAGACTGAGTTATTTACTTGCATGCCTGCACAACCCTGCTTTAACTACCGACCTGAGGGAAGAGTCCCACCTGTAGGGGACCCGACATCTAGCTGCCTCACCATCCCCTCAGAGATCTACAGCAGCGCTGGTACAAATTACCAGAGACTACAGGTGGCGTCACGAACTGTATATATATATCCCCTGTAAATATTCCCCCAACATACGCCAGACCGCCAGGGCCACAGACCGAGCCACCGCTACCTGTGACAATCCCCATAGACTTCCATGGGCTCGGCTCTGAGTACCCCATTGCCCTGGTAACCCACAATTGTGGTGGCGGGTCGACACAAAACTTTGGCGTCACGAACAGGATACGAAACTTGCAGCATTGCGAGCCCTGTGTGCCTGTGGAGTGTTTTTGTGAAAAAGGACTGTTTGCTATTTTTGGCGCTAAAATCCGCCATTTTGCCGCTATATTCGCGCCCTCAGGCGCTGGAGAAGAAGGTGGGCGTACCTGAAAAAGCGCGCTGTTGCTTGGACACGCCCCCAACCTGCACCCCAAACTGCATAGCAATCTGCATCGCAAACCGCATCGCAAACTGCATCGCAATCTGCATCACAATCCGCATCGCAAATTGCATCGCAAAATAGAGCGGCAGGTCCTGCAACAGGAAGTGAACGCTCTGACATCAGAGCGCCTGCGACGAAGGTCCTGTTCCCACTGCGGTGCCTGTGAAAAAGCAGCGTCTGAAACCGGTAGGCTCCGTTTAACCAAGGGGGCGCTAAGATGTCACAACAACCGGCTGACAGTGCGGCCCCAGCCGGAGTCCCCAATCCCGCACCGTCTGGTATTGTAGCGCCAGATGGGGGTGCAGGCCCTGCACCCAGTCCGGTAGTCCCGATCATGCCACTAACGCTCCCATATATGCCTGGGGCGAAATGGCTTCCCCAGTACAGCGGTGAGCCAGGCACATTAGCAGGCTTCAAGCGGAAGTTATGCAGCATCCTAGAAATGTACTCCATGCCTGAGAGACAAAAAGCTGCTGTACTAATAGGGCAGCTAACGGCGCTGCTGAGAGGGAAGTGGAGACTTGGGATACCGTTGATCAGGAGTCGGTACCTGCGATCTTCCTTAAGCTGAATGCCATATTTGAAGACCGCACAGAAACGGATCTCCGGATGGCCTTCTATCACTGTTCACAACAGCCAGGTGACAGCATCCGGGACTATGCTTGCCGACTACAGGGAGCCCTGAAAGCACTTAAGCAGATTAACAATTTAAATGCTATCGATGAGAATAAAATGCTGAAAGAACAATTTATACAGGGATTGAGATCCCAAGAGGAACGTAGAACTGTAAATTGGTGGTCCTTAGATCATCCGGATGCTACCTTTGATGCCCTAAAGGACATGGCAATAAAAGGGCTGCGGCCCCTGGGCAAACCTGAGGTGGCAACCCAACATCATCAGGCTGAAGTCACTCTGGAACCGGCAGTAACCCCCTGTTCTCCGTTAGTGGCCGAAGCCAAAGCGCAGGTGACACCTCCCAGTGAATTGGATTGTCTGCGCTCAGAGGTGCGCCAGCTGACTAAAAATCTGGCTGCTGTAATGAGTGCCCTGCAACTGCGGAAAGAGGAAGAAGGGAAGATCTTGTTAGCAGACTGCCCAGAAGACGTCCCGTGGATGCACCGGAGAAGAAAGAAGACGTCGCCCCCCCGGAGGAGGACAACGCCACCCCCAGGAGCAACCTCTGATCAACACCCTCCTCGTCGAGAGATCATCTGTTACCGATGTAACCGGAAAGGTCATCTGTCTCCACAGTGTCCTTTAAACGGGCAGAACCTGGGTCCAAGGGCCAACACCCAGGAGAATACCCGTCAGGCCCCCTAGACTGGAACCGCAGGTATGTGGGCGGGCGACCCTACCTGTCTATTATTCTAGATGGTATTGCTGTTCCGGCATTGTTAGACACTGGGTCCCAGGTGACCCTAATACCTGATGCCCTATATACCAAGTACTGGTCAATGGACAGTCTTAAACCCCCGAGCCTTGACTTTACCGTGTATGCTTCTAATGGTCTTCCTGTAGAAGTACTCGGGACAAAATGTGTTGATGTAAAAGTGGGCAGAGAGGAGTTGAAAGACCAGGGGCTTCTGGTAGTAAAGACTGTAAATGAGGAAAATGGTTTAAATATAATCTTGGGTACTAACATTATCGGTAATTGTTTGGGAGAAGTTGTGTTCTTGCTCCAACAGCTCGCTGAGATTGCCCGACCAAGGCAGAGAGGAGTAATCCAAAGAGAGATCCGGGCCCTGGTGTGTCAGCAGCAAGCGAAGCTTACAGACGGCGAAATTGGTAATGTACGGGTCACTGACTCGGATCCTATTGTGAACCCCCAATGAGTGAAATGATCATTTGGTGCAGGGCAGCCATAGGTCTGAGAGGACATAATTACCAAGCTGTAGTAGAACCCCACCATTCAGAACATAGACCTACACTTATGACTGCTAGAGGAGTAGTAGAAGTGGTGAATGGAAGAGTACCGTACGGCTTCTCAATTGGGGAGATGATGAGGTAAATTTACCCCGTTATGCAACCATTGCTAAACTTCATGCTGTTGACAATAATTCTATTCTCCGGCTGAGTCCTTAGACTCCTGTCAAATAGCGGAGGACAATGACCCAGCAACTCAGGTGGCGGAATGGTGTCAGCAACTCCATGTTGGGACGGACACCACTCCCGCTCACCAGAAGCAAGGGGTATTACGGGTGGTGCAAGAGTACGCCCAAGTGTTTAGCAAGAATCCACTTGATTTTGGGATAATTAAGGGAGTACAACATCATATCCCTACAGGCAGTCATCCTCCCATCAAGGAGCGGTATAGGCCCATACCTCCAGCTCATTATCAGAAGGCTAAAGAAATGTTGCATGATATGAAGAAAGCTGGGGTGATAAGGGATAGTTGTAGCCCCTGGGCAGCCCCTCTAGTTCTGGTTAAAAAGAAAGATGGTAGTATGAGAATGTGTGTGGATTACAGGCAGGTGAACCGCATAACACACAAGGATGCATACCCGTTACCACGTATAGAGGAATCATTAGCTGCTCTGAAAACGGCTAACTACTTTTCTACCCTTGATCTGACTAGTGGTTACTGGCAAGTGGCTGTGGCTGAGGAGGATCGTGAGAAAACGGCTTTCACCACCCCAATGAGGCTCTGTGAGTTCGATAGAATGCCGTTTGGGCTCAGCAGTGCCCCAGGAACATTTCAGAGAGTGATGGAAAACTGTCTGGGACATCTCAATTTTGAAACCGTGCTGCTATACCTAGACGACGTTATCGTGTATTCCAAGACATATGAGGACCATCTAAAGCACCTGGCAGAAGTATTCGAGTCCCTGTCCAGGTACGGGATGAAATTAAAACCCTCAAAGTGCCATCTACTCAAACAGAAGGTACAATACTTGGGGCACATCGTCAGTTCGGAAGGAGTAGCGCCGGACCCAGAGAAAGTCACTGCCATCCAGAAGTGGCCGGAGCCGAAAAACCTTAAGGAAGTGCGACAGTTCCTGGGACTAACGGGTTACTACAGGAGATTCGTGAAAGATTACACGAAGAAGGCAGCTCCTTTACAGGACCTCCTGGTAGGACAATCCTTAAAGAGCAGAAACCCTCCCTTTAACTGGGGTAAAGAACAGGCCGAAGCATTCCAAAAGATGAAAGAGATCCTTACAGGTGATGAGATCTTAACCTATCCTGATTACAGCCAACCGTTCCTGTTGTACACCGACGCCAGTAATGAAGGGTTGGGAGCAGTTCTCAGTCAGAAGCAGAATGGCCAAGAAAAAGTCATCGCATATGCCAGCAGAAAACTCAGGCCAACTGAGAGAAATCCGGAAAATTATAGCAGCTTCAAGTTGGAGTTTCTGGCGCTGGTCTGGGCCATTACTGAAAGATTTAAGCACTATCTGGCCTCCAACAAGTTCACTGCGTTTACAGATAACAACCCCTTAACGCACCTGGAAACCGCCAAGCTGGGTGCCATGGAGCAGCGATGGATGGCTCGGTTGTCCAATTACCAGTTTACTATCAAGTACCGGGCAGGTCGAAAGAATGCTAATGCTGACGCGTTGTCCCGAAGGCCGCATGACTCTGACACGGAAGAGGAATCGGATGACCTGGAGGAGATTGAGCTACCTGCGTTCCATCGGAATGGGGTAGTCCACGAGCATCGAGTCCACAGAAAGCAGAATGGTGCAACATTAAATCCTTTACCCCATCACAGTGGAAAGAGACTCAGGACAGTGATCCAGTGGTCAGCCGCATCAAGGAGTTATTAAGACAGGAAGGCTCCTCTTTGGAAAAGGATGCACCTATGTCAGCCAAGCTCCTGTGGAACGAGAAAAGCAGGTTGTTCCTATACCGTGAGAAGTTGTGCAGGAGATACGTCAATCCCAGAACTCATGAGATGGTCTGGCAAATCGTGGTCCCCAAGACAGACGTCCCAATGGTGTTGGAAGCATACCACGATCAAGCAGGACACTTTGGCTGGAGAAAGCTGGAGACCCTGTTGAGATGCCGGTTTTACTGGGTAGGGATGCGCAGCTCCATTGAGAGGTGGTGTCGGAACTGTGGACCCTGTGGTCTCAGAAGAAAGGACTACGGTAGTCAGAAGGCACCCCTGCAACCTATCCGGACGACTCGTCCCCTGGAGATCGTGGCCCTGGACCACGTCAAATTGTCGCCAAGTAGATCTGGATACTCATACGCCTTGACCATGGTGGACCATTACTCCAGATTTCTGGTGGTTGTTCCAGTTAAGGACCAGACCGCAGTGACGGCAGCAAAAACCTTTCAAGCAAGTTTCTGCAGACCGCATGGGTATCCCGAGCAAGTATTAACCGATCAGGGACCTGCTTTGAAGCTGATCTATTCAAGGAATTCTGCCACATGTATGGGTGCAAGAAAATTAGAACAACGCCCTACCACCCTCAAACCAACGGTCTTTGTGAAAAAATGAACCATATTGTCCTTGACTTGTTGAGATCCATACCGTTGGAAGACAGAAATCGATGGCCGGATTTACTACCTGATTTGGTTGATTTGTATAACCATATACCTGTCAGTTCCACTAACTGCACTCCAGCTTATCTTATGGAGCAAGGCCCGGAAGACTACCAATGGATTTAGAACTTGGAGTAGTAGAACCGGAGGCAGACGACGCCGTTGAAAACTGGGACATCAATCGGCAAGAGCAATACAGAAGAGTACAAATCTGTGTAGAGGAAAGTCTCAACAAGGCACGGGAGAAACAGGAAGATGTTTACAACAGAAATGCTCCTGCCAAGCCTTTGATGCCTGGAGAGGTAGTATTAAAAAGAAAAAGGAAGATGCACAAGTTGGATAACCAGTGGGGCAAGAACCCTACGTCGTACAAGATTCTAGATATGACAACAGAAAAGTTTGTATCATCAGTAAGGACGGAGGAAGAACAATAACCACTGTGTCCAGAGACCATTTGAAATTGTGTCCAGAACCCTTAAAACGTTGTGAAAAGAACCCTGTCATCAATCAACAAGAAAGGAAAGAAGAGGTCATACACACCGATCTGGGAGATTTTCCTGCGGATTGGCCTAGACTGGGAGATGCTGTAATAGTTCCGGTGTTGCAGTTTTATCAGCCACAAGAGGAAGTTTTACCTCCAGTTGTGCCCGTGGTGCCAGTCGAGCCCGTTCAGGAGTTACCCATCCAGCAACACCTCAACCTGCGGAATCTCAAGAAGGATCATCAGAAGCAGCGCCCCATACTATGGGATCCCCTGGTGAAGCTGACTCACACCGCCCAGCCATCAGTACGCTTGCCAGATCCATAGAAAGATTGAGGCAGTTCTATAGTTTGCCGTTACGCAGTGCAGACAGATCACAACTTAATGTACCTGAAGCTACTCCGCGTAGATCAGAGCGAACCACCAAAGGGAAGTTACCCATTCGATACCAGCAGTGATTACAACGAATTAATGTGAATATTGTAAAAAGTCTATATATATATACATGTGTTTTTCCCTATTATGTCTTATAATGGACTCAGAGGCTGAGGACTGTGCCAGCCCAGAACTTATCCTGTAAATAGTTGCACTAAGGTGCCTTTTAATGGTTTCACATGAACCTTGACTTACCTCTGAACAGAAAACCCGTGTGGTGTGGCACTGAGTGAGGTCTGCATTGGGATGTCCTGCAGCCCACCCAGGACCCACGTTGAAGGTTTGGTGCGGGTCCTTCACAAGAATACTGTGTATTTATTGAACATTTTGATGCCTTAATACTTTTTGTATTTTTCTATGTTTGCTGTTTTGTTTGCAACGTTCAAGACATCCTTACCTCCCGGATGGGACGAATTACTGTTTAATGTTGATGTTAAATGCATAAACAAAATTGTCTCTTTATATTTTACAGCCCGGGAGTGCTGTCGTTTACCATGGGGGAATGTGTAGCCCTGGTACACAATACCAGGAGGATGAGTGGAGAGGTAACGGTTAAGGGCTCTTCATGACATCACGTACACTTCTGACACACCCAGCAGGGGTGTGGAAGGGAGTGTCAGTCAGTCAGTGTCCGGTCTTCGGAGAGAAAGGTCTAGCCTGGACTGAGGGGAGGAAGAGATCCAGTCTGAGCCTGTTTAGCAGTTCAGCAAGTGGAGGCCAGTAAGGGCGAGATATAGATCACCTCAGCCTGGTCAGAGCTGTGCCCCACTGGAAAACGGACTGAGATATCTATTAAGAGTTGAGCAAATCGAAGGGCAAAGTGGAAGAGAACAGAAAAGTGCCATAGGTATGGGATACCTGCACATTGTAACCGGTCACTGGGGACCGAAGGATCACTAAAGCTTCACACTTAGTGGTAAGAAAACCAGAGGCTTACCGGACCTTAGGTAGCGGAAAGCAGCCCCTAAATAGTCGGTACGTAACTGGGGTCAGGGGGAGTGAGGACCTTAAGTCTCTGCAGGACAAGATAGGAATTCAGCTCTCTCACTGGAAGGCTCCGACCACAAAACTGACTGGGCAGAACAGCTTTGGAATAGCTGGAAATATAGAGGGAACTACGCTTCAGGCTGGTTGGACTCATCATTATTGGACAGTAAAGGAGGCCCCTAACTTGCTTCACCGTTGCCTCAAAGCTCATCCTCCATCAACCCCATCAGCCTCCCTGGGACTTGCCTTACCATCCTACAAGTAAAAGGTATGGAAAGACGCTGACGTGTGAGACTGAGTTATTTACTTGCATGCCTGCACAACCCTGCTTTAACTACCGACCTGAGGGAAGAGTCCCACCTGTAGGGGACCCGACATCTAGCTGCCTCACCATCCCCTCAGAGATCTACAGCAGCGCTGGTACAAATTACCAGAGACTACAGGTGGCGTCACGAACTGTATATATATATCCCCTGTAAATATTCCCCCAACATACGCCAGACCGCCAGGGCCACAGACCGAGCCACCGCTACCTGTGACAATCCCCATAGACTTCCATGGGCTCGGCTCTGAGTACCCCATTGCCCTGGTAACCCACAATTGTGGTGGCGGGTCGACACAGTAGTACATGTCTTAATTATGTAGCAGGAGTTGGGGTAGCCTCCCTCATAGATTATAAAGCAGCCCCCTCATAGGGGATAATGCTGCCCCCCATAGGGGATAATGCTGTTCCCCTCATAGAGGATAATGCTGCCCTCCCTCATAGGGTATAATGCTATATATATATATATATAGATAGATATAGATAGATAATAGATGGATACCATATATACTTGAGTATAAGCCGACCCCCCTAACTTTGCCACAAAAAACTGGGAAAACTTATCGACTCGAGTATAAGCCTAGGGTGGAAAATGAGATTATGCCCCATATGCTGCCCCATGTATTATGCCCCACAAGATGCTCCATAGATTGTGCCCCATATGCTGCCCATGTATTATGCCCCCATAGATGCTCCATAGATTGTGCCCCCATAGATGCTCCATAGATTATGCCCATAGATGCTCCATAGATTGTGCCCATATGTGCCCATATATTTGCCCCCATAGATTGTGCCCCCTAAATGCCCATAGATTATGCCCCCATAGATGCTCCATAGATTATGCCCCCATAGAAGCTCCATAGATTGTGCCCCCATAGATGCTCCTTAGATTATGCCCCCATAGAAGCTCCATAGATTGTGCCCCCATAGATGCTCCATAGATTATGCCCCATAGATTATGCCCCATAGATGCTCCATAGATTATGCCCCCATAGAAGCTCCTTAGATTATGCCCCCATAGAAGCTCCATAGATTATGCCCCCATAGAAGCTCCATAGATTGTGCCCCCATAGATGCTCCTTAGATTATGCCCCCATAGAAGCTCCATAGATTTGTCCCCATAGATGCTCTTTAGATTATGCCCCCATAGAAACTCCATAGATTGTGCCCCCATAGATTTAATGCCCCCATAGTGCTCCATAGATTATGCCCCCATAAATGCTCCTTAGATATGCCCCATAGATTATGCCCCCATAGATGCTCCACAGATTATGCCCCATAGATTATGCCCCCATAGATTATGCCCCCATATGATGCTCCACAGATTATGCCCCCATAGATTATGCCCCCATAGATGCTCCACAGACTGTGCCCCCATAGATCTGCATTTTATAGGCCCCTTTATGCTGCCGCATGCTGCTGCGCAAAAAAAAAAAAAAAAAGACATACTCACCTCTCGTCGCTGGGGGCCAGGTGCTGGTGTCCTGAGCAGGCGGGGACACCGGCGCGCTATGGGGGACAGGTGCCGGTGTCACCGCTGGCCCAGGGCCCCGGCACCTGAGATATTTACCTGTCACCCGCTCCACCGCTGAGCACCGCTGTCTTCGGGTCCTCCGGCAGTGAATGCTCAGGCAGAGGGCGCGGCGCACACTAACCACATCATCGCGCCCTCTGCCTGAACATCGCAGCAAGAGAGGACGCGAGGACACAGCGGCGGAACGTGGGCGTGGGAAGCAGTGAATATTCATTTCTCTTTAGCAGTGGGGACAGGGGCTCCTTCCTCCTGTCACCCGCTGCTGCTCTGCTGGCACGGGGCCCCCATGGCAGCTGCGTGGTGTGCCGCTATTAGCGACACGCCACCGGCTGGGGGCCCCTGGTGCAGTGGGGGCCCTAGGCAACTGGCCCCTGTATGCCAGCAGGTGCCAGGGCCCCCCAGATGCCAGGGCCCACCAGAGAATCCTCCGGTTCTCCGGTGGGCCAGTCCGACCCTGGGTGCATAAGTATGGGCACCTCACCAGAAAAGTGACATTAATATTTAGTAGATCCTCCTTTTGCAAAAATAACACCCTCTAGTCGCTTCCTGTAGCTTTTAATGAGTTCCTGGATCCTGGATGAAGGTATTTTTGACCATTCCTCTTTACAAAACAATTCCAGTTCAGTTAAGTTTGATGGTCGCCGAGCATGGACAGCTCTCTTCAAATAATCCCACAGATGTTCAATGATATTCAGGTCTGGGGACTGGATGGCCATTCCAGAACATTGTAATTGTTCCTCTGCATGAATGCCTGAGTAGATTTGGAACGGTGTTTTGGATCATTGTCTTGCTGAAAGATCCATCCCCTGCGTAACTTCAACTTTGTCACTGATTCTTGAACATTATTGTCAAGAATCTGCTGATACTGAGTGGAATCCATGCGTCCCTCAACTTTAACAAGATTCCCGGTGCCGGCATTGGCCACACAGCCCCAAAGCATGATGGAACCTCCACCAAATTTTACTGTAGGTAGCAAGTGTTTTTCTTGGAATGCTGTGTTTTTTTGACGCCATGCATAACGCCTTTTTGTATGACCAAACAACTCAATGTTGGTTTCATCAGTCCACAGGACCTTCTTCCAAAAAGAAATTGGCTTCTCCAAATGTGCTTTTGCATACCTCAGCCGACTCTGTTTGTGGCATGCTTGCAGAAACGGCTTCTTTCGCATCACTCTCCCATACAGCTTCTCCTTGTGCAAAGTGCGTTGTATAGTTGACCGATGCACAGTGACACCATCTGCAGCAAGTTGATGCTGCAGCTCTCTGGAGGTGGTCTGAGGATTGTCCTTGACTGATCTCACCATTCTACTTCTCTGCCTTTCTGATGTTTTTCTTGGCCTGCCACTTCTGGCCTTAACAAGAACTGTCCCTGTGTTCTTCCATTTCCTTACTATGTTCCTCACAGTGGAAACTGACAGGTTAAATCTCTGAGACAGCTTTTTGTATCCTTCCCCTGAACAATTATGTTGAATAATCTTTGTTTTCAGATCATTTGACAGTTGTTTTCAGGAGCCCATGATGCCACTCTTCAGAGGAGATTCAAACAGGAGAACAACTTGCAAGTGGCCACTTTAAGTACCGTATATACCCATGTATAAGCCGAGATTTTCAGCCCATTTTTTAGGGCTGAAAGTCCCCCTCTCGGCTTATACGTGGGTCGGCGGGGGGAGGGGGAGCGGGGGTGTCGGATCATACTCACCCCTCCGCCGGAGCGGTCTCTGCAGCTCCCCTGCTTCTCCCACGATCTCCGACTCCTTCCTGCATCGGTCACATGGCACCGCTCATTAAAGTCATGAACATGCACATATTCATGACTTTAATGAGCCGCAGCACGTGACCGCTGCAGGACTGAAGCGCTGCGGAGAGCGCCGGGAGAAGAGGAGAGGCTGCAGGGATGCGTGGCGGAGGGTGAGTATAGCTATATTTACCTGTCCCCATGCCACCGTTGCACGCTGCTCCCTCGGTCCTGGCTGTGAATGTTCAGGCAGAGGGCGCGATGACGTCGTTAGTGCGCGCCCCGCCCCCTGCCAGATCATTCACTGCCAGAGGAGTCAGACGAGGACGCAGCGTGCAGCGGTGGAACGGGACAGGTAAATATCTCAGGTGCCGGAGTCCTGAGCAAGCGGTGACACCGGCACCTGAACCCCATTTTGCAGCAGCAGCAGCATATGAGGCCTATACTATGGGGCATAATTGTGCAGCATATGGGGCATAATATGGAGCATATGGGGGCATAATATGGAGCATATGGGGGCATAATATGGAGCATATGGGGGCATAAGCTGTGGAACATATGGGGCATAATCTGGAGCATATGGGGGCATAATCTGGAGCATATGGGGGCATAAGCTGTGGAACATATGGGGGCATAATCTGGAGCATATGGGGCATAATCTGGAGCATATGGGGGCATAAGCTGTGGAACATATGGGGCATAATATGGAGCATATGGGGCATAATCTGGAACATATGGGGGCATAATCTGGAGCATATGGGGCATAAGCTGTGGAACATATGGGGGCATAATCTGGAGCATATGGGGGCATAAGCTGTGGAACATATGGGGGCATAATCTGGAGCATATGGGGGCATAAGCTGTGGAACATATGGGGGCATAATATGGAGCATATGGGGGCATAATCTGTGGAACATATGGGGCATAATCTGGAGCATATGGGGGCATAATCTGTGGAACATATGGGGCATAATCTGGAGCATATTGGGCATAATCTGTGCAGCATATGGGGGCATAATCTGTGGAGCATCATATGGGGGCATAATCATTTTTCACCCTAGGCTTATACGTGAGTCAATAAGTTTTCCCAGTTTTTTGTGGCAAAATTAGGGGGTCGGCTTATACACGGGTCGGCTTATACATGAGTATATACGGTAGCTTTTCTCATGATTGCATACACCTGGCTATGAAGTTCAAAGCTCAATGAGGTTTCAAAACCAAAAAAAAGTGCTTTAGTAAGTCAGTAAAAAGTAGGTAGGAGTATTTAAAACAAGAAAATGATAAGGGTGCCCATACTTATGCACCTGTCAAATTTTGTTTGTTTGCAGATTGCACATTTTCTGTTAGTACAATAAACCTCATTTCAAGGCAGAAACATTACTGTGTCCAATAGTTATTAGATATATCAAACTGAAATAGCTGTTGCAAAAACACCAATTTTTATAAAACATTAAGCTTAAGATTAATAGGGTGCCCAAACTTTTTCATATAACTGTAAATTGTAAATTGGCATTAAACTCTTTTGTAATTTTACCCATATAATATGAGAATAACCTAGTAATATAACCCTAAGTATGGTAATATTTTATAGACAATCTGTTAAGTGTAACTTTCATAAGGCCATAGACATTACATTTTTTGGTGGCGTGGGCAGATCCTTTACCAATGTTAAGGATCCCATGCACAGTTTAATGTTGGTGACATTAAAGGGGTTATAAGATATAAATGTCTGCTCCATTGGGAACAAAGTACTGGGATTCCCACCTCTTATAAAAAGGGTCTCATGTTCCCTGAATGGAGCAGTAGTGCACAGGTGTGTCCATTCACTGTGTATGGGAGTGGTGGTCAAGCACGCCCGCTAAGTCTGTCATATGCAACATACCCTCAAGTTTCCTGTGGAGAAGTAACAAATCTTGTTTGTGGGAATCCCTCATGTGTAATTTGAACACCCGATCCTTGTTCTTACAGGAAGTAAGCTGTCACCACAGGTGTCTGCCAGAGGCTTCTCACCATTCTGAATACATGCATGCTTGGCCAAAATGAATGTCCATATTATGGGGAGGGGGACGTAGTTGGGAGAAATATTTGTTGGGAGGCAACTATTAAAGATGCAAGGGTGGACACAGTCAGATGAGGGCCCCTGTGTAAGAACTGTATATTGGCCCTTTGCAGTGCAATAGCTCATCATAATGCACAATTGCACCTGCTTTGGAGGTGGTAGTGGTCCCCTTACCTCTTGGGCCCTTGTGCAGTTGCACAGGTTGCACCCATGCCAAGTCCACCCTATTGAACATGTGGAGACTAGTGATGAGCGAGTATGCTCGTTGCTCGGGTTTTCCCGAGCATGCCTGGGTGTCCTCCGAGTATTTGGAAGTGCTCGGAGATTTAATTTCTGTCTGCATGATTTGCAGCTACTAGACAGCCTGAATACATGTGGGGATGGCCTGTTTGTTAGGGGAATTCCCACATGTATTCAGGCTGTCTAGCAGTCCTAAATCATGTCAGAAACTTAATCTCCGAGCACTTCCAAATACTCGGACACCCGAGCAATGAGCATACTCGCTTATCACTAGTAGAGACACCTTTATGTCCAAGAAAATAAATGAATTATTTTTGTTAAATCGACAAGAGGCCCTAAAAGTATATTCCCTTATTTCTCTAAAACTGAAATAACATGCAGGGCATATCAAGTTGAGTTATTGAGCCGAATACACTTTTATGGGACAGTTGGATGGATGATCACTCAACCAAGAGTAAAGGCTCCCATATACATTAGATCAGATGAACCCGCCCATTTTGCTGGGATCAGCTAACCATCTAATGTGTATGGGAATCTCCTGACTGATGATGTAGTGAGAGAGAAGGATCCCGCTGCCTTTATTTCAATGGCTGAATTTTGTTCAGCAGGGAGATAGGCCAGTGCCAGAAGAGACTGACAGCGGCTCTCTAGAGAACACAGGAGCGGTCTGGACTGAGCATTCCTTCATATGGGGGAGTGTGTGTATGGAGGTCTTTATTCTATGCCTTTGGCTTGTTTTTATAGCCCAGGTATAAAATGGATATAATTGTTTGTAGGTAACGCAATCCTTTTGGCTTCCTGGTATTTGCAGCACTAAAGGCGTCATTACTAGTCATACACAGACTTCTAATGCCATAACTGGAGTTGGAAAGGTCACATAACTATGTAGCGTGCGTCGTGCGATGGCCAGTGTCATCATATAATTCGACACAGAAGTCAGGGAAATGACATATTATGACTGACTTCTGTACAGCCCAAAATGTTTCACAATCTTCTTGCTTTGAACAAAGGTTGTCAGCCGTAGCTTTTGTTGTCGCTGCACAAACATCGAGGCTCATGTGTCATAAACGCCATGTCTTGTCCTAATTTGCCATGACTGCCTATGCCGTAGTTCTAGGCACACAATTTAGGGCCTACTTAGCACATTGCTACCCGACCGCTGTGTCTCCTGATCTGTTTGCTGAACGTTAGTCGCTTGTTGTGGCGGTAAGGGGCGGCAATGCGACTCCACCACCAGCATTATACTGGGATGAGGTAATGGCACAAACGGTATCGCAGCCAAAACTGGCGCTCGGCATTGGAAAAACATGTTCCTGAAAGCTACAAATATGTTCACAATTAGGGTTTTTGTTGCTTTTCTTTGGGTTAAAAAATACTGTGGTTATAAAAAAAAAATCATAGCAGAAAATCCAAGTGACTTTGATGCGTTTTTTTTTTGCTGACAAATCTGCTCTACACAGGGAAAAACAAAAAATAGACAAAAAAAAAACGCACTATGGTTGTCACTATTAATAATATAATCAGCAGCGCTACAAAAAATAACAAGGCCCTTTTGAGCACAGGCTTGGAAGGAAATAATTGCTCACTATGAATTTCAGTTTTATTTTTTGCACAATTTCTGGAATCGAGCAGTATAGATTTTGCAGTAAAAGTCATCGCCGCCGTGCAGCAATATCAGGCTCTGCCGCCATTACTATTACTGATAGGCTTTAGAATGCGTATCATACATCAGATATAATATTCTAGTCAGTGTGAGGCAGCAGCTGTGCCGGCAGTGCAGGGGTCCCAGTGCTGCGTGTGGCGGTGCCTGGAAGCGCCGCGGCCGGTAAGGCTCTGACCCGCTCTGGGCTGATTCCAGGAAGCCTGGCTCCCACAGCGCCGGTCACATGAAAGGCGAGCGGATCGATGCGCCGGCGGGGGAGGCTCCGAGCTCTGAGCCGTCTGGAGCTGTCGGCCGGGCGGATAGAGGCGGCTCGGGGGCTCCCGGCAGTGTGTGGCGGGGCCTCGGCGAGGGGGAATCGTGAGGGACGACAGAAGAGAGGGCGACTTGAAACTGTCGGCGAGAGGGGAGCGCGGAGTTCAGTGCAGGAGCTGCAAAACTTTTACTTCCCTCAGCTGTGAGGCTCAGGCTGTGTAGTGGGGTACCCTCATACAGTGGGGGATTTACTATCCCCACTACATCAGCTTCAATGGATGAACTGTACAGTAAAAATAAAAAATGACCAGCGCCAGGTGTGCCATCACAGACACATGCGGCAGATTGGTTATAGAATTTTATGGAAATCAGCGCTGAATTGGGTTGTTTTGGGGGCAGCACATGGAGGTTTGCAGGTGCCGGAGTCACAGACCTTTTTGTCATAATTGATGGCATAAATTCTGCGATTGCTCACTAGAGGGCGCCATTTGCCCCAATCAACTGCGTCAAAGCATTAGATAAAATGTGTCCGAACCAGAGTTTGAGCCAATGTTTATGGCCCTGCTGAAAATTGGGGTGTATATGGGAGGAAGTCAGGATCCGCGGCCAGTACTGGAAGGGCAACTGGGCACAAAATTCTTAGGGACTCAAAACTTCATAATAAAAAAAAAGTTGCCATTGCTGAAGATCCGGGACAGAGTACATGCCACTGACTTCTAGCAGGGTGCCGAGGATCTCTGGGTGAGCTCTACTTTGAGTTGTATGTTCCACATGACACGGACCCAGTTGTAAGAGATGGTAGAGCAGAGCGCATTTGACCCCTGGCCCAGGACTCTGTCCCTGTAGGCCACAGGCTTCTGCAGACCTAAGGCCTATAAGACCAAAGACAACACCTGCAAGGAGTTTGTGTGGTCTCCCCGTGTTTGCGTGGGTGTCTTCTGGGTTCTCCGATTTCCTTCCACTCTCCAAAGACATAATGATAGGGAATCTAAATTGGGAGCCCCAATGGGGACAGCGATGCCAATATTTGTAAAGTGGTGTGGATTTAATGGTGCGATATAATCAGAGCCGGCCCACTGTGTTCAGGGAATAATAGGACTCCTACTCAAGTCTAAATATTTTTTTGTGGCACACAAATCTCCAAGGGTGCCCAGACTTTTGCATCAAACCATTTTCCTTTTGTAATTTCAACACTAATTTTGACCAGGGTTGCACAAACCTTTACATTCCACTGTAGGGGATCAATGCTTTTGCCTGTAAGACCACTTTAAGTAGCAGCTGCAGTGTAACAGCAGGGACCCCCTTTGTCCCAAGAATCATTGGGGGTTTCATAGGTCTGACCCCTATGATATGCTTTAACGTACGGAGGTAGGAAAAGCCCTTTAATGCATTTGTCTGTGAACTTGTATGCTGATCTGTACAGATTAATATAAAAAATGATCTGCCTGCTGCCTCTGTTAATCAGTCACAGCAGTCATATAATTCAATATGCATCCGTGCTCCATGGTGCCGTACTGCTCTCTTCCGCTGCTGACAGAATGAAGTCACATGGAGCGACTTATCAGAAGCTGCTCCCATGTGACTTCCTCCTGGTATTTAGATTGACTGCTCCCGCTGCTGAACCTGGCGCTTTTCCAGCAGGGCAGCCTATAGCTATGGGCATTTGATCCTATGCTGGATATTTTCACACATGACCAGTCTGTAAAGTTGGGCCATAATTGGGGATTTTAGATGGTTGTTTTCTGAATGACATGTTTTTCATGGTTTATCTGTGAAGGTTGTCATCTTTAACGACAATTTTCCAAATTAAAACAACAATTTAGAGAAAGTGAGTAGTGATGAGCAAGATGCTCGTTGCTCGGGTGGTCTCCGAGTATTTGGAAGTGCTCAGAGACTTAGTTTGTGTCACCGCAGCTGCATGATTTCCGACTGCTAGACAGCCTGAATACATGTGAGGAATGCCTGTTTATTAGGGAATCCCCACATGTATTCAGGCTGTCTAGCAGCCGCAAGTCATGCAGCTGCGGGGACACAAACTAAATCTCCGAGTACGCCAAAATACTCGGAGAACACCCAAGCATGCTCGCTCATCACTAAAAGTGACTGATTAATCTATGCTTGGCTTGGGCTTCTATTGACATACAGTCATGGCCAAAAGTTTTGAGAATGACACAAATATTAATTTTTACAAAGTCTACTGATTCACTTTTTCTAATGGCAATTTGCATATACTCCAGAATGTTATAAAGAGTGATCAGCTTAACAGCAATTACTTGCAAAGTCAATATTTGGCTAGAAAATGAACTTTATCCCCCAAAACACATTTCAACATCATTGCAGCCCTGCCTTAAAAGGACCAGCTAACCCCTTTTCAGTGATTGCTCCATTAACACAGGTGTGGGTGTTGATGAGGACATGGCTGGAGATCAATCTGTCATGATTAAGTAAGAATGACACCACTGGACACTTTAAAAGGAGGCTGGTGCTTGGCATCATTGTTTCTCTTCTGTTAACCATGGTTATCTCTAAAGAAACACGTGCAGTCATCATTGCAATGCACAAAAATGGCCTAACAGGGAAGAGTATCGCAGCTAGAAAGATTGCACCTCAGTCAACAATCTATCACATCATCAAGAACTTCAAGGAGAGAGGTTCCATTGTTGCCAAAAAGGCTCCAGGGCACCCAAGAAAGACCAGCAAGCGCCAGGACCGTCTCTTAAAAGTGTTTCTGCTGCGGGATCGGGCTACCAGCAGTGCAGAGCTTGCTCAGGAGTGGCAGCAGGCAGGTGTGAGTGCATCTGCACGCACTGTGAGGCGGAGACTCTTGGAGCAAGGCCTGGTCTCAAGGAGGGCAGCAAAGAAGCCACTTCTCTCCAGAAAAAACATCATGGACAGACTGATATTCTGCAAAAGGTACAGGCAGTGGACTGCTGAGGACTGGGGTAAAGTTATTTTCTCTGATGAATCCCCTTTTCGATTGTTTGGGACATCAGGAAAACGCCTCATTCGGAGAAGACAAGGTGAGCGCTACCACCAGTCTTGTCTCATGCCAACTGTTAAGCATCCTGAAACCATTCATGTGTGGGGTTGCTTCTCAGCCAAGGGAATCGGCTCTCTCACAGTCTTGCCTAAAAACACAGTCATGAATAAAGAATGGTACCAGAATGTCCTCCAAGAGCAACTTCTCCAAACCCTCCAAGAGCAGTTTGGCGATCAACAATGCCTTTTCCAGCATGATGGAGCACCTTGCCATAAAGCAAAGGTGATAACTAAATGGCTCAGGGAACAAAACATAGAGATTTTGGGTCCATGGCCTGGAAACTCCCCAGATCTTAATCCCATTGAGAACTTGTGGTCAATCATCAAGAGACGGGTGGACAAACAAAAACCTAAAAATTCTGACAAAATGAAAGCATTGATTGTGCAAGAATGGACTGCTATCAGTCAGAATTTGGTCCAGAAGTTGATTGAGAGCATGCCAAGGAGAATTGCAGAGCTCCTGAAGAGGAAGGGTCAACACTGCAAATATTGACTTGCTGCATTAGCTCATTCTAACTGTCAATATAAGCTTTTGTTACTCATATGTTTGCAATTATTATATTTCTGTATGTGATAAAAACATCTGTCAAACACACATAAAAACCAGAGGGCAGCAGATCATGTGAAAATATAATATTTGTGTCATTCTCAAAACTTTTGGCCATGACTGTAGAGTACAGATTTTTCATTCAGCATTAATGTGTAGCGCAGGCGTCCCTGCCCTCTGCCAGGCAGGGACGCTGTTCCACTCACCTCTCTGCTGCAGGGTCGGCGTCCTCCTCCCGCTCTCCTGGCTGCGCGCGCTCCTCTGCTTCGGGGCTGGCGTCCTCCTCCCGCTCTCCTGGCTGCTCGCGTTCCTCTGCTCCGGGGTCGGCGTCCTCCTCCCGTCCTGCTGGCAGCGCGCGCTCCTCTGCTTCGGGGCTGGCGTCCTCCTCCCGCTCTCCTGGCTGCTCGCGTTCCTCTGCTCCGGGGTCGGCATCCTCCTCCCGTCCTGCTGGCAGCGCGCGCTCCTTTCCGGCCACGGTGCTTAGGTCGCGCGCGCGTGCGCTCCCCCTCTCTTAAAGGGGCAGCGCGCGCCATCCTAAAGAGTCCCCGGCCAATGGCCGGAGGACTTTACCTTATATAAGGCACTTCCTCCAAAATGGAGGTGCCCGAGCAATGTTGTTGCACTGTTCACTACTCTGCTTCAGTCCTCAGGGTCCATTGCCAGTTACCTGCCAGATTCCTGCCAGTTTGCTGTCCGTTCCTGCCTGTTACCTGTCCGTCAGCCTACCTGGAGGCTCTGCCGTCACGAGTTGTGACCTTCTGCTATTTCCAGTGACTCTCGCCCGCTCACCTGGGAGCGTTCATCTGTTACCTGCCTGCTTGCCTACCTGGAGGCCCTGCCGTCACGTGCTGTGATCACCTGCTATTCCAGAGACTCTCGCCCGCTCACCTGGGAGCGCTCATCTGCTACCTGCCTGCTAGCCTACCTGGAGGCCCTGCCGTCACGTGCTGTGATCACCTGCTATTCCAGAGACTCTCGCCCGCTCACCTGGGAGCGCTCATCTGCTATCTACCTGCTAGCCTACTGGGAGGCTCAGCCATCACAGGTCGTATCTACCTTTACCCAGAGACTGCCCCGGTTACTTGCCGTGATCTCCTGCCCGTTCATTCAGAGACTGCCCCGGTCACTTGCCGTGACCTCCTGCCCGTTCATCCAGAGACTGCCCCAGTCACTTGCCGAGACCTCCTGCCCGTTCATCCAGAGACTGCCCCGGTTACCTGCTGTGACTGTCTGCCCGTCTACCCTGGTCGCTACCCGCTCCCTTACAAGGACCGTCCCCTTGTATAGTAGCTCAGAGGTTCCGCCTCCCAGACCCGTTACAGTTTGCTCGGGCCATGGACCCCGGTGGCTCCCAAGCTCCCTCCATCTCGGACCTGTGTCATGAACTGTCCCGTCAGAGGTCCCAACAGGAGTCCATCCTGGGTCACCTGCGGAATGTCAATTCTCGCCTGGACACTCTGACAGCTCCACCAGCAACCTCAGCTGGTGCCACGACACGCAATCCGGCAGCTCCTATGCTCCCCAATTCCATGGTTTCCTGTCACGGACCCCGCCTTTCCGCACCTCCTCGCTTCGGAGGTGACTCCGCTCAGGCTCGGGGGTTCATTAACCAGTGCACCCTGCACTTTGAACTTCTCTCCCACCAGTTTAACTCCGACCGGGCCAAAATTGCCTTCATCATGTCTCATCTCACTGGGGAGGCCCTGGCCTGGCTGAATCCTCTTTGGGAGAGAGGAGACCCCCTGGTGTCCGACCTGTCTGCCTTTCTCGCAGCTTTCCGGAAAGTCTTAGACGAACCCGGACGGAAGATCTCATCCGCATCATCTCTGCTACGCCTCCGTCAGGGAAGTCTCACCGTGGGCCAATATGCCATACGGTTCCGTACCCTTGCCTCGGAGCTGGCCTGGGATAACGACGCTCTAGTATCTGTCTTCTGGGAGGGTCTGTCCGGCCGTATTAAAGATGAACTCGCCGGTCGGGACATCCCTACCACTCTCGATGACCTAATCACTCTTGCCACTCGGATTGACCTACGATTTCAGGAGCGTGTCAAAGAGGTCACCCGTGAGAGGAGGTTTCCACGTCTAGCTCCTACGTTTCAGAAACCCGTCACTCCCTCTGTTTCTCCCCAATTACACTCTCCTGAGCCTATGCAGGTCGACCAGACCAAGATGGTCAAAACCCGTCAGGACTTACGTCGTGCCGAAGGGAGTTGCTTCTACTGTGGCAGTAAGGAGCACCGGATTCGTACCTGTCCGGAGAGGTCGGGAAACGCTTCTGTCTAGGTTCGCTCAGAGAGGTCGACCTAGACACGGAGAAAGCCTCTCCATCTCTGCTGCTGTCAGTCTCCATTCTCTGCGGGGAGAATCGTTATTTCGAACTTGCCCAACTTGATTCTGGAGCAGCCGGGAATCTTATTTCACAGTCCCTGGTAGAAAAATATCACATTCCCACCAAACCCCTGGCGGTACCCTTATCGGTCGCGGCTGTGGATGGGGGTCTCTTATCATGCCCCATCCAACTCATCACCGAATCCATAACTCTACAAGTGGGAATGCTGCATTCTGAGAGCATCTCTTTTCATGTTCTGCCTGGACTCTCTCACGCACTCTTAATAGATCTACCTTGGCTCCAGAGACATGCACCCGTACTCGACTGGCAGACCGGAGAGGTCCTTCGCTGGGGACAGGATTGTCATAAGACGTGTTTGGTTCCTGTTCATCCCGTCTGTCCTTCTCCTACCCCAACTAATCTACCTGGACTTCCGATTCCCTATTGGTCATTTTCTGATGTCTTTAATAAGAAAGAGGCGGAAACATTACCTCCTCACAGACCATACGATTGTCCTATCGACCTGTTACCTGGTACTACGCCTCCCCGTGGACGTATTTACCCATTGTCTGCTGCTGAGACCCGGTCGATGTCTGAATATATCGAGGAGAATTTGGCCAGGGGATTCATCCGGAAATCAACTTCTCCGGCGGGAGCAGGCTTCTTTTTCGTAAAAAAGAAGGACGGCTCTCTCCGTCCCTGTATAGACTATAGAGGGCTCAACCAGATCACGGTGAAGAATAAGTATCCCCTTCCGCTCATTCCAGAATTATTTGATCGTCTGCGGGGGCTAGAATCTTCACCAAACTGGACCTCCGTGGGGCGTACAACCTAGTCCGTATCCGTCAAGGGGATGAATGGAAGACTGCCTTTAACACCCGGGACGGCCACTATGAATACCTAGTGATGCCCTTTGGTCTCTGTAATGCTCCCGCCGTCTTTCAAGAGCTAGTCAATGACATCTTCCGGGATCTTCTCTACTCCTGCGTAGTGGTGTACCTGGACGACATCTTGGTCTTCTCTCCGGATCTCCAGACTCACCGGAGGGACGTTCGTCAGGTTCTGCTCAGGCTCAGGCAGAATCACCTCTTCGCTAAATACGAGAAGTGCCTCTTTGAGCAGACCTCGCTTCCGTTTTTGGGCTACATTATTTCTCAGACCGGTTTACGAATGGATCCAGAGAAACTGTCTGCCATCGAGAAATGGCCCCGACCGGAGGGATTGAAGGCCATCCAGCGGTTTCTGGGCTTTGCTAACTATTACCGTCTCTTCATACCGCACTTCTCTTCCCGGACCGCCCCAATTTCCGCGCTCACCCGTAAGGGCACTAACCCCAAGTTGTGGACTCCCGAAGCAGAGGAGGCCTTTCTTTCCTTAAAACAGGCTTTCTCTTCCGCCTCGGTGCTGCATCGCCCGGATGGCAAAAGCAGTTCTTCCTGGAGGTTGACGCTTCTTCCTCTGGAGCCAAAGCGGTTCTTACTCAGAAATCATCTTCCGGGAGGATGGTAACTTGTGGCTTCTTCTCCAAACTCTTCTCCTCTTCTGAGCGCAATTATTCCATAGGAGACCGTGAGTTATTGGCCATCAAACTGGCATTGGAGGAGTGGCGTTACCTACTCGAGGGGGCTCTTCATCCGGTAATTATTTACACTGACCACAAAAACTTGGCTTACCTCCAGCATGCTCAGAGGCTTAACCCGCGTCAAGCCCGGTGGTCCTTGTTTTTTGCTCGCTTTGACTTTATTCTACATTTTCGCCCGGCGGACAAGAACATCAAGGCGGACGCCTTGTCCCGATCTTTCCTGGTGTCGGATCTCGAGGAGGAACCTAAACATATTATCGACCCGCCAGAGTCATGCAGGTGGCTCCCGTGAGTCTGAACCGTCCTCCTTCCGGTAAGACGTTCGTATCGGTAACCGATCGGGAGAGGATCCTACACTGGGTCATTCGTCTAAACTTGCTGGCCACGCCGGCCAGAGAAAGACCCTCCAACTTATTTCTCGGCATTACTGGTGGCCTACTCTGCACAAGGACGTAATAGATTTTGTTGCTGCCTGTGCCTCCTGTGGTCGCAACAAAGTTCCGAGACATCTGCCTGCCGGTCGCCTTCTTCCGCTTCCGGTACCCACTGCCCCCTGGCAGCATATAGCCATGGACTTCATAACGGATCTCCCTGTCTCTGCCGGTTTTACGGTCATTTGGGTGGTCGCTGACCGCTTTTCCAAGATGGCTCACTTTATTCCCCTGCCAGGCCTCCCGTCTGCATCCGAGCTGGCTAAAGACTTTATCCGCCACATCTTCCGACTCCATGGTCTGCCCCATCACATCGTGTCGGATCGAGGGGTACAGTTCACCTCACGTTTCTGGAGAGCCATTTGTAAATTATTGGACGTCACCCTGGACTTCTCCTCCGCTTACCACCCACAGTCCAATGGTCAAGTGGAGCGGATCAACCAGATCCTGACCAGTTACCTCCGGCACTTTGTTAATGCCCACCATTCTGATTGGGTGGATCTCCTGCCATGGGCCGAATTTTCTTACAACAATCACGAGAGCGAATCTTCCTCCAAATCCCCGTTTTTTTGTAGTCTTCGGTCAGCATCCTCGGATCCCTTTTCCCGTCTCCACCACAGTGGACAATCCGGCTGCAGAATCTCTTGTTAACAAATTTTCCTCCATATGGGAGAGTACCCGGTCTGCACTTCTTCTGTCTTCCGAGCGTATGAAAAGACATGCTGACAAAAAACGTCTGGATCCTCCTCAATTCCGTCCTGGGGATAAGGTCTGGCTCTCGTCCAAGTATGTTCGGCTCAAGATTCCTTCGTATAAGTTAGGTCCTCGGTTCATCGGTCCTTTGGAGGTCATCAGTCAGATCAACCCGGTGGCTAATAAATTGAAACTCCCGGCCAACTTGCGGATCCCCAACTCCTTCCATGTATCTCTCCTCAAACCGGTGGTACTTAATTCTTTTTCTAAGTCTATAGGCACGCCTCCTGCTCCGGTTTCTGCTGAAAACGAATTTGAGGTAGAGAATATTTTGGCCACCAAAAGGGTAAGAAGGAAAACCTATTTTTTGGTGGATTGGAAGGGGTTTGGTCCTGAGGAGAGAACGTGGGAGCCGCGGGAGAACATCCATGCCCCTCTCATCTTAGCTAAATTTCTCTCTGGCCTAAAAAAGGGGGACCTAAAGGGGGGGGTACTGTAGCGCAGGCGTCCCTGCCCTCTGCCAGGCAGGGACGCTGTTCCACTCACCTCTCTGCTGCAGGGTCGGCGTCCTCCTCCCGCTCTCCTGGCTGCGCGCGCTCCTCTGCTTCGGGGCTGGCGTCCTCCTCCCGCTCTCCTGGCTGCTCGCGTTCCTCTGCTCCGGGGTTGGCGTCCTCCTCCCGTCCTGCTGGCAGCGCGCGCTCCTCTGCTTCGGGGCTGGCGTCCTCCTCCCGCTCTCCTGGCTGCTCGCGTTCCTCTGCTCCGGGGTCGGCGTCCTCCTCCCGTCCTGCTGGCAGCGCGCGCTCCTTTCCGGCCACGGTGCTTAGGTCGCGCGCGCGTGCGCTCCCCCTCTCTTAAAGGGGCCGCGCGCGCCATCCTAAAGACTTTACCTTATATAAGGCACTTCCTCCAAAATGGAGGTGCCCGAGCAATGTTGTTACACTGTTCACTACTCTGCTTCAGTCCTCAGGGTCCATTGCCAGTTACCTGCCAGATTCCTGCCAGATTGCTGTCCGTTCCTGCCTGTTACCTGTCCGTCAGCCTACCTGGAGGCTCTGCGTCACGAGTTGTGACCTTCTGCTATTTCTAGTGACTCTCGCCCGCTCACCTGGGAGCGTTCATCTGTTACCTGCCTGCTTGCCTACCTGGAGGCCCTGCCGTCACGTGCTGTGATCACCTGCTATTCCAGGAACTCTCGCCCGCTCACCTGGGAGCGCTCATCTGCTACCTGCCTGCTAGCCTACCTGGAGGCCCTGCCGTCACGTGCTGTGATCACCTGCTATTCCAGAGACTCTCGCCCGCTCACCTGGGAGCGCTCATCTGCTATCTACCTGCTAGCCTACCGGGGGGCTCAGCCATCACAGGTCGTATCTACCTTTACCCAGAGACTGCCCCGGTTACTTGCCGTGATCTCCTGCCCGTTCATTCAGAGACTGCCCCGGTCACTTGCCGTGACCTCCTGCCCGTTCATCCAGAGACTGCCCCAGTCACTTGCCGAGACCTCCTGCCCGTTCATCCAGAGACTGCCCCGGTTACCTGCTGTGACTGTCTGCCCGTCTACCCTGGTCGCCACCTGCTCCCTTACAAGGACCGTCCCCTTGTATAGTAGCTCAGAGGTTCCGCCTCCCAGACCCGTTACATAATGACTTTCACTATTGCACCTGACAACGACCCTCAAATCTAAAAACACTCAACTTTTCAACATTTATCTGCCATCACTTAGAATACAATGTTTTGGACAGCGCAGGTGTACTGCGTCTAAAACACTGCTATTCTGGATCGTGGGCACTTACCCTTGATTTTCTTTAAGAAGCGCTTCTATTTTGCACTCATTACCTGTATTAATTGCACCTGTTTGAACTTGTTACCTGTATAACAGACACCTGTCCACACACAAACTCCAACCACTCCACCATGGCCAAGACCAAAGCGCTATCTAAGGGCAGGGACAAAATTGTAGATCTGCACAAGGCTGGGATGGGCTACAGAACAATAGGCAAGCAGCTTGGTGAGAAGGCAACAACTGCTGGCACAATTATTAGAAAATAGAAGAAACACAAGATGACTGTCAATTTTTCTTGGTCTGGGACTCCATGCAGGATCTTGGCTCATTGGGTAAGGAAGATTCTGAGAAAGTTTCGGAATCAGCCCAGAACTACATGGGAGGACCTGGTCAATGACCTGAAGAGAACTGAGACCTCAGTCTCAAACATTACCGTTAGTAACACACTACTCCGTCATGGATTAAAATCCTGCAGAGCACTCAAGGTCCCCTTGCTCACGCCAGTACATGTCCAGGCCCGTTAGAAGTTCGCCAATGAACATGTGGATGTTCCAGAGGAGTTATGGAGAAGGTCATGTGGTCCGATGAGATTAAAATAGAACTTTTTGGTATCAACTCCATTCGCCGTGTTTGGAGGAAGAAGGATGAGTACAACTCCAAGAACACCATCACAACCATGAAGCATGGTGGGGAAATATACTTTGGGGATGCTTTTCTGCAAAGGGAACATGATGACTGCATTGTATTAAAAAAAGAAGATGGGGTAATGTATTGCAAGATTTTGGTCAACAACCTCCTTCCCTCAGTAAGAGCATTGAAGAGCGGTCGTTGCTGGTCTTCCAGCATGACAATGACCGGAAAGACACAGCCAGGACAACTAAGGAGTGGTTCTGTAAGACCAGTGTCACACTTGCCTGTGTGTGATGCAAGAAACTCGCTCGAGTCTCTTGCATCAACACCCAGTACTGCCGACGGCACTCGGACCAGAGTGTGCGTCTGCATAGAAATACTTTCAGCGGCACGCTCCTGTCCGAGTGCCGGCGGCAGTGCCAGGTGTTGATGCGAGTTTCTCGCATCACACACACAAAAGTGTGACATCAGCCTAAGAAGCATTTCAAGGTCCTGGAGTGGCCTAGCCAGTCTCCAGACCTGAACCCAATAGAAAATCTTTGGAGGGAGCAGAAACTCAATGTTGCCCAGTGACAGCCATGAAACATGAAAGACCTGGAGAAGATCTGTATGGAAGAGTGAGCCAAAATCCCTGCTGCAAGTGTCTGCAAACTTGGTCAAGAACTACAGGACATCTGACTTCTGTAATTGCAAACAAAGGTTTCTGTACCAAATATTAAGTTCTGTTTTTCTATTGTATCAAATACACTGCTCAAAAAAGTAAAGGGAACGCTCAAATAACACATCCTAGATCTGAATAAATGAAATATTCTCATTGAATAATTTGTTCCGTACAAAGTTGAATGTGCTGACAACAAAAGTCACACAAACATCATCAATGGAAGTCAAATTTATTAACCAATGGAGGCCTGGATTTGGAGTCACCCACAAAAAGTGGAAT
Organism: Oophaga sylvatica; assembly: GCA_033576555.1. NCBI lineage: Eukaryota > Metazoa > Chordata > Amphibia > Anura > Dendrobatidae > Oophaga > Oophaga sylvatica. The sequence continues at coordinate 360,743,489 of JARQOD010000003.1, read as the reverse complement.
GTAATGTCGTTAAAATAAGTCAAAATGATGCTCAGTAGTGTGTGTGACCTACACGTGCCTGTATGACCTCCCTGTGTCTGTATAACCTCCCTACAACGCCTGAGCATGCTCCTGATGAGGCGGCGGATGGTCTCCTAAGGGATCTGCTCCCAGATCTGGACTAAAGCATCCACCAACTCCTGGACAGTCTGTGGTGCAACGTGACGTTGGTGGATGGAGAGAGACATGATGTCCCAGATGTGCTCAGTCGGATTCAGGTCTGGGGAACGGGCGGGCCAGTCCATAGCTTCAGTGCCTTCATCTTGCAGGAACTGCTGACACACTCCAGCCACACGAGGTCTGGCATTGTCCTGCATTAGAAGGAACCTAGGGCCAACTGCACAAGCATATAGTCTCACAAGGGGTCTGAGGATCTCATCTCGGTACCTAATGGCAGTCAGTCTAACTCTGGCAAGCACATGGAGGGCTCTGTGGCCTCCAAAGAAATGCCACCCCACACCATTACTGACCCACTGCCAAACCGGTCATGCTGAAGGATGTTTCAGGCAGCAGGTCTCTCTCCACGGCATCTCCAGACTCTGTCACGTCTGTCACATGTGCTCAGTGTGAACCCGCTTTCATCTGTGAAGAGCACAGGGCGCCAGTGGCAAATTTGCCAATGCTGATGTTCTGTGGCAAATGCCAAGAGTCCTGCACGGTGTTGGGCTGTGAGCACAACCCCCATCTGTGGACATCGGGCACTCAGACCATCCTCATGGAGTTGGTTTCTAACTGTGCAGACACATGCACATTTGTGGCCTGCTGGAGGTCATTTTGCAGGGCTCTGGCAGTGCTCCTCCTGTTCCTCCTTGCACAAAGGTGGAGGTAGTGGTCCTCCTGCTGGGTTGTTGCCCTCCTACGGCCCCCTCCACGTCTCCTGGTGTACTGGCTTGTCTCCTGGTAGCGCCTCCAACCTGTGGACACTACGCTGACAGACACAGCAAACCTTCTTGCCACAGCTTGCATTGATGTGCCATCCTGGATGAGCTGCACTACCTGAGCCACTTGTGTGGGTTTTAGAGTCCGTCTCATACTACCTTGAGTGTGAAAGCACAACCAACATTCAAAAGTGACCAAAACATCAGCCAGAAAGCATTGGTACTGAGATGTGGTCTGTGGTCCCCACCTGTAGAACTACTCCTTTATTGAGTGTCTTGATAATTGCCAATAATTTCCATCTGTTGTCTATTCTGTTTTCACAGCAGCATGTGAAATTGATTGTCAATCAGTGTTGCTTCCTAAGTGGACAGTTTGATTTCACAGAAGTTTGATTTTCTTGGCGTTATATTCTGTTGTTTGTGTTCCCTTTATTTTTCAAGCAGTGTACTTATCTCATGCAATAAAATGCTAATTATTTAAAAATCATACAATGTGTTTTTCTGGATTTATTTTTAAGATTCTGTCTCTCACAGTTGATGAGTACCTACAATAAAAATTACAGACCTCTCCATTCTTTGTAGGTGGAAAAAGTAGCAAAATTGGCAGTGTATCAAATATTTATTTTCCCCACTGTTTCTGTTCATCGATGTCTCCATCGTATGCCAGTCATTGCACTGTGCACTGGTTGTCCATCTGCTAAAGAGTTCAATATAAACGTCACTCCTTGGAAGCTCTCGACAGATCTCACACATCACGTCTCTTAGCTTTGTCTACCACCCTACCTGTGCTCTCCATTCCACTAATGGCCCAAGACTAACATCCTCTATAATACAAACCTTCTACTGCCATCTCCAGGACTTCTCTCTTGCTATGCCAGTTTTCCTGGAAAGCACTAACCCAGATTAGTTGAATTTGATATAGGAAAGATGTGTATCTTCGTACCGTATTAGCCAGTAGATAGAAAAATATCAAGTCTAAATATTTTTCCCCAGAATTTGGTCACTCCAAACTGGGCAATTGCCAAGGCCCCAACACCCTTTAGGAGTCCTCAGTTTTTACAGTAGAAACTACTTTGATAATAATAGCAGTTTCGCATTATCAGTGTAGTTTCCGTTGAGAGTGCATCAGGACCTTTGACATGGTCATATTACCGTGAGGTCACCACAGGTTCTGTGGAGTGTAGAAGAACTGAAGATGAGACAAGACTATATATGCATGTGCTCTGTGTGTGCACACATGTGCTCTGTGTATACATGTGCTCTGTGTATACATTTATATCTTTCCTTAAGTGCTCTGTGTACATGAGTATGTATACACGTGGTCAAAATTGTTGGCAGCCCTCGTTTAATGACAGAAAAACCCACAATGGTAACAGAAATAACTTGAATCTGACAAAAGTAATAATAAATCAAAAATCTATGAAAATGAATAAATGAAAGTCAGACTATGCTTTTTAACCATGCTTCCACAGAATTAAAGAAATAAAAATAAAACTCATAAAATAGGCCTGGACAGAAATGATGGCACCCTTAACTTAATATTTTGTTGCACAACATTTTGAGGCAATCACTGCAATGAAACGATTCCGGTTACTGTCAATGAGACTTTTGCACCTCTCAATAGGTATTTTGGGCCACTTCTCAAGAGCAAACTGCTCCAGTTGTCTCATGTTTGAAGGTTGCCTTATCCAGGCGGCATGTTTCAGCTTTCCAAAGATGCTCAATAGGATTTAGGTCAGGGCTCACAGAAGGCCTCTTCAGAATAGTCCAATGTTTTCCTCTTAGCCATTCTTGACCACGTTGTGTATGTGCCTTGTGTATGTGTGTCTGTGCCTAGTGTATACATGTGTGCTCATTCATCAGGTGATTGGATTGTTTATGGTGGAACAAAAATTATTCTCAGCAGTATATCGCCAGGTGTAAACTGCAGATGTGGCACGGATAACATGAATATAGTTGATCGTGTTGGTTTAACGGCCTTAACTCCGCTCATGTAAATGCAACCTATATGTTTGTGTAATGGTGCAAAATGTTAGCATTTAGAGCCAAACATAACTTTTGCCCAAGGTCCCACTGGTCACCAGTTCATGCAGTGTTATTTGAATGTCCCTATTTATTATATTGATGGCTCGACCATACATGACGACCACTTATTATTTTACCTGTTCTGCCTCCCCCCATTTCTTTATAGAATGTAAGCTTGCAAGCAGGGTCCTCACTACTCTTGCTAGGTGTTGAATCATGTGGAAGGGCTCTTTCACACATCCTAATATTTCCGGTACTGGGAAAAAACAGTGTGTGTGTGTGTAATATTTGTGTCATATGGGTGGCAACCGTGTGCTGCATCAGTACCACACATACCAGTGCCTGGGAAGCAACGATACTATTCGCGCTGTTCCCCAGCACTGGGTGCTGAAGACAGCTCTCATCATTCTCCCCTGCTTGCACTGCCATCAGTGCTAGCAGGGGAGAATGTTAAGAGTTGTAATCAACTGATAACAGCAAGAGCAGGCGGTGGCTTATTGGCTTATGGGAGTATTCATCTGCCGCCTGCACTATAAATAAATAAATCGGTATGGGTTCCTCTTTATTTTTGATAACCAGCCAGGCAAAACTGACAGCTACGGGCTGCGACCGCATCTAATAGATGTGACTTTTCAGGGCGGCTGCGGCTACTATTTTTAGGCTGGGGGGGTCAATATCCGTGGTCCCTTACCAGTCTTAGACTACAAGCTCCCAGCTGTCTGCTTTAGCTTGGCTGGTTGTCAAAAATGGGGGGACTCCATGCTGTTTTTTAAAATTATTTATTTAAAAATATGGTGTTGGGACCCCTCTTTTCTTGATAACTAGCCTTGCTAAAGCCAACAGCTGACGGTTGCAGCCCGCAGCTGTCAGGTTTGACCGTCTGGTTATCAAAAATACAGGGAAACCCACACCAGTTTATAGCGCAGGTGGCTGCTGATAAATACTCCAATCAGACGCTACTTGCTCTCACTGTTATTAGCGGCAGCAGGTGTAGACTGATGGGAGTAGTAGTCCCATCAGCCGCCCCCTGCTGTCGCTGATATCGGTTGAATACAACTCTCAACATTTTTCCCTGCTAGCGCTGCTCGCAATGCCAGCATGGTAGAATGAAGAGAGCAGTCTTCAGCACCAGGCGCCGGGGAACAGCGCTTACTGTACTGCTGCTTCCCAGGCATCGGGACCTGTAACACTGTCATTAGTATGCGGGACATTTTGTGGCCCGTGCTGCTATTAACCCCTTAACGACCGCCGATACGCCTTTTAACGGCGGTCATTAAGGGTACTTAAACCACAGCGCCGTTAATTAACGGCGCTGTGGAAAAAGTGAATAGCGCCCAACAGTGGCGCATTTTCTCCGGGGTCTCGGCTACCGGGGGTAGCCGAGACCCCAGAGAACATGAATCGGGTCGGTTTTAACCGACCCGATGTTGCGATCGCCGTTATTAACCCTATAACGGCAATCGCAACAAAAAAAAAAAAATCTGATGTGCCATTTAATTTCTCTGTCCTCTGATGTCATCGGACATCAGAGGACAGAGAAAAAGGGTCCCCGGGACCCCCCTTGTGTCCCCCAATGTGCCCCTTGTGGCCCGCGGGCCCACCTGCTTCCTCCGGTGGGCGCCGCCATCTTGAATGGCGGGCTCATGCTCAGTGCACCCGCCGCGTTCTGCCGGGGGGGGATGGGCAATTTTCTCTGGGGTCTCGGCTGCCGAGGGTAGCCGAGACCCCAGAGAACATGATCCGGGTCGGTAGTTACCGACCCCGGTGTCGCCATCGCCGTTATACTAAGTATAACGGCGACCGCAAAAAAAAAAAAAAAAGATTTCTCTCCCCTCTGATGTGATCGCACATCAGAGGGGAGAGAATGAGGGTCCCCAGGTCCCCCGATGCCCCCCCTATACCTCCCGGTGTCCTCCGTCCTCCTCAAGGCCCCAGGATCCCGGCGTCTTCTTCCTGTAAAAAAAAAATGGCGGGCACATGTGCAGTGCGCCCGCCGATCTGCTTGGCGGCAGATTCAAAAAAAGTTTCATTCATTCTCACAAAAGTGCATTTTGATCACTGTGATAAACTATCACAGTGATCAAATTAAAAAAAACAGTACATAACCCCCCCTTTATCACCACCTTAGTTAGGGACATATAATAAAATATAGAAATTATATATTTTTTCATTTTTCTGTTAGGGTTAGGGTTAAGGCTACGGTTAGGTTTAGGGTTATAATTAGGGTTAGGGTTATAATTAGGGTTAGGGTTAGGCTGGGTTCACACTGCGTTATGGCAGTCCGTTAGACGGACTGCGTTACACCGCGGTATAACGCGGTGTAACGCAGTCCGTTAACGCTGCCATTCACCCCCATTTGAGGACGCATCGCGACGTGTCATCATTCAGTGATGGAGCCTCGGACGCGGGCTGCAGCGTCTGGGCTCCATCACCGGTAGCGCAGATGAATCATCTGCTGATTCCTCTGCGCTAGCGGGTATAGCATAACGCGATCGCGTTATGCTATACCGTTACCAGCCCGTCAATGCTATGTGTTGAATGGGCTGGTAAAACGCAAAATGAACCCAGCCTTAGGGTTAGGTTTATAATTAGGGTTAGGGTTAGCCTTAGGGTTAGGGTTACAATTAGGTTTAGGGTTAGGGCTACAATTAGGGTTACAATTAGGGTTAGGGTTACAATTAGGGTTGGAATTAGGGTTGGGATTAGGGTTAGGATTAGGGTTAGGGTTGGGATTAGGGGTGTGTTGGGGTTAGGGTTGGAGCTAGAATTGAGGGGTTTCCACTATTTAGGCACATCAGGGGTCTCCAAACATGACGTGGCGTTCAAAAAGTCAGATGGCGCTCCCTCCCTTCCGAGCCCTGCCGTGCGCCCAAACAGTGGTTTACCCCAACATATGGGGTATCAGCGCACTCAGGACAAATTGCCCACCAATTTTGGGGTTCTAATTTCTCTTGTTACCCTTGGGAAAATAAAAAATAGCTGGCTAAAAAAATCATTTTTGAGGAAAATTTTTTTTTATTTTCACGGCTCTGCGTTTATAAATTTCTGTGAAGCACTTTGGGGTTCAAAGTGCTCACCACACATCTAGATAAGTTCCTTAGGGGGTCTAGTTTCCAAAATGGGGTCACTTGTGGGGGTTTTCCACTGTTTAGGCACATCTGGGGCACTGCAAACGGAACATGACCCCCATCAACGTCTGCATTCCAAAACGTTATTACTTCCTTTCCAAGCCCTGCTGTTTGCCAAAACAGTTTCCCCCCCCACATATTTGGTATCAGCGTACTCAGGACAAATTGGACAACAACTTTTGGTGTCCAATTTCCTTGTGAAAAATCAAAAATTTGGGACTAAAAAATAATTTTTGTGGAAAATTGTTTTGTTTTGTTTTTTCACACCCAGGCATTATAAACTTTTGTGAAACACTTGGGGGTTCAAAGTGCTCACAACAGATCTAGATAAGTTCCATAGGGGGTCTAGTTTCCAAAATGGTGTTACTTGTGGGGGGTTTCCACTGTTTAGGCGCATCAGGGGCTCTCCAAACGCGACATGGTGTCCAATCTCAATTCCAGCCAATTTTGGTTTGAAAAAGTCAAACGGCGCTGCTTCCATTCCAAGCCCTGCCGTGCGCCCAAACAGTGGTCCCCCCCCATATATGGGGTATCAGCATACTCAGGACAAATTGGACAACAACTTTTGTGGTCTAATTTCTCCTGTTACCCTTGGGAAAATAAAAAATTTGGGACTAAACGATCAGGTTTGTGGAAAAAATATGATTTTTTATTTTCACGCCCGGGCGTTATAAACTTCTGTGAAGCACTTGGGGGTTCAAAGTGCTCACCACACATCTAGATAAGTTCCTTATGGGGTCTAGTTTCCAAAATGGGGTCACTTGTGGGGGGTTTCCACTGTTTAGACACATCAGGGCCTCTACAAATGTGACTTGGCGTCCAGCCAATTCCGCGTTGAAAAAGTCAAACGGAGCTCCTTCCCTTGCGACCTCTGCCGTGCGCCCAAAAAGTGGTTTATCCCCACATATGGGGTATCAGCATGCTCAGGACAAATTGCACAAAAACTTTTGCGGTCTTGTTACCCTTGGGAAATTAAAAATTGGGGTGAAAAGATCATTTTTGTGGAAAAAAAATGATTTTTTTTTTTCACGGCTCTACGTTATAAACTTGTGTGAAGCACTTGGAGGTTCAAAGTGCTCACCACACATCTAGATAAGTTCCTTAAGGGGTCTTGTTTCCAAAATGGGGTCACTTGTGGGGTGTTTCCACTGTTTAGGCACATCAGGGGCTATCTAAACGCGACATGGCATTCAGCCAATTCTGCGTTGAAAAAGTTAAACTGCGCTCCTTCCCTTGCGACCTCTGCCATGCACCCAAAAAGTGGTTTACCCCCACATATGGGGTATCGGCGTATTCAGAAGAAATTGCACAACAAATTTTGTGGTTCATTTTTTCTTTTAACACTTGTGAAAATAAAAAAAATTGGTTCCGAAGTAAAGCTTTTGCAAAAAAAGTTAAATGTCAATTTTTTCCTTCCACATTGCTTCAGCTCCTGTGAAGCACCTGAAGGGTTAATAAACTTCTTGAATGTGGTTTTGAGCACCTTGAGGGGTGCAGTTTTTAGAATGGTGTCATTTTTGGGTATTTTCTATCATATAGACCCCTCCCTCAAAGTGACTTCAAATGTGATGTGGTCCCTAAAAAAAAATGGTGTTGTAAAAATGAGAAATCGCTGGTCAACTTTTAACCCTTATAACTTCGTAACAAAAGAAAATTTTGTTCCCAAAATTGTGCTGATGTAAGGTAGACATGTGGGAAATGTTATTTATTAAGAAATTTGTGTGACATATCTCTCTGATTTAAGGGCATAAAAATTTAAAATTTGAAAATTGCTAAATTTTCAAAATTTTCGTCATATTTCCGTTTTTTTCATAAATAAACACAAGTCATATCAAAGAAATTTTACCACTAACGTGAAGTACAATATGTCACGAAAAAACAATCTCAGAATCAGCGGGATTCGTTAAAGCGTTCCAGAGTTATAACCTCATAAAGTGACATTGGTCAGAATTGTAAAAATTGGCCCGGTCATTAAGCTGCAAAATGGCTCTGTCACTAAGGGGTTAAGAAAATGGATATGCCAGTGTATTTTGCCCAAGGACACACGGTCCATAGAAACGCTGACGTGCACAGACCCATCCACTTGAATGGCTCTACCTGTGTAAATGTCTCAGGTACGTGTGAAAACTGTCACCACACGTACCAGACACACTGACATGTAAAAAAGCCCTTACTCTAATGTTTTGGGTTTTTTTACTTTTTCCCTCTGAATTGTAAAGTGCTGCAAAATATGTTGATGTTATAGAAATAAAAAATATTACTATATTTATAGGATTACCTTTTAATCATATATATGAAAAAAAACTGTGTATGGACTTTGTAGAAATGTCTGAATCAGGCATACAAAGGCTAGATCAGCAGTTTGGCTGTGAGAGAAGGTGGATGCATTTAGAATGGACTGTCTGTGATGTGACCCCTTTACAACAAAAAGTATATTACTATGCACATGCAGATAAAATAAAAATAATAATTTATTAAATAAAACCCTTATAGTTATAATTGCAGTCGAAACTTTAGGTATCATGTTTACCCAGCCAAGTGAGCTGAGAAGACTGATGTATGCTTATGTGATGAAAAGATTTAGCAGAACTTATTTAATTAATTGAAACCTATGTTCATTTCGGATTAAGGAGTCCATTGGGCGATCCTAATAAGTGTGCATACAAAAAGCAGGTAATCATTAATAACACCCCCAAATGGACTTTTTAATAAATTACTAGTTCTCCTGAGTATTTCCCACATAAATAGATATTATTTTCTGCTCAACACATTTCACTTTGAAACATGGTGCCTGCAGATTGGACTGCATACTGACATGACAAGTTTCCTAGGTGTTACACCTCATTATTAAATGTTGGCAGCTATTTTACGGACCTGAACCACAATTGCTCCCCTTAATTACAAAAAGAAAAAAATTATACCAGCAGGTGAAGGAGTGCAGATGTACTGTGCCTGAAATAGAATGGATTTATACATTAAATCATGGTAGGAGCAGTTTCCATCAATACCACTTCTTGTCAAGTTACAGGATAACAGGCACGTAGCGTGTACTATGGGCACAGCCAGACCTGTATGCTTCTCTGGTTAATCATTATTAACTCTAATGAAATGATGCCATGAACAACATGGATCGGAAGGCTGTCATCAATGGGTGGGAGAAACAATTGACAGATAATTGAAGGTATTGATTAATGGAGACCAGGCATGATCAGTCATGATGCTTGTCTGTGGAAATGAGAGTCAAAAAGGGATTGCTTGGCTAGATTCAAACATACGCATGATTGTCACCGTCAGAGAAACGGTACGCGTTTTATTTCTCTCAGGTATCTTCCTCTTTGAATCAGTTTTTTTTCTCATCTTTTTATTTTTTTATAACTGAAACAGTTTCATCCGCGACTCATGGATCGCCATGGGCTTTAATGGCAGTGTCTAATTCAAGAAATGGATGAGAATAGGACATGCATTGAGTCTCCTGGACCGGAGATATGGACCTGTTGTATTTTTGGCTCAATTAAACTCTACATGCATGACGGTGGCTCAGTGGTTAGCACTTCAACTTTGCAACGCTGGGGTCCTGGGTTCAAATCCCACCAAGGCCAACATCTGCAAGGAGTTTGTATGTTCTCCCCATGTTTGCGTAGATTTCCTCCACATACTCCGGTTTCCTCCCACACTCCAAAGACATCCAGATAGGGAATGTAGATTGTGAGCCCCAATGGGGACAGTGATGATGTCTTTAAAGGGGTGTGGAATTAATGGCGCTATACAAGTGAATAAAATGTGATGCCTGAGAAAAAAAACAAACAGACAGCTCTAGGAAAGGTTAGACAGATGTTTGAGTTTAGCCTTAGTTTTCATTCAAACGTGTGTAACGTTTGTCAGTTTTTATCTTGGATGGTGCACTGACCAATAGAGTGTAATTGATCCACACTCACATTAGTTTTAAAATGATTTGTGCGTTTGGTCCATAAGACTCTGAGCAAGTCCCATTCTCATCCGTTTTGCAGATCAGTTGCAGGCATTATAAAATAGAAGAAATACAGAAACACACTTTGCACTTTACTGTTCTTCTGCATTTCAAAAAAAAAAAATCAGATGGTCTACCAGTTTGACATTTTAAAAATAATAATAATAAAAGGGATGTCAAACAGATGCAAAAAGGTCAATTTCTCTAGGATGCGTGAAGAATGCAGCTTGATAACATATGACAAAATGCCCTATATCAGTGAATCTGGCAACGTATAATTGTATATATCAGCAGACAGGTGTCATCCTAGACTCATCCGTCGGATATGGTACGACAAACGTATTTTTGGTCTGTGTTGAATGCGGATAGCAAATTGACCTTAACTTACAATCATGACCGAATGTGTTGGCACCCTTAAAATTGTTCCAGAAACTGCAGTATTTCTAGCCAAAAATTATTGCAATTACACGTTTTATTATACATGTTTATTTCCTTTGTGTGGATTGGAGCAACACAAGGAACAGAGAAAATTAAAAAAAGGCAATTTGGACATCATTTCATAAAAAAAATAAATAGGAGGAACAAAATTGTTGGCACCTTTCCAAAACTGTGGGTAAACAATTTTGTTTCAAGCATGTGATGCTCATTCAAACTCGCCTATGGCAAGTAACAGGTGTGGGCATTCTGAAAATCGCACTTGAATTCAGATAAAAAGGGGAGAAATTGACTCTGTCTTTGCGTTGTGTGTGCCATACCGAGGACTTGAGATTCAAAATTGTTGAACAATATCAACAATGTTAAGGTTACAAGTCCATCCAAAGAGATCTTGATGATCCTTTGTCCACGGCGTGCAACATAAGTTTACAACCCATTGCACTGTAGCTAATCTCCCTGGATGTGGAGAGAAAATTTAATGAAAGGTTGCAACACAGGATAGTCCAGATGGTGGCTAATCAGCCACAATCAAGTTCCAAACAAATTCAAGCTGTACTGCAGGCTCAGAATGCATCAGTGTCTGCGCGAACTATATGTCGACATTTGCATGAGATGGCAGGAGACCCAGAATGACCCCATTGCTAACACAGACATAAAAAAAGCTAGACTGCAAGTTTGCCAAAATTACACAAGACAAAATCCTTCTAGGAAAGCTTCTTGTGGACAGAGGAGATCAAGATAGAGCTTTTTGGTAAAAATACATAATTCTACTGTTACCGAAAATGGAATGAGGCCTACAAAAGAAAAGAACAGAGTACCTACAGTCAAATATGGTGGAGGTTCAAATATGTTTTAGGGGTGTTTTACTGTCTCTTGCACTTAGTGCCTGGATTGTGTGCAAAGCATTTTGGGTCACAATGTAGTGCCCAGGTTCAGAAAGCTGGGTTTGCGTCCAAGGTCATGGGTCTACCAGCAGGACAATTACCCCAAACATACTTAAAGAAGCACCCAGAAAAGGATGTAAACAAAGTGCTGGACAGTTCTGAAGTGGCCACTAATGAGTCTGGATCTAAATCCCATTGAACACCTATGGAAAGATCTTAAAATTCCTGTTGGAATAAGGCACCCTTCAAATATGAGAGATCTGGGGCAGTTTGCAAAAGGAGAGCGGTCCAAAATTGCAGTTGAGAAGTGTAAGAAGCTTGTTAATGGTTATAAGAAGTGATTGATTGCAGTTATTTATTCCAAAGAGTGTGAAACCAAATGTTAAGTTGAGGGTACCAACAATTTGACGTGGCGATTTTTGGGGTTTTGTCTGAAATTACGCCCGATTTACCTTTTTCTGCGTTCTTCCAATTCACACAAAAGAAAATAAACATGTATAAAACAATATGTGTAATTGCATTAATTTTCTAGGAAAAATACTTCATTTTCTGTAACAATTTCAAGGGTGCTAACACTTTCAGCCAAGACTGTATATGCGAGTTTTCACTGGCTATTTTTCACATGAACCATAGGGCAGTGTCAAAAAAAAAATTGCAGCTTGTTTTACTCTGGTCCAATTTATGGGCCAAAGAAGTGCATGTAAATGGCAGGCAGCTCCTGTGCTTGTTTGCTTTGTGGAAACAATGCCAGTCATGACCACAATTTGCAGACGTGACTGGTCCGAGTTTTACAAAAACTATCTGAACATAGTCTTAGGGCTCAGTTTGCCTAAGGGTACTTCCATGAATAAAGAATGTCATCTAATCATCCTCTACGGACAACTTCTCCCAATGAATTTGCAATTTGGTGATGAAGAAAAGTGATCATTAAGGGGATTTGTGAACAAAACAGTAACATTTTGGTCATGGCCAGGAAACTCCCCAGGGCTCAAGCCCACTGAGAACCTGCGGTCAGTCCTCAAAAAGAATTTGGACAAACAAAAAGAAAGTGATAAACTCAACTTAACACTCAACTACTCCAGCACTGAAATTAACTTTTTGGACACCATCATTAAGCTAAAGAACAATGAAATAGAGACATCCCTGTATCAGAAGCCAATCGACCGTCCAACATACCTTAAATGGGACAGTTTCCATCCAAAACACATAAAATACTCTATTGTCTACAGCCAAGCCATCAGATACAACCGTATATGTTCCAACCCCATGGATAGAGATGAACACCTTGGTCGCCTTAGAAAGACCTTTTTAAATCAGGGCTACCATCCAAGAACAATTGAAAACCAAATTACAAGAGCCACCAGAATATCAAGGAATCACCTGCTACATTACAAAACTAAAGAAGAAAATAACCGGGTGCCTCTAGTGGTCACCTACAATCCAAATCTGGAGGTGCTAAGGGGAGCTGCACGGAAACTACAACCTTTACTACAAAAAGATGCCCGATTACAATCCATATTTCCAGATCCCCCTCTACTGTGTTTTAGGCAGCCCCCAAATCTAAGAAGCATCATTGTCAGAAGTTCCCTGTCCTCCCCAACAGCTGCAGGAACCTCTCCTTGCAACCAGAAGAAATGCAAAACTTGTCCATTTATAATTACCACGGACAAGATAAAGATCCCCAACTCCCATCGGGACTACAAGATACCAGGTACTTTCAGCTGCATCACATCTAATGTGGTGTACCTAATTATATGTACTAAATGTCCAACTGGGGGTCTGTATGTGGGGGAGACCGGGCAAAAACGGAGAACAAGGATGAATTCTCATCGCCACACAATAAGAGAAAAAAGAATGGATCTACCTGTGGCAAAACATTTTTGCTCCCCTGATCATAGCATATTAGATATGAAAATACTTGTACTGAGAGGCAACTTCACATCACGGAGACAAAGAAGAATTTGCGAATACAAATTGATGGTGACCTTTGACACTCTTAATGCTGGAATGAACCTGTCACACGGATTTATTACGTTCTATATCAATTAAGGAATTTACTCCAAATACCCTGTGAAAACATCACAAAACATTACCAGACCCCAATCAGAGGGTAATAAAACTTTCACACTCCTTATCTATGAACTGTTCCAATATTTATGCTCATCCCTCTGCCATAATGACTATTCTGCTTCACGTCACTTGTCTTACCTATTGCATTTTTTCTGTGCTGTTTTGTGTTATGTTACGGTAGCTGAGGAGTGCAGGTAAAAAAGGAAATACACCAGAGCAGTTGGAATCTATGAGATTGCAGTACCCTGACTAACCACCGCAACTAGAGGCAGCCGTGGAGCGTTCCTACGATGGTCCTAGACGCCTCGTCACAGCCTGAGAAACTAACTACACCTAAAGATAGAAATAGGAAAGCTATCTGCCCCGGAGCAGAACCCCAAAGATAATAGAAAGCCCCCAAACATGTAATGGCGGTTAGACAAGAGGAAATACTGACACAGAAAGAAAATAGTATGAGCAAACGCTGGGGCCCAAACTATCTAAATAGAAAAGGACAGGAAGGGTACTTACTGCAATCCCAGAAAACCCTGAAAAACACCAACTCTACTAATTTCAAAATCACCTGAGATCACACGACCTCTACCACCTAAATTAGTTCTCTGGTGTAACAAAAACAGCAGCCACTGAAAAAACTGCAAAAAGCAAAAGTACAAAACACAGTGGCTGGACTAAACTGAGAGGGCAAAAGCCCCCGGAGGGGACCCAGAAGGCCCCCACAGAAGTGCAGGACAAAATGCAAAAATATAGCAAAAACACAAAATAAGAAATTGTCTTATCTGATAGCAGGAGATGCAGACACGACACAGCAGGATACAAGGGAAACTGGAAAGAAGGATTCAGACCAGAACAATTGATCACCGGCAACCCTGATGGGAAAATGATTCCCTTAAATAAGACCAATCAGTAACACCTGATTCCCAATCCTCACTAGTACCGCTTGTAACCACCAGAGGGAGCCTCTGCTCAGAACTCATCTCAAACCCATTCACAACAGTACCCCCCCCTTGAGGAGGGGTCACCGAACCCTCATTTGAGCAACCAGGTCGGTCAGGATGAGTTCTATGATACGCATGGATAAGTCTCCTAGCATGGATGTCCGAAGCAAACACCCAAGAATTATCTTCCTGACCATAACCTCTCCATTTAACCAAATACTGGAGTCTTCGTCTAGAAAAACGAGAATCCAATATTTTCTCAACCACATACTCCAGATTGCCCTCAACCAAAACAGGGTCAGGAGGCACAGCAGCAGGAACCACTGGCTCAACAAACCTCTTCAACAAGGACTTGTGGAACACGTTATGGATCTTAAATGTCCCTGGAAGAAGCAAACGAAAGAAACAGGATTAATAATCTCCATGATCTTATAAGGTCCAATGAACCTAGGCTTAAATTTAGGAGATGCTACTCTCATAGGAATATTCTTTGAGGACAACCAGACCAAGTCCCCCACTTTAAACCGAGGACCATCAGTCCTATGCCGGTTAGCAAACCGCTGGGCCTTCTCCTGAGAGAGGGACAACCTCTCCACTACCTGGTCCCAAATCTGCTGCATACGCTCAACAACAGAGTCAACACCTGGACAGACAGAAGCCTCCGTCTGTCCTGAAGAAAATCGAGGGTGAAACCCAGAATTACAGAAAAACGGAGACATCAAAGTGGCAGAGCTAGCCCTATTATTAAGAGCAAACTCAGCCAAAGGCAAAAAAGAGACCCAGTCATCCTGATCAGCAGACACAAAGCATCTTAGATAAGTCTCCAATGTCTGGTTTGTTCTCTCAGTTTGACCATTGGTCTGAGGATGAAATGCCGAGGAGAAAGACAATTGAACACCCAGTTTAGAACAAAAAGTCCTCCAAAATCTGGAAACAAACTGGACTCCTCTGTCAGACACAATGTTCTCAGGAATGCCGTGTAAACGAACCACGTGCTGAAGGAACAACGGCACCAATTCAGAGGAGGAAGGCAACTTAGGTAATGGCACAAGATGTATCATTTTGGAAAACCTATCACAAATTACCCAGATGGTGGTCATTCTCTGAGAAACAGGAAGATCGGAAATGAAATCCATAGAGATATGGGTCCATGGTCTCTTGGGCACAGGCAATGGCATCAACAAACCACTAGAGCGAGAGCAAGGCTTGGAGCGAGAGCAAGTCCCGCAGGACTGCACAAATTCCCTGACATCGCGAGACAAGGTAGGCCACCAAAAGGACCGACCAACCAAGTCTCTGGTACCAAAAATTCCGGGATGCCCAGCCAATGCGGAACAATGAATCTCAGACATCACACTCTTTTTCCATTGGTCCGGGACAAACAATTTTCCAACAGGGCAGCGCTCGGGCCTATCCTCCTGACACCCCTCCAGAGCAAGTCTCAAATTAGGCGAGATGGCGGAAAGAACTACACCCTCCTTCAAAATAACAGAGGGATCAGATAGCTCAGGAGAGTCCGCAAGGAAACTCCTCGAGAGGGCATCCGCCTTAACATTCTTAGTGCCAGGAAGAAAGGAAACCACAAAATTAAAACGTGTGAAAAACAAGGCCCACCTGGCCTGTCTAGGATTGAGTCGCTTGGCAGATTCCAGATAGACCAGATTCTTATGGTCCGTAAGGACCACCACCTGATGTTTGGCTCCCTCCAGCCAATGTCTCCACTCTTCAAAAGCCCACTTCATGGCCAATAACTCCCGATTACCCACGTCATAATTACGTTCAGTAGGAGAAAATTTTCGAGAGAAAAAGGCACAAGGGTTACTTTTAGAGGTCTCTGGATCTTTTTGGGACAAAACGGCACCTGCCCCAATTTCAGAGGCATCAACCTCCACCTGAAATGGCAGAGAAACATCAGGCTGCCGTAGAACAGGAGCAGAAGTGAATCTCTGCTTAAGTTCCTGAAACGCAGAGACTGCCTCAGGAGGCCAATTCACCACATCAGAACCCTTTCTGGTCAAATCAGTTAATGGTTTAACAATAACAGAGAAATTACCAATAAATTTACGATAAAAATTGGCAAAACCCAAAAATCTCTGAAGAGCCTTTAATGAAGTAGGTTGGACCCAATCACAGATGGCCTGAACCTTGACCGGGTCCATTTCAATAACAGATGGGGACAAAATGAATCCCAGAAATGAGATCTTCTGTACGCCAAAAAGACACTTTGATCCCTTCACATACAGAGCATTCTCTCTCAAAATCTGGAATACAGTTCGAACATGTTTCACATGAGAGTCCCAGTCATTAGAAAAAATCAAGATATCATCCAAATAAACAATCAGAAACTTGTCCACAAAATCCCTGAAAATGTCATTCATGAAGGACTGGAAGACGGAAGGAGCATTAGTGAGCCCAAAGGGCATCACAAGGTACTCAAAATGCCCTTCAGGGGTGTTAAATGCCGTCTTCCATTCATCCCCGTGCTTAATGCGAATAAGGTTATACGCCCCCTGAGGTCAAGCTTGGTAAACCAAGTAGCGTTTTCACCCTGGAAAACAGGTCAGAAATCAAGGGTAACGGGTATTGATATTTCACAGTAATATTGTTCAAGAGACGATAATCAATACACGGCCTTAATGAACCATCTTTTTTGGCCACAAAGAAAAAACCGGCACCTAAGGGTGAAGAGGATGGTCTGATATGACCCTTCTCCAATGATTCCTTGATATAAGACCGCATAGCGTCATGTTCAGGTACAGACAAGTTAAAAAGGCGACCCTTAGGGAATTTACTACCTGGCACTAATTCAATAGCGCAGTCATAGCTCCTATGGGGAGGTAAGGATGCAGATTTACTTTCGCTAAACACATCAGAAAAATCAAACAAAAAGTCAGGAACATCCTCAGCCTGGGGGGAGGCAGAAAAAACAGGAGTGTTGGTATTAACACATTGGCAGCCCCAACTGGTTACAGACACAGATTTCCAATCCAAAACAGGATTATGAGACTGTAACCAAGGGAAACCCAGCACGATAATGTCATGCAGATTATATAGAACCAAAAATTTGCAGCACTCCTGGTGATCAGGTTCAACCCTCATTATCACCTGAGTAGAAAACTGGGGTTTATTCTCAGCCAAAGGGG
>JARQOD010000003.1:360685102-360725885 GCA_033576555.1 Oophaga sylvatica | reverse complement strand
AATCTTGCAATGGCGGTCAGGGTTAGAAACATATAAAAGGTTTTATTTAACCAGCACTTAATCCGCACAGTAGCAAATCTTTTCTAAAAGCTCTAAGGGGGCATAAACTTCATAGAGGGAGTCCCATAATCAGGACTTTATTATCCAAAACAGAGACTCGTAGTGTGACATTGGTATGGTCGCTACATTTCCAAGACTTCAACCAGCAGAGGCCGGTCTGATAGTGGGCTGTCTTTCTGAGGCAAGACTTTTATATGTACATTAATGAAATGTATGGAATAATATATACATTATATTTGCTGTTTCTTACTGCACTCCATATTAAAATAATCTCTCAGTCACTGGTCACGGTGGGTGCCTTTACTATTTTTTAACATCAGATACAGTCACTGCACCAAGTACATTAAAGTTTTTACAGGTTATTCCTAACCAATCCCATGGGCTCTTCTACTTTTGAGAAAGGTACTTGAAAAGTAGGTAAGGTGTGGAGTAAGCAGTTCAGTGGGGCTGTAAATGGGAGAGAGTGGGAGTGATGAAAAACAGAGCAGAACCGAGAGCCAGTGAGCCTGGTACAGGTCTGATCCCCATCGGCTGCGCTCCTTCCATCCTTAGACTGACGGTTTCACGCATGACCTGGAATTCCACTTACAACATGGGAATTGTTTTTTCTTTGAACTTGAATCTGTCAGAGCCTGTGGCTTCTAGCGACACATCTCCTTGCAACGCAGAGCCACAAGAAAATAGAACACAATGGGGGTTATGTACAAAGTTTTCCACAGAAGGATAGTGGAGGAAAAAGGCGCTGGACTTGAGTCATTTTTATGAGAATGTATTATGTTTTATGGACATTAAGTTGCAAATCTAATTTGCTTTTTATGTTCTTTCTGCACGGAGAAGTTTCCTGTTGAAGTTTAGGTGTAGTCGATATAAAGGGGTTACAAAGAGTGGATAACAAGCAAATATTTAGGGAAGTTCTAGCCGACCCTTTCATTTAATCAAACATTTGACATATTGTAGACACCTGACAGTAGTGACTGTGTTTTAGTCTGGATTCACACATCTGTGTTTTCCAATCAGAGAAAGGCCTGTGCATTGGATCACAAAATATGGATGTGTAAATTTGTCTTAGTTGGGGCCTCCTTGAATTTGCTCAGCAGCTATCGCTAAACCCCAAAAAAATTCCTGTCCCTGTGCTACATTTTTGTACTTGATTATACTTCATTCACAACAGTTTTTCAACATGTTTTAGTTATTTGAATTGCTGCTAAGTTTCCTCTAAATGTAAGAAAATAGGCATAACAAAATATTCCGCAGCTTTATATTTGCAAAAATAATATTTCAAAATACTGAGACTTTTTTGCATTAATTATGTAGCAGTAAAAGGAAAACTTTCATATCATAGAAACAAAAGCCAACTAAAATTTTTAATTGTTAGATTTGAATTGAGCAAGTCAAAATCATTAAGAAATGGCTCATTTCATAACTGAACCTGACAACAGTGAAGCTTTGAAAATATTAATTTTGCATTCTTTTGAAATCCTACAGTTTGTGTCCAGACTTTTTTAACACTTTAAAACCAAATAGTGTATGTTCGATTTAATGTCTTGGAGATCAAGCATCCTCTCCAATGTCATTTGATTACTTGTTTTCTTGAACTCTCTTCCTCTCTCAAGTTGCTGTGAAAGCTCTGCAGCCCCCATTTATATGCAGCATGGCAGAGCGCCCGCCAGTTTGATGGCACCACGGCCCCCACTTATATGCGATAACTGCTAAGTGTCCAGTTAAGTTAGTTTTTTTTTTATGCATCTTTTAGTCTGATGAAAGTCATAAGTCACAAACCAAAATGTCATATTCATTGGATTGCATTTGTTGTAATAAATCACAATGTTACATAGTAGCATGCACACATGTAGAGAATAAGTAACATTACTTAATTTCTGTGCAGATATAGAGCATAAATGACACATTAGGTCATTTTAACTTTTCGACTCTCCTGGATTTTTTCCCAATTAGTTGCTTTCCAGAATGCTGTGACAGATAAGTAGAAAGAGGCAAAAGAGAAGCGGCAGTTGTGTAGAGCTCAGCTGTAGATGGATAACTGAGGAATAGAACCTATGTGGTGATTTGCCATCATCTATAGCTGAGGTCCAGTGAAGGATACATGGAGATCATATCATGCCAATAAGTTCCCAAAATTGGAATCTGTTGTTGGCAGGGAATGTATGTGAGTACTGAAGGGCTACTATAACTAAGTCCAAGTAGATTCACTGCAGAGGCATCAACTATTCTCTGCCTAATTGACCCACAGGCCAAGTAATTGACCCTTCTACTGCTTATTCAATCAGCAAGGGTGCTGATTATTTTAGGCTTGTGTGTGTGTGTTCCCTAGGTATCCTCTATCTATCATACTCATTAGAATACTATGTGTATACAAGACCTCACAGACACCTTTCGACGCGATGTCATCAGCGCCGCTTGCCTTCTGATGCTGAAGCTAGTGGCACCGAAGAAACCCTTCAATGCATCTCCATTTTTAAATGCCAAAAATGCCATGAGTAGTTCGACCTTGTAAGTCCTGTTCACTAAAGAATTATGCTGCCATTTAACCCTAGTTGTGATATTTTATTAATGAACCATCCCAATCATTATAGGCATCTCAGCACAAGCTGTCACCACCCCTTACAAAATGAGAAAATGGTCTAACTCAAAATCTGAAAAAAAAACTGGATATGATGGATATTATTTATTTCAATGAAGCAGTACGGTTTAGAATAAAGAGAGGATTTCCTAAAGCTACAACCAAAAAACGACTTTCACTTTTTTACTGTTTGACAACATCGTTACCTCAAGCTAGACTAGAATGATTGAGTGTTTCTTTGCTCCTCACTGTTCCTTTTAAGCATGACCCTTGAATTAATTCTCCTTGCCCTTGGTTGCTAATTTTGTGCTGCCTGGGTGGCTATCTCTTAGGTTTACAATGGTCAGCCATAACATTAAAACCGCAGACTGATGTGCATAATAATGACTTTGATACAATAGCACCTTGGGATAGATTGAGTGCAAGTGGACAGTCTGATGTTTGATGCAGGAATTGTGTTTTGGAATCAGGAATAATGGGCAAGTGTAAGGATCTAAGTGACTTTTACAAGGGTTTTATTGTGTAGGCTGCAGGACTGGATCAGTGCATCTTCAAAATGGTAGGTCTCGTGCGATATATGTAGTGGTTGGAGTCTGTTTTTTGGTGTGTTGAAACCTATTTTTTTTTTTTATTTGCTCCTAATTAGGGATGAGTGAACGTGCTTGGTGATACTCGGTTATCACTCGATTATCACGGTGCTTGTTACTTGGCGAGTAATGGGCGGTGTTTGATGTAAAACTCAAATCCTCCCCCTCATCTTTAGCTTCTGTTACGCAGTCTATAAGCATGCGGGATTGCCTGAGTCACTATAATGCGGTAGCCATCTTGGTTGTATTACTGTGATTGGCTGGCTGTCAGACATTGTCAGGGATTATAAAAGGACAGGCGCCGCCCAGCTCGGTACAATGACGCCATTGCACAGCTCTGTGACACTTCGTATTGTAGGAGAGAGTGCTCGTCTAGGCCTGTGTGCACAGCTTAACAAATCAGAGGCCCATAGTGTTGATACTCGTGCTGAAGCTGAGCCATCATACTAACAAGGGCTAATCATTTATATCACATACAAACTGCACTTAGCTTAGGGATGAAGAGAGTCGCAGGAGCAGGGAGAGTGACAGAGATTAGGCCTGTGCAGTCCGTTGGCAAATATACAGGGTGGTCCAAAAGTAGGTGGACAGAAAGACAGAAAATAACATTTTTTTTTTAGGGACAACATCACATTTGAAGTCACTTTGAGGGGTCTATTTGATAGAAAATACTCAAAAGTGACACCATTCTAAAAACTGCACCCCTCAAGGTGCTCAAAACCACATTTAAGAAGTTTATTAACCCTTCAGGTGCTTCACAGCAATTTTTGGAATGTTTAAAAAAAATGATATAGGAAAGATGTGTATCTTCGTACCGTGTTAGCCAGTAGATAGAAAAATATTTAGACTTGAGAGTCCTCGGTGGTTGATACCTTTTAATGGGAAAGATGTGTATCTTCGTACCGTGTTAGCCAGTAGATAGAAAGGTATCAACCACCGAGGACTCTCAAGTCTAAATATTTTTCTAAAAAAAATGAAACATTTCACTTTTTTTTCACAAAATATTTAGTTCAGATCCAATTTTTTTTTATTTTCCCAAGGGTAACAGGAGAAATTAGACCGCAAAACTTGTTGTGCAATTTGTCTTGAGTATGCTGATACCCAACATGTGGGGGTAAACCACTGTTTGGGCGCATGGTGGACACTTTTTATTTCAAAAAAGTTTTTGCATCACCATATTTTGAGAGCCATAATTTTTCCATATTTTGGCCCACAGAGTCATGTGAGGTCTTGTTTTTTGCGGGATGATTTGACATTTTATTGGTACCATTTTCGGGCACATGAAATTTTTTGATCGCTTTTTATTCCGGTTTTTGGGAGGCAGAATGAACAAAAACCTGCAATTCATGAATTTCTTTTGGGGGGCGCGTTTATACCGTTCTGCCTGTGGTAAAATTGATAAGGCAGTTTTATTTGTCGGGTCAGTACAATTACAGCGATACCTCATTTTTACCATTATTTATGTTTTGGTGCTTTTAGACAATAAAAACTAATTTATATAAAAAATAATCATTTTGCATCGCTTTATTCTGAGGGCTATAACTTTTTTATTTTTTCGCTGATGATGCTGTATGGCGGCTCGTTTTTTGCTGGACAAGATGATGTTTGCAGTGGTACCATGTTTTTTTATATCCGTCTTTTTGATCGCGTGTTATTCCACTTTTTGTTCGGCGGTATGATGATAAAGCATTGTTTTTATACTGTCCACCTACTTTTGGGCCACCCTGTATATCTGCAGTGTTTTTTTTGTGGGGGCTGAAAAATGTTATATATTTTGATCCATCAAGTAATACGTGCTTTGAGGTCCTTTTTTGTTAAAAAACACACCTAAAAATTGTTGAAACGTTTTCATGGGCTACATTTCTCAGCCATATACTATTCCGTTGTGTGGAGTACATTTCTGTGATCTCAAAAGCTTTTAAAAATGTTGTAGGCTACTATTTCTCCACCATACAGTGTTGCGTAGTCTGTGAACATTTGTGATCTCTAAAACTGAGAAAAATCATTGCAACATTTTTTTGGATTGAATTTGATTGTTGTCCATACACTTTTGTGTTCTTTGTTACATTACTCACAAAAAAATGCTTTGCTGCAATTGACCAATTTTTTTTTCCTTTTATTAAAAATAAACTTTGTTTCAATCAAGACACCTAGTATTTACAAAATGTGTAAGGTGTGCGTTAAGGGACGGGGAAGTGAAAGTGCTGAAGATGGCGCACGCAGATACCGAGGATGTGGGGCAGATGTGACTACGCCTGTTGCTGGTGCACCAGAAACAAGCCCATCATCGACAGGTTCCTGTCCCACTTTGCATGGAGGCACAGTACACTGTTATGTTTTGGTAGCTGAGGAGAATAAGCAAAAACGGCAATACACCAGAGAGGCTGGAACCTATTGGATTGAAGTAGCATGAACTAACCACACAACTAGAGGTAGCCGTGGAGCATTCCTACGTTGATCCTAGACGCCTCGTCACAGCCTGAGAGATAACTACACCTAAAGGCAGAAAGATGAAAGCTATCTGCCCCGGAGCAGATCCACAAAGAAAATAGGAAGCTCCCCAAACATGTAATGGCGGTTAGACAGAAAAGTACAGGAAAGGATACTCACTGCAATAAAAAAAAAAACCTTAAAAAATACCAACTCTTCTGATTGCAAAAACACCTGAGATCACACGATCTCTATCACCTAAATCAGTTCTCTGGTGTAACAAAACTAAGCCGCAGCCACTGAAAAAACAGGAAAAGCAAATGAACAAACAGTGGCTCCAGATAAACTGAGAGGAGCACAAGCCCCCGGAGGGGACCTGGCTGACCTCCAAAGAAGTGCAGGGAACAATGCAAAAAGCAAGCACAAAAATAAAAGCAGAAAATATCTTATCTGATAGCAGAAGATGCAGGCAAGACTCAGCAAACTTCCAAATGAAGCAGGAACCACAATTGAGACAAGAACAATTGATCACTGGCAACCATCATGGGAGGGAACCTCCCTTATATCAGACCAGTCCGTGATCCCAGATTGCCATTCCTCGCTGAAAGGTTCAGTACTGTCTGTAACTACCAGAGGGAGCCTCTGCTCAGAAACCAACTCTAGCACATTTACAACAGTACTCCCCCTTGAGGAGGGGTCACCGAACCCTCACTTGTGCAACCAGGTCGATCAGGATGAGCTTGGTGATAGGCACGGATCAGTCTCCTAGCATGGATGTCCGAAGCAAACACCCAAGAATTGTCCTCCTGACCATAACCTCTCCACTTAACCAGATACTGGAGTTTCTGTCTAGAAAAACGAGAATCCAATATTTTCTCAACCACATACTCCAGATTGCCCTCAACCAAAACAGGGTCAGGAGGCGCAGCCATAGGAACCACTGGCTCGACAAACCTCTTCAATAAGGACTTGTGGAACACGTTATGGATCTTAAATGTCCCTGGAAGAAGCAAACGGAAGGAAACAGGATTAAGAATCTCCATGATCTTATAAGGTCCAATGAACCTAGGCTTAAACTTTGGAGATGCAACCCTCATAGGGATATTTCTTGAGGACAACCAAACCAAGTCCCCCACTTTAAACCGAGGACCATCAGTCCTATGCCGGTTGGCAAACCGTTGGGCCTTCTCCTGAGAGAGAGACAACCTCTCCACTACCTGGTCCCAAATCTGCTGCATTCGCTCCACAACAGAGTCAACACCTGGACAGACAGAAGCCTTCGCCTGTCCCGAAGAAAAACAAGGGTGAAATCCAAAATTTCAGAAAAATGGAGACATCAAGGTGGCAGAGCTAGCCCTATTATTAAGAGCAAACTCAGCCAAAGGCAAAAAAGAGACCCAGTCATCTTGATCAGCAGACACAAAACATCTCAAATAAGTCTCCAAGGTCTGGTTTGTTCTCTCGGTTTGTCCATTGGTCTGAGGATGAAAAGCAGAGGAGAAAGACAACTGAACACCAAGTTTAGAACAAAATGTCCTCCAAAATCTGGAAACAAACTGGACTCCTCTGTCAGACACAATGTTCTCCGGAATGCCATGTAACCTGTTGTGAATAGGCTGGAAATGAGTTCTGAGCAGAAGCTCCCTCTGGTGGTTACAACCGGTACTGGACTGTCCAGTGAAGATTGTGAGGATTGGGAATCAGGTGTTACTGACTGGTCTTATATAAGGGAGTCACCTTCCCATCAGGGTTGCCGGTGATCAATTGTTCTGGTCTCAATCCTTGATTCCTGTTTCCTCGGAAGCCTGCTGTGTTGTGTCTGAATCTCCTGCTAACAGATAAGACATTTTCTTCTTTTTGTTTTTGTGCTTGATTTTTGCATTTTGTCCTGCACTTCTGTGGGGGCCTTCAGGGTCCCCTCTGGGGGCTTTTGCCTCTCAGTTCAGTTCAGCCACTGATGTTTGTACATTTGCTTTTTCCAGTTTTCTCAGTGGCTGCTGTTTTGTTTTTGGTTACACCAGAGAACTAATTTAGGTGGTTGAGGTCGTGTGATCTCAGGTGTTTTTGAAATTAGTAGAGTTGGTGCTTTTCAGGGTTTTTTGGGATTGCAGTAAGTGCCCTTCCTATCCTTTTCTATTTAGTAAGTTTGGGCCCCAACGTTTGCTCATACTATTTTCTGTCTGTGTCAGTATTTCTTCTTGTCTAACCGCCATTACATGTTTGGGGGCTTTCTATGTTCTTTGGGGATCTGCTCCGGGGCAGATAGCTTTCCTCTTTCTATCTTTAGGTGTAGTTAGTTTCTCAGGCTGTGACGAGGCGTCTAGGACCAACGTAGGAACGCTCCACGGCTGCCTCTAGTTGTGGTGGTTAGTCAGGGTACTGCAATCTCATAGTTTCCAACTGCTCTGGTGTATTTCCTTTTTGCCTGCTCTCCTCAGCTACCAAATCATAACAGTAACCGAACCACGTGCTGAAGGAACAAAGGCACCAATTCGGAGGAGGAAGGTAACTTAGGTAATGGCACAAGATGTATCATCTTGGAAAACCTATCACAGATTACCAGAAAACGGTCATTCTCTGAGAAACAGGGAGGTCGGAAATAAAATCCATAAAGATATGGGTCCATGGCCTCTTGGGCACAGGTAATGGCATTAACAAACCACTAGAGCGAGAGCAAGGCTTGGAGCGAGAGCAAGTCCCACAGGACTGCACAAATTCCCTGACGTCACGAGACAAAGTAGGCCACCAAAAGGACCGACTCACCAAGTCTCTGGTAGCAAAAATCCCGGGATGACCAGCCAACGTGGAACAATGAATCTCAGACATCACACTCTTCTTCCACTGGTCTGGGACAAACAATTTCCCAATAGGGCAGCGCTCAGGTTTATCCTCCTGACACCCTTCCAGAGC
Source organism: Oophaga sylvatica (assembly GCA_033576555.1). Classification (NCBI taxonomy): domain Eukaryota; kingdom Metazoa; phylum Chordata; class Amphibia; order Anura; family Dendrobatidae; genus Oophaga; species Oophaga sylvatica. The sequence goes on along the minus strand of JARQOD010000003.1, from coordinate 360,717,320 downwards.
CAGTCTCAAATTGGGTGAGATGGCGGAAAGAACTATACCCTCTTTCAAAATAAAAGTAGGATCAGATAACTCAGGAGAGTCCGCAAAGAAACTCCGAGAGGGCATCCGCCTTAACATTCTTAGTGCCAGGAAGAAAAGAAACCACAAATTAAAACGTGTGAAAAACAAGGCCCACCTGGCCTGTCTAGGATTAAGTCGCTTGGCTGATTCGAGATAAACCAGATTCTTATGGTCCGTGAGGACTACCACCTGATGTTTGGCTCTTTCCAGCCAATGTCTCCACTCTTCAAAGGCCCACTTCATGGCCAATAACTCCCGATTACCCACGTCATAATTACGTTCAGTTGGAGAAAATTTTCGAGAGAAAAAGGCACAAGGGTTACTCTTAGAGGTCTCTGGATCTCTTTGGGACAAAACGGCACCTGCCCCAATTTCAGAGGCATCAACCTCCACCTGAAACGGTAGAGAAACATCAGGCTGCCGTAGAACAGGAGCAGAACTGAATCTCTGCTTAAGTTCCTGAAACGCAGAGACTGCCTCAGGAGGCCAATTCACCACATCAGAACCCTTTTTGGTCAAATCAGTCAATGGTTTAACAATACCGGAGAAATTACCAATAAATTTACGATAAAAATTGGCAAAACCCAAAAATCTCTGAAGAGCCTTTAATGAAGTAGGTTGGACCCAATCACAGATGGCCTGAACCTTGACCGGGTCCATTTTAATAACAGACGGAGACAAAATGAATCCCAGAAATGATACCTTCTGTACGCCAAAAAGACACTTTGATCCCTTCACATACAGTGCATTCTCTCTCAAAATCTGGAACACAGTCCGAACATGTTTCACATGAGAATCCCAGTCATTGGAAAAAATCAAGATATCATCCAAATAAACAATCAGAAATGTATCCACAAAATCCCTGAAAATATCATTCATGAAGGATTGGAAGACGGAAGGAGCATTAGTGAGCCCAAAGGGCATCACTAGGTACTCAAAATGCCCCTCTGGGGTATTAAATGCAGTCTTCTATTCATCCCCGTGCTTAATGCGAATAAGGTTATACGCCCCCCTGAGGTCAAGCTTGGTAAACCAACTAGCACTTTTCACCCTGGAAGACAGGTCAGAAATCAAGGGTAACGGATATTGATACTTCACAGTGATCTTATTCAAGAGACGATAATCAATACACGGCCTCAATGAACCATCCTTTTTGGCCACAAAGAAAAAACCGGCACCCAAGGGTGAAGAGGATGGTCTGATATGACCCTTCTCAAATGACTCCTTGATATAAGATCGCATAGCATCGTGTTCAGGTACAGACAAGTTAAAAAGGCGACCTTTAGGAAATTTACCACCAGGCACTAATTCAATAGCGCAATCATAGCTCCTGTGAGGGGGCAAGGATGCAGATTGACTGTCACTAAATACATCCGAAAAATCAGTCAAAGTCAGGAACATCCTGAGACTGGGGAGAGGCAGAAAAAACAGGAGTGTCGGCACTAACACATTGGCAGCCCCAACTGGTCACAGACACAGATTTCCAATCCAAAACAGGATTATGAGACTGTAACCAAGGGAAACCTAGTACAATAATGTCATGCAGATTATACAACACCAGAAATTTGCAACTCTCCTGATGATCTGGTTCAACCCTCATTATCACCCGAGTAGAAAACTGGGGTTTATTCTCCGCCAAAGGGGTAGAATCAATGCCCAGTAGGGGAATAGACTTCCGCAGGGGTATCATGGGAAAACCACAACGTTTGGCAAAGTCAAAATCCATCAGGTTAATAGCTGCTCCTGAATCAACAAAAGCCTGAGCAGAAAATGTGGACAGGGAGCAAATCAGGGTAACAGTCAACAGAAATTTAGTCTGAACACTACCCAAGACAACTGAGCGCGCAAAACATCTTCCCCGCTTAGGGCAGACTGAAATAGCATGAGAGGCGTCACCACAGTAGAAACATAACCCATTGCGCTTTCGAAACTCATGACGCTGTGCCCCAGAAGTCACTCTATCACACTGCATGGGCTCAGAAGCTGGCTCACAAGGCAACACTATCTCACGCATACCTCTGCGCTCACGCAAACTTCTGTCAATTTGAATAGCCAATGACGTAGAATCATTGAGACCAGAGGGAGCAGGGAATCCCACCTCAACATCCTTTACACTCTCTGACAGCCCCTTCCGAAAAAGGGCTGCCAAAGCATCATCATTCCATTTGGTCAGGACTGCCCACTTTCGGAATTTCTGACAGTACAACTCAGCGTATTCAAGAACCTGATTTAATGCCAACAAGGTTTTTTCAGCTTGATCAGTGACATTCGGTTCATCGTACAATAACCCCAGAGCCAGAAAAAAACATCAACATCATTCAAAACAGGATCCCCAGGTGTCAGGGAAAAAGCCCAATCCTGAGTGTCGCCGCGCAGGAGAGAGATGACAATTTGAACCTGCTGTGCTGCGTTCCCTGAGGACTTAGGCTTTAAGGCAAAAAAACAACTTACAGTTATTTTTGAAATTCAGAAATTTAGCCCCATCCCCCAAAAACAAATCTGGCATGGGAATCCTAGGTTCCACAACCGGCAACCCAGCAAGATAGGTAGCAATACTCCGAACCTCAGTGGCAAGCTGATCCACACGGCCAGACAACTGTGCAAGCTCCATTGAGAGAAAAAAAAAATCCTCCTCAGCACCCAGAGAAAAAGAGGGGAAAAAAATGCAACAAACAGGGGAAAAAAAAAAAATCTCTGACAACTTTTTTTTTTTTTCTTTCCACACTATTTTTCCCTTCTGTGAGTACCATATAATTTTCAGTTTGGGCCGGTGATACTGTTATGTTTTGGTAGCTGAGGAGAATAAGCAAAAACGACAATACACCAGAGAGGCTGGAACCTATTGGATTGCAGTAACCTGAACTAACCACACAACTAGAGGTAGCCGTGGAGCATTCCTACGTTGATCCTAGACGCCTCGTCACAGCCTGAGAGATAACTACACCTAAAGGCAAAAAGATGAAAGCTATCTGCCCCGGAGCAGATCCCCAAAGAAAATAGTAAGCCTCCAAACATGTAATGGCGGTTAGACAAGAAGAAGCACGGACACAGACAGAAAATAGAATGAGCAAACGCTGGGGCCCAATCTGTCTAGACAGAAATGTACAGGAAAGGATACTCACTGCAATCCAAAAAAACCCCTAAAAAATACCAACTCTTCTGATTGCAAAAACACCTGAGATCACTTGATCTCTACCACCTAAATCCGTTCTCTGGTGTAACAAAACTAAGCCGCAGCCACTGAAAAAACAGGAAAAAGCAAATGAACAAACAGTGGCTCCAGATAAACTGAGAGGAGCACAAGCCCCCGGAGGGGACCTGGCTGACCTTCCCAGAAGTGCAGGGAACAATGCAAAAAGCAAGCACAAAAATAAAAGCAGAAAATATCTTATCTGATAGCAGAAGATGCAGGCAAGACTCAGCAAACTTCCAAATGAAGCAGGAACCACAATTGAGACAAGAACAATTGATCACTGGCACCCATCATGGGAGGGAACCTCCCTTGTATCAGACCAGTCCGTGATCCAAGATTGCCATTCCTCGCTGAAAGGTTCAGTACTGTCTGTAACCACCAGAGGGAGCCTCTTCTCAGAAACCATCTCTTGCACATTCACAACAGTACACCACTTCTGGAGCCAGAGCCGTGCAAACAGGTGGTCGGTTGGTTAGCAGATAATGTTTTCAACAGGCTTTGCAGCACCACACAGTTTTCCATGTGGTCCAGTTTCACCAGCCTAAAGTCTGGATCACGTAATCCTCACCCTGATCCTCCTTCCTCCCACCATGTTGAGTCTGATGAGACTAATAATCCCACACTAGGACTAGCTCTGAGGAGCTCTTTACAACTTCAATTCTTGATTGTAAACTCTCAACCTGCATGCTCCAAGAGGGACCGGTGACGTGATGCACAAACCTTAGAGCAACCATAGCCACAAAGACAGACTGCGGGGTACAGCGAATTTGGGATAAGGAGGAAGATGACGATGAGACACAGGTGCTGCTAAATCTTGTTGTTAAGTCACACAGTCAGGAAGACGAGGGTGCTGTGGTGGATGACAAAGTCACTGACCGAACCTGGCAAGCTGATGTGCAGAGCGAGGCCAGTAGCGCTGAAGGGGAGAGTTCGAAAGCAATGTTCTGCAGAGGACTGACACTCCTGAATTTTTCTATCAAAGAGTTAAGTGTTCCCCAGTCTGGGACTTTTTTAAAGAGCGTTCTGAGACAAACAAAATGGCCATTTGCAACATGTGCCATGCCAAGATCAGCAGGGGCCTGACCACTAAGAATCTAACTACACACCAGCATGATGAGACATGTCATCTAAGCACCCGACTTGGTGGACCGAACACCTGGGTCTACGATTGGTGCCATCAGGTGACACCACTGCCTCTTCCCCTGTGCTAGGTGCTTCCCAATCCCCTGTCCAAAACACTGGAGCAGAGACCTCCTGCCCTGCACCTATCCTTGCACATTCTGATTTGCCATCATCAGGCACTTCCAAATCCTTGTCCCAGCCCAGCGTTCAGCTGTCTCTACCTGAGGCCTTGGAATGAAAATGAAACAACAGGCTTTGCTGAAGACAATTTGTCTAGGAGCCAAACCGCACACCATGGCAGAGTTACTTAAATGAATAACAGACCAGACAGATCTGTGGTTTTCGGCATTTAACCTCCAACCAGTCATGGTCATGTGTGATAATGGCCATAACCTGGTAGCGGCTGTGAAGCTTGGCAAGCTCACAACTGTAGCATACTTGGCACATGTGCTCAACTTGGTAGTTCAGAGGTTTCTGAAAACATACCTAGATTTGCCAGAGCTTCTGGTCAAGGTACGCTGCAGCAGCGCATACAAGTGCCAGCTCACCGACTGGAATTCCACACTGCACATGCTGGCAAGGCTTTGTGAGCAGAAAATTCCAGTGGTTAAGTACCAGCTCCAACATGCCCGTCGGTATTCTGTACAACATCTGCACATAACTGAAGAATGGGTATGGATGTCTGACATTTGTCTAGCTCTCCAAGGCTTTGAGGACTCCACAAAGCTGGTGAGTGGCGATGACCCCATAGTCAGCGCAACTATCCTGCTTCTGTACCTACTTAAACAGTCGCTGCTCACAATCAAACTTGAAGTTTTGCATGCAGACCAGGTGAGAATGGAGGAAGACATAACACAGAGATTACAGCCAGCCAAGCCTCATCTAAAGCTAGCTAAACAGAGGCTAGTAGCCACACAACCTTCGTCCTGTCTCTCCTACGTGGATGGGTGGAGGATGGGAATGAGGAGGAAGAGATGGAGAGTCATCATCATGGTGGAGACAAGGAAGTGTGGGTTATATGGCCAACTTTATATACCGCTGCCTTTCCCATGACCCTTGCATTACATTCATCTTGGCAAAAAAAGAGTATTGGTTGTAGACCAACGCTACAAGGAAAACTTTGCATCTCTTCTTCCTGAGGTGGAGAGGCCTTCTAAAATGGTGCTATACCAGAAGGCAATTGTCTAAAAATGTGGAAAAAAAAATCCCATCAGACCACACTAGTGGCAGGGGGCAAGCTTCCTTCACCCAACCAAGGAGGAGAGGCCAGCGACACACACAGCAGAGGCAGGGGTACACTGTCAAAGGCGTGGACCAATTTCATGACTCCAGCTCAGCGTCCAGTGCCTGATGACTGGGCAGTTTTGACAAGGAGGGAAAAGTTTTTAAAGATGGTCACGCAATACCTTGCCAACAAAACCAGCATGCTCCCTAAATCTTCTGCGACTTTCAACTATTGGATCTCCAAGCTGGACATGAGCTATCCCTCTATGCCTTGGAGGTGTTGTGGTGCCCTGCCGCTAGAGTCTTGTCTGAGCGAGTTTTTAGTGCCGCTGGGGGGGGGGGAGTCATCACAGATGGACGCTTTTGCCTGACAACAGAGAATGCAGACAGACTCACTCTCATAAAAATAAACAAAGCCTGGATTAGCCCACATTTTTCCACACCACCAGATGATGGCAGCACATAAAGTGTAATATTCATTATTTTAATGAGGCCCACCAGTTGTTGCCTCTCAGGGGTCTATGGATGACCCTCATAATTTGTCTGGCGTTGCACTTTGTGCAAAAGCCTTTATGATTATATAAGTACATCAATTACACTTTCAAAATATTTGTACAGTTTAACACAATTATTATTGATAACGTTGGTATGAAAAACAAAAAGCGTAGAAAAGTATTTCAGGTTTAGATTACTCATCCATACAGTATTACGTGCTTTCTGTCACATTTTGGTGGTGTATAACGGTAGAAAACAGCATTTGAAAATTTTGCTTGTTTCTTCACATTTCTTACCTATACACTATTCCATGTTCTGGGATACATTTTTGTGATTATATAACACAAAAATTTTTTTTTTAAATTTTGCTGGGTTATATTTCTCAGTCATATAATATTACGTGTCCTTGAATACATTTCGTTGGCACATAACCCTCAAAAATTTGTTCAAAATTTATTGGTATTATATTGCTCATCCATAGGGCATCACTACTTCTTGGGTAAATTTGGTAGCTATAAAAGTGTTAAAAAATTTTCTAAATTATATTGGTATGATATTGCTAATCCATAGAATGTGATATATATTCTTAGGTAGATTTCAGTGTTATATAATCCTCCAAAAACTTGTTTAAAAATGTATCACTATTACAATGCTCACCTATAGTCTATTCCATGGTCCTGGAGTACATCTTGTTGGTATATAACCCTCAAAAAACTTGTTCAAAATTTATTGGTATTATATTGCTCTCCCATAGGGTATTACATCTTCTTGGGTACATTTTGTTTCTATAAAAACCTCTAAAAACTTGTTAAAAAATTTAAGCTGTGTGCACACATTGCAGACTTGGTGCGTTCTTGCTGCATTTTGTTCTGCTTGGATTTGTGACAAAACCTGATACCAGTAAACTGAATGAGAAACCGGAAGTGTCATGCACTTGTTAAGTATTTTTTTATGTCAAGTCTCGGTGCGTTTTTTTTCCCTGCGTTTTTCAACATTCTCTTTAGGCCGGGATCACACATGCGAGGAAATCGTCGGACACTCGCATGTGAAATCCCAGCTCTGGCGCCGGCACTCGGGAGTGGAGCGAGCGGCTGCATATAACTACATGCAGCCGCGCACTCCACTCCCTAGTGCTGGCGCCAGAGCTGGGATTTCACATGCGAGTGTCGGACGATTTCCTCGCATGTGTGATCCCGGCCTTACTCAAATCAATCAAAAACTCAGGCAATAACGCACCAAAAATGCACGTTTTTGCAGCTGCGTTTTTCCTGCCAAGAGATGCAGAAATTTTACTTAACATGTGCACATACCCTTATCAGTATTATATTGCTCACCCGTAGACTATTACATGGTCTGGAGTACATTTCCTTGGTATACAACACTTAAGTGCATAGCCTTTGAGTCTAGGAGCACCAATACATGAAAATTTGAACAGAATGTGTATGAGGCCCTCCTTTATGTCTAATACAGGGTGTATCAGAGTCCCTTATTTTGGCAGTTTCTTGCTTCCTTCATAAATTAAACTGAAACGTCCTATTTTTTTATTTAAAAAAATAATTTTGGTTTTACTTTTTTTTTTTTTTTTACATTTTTTTTAAATTTTGCCTTGTACTGTATATAAGTAATTAGATTTTTTTCCCTGTAAAATGCAATTACACCTCTTTTTGGAATGTTTTATTGTCATTCCTTAAAGGGGACTAAAAGTGTGACACCATTGTTTTCAGTAGCGATCTGGGAGTCAGAGATGCTTCCAGGGGTCTTCGCCTTGCTGTTCTCCTTCCATTCATCACTTTTCACATCCATTTCAACATTTTCACTGTCCCCCAGATCTCTTTGTAGGGTCTGCCAGAAAAAAGCTTTCCCATTGACTCCCATTTTTATTCGTTATTTGAAACGAGCATGCGAGTATTAGGAATTGTTCAGTTCGAGCAGTGAGTGCACAAGGATTTTAGTGCTTGCTCATCCCTACACCTAATTCTTTTTACTTGCGCCTTGCTTAGTCATTTTTTTTTGTTATGCTTTGTTTTTACTGTAAAAAAAAAAAGACACACTGATGCTTGGATCCAAAGCACTGTACCAATTTTTCACTTAGAGTTTTAACATCTAGATGAGGCCTAATATTACTCATGTTCATATTTCTAATTACATGTAAATATACGTTTGTAACTTGTAGAGGATCACCCCATCTAGATTTTTCCGTGACACATTTTCAATTGCCGTACGTCTAACCACATATGTATATCAACTTCTTCTTTCAGAAACTGTAGAAAAAACATGTTTAATCATCTCAAGAGCTTTCACTGTGTAAATTTCTTTTATATATTTTTTTAAATATTTCGGAGCATGTGTCACAAATTGTGGTGTCAAAATTGGAATATTTTTAAATCTTTTCCGGCACTTCCAGCTCTTGTGGTTGAGACTTAACAGGAGGGGTAGGGCCACTCATGACATGACATTTTTTTCTATTGTTTATACCAGAAACTGACTTACATTTATAGCAAAAATTTAGATTTACATTTGTGGAAAACACACCATTCAAAGATGTGACAAATCATTAAGAAGTGCCCCTTATTACATTTGGAACATTTTAACCAGCCGTCTAGGCATTAAGACCAGCACATAAAATGCCGGAGATAAAGATATTGTCTGGTCACAACATATGGATACCTATTCATAGGATGGGTAATTAGTATTGGATTGGTGGGGGTCCGACGCCCCCAGCGATCTCCTGTTATTTGCCCCGACGTTGGCTTTGAATGGAGCTTCAAAGTACAACTCAATTCATTGTGAAGAAGCCACTGCCAGGTGCTACAGAACAGCTATTCTTTTAAATGGGAGCTGTACTGCAGTACCCAGCAGGAACCACTACACAGTGGGGAAGCTGGACCCTCGCTTATATGGTACAGAAGACCTATTGTGTTCAGATTTTTTTGCTAATCTAGCATATCAAAACATGTATGAGTACCAGGAAATTTCCAGATGGGAAATTTCCAGATGGTGTGACTTTTTCAGCACCCAAACCCAAAGGTATAAATGAGCTAAGTGATTGGAAGTCCCTGTAGGTAACAGATGTAAGGTTTTATTTTTCAGGGTCTGAAAATAGGCTAACCAATAAAATCTGATCTATTAAAAGCTAAATGGTCTGGAAAATGTAATAATTTTGACACCTTGTCTATCAGTGTGCCGGATTATCATCATATCACTGTATGAGTGTTTGTGCCATAAAATACATACTTAAGTTGTTATCAGTTAAATAAAATGCATAGTTTGCAACATTATAGCATTCATAAAGTACTACATGGCATTTTATTGTAAAGCGTTAATTAAACGTGCTTGTATTTCTGTTACTCTTGATTTTTCCTGATGTTCAGTAATAACCTATTACACCTACCTAAACAGTAAACAGGCCCTGAATCTCCAATTTTCTCATTATGTGGTAATTTAAATGCATTCTGATATATTTAAATAGATTACATCTAACACATTAAGGGTGATTTGCCAGCCTATTTAATATGTAGATTTTGCGTATAAATCTCAGTAAATCCACTACAGTGTCGGAAGAATCTGTCCAGTTATTAAGGTGCTATAAATCAGTGATAATAGATTAAATGACGAGATTCTGCATAGTCTCTCCAGAGGCACAAAAAAACATGCAAATCATATTTTATAGTTGTCATTTAATCTATTGTGAGGATCCTAACTCATCCACAAACTCAGGTTTTGGGAATCTTTTTTTTTGCCTCTATTATAAAATCTGAAAATGTAAAGGCTTTGTCAGATGTCAATGAAACTCTGGCTCCGAGTGCATAGAGTGCAATGTTAGAAACCATTACTGTTAGGTTACTTTTACAAATGCCCTTTTTGGAATGTTGTAGTTAATGTAGTAATTCACTGCAGCAGAGATTTGCTATTGTTCCAAATAAGAGTTTTAAAAAATCTCATTCATATAATGTGGTCTAAAAACTCTGAAACTGTAGTATATCCAATGCATTTTCCATGGTTTAACCAGTGTCTTCAATGGGTTTTTTTTTCTTACATGACGCACTGTGCTGCCATTTTTCCATAGAAGCAGTACAAGCAACATTTTCATGATGCTTTTCAAAAACCTTTTAATAGAATTTTTTAGTCACATTATTGGACTTTTTTTTTTTTCACATAACTTATTGTGATTAAAACTTGCACTTTTTATTGCAACACTTTGAAACTGATTTACATAGAAAGAGTTATAATTTCCTAGAATTGGCATACAATTTGCATGCAACTTTCTTCAAATCATCGCCAAGATCTTTCATATGTTTTTGGGTTTTTTTTGGGGGGGGAGGGGTTGGCTTGGTCAGCATTTTTTTTAAATACTCCTAACAGGGTTTTCATAGTGTTTTTTTACAAGTGCTTTGGATGGAGTTACTTATTTTAACTTGCATGTTTTTAAGTTTTATTGAAAAGTCTTTAATGAAATTATCTAAAATCACCATGTTTGTGGCATGCTACAATTTAAAACAAAAAAAAAATATATGGCTGCATCACTTGTTGCGCCCATAAGTAAGTCTTAGAATTATTGGATCTTTGCTGCATTTTAAACTAGTTTTATACATAAAAAATTGAGAGAAGGAAAAACCTTGTGCCCCTGGTGGCGGTTCCAGGGCTTATTCGATTTTCAAGCTATATATAGTTAAAAGCCTGTGCTGAAACTCAGTGGGATAGCGCTCATACACCGCAATGACACAGCACTGTCCCTTACATACAAATTTGTTTTTCTTTTCCCTGACAGATTTATGCAGTATCCATACGAAAATCTTTCACCTGTTCTAACTATATTACAGAGGTATTCATTAAGGCACCATACAACCTACTTCTTGTGGCTTGGAAAAGTTTCCTTGAAAAGTTGTTGTACCTTTTAAGGATACACATTGTGTAGCATGCATATGCAAGATTTTCATGTGGCAACTATAGTCGTGGCCAAAATTTTGACAATGTTGTTAGATTTTACTCCGATGATTCTATGGTTACTGAAGCACAGTTTTAAAATTTCAAGTTTTTAAAATTGTATTGATAGATACATCAAAGTTATGTCAAGACTCAATACTTGAAAAATAAGAGACAGCACTGTAAATATTAAGTCCTTACCCTGCCTGGTAGGTGGATATCAGGTTCTGGGCCGAATCCTGACTGAAGGCCAATTGTTTCCTAATCAATGCTTAGAGTTTATCAAAAATACAGTTATATGAAAAAGTTTGGGCACCCCTATTAATCTTAAGCTTAATGCTTGATAAAAATTGGTGTTTTTGCAACAGCTATTTCAGTTTGATATATCTAATAACTATTGGACACAGTAATGTTTCTGCCTTGAAATGAGGTTTATTGTACTAGCAGAACATGTGCAATCTGCATTCAAACAAAATTTGATAGGTGCATAAGTATGGGCACCCTTATCATTTTCGTGTTTTAAATACTCCTACCTACTTTTTACTGACTTAGGCCTCTTTCACACATCAGGCTTTTTGAATCAGGCGCCATCCAGCCTTTTTTTTGAACACCGTATGCGGCGAACGGACATGCCGGATCCGGTGGGTATAACATTGAAAAGATATAGTGCCGGATTGCGCCGCATGTACCTGCGTTCTGTCCGCTGTCCTCCGGATGCGGTGTCTGGTTTGTTTCCGGCGTCTAGAAAAGACGCATTTTGTAACGTTTTTTTTCTCCGGCCAAAAAGCCGGAAGCGCCGGATCCGGCGCTTCCGGCGTTTGTGTACAATGAAAGTCTATGAGCGCCGCATTGCGCCGCATCCGTCAGAAACCGGATCCGGTGGCCTGATCCTGTTTTTTTGTCTGGGAATGTTAATTGGGTCTAGACAGAAGCAAACATATATATAGACCACACCTGTGGGACACTGTGCCACATGCATTACAAGAAGCTTGAGAGCCACAGAAGCAAGAGAGCCACAGAAGCAAGCAAGAGAGCCACGTCTCCACATTTCAAACCGCATCAATATGGATTCTGGGGACCACCAAGATGTGGGAGCGGAGGAGACCGGAGAAAATGGCAGAGGGTAAATATCACCCCATGATACTATAGCGTGTATTTTATGTGTTTGCATTGGTTGTGTTCAATACAATGTGGATATTAGTCTTGTTTGTTTTGGATTATTTTTCAATACATTGTTGGCATTGCTCTTTTCTGGTTTGGTTTTTTTTTATATACATTGTTGGCATAGCTCTATTCTGGTTTGGCGTACTTTAATACATTGTTGGTATTGCTGTATGATGGTTTTTAATATACTTGAATAATTTGTGAGTAGTGCAAATTTTTATTTTGCCGTACTTATGAGCTTGCTTGCACACAGTTGTATTGTTGATTTTTATTCTAGGACTTTAAAGGCAACATAGGGATTACTACCAGCAGTGCAATAAAAATTGGTCAAAAACTTGTGTGTACTTATTTAATTTAATTGCATATTTTTGTGTATATTGTGGGGTAATATTTAATGCAATGTGGGTATTGTTATATTATTATTTTCATTACTTATATGCTATGTGGCTTTTGCTTAAATAAACGTGTGTTTTTCTATTTTCTGCTTTTTTATACTTTCTGAATTTGATGGTACTGCTATGTTATTTATTTGCATACATAAATTAGCTTGCTTGTCTGCATTTTTTTTTTTTTCTAGTAATAAAAGTTAACATAGGGATTACTACCAGCAGTGCAATAAAAATTGGTCAAAAACTTGTGTGTGCTTATTTCATTCAATTGCATATTTTTGTGTATCTTTGTGGGTAATGTTTAATGCAATGTGGGTATTATAATGTATGTGGCTAGTACTTAAATAAATGTTAGTTTTGCAATATTGAGTTTTGGGGTACTTGTATACAATTGGGGTATTGATATATACTAGGTTGGCACAGTAGTATACAATGTGCCAAAAGATATATCCTTTTTGAATTGATGTATACTAGTTGTGTTTTGGTATATACTGTTTTGACATACTTCTATATTATGGTTATTTATCTATACAGTATTGCCTATTTTCTCTATTATGTTGTTATTGCTGTATGCTATGAGGGTTGTGCTATGCAGTGAAAATATCCTAATTAATCATGCTTTGATTAGCTCAATGTATCATGTATATGATGATTGTGTCCATGTATTAAATTGAATTGTATTTTTTCCACAGCAGAGGACATCAGAGGCAGCAGGCTGCGACTGCATCTGCACAAATAGAAGAGATGGAGGACAGCAGCGTGACCGGGCCACATCTAGCAGACGGTAAATATAACAAACACAATAACCGCAAACAGAACTTTTGACTTTCATAGTGGTACATGGTTTTAAATTTTTTTTATTATTTTTGTTTGTTTTGGTAAAAATGCAGAGGAAAGCATCGTAGGCCACGTAGAGCCACACCATCACCACCACAACAGGAGGCTGAAGAACAGGCGCCATCAATTAGACGGTAAATATCTCAAAACAAATAACCGCAAACAAAACTTTTGTCTTTCATACCGGTCCCTGTTTTGAGCCATTTTTTTTTTCTCCTTTTTGTTACTTTTGTTACACTGCAGAGTACAGCATAGGAGGCCGCGGTCTGTGACACCCAACAACCAGAGGCAGAGGAAGAAGAGGAGCAGGCGCCATCCAGGAGACGGTAAATATCACATAACAAATAACCGCAAACAGAACTTTTGTCTTTCATACCGGTCCCTGTTTTGAGCCATTTTTTTTTTCTCCTTTTTGTTACTTTTGTTACACTGCAGAGTACAGCATAGGAGGCCGCGGTCTGTGACACCACCACCACCACAACCAGAGGAAGAAGAGGAGCAGGCGCCATCCAGGAGACGGTAAATATCACATACCAAATAACCGAAACCAAGATTTTTTTTCTTTCAGCACGGAGCATGATTGTGGCTATTTATTATTTTGTTTTATTTTCCTCTTTAATGCACAACAGACGACCATCTCTGATAGGAATGGAGTACAGCCGGCAGGACAGTAGTTCTTCTGGGAGCCCTCTCACTCATCGGCAGCGTTTAACGGTAATTTTGAACCAAATATTTTTCCAAAATCATTTGGTGAATTTTTTTTTATTATTTCCTTTTCTTTTTTTTTCAATACAGGAATCTGAACCAGAGGACCTCCCAGAAGAAGGACGTGGTGGACAGATACCCGGAGTGGGCTCGCAATTCGTAAGTTTCCTGCATCCATCATTACAACACAACATCTCACTACACAACACATCCTAAAAAAAAAAAAAAAAAAAAAGGAAATAAAAATTAATATATATTTTTTTTTTTGCAGTCTTCCGCACCTGTGGCTTCAAGAGGTCAAACCAGTGCCTCCCAGAGTCGACATGAAGAACGCGGCGGTCTTCCATCTGTAAGTATATATTTTTTTTTTTTTTAGTTTTAATAAAAAATGTTTTTAATAATTTTATTAATTAAAATTTTTTATTCACATTTTTTTTTTAAAGGCTTCACAGCGTGCTCCCGACTCAGACGGAGAGGAGGGGATCGACATCGATCTATTGATAGATCTGATTAGAGAGCGGGAGCCGCTGTGGAACATGGGGGACCGCCGCCATTCTGATCAGATAGTGACACGTCGGCTCTGGGATGAAGTTTGTTCCCTACTTGTTGGATACTGGGAGGACCTCGAAGCTCGGTCACAGACTAAAATGCGTAAGTATATACAGTTCAGTAGGGATGCTGGATTTAAACCTGTGTTTCCACAACTCCAGTCCTCTTGAACCACAAGAGGTCATGTTTTCTGGATTTCCTTAGGTCCAACACTATGTAAATACTGAAAACATGACCCATGGTTGACATGAGGACTGTTGTTTTGAAAACATGTATGTATGAAATAATAACCTATTTGTGCTATCTCGTTTCAGGGGAGAGAATTGTGAAGCGGTGGTGGTCTATCAGGGATCGCTTCAAGAAAGAGTTCAACAAAGAAATGCGGGCCCCGAGTGGTTCTTCAGGACGCCAGAGTAAATATAAGTATGCAAGAGCTCTGGCGTTCCTGCGTGAAACAATGGTCACCAGAAGGTAAATATTAAAAATTACATGTATGTCTAAAAATTTTTTTCACAGCCAGGGCCATTTAAATACAGTTTATTAATTGTATCTTTTCTCTTTATTCCACAGCACGGTGAGCAGCACTCGGGCGCCCGCAGAGTTGGGCCCTTCTGAGGCGATCCCTGAGGAGACCGGCACCGAGGGACAGATTGACCGCCCCGACCCATCTGCACCCACACGTGAGCCCTCTTTCCCTCAACCAGCGCTGCAGCAGCGTGGCCGAGTGCATTACATGAATCTGCTGGTCAACAGATAGATTTTCCTTTGCCCCACCCTTCTGCCCCTGCCACCTCTAGTACATCTGCGGCTACTGGGCGGCAACGGCAGAGGGGTCAGGAAAGTAACTATGCGCCCGAGTTATTACACATTAACGCATCTTTCCAGAACTGCCTTAAGTTGCTATCTGAGCAAGTTACCGCAGGCGTTAATCAGATAACCTCACTAGTTGGTGAGGTGAAGACACTTCTGGAAAGTGTGCGTTCTGAGGTAAGAGGATCCCCGAACCACAGTTTTTTTCGGTCGGTTGCGGAGCGCATAGATCCTCTATCTGCTGACCAGCAGATGTTTGTGATGCACACGTGCCACGCTGCTCTAGTGCAGGTTGTCTCCCATCCTCCTCCATCCACCCCAGTTGTTCCTCCACCTCCACCCCTACAGTGAGCGTGCCTCCTCCCCCTCTTATTCATTATCAGCCACCTCCACAGTTCCAGCAACCTCCCCACTATCACCAACCTTCCCAGTACCACACTTCACTTCAGCACCTTCCCAACTTCAGCCACCTTCCCAGTACCAGCCACCTTCCCAACTTCAGCCACCTTCCCAACTTCAGCCACCTTCCCAACTTCAGCCACCTTCCCAACTTCAGCCACCTTCCCAGTACCAGCCACCTTCCCAACTTCAGCCACCTTCCCAACTTCAGCCACCTTCCCAACTTCAGCCACCTTCCCAACTTCAGCCACCTTCCCCCCCACCCAACTTCAGCCACCTCACCAACTTGAGCCACATTACCAACTCCAGTCCCCTCAACAACTCCTGTCACCTATTCAGTACCAACAACCTCCCCAGTACCAGCCACCTACCCCGTACCAACAACCTACCCCGTACCACACTCCACCTCTTACCAATCTCCTTCCCCCTACCAATTCCCTACCATGTCAGTTGCTCCTCCAGTACCTGCCCCACCCTGCACTCCACCACCCATCACCGAATCAGTCTCCAACTTGTCTTCCCATTCTTTAACCCTTTCCACCCCTTCACCTCTTACTGTTCCTTCCCCACCAGCATCACAGTCCTCTCTACACACTCCCACAGTCGAATTGTCCCGCAGCCCCTCCAATAGTATGTCCACCACACACTACACATCGTTATAATGTTATGTACAAATGTTTTTTCTAAAAAAAAAACAGTCTTTGAATGACAAAATTTTTTTTATCAAAGATATTTTGAAATTTAACATTTACAAACGTTTAAAATATTGGTTTAATAAATTTTGAATTGGTTGATTCAATTTTTTGTCTCTCATTTCTTTATAATGTTACAGATTATGTAAGGTTACATGTGTATTAAACATTAATAACAGTACCAATGGTAAAGACAGAAACATTACATTTAGGTACAAACATAACAATTGATCACACACGGTCATCCTGCCAGTCTACCTGTCCTTCGGCTGAAATAAAGTACTGGGCAAATCTGTCCCTCATCCTAGAAACATCAACAGAACTTCTATTAGTATTATTATGGTAATCATGTAAACTTGTTTGTTGATGGTGGTCCTCAATGGTCAATTGTTCTTTTGAGATCACAACATTGTGGAGTACCACACAAGCTTTTATTACTTCGTCAACAGTTTCCGTTTTCAAATTGATGGCTGTCATTAGCACCCTCCACTTTGCAGTAAGTATTCCAAATGTACACTCCACCATTCTTCGGGCTCTAGTGAGCCGGTAATTGAAAATACGTTTTGTATGGTTCAGTCCTCTGCTGGCATATGGTTTCAGTAAATGTTCTGATAGCTGGAAAGCCTCATCACCAACACACACATATGGCATAGGTGGGCCTGTGGTTTGAGGCAGCGGCCTAGGGGCTGGGAAATTGAATGTGTTGCCATACAGTCGACGGCCCATTGCTGAAATTTTGAATACTTGAGAATCGTTAGATCGACCATATGACCCTATGTCAACTGCAATGAACCTATATTCGGCATCGGCGATGGCCATCAACACAACGGAGAAATATTTTTTATAGTTAAAATATTGTGATCCACTTCCTGATGGCTTCACAATTCTGACATGTTTGCCATCTATCGCTCCAAGACAATTTGGAAATTGGCATATCTTTTCGAATTTATCAGCTATTTCCATCCACCGCTGTGTGGTCAGTTCAGGCATATATTCCGAGACCAAACAGTCCAGAGTGCACGGCAGGTGTGCTTTATTATGCCAGATATGGTTGAGATTCCCAAACGAAATTGGAAATGGAGTGAAGAGAGTGATTCTCACTTGCAAGGAATCTAAAAAAAAAAAAAATACACTATCAATGCTCAGATCTCAGGTATAAAAATTTTAAAAGTGAAAAGACAGAATATATCACTACCCACATAGTATAAAACAATAATGACAACATTTACAAGTATCCCTAAAAAGAACACAGCACTACACACCAACTATTAAAAGTACGCCAAAACAGAATAGAGCAATAGCCACATTGTATTTCATTACGCAAAAAAAGAAGATGGCACTACCCACAAACTATTAAAAGTACGCAAAAACAGAACATGGCACTACCCACATAGCATAAAAGTTTGAAAAAAAAAATATAACAATAACCACATTGTATTAAACATTTCCCACAAAGATACACAAAAATATGCAATTGAATGAAATAAGCACACACAAGTTTTTGACCATTTTTTATTGCACTGGTAGTAATCCTTCTGTTGCCTTTTAGTCCTAGAATACGAAACAACAATACAACTGTGTGCAAGCAAACACATTCAAAAGTAATAGCTTACCTTATTGTCACCATGAGACGCTCCGACGGAGAAATCGAATACCGGCAATACGTGTCACATCTCCTGATCTTGTCTTCAATCCTCTCCACCAACATGTCAAAGGTTGCCTTCTTCAACGAAGATAAGAAAAAAATTTATGTGGATTCTCTCTTAACTCCATATTGAGTGTTGAATAGACTCCACGGGTTAGTCGCTGTGCCGTGATGGGGTGTATCCACATCCGATGGCGGCGCTGTCGCTGACGCTTTAGGCGCTGCTCGATCCCTCTCTCCTTCTCCATAACGATAAAACACAAGCGATTCGCCTCCGCTGTGAAATCCACAAGATTCCGGAAAATATTACCAATAATCGCCTCCATCTTCATCAGTCACTTGCTCTTCTCTCAAAAATGCTCCTCTACAACCTGTCAAGATGTTCTGTAGGAACACTGTATATATAGGATTTACAATAGCCAATCAGATTTTGAAATGAAAGGGGCGTGATTGGAAAACGGATCCGTCAGAATCCGTCAAAAAACCGGATGAAACTGATGCGCCGGATCCGGTTTTCTGCCTGATCCGATAAACTGATCAGGCAGAAAAATGGATCCGGCGTATCAGGTTTTTTATTTCATTGCCGCATCCGGCGCTCCGGCGCGACGCCTGACCGCGCCTGATTCAAAAAGCCTGATGTGTGAAAGTAGCCTTACTAAAGCACTTTTTTTGGTTTTGTAACCTCATTGAGCTGTGAACTTCATAGCCAGGTGTATGCAATCATGAGAAAAGCTACTTAAAGTGGCCACTTGCAAGTTGTTCTCCTGTTTGAATCTCCTCTGAAGAGTGGCATCATGGGCTCCTCAAAACAACTGTCAAATGATCTGAAAACAAAGATTATTCAACATAGTTGTTCAGTGGAAGGATACAAAAAGCTGTCTCAGAGATTTAACCTGTCAGTTTCCACTATGAGGAACATAGTAAGGAAATGGAAGAACACAGGGACAGTTCTTGTTAAGGCCAGAAGTGGCAGGCCAAGAAAAACATCAGAAAGACAGAGAAGAAGAATGGTGAGATCAGTCAAGGACAATCCTCAGACCACCTCCAGAGAGCTGCAGCATCAACTTGCTGCAGATGGTGTCACTGTGCATCGGTCAACTATACAACGCACTTTGCACAAGGAGAAGCTGTATGGGAGAGTAATGCGAAAGAAACCGTTTCTGCAAGCACGCCACAAACAGAGTCGGCTGAGGTATGCAAAAGCACATTTGGAGAAGCCAATTTCTTTTTGGAAGAAGGTCCTGTGGACTGATGAAACCAAGATTGAGTTGTTTGGTAATACAAAAAGGCGTTATGCATGGCGTCAAAAAACACAGCATTCCAAGAAAAACACTTGCTACCCACAGTAAAATTTGGTGGAGGTTCCATCATGCTTTGGGGCTGTGTGGCCAATGCCGGCACCGGGAATCTAGTTAAAGTTGAGGGACGCATGGATTCCACTCAGTATCAGCAGATTCTTGACAATAATGTTCAAGAATCAGTGACAAAGTTGAAGTTACGCAGGGGATGGATCTTTCAGCAAGACAATGATCCAAAACACCGCTCCAAATCTACTTAGGCATTCATGCAGAGGAACAATTACAATGTTCTGGAATGGCCATCCCAGTCCCCACACCTGAATATCATTGAACATCGGTGGGATCATTTGAAGAGGGCTGTCCATGCTCGGCGACCATCAAACTTAACTGAACTGGAATTGTTTTGTAAAGAGGAATGGTCAAAAATACCTTCATCCAGGATCCAGGAACTCATTAAAAGCTACAGGAAGCGACTAGAGGCTGTTATTTTTGCAAAAGGAGGATCTACTAAATATTAATGTCACTTTTCTGGTGAGGTGCCCATACTTATGCACCAGTCAAATTTTGTTTGGATGCAGATTGCACATTTTATGTTAGTACAATAAACCTCATTTCAAGGCAGAAACATTACTGTGTCCAATAGTTATTAGATATATCAAACTGAAATAGCTGTTGCAAAAACACCAATTTTTATCAAACATTAAGATTAAGATTAATAGGGGTGCCCAAACTTTTTCATATAACTGTATTTAGAGTTGAGAGTCCTCAGTGGTTGATACCTTTAATGGCTAACTGAAAAGATGGTAACAAATTGCAAGCTTTCGAGACTACTCAGGTCTCTTCATCAGGCAAAGACTAATACAAAATCTGAAGAATCACATATTTATACACAAAACAGCACAGAAAAAATGCAATAGGTAAGACAAGTGACGTGAAGCAGAATAGTCATTATGGCAGAGGGATGAGCATAAATATTGGAACAGTTCATAGATAAGGAGTGTGAAAGTTTTATTACCCTCTGATTGGGGTCTGGTAATGTTTTGTGATGTTTTCACAGGGTATTTGGAGTAAATTCCTTAATTGATATAGAACGTAATAAATCCGTGTGACAGGTTCATTCAGCATTAAGAGTGTCAAAGGTCACCATCAATTTGTATTCGCAAATTCTTCTTTGTCTCCGTGATGTGAAGTTGCCTCTCAGTACAGTATTTTCATATCTAATATGCTATGATCAGGGGAGCAAAAATGTTTTGCCACAGGTAGATCCATTCTTTTTTCTCTTATTGTGTGGCGATGAGAATTCATCCTTGTTCTCCGTTTTTGTCCGGTCTCCCCCACATACAGACCCCCAGTTGGACATTTAGTACATATAATTAGGTACACCACATTAGATGTGATGCAGCTGAAAGTACCTGGTATCTTGTAGTCCCGATGGGAGTTGGGGATCTTTATCTTGTCCGTGGTAATTATAAATGGACAAGTTTTGCATTTCTTTGGTTGCAAGGAGAGGTTCCTGCAGCTGTTGGGGAGGACAGGGAACTTCTGACAATGATGCTTCTTAGATTTGGGGGCTGCCTAAAACACAGTAGAGGGGGATCTGGAAATATGGATTGTAATCGGGCATCTTTTTGTAGTAAAGGTTTGTAGTTTCCGTGCAGCTCCCCTTAGCACCTCCAGATTTGGATTGTAGGTGACCACTAGAGGCACCCGGTTATTTTCTTCTTTAGTTTTGTAATGTAGCAGGTGATTCCTTGATATTCTGGTGGCTCTTGTAATTTGGTTTTCAATTGTTCTTGGATGGTAGCCCTGATTTAAAAAGGTCTTTCTAAGGCGACCAAGGTGTTCATCTCTATCCATGGGGTTGGAACATATACGGTTGTATCTGATGGCTTGGCTGTAGACAATAGAGTATTTTATGTGTTTTGGATGGAAACTGTCCCATTTAAGGTATGTTGGACGGTCGATTGGCTTCTGATACAGGGATGTCTCTATTTCATTGTTCTTTAGCTTAATGATGGTGTCCAAAAAGTTAATTTCAGTGCTGGAGTAGTTGAGTGTTATAGTTGAGTTTATCACTTTCTTTTTGTTTGTCCAAATTCTTTTGAGGACTGACCGCAGGTTCTCAGTGGGCTTGAGCCCTGGGGAGTTTCCTGGCCATGACCAAAATGTTACTGTTTTGTTCACAAATCCCTTAATGATCACTTTTCTTCATCACCAATTGCAAATTCATTGGGAGAAGTTGTCCGTAGAGGATGATTAGATGACATTCTTTATTCATGGAAGTACCCTTAGGCAAACTGAGCCCTAAGACTATGTTCAGATAGTTTTTGTAAAACTCGGACCAGTCACGTCTGCAAATTGTGGTCATGACTGGCATTGTTTCCACAAAGCAAACAAGCACAGGAGCTGCCTGCCATTTACATGCACTTCTTTGGCCCATAAATTGGCCAGAGTAAAACAAGCTGCAATTTTTTTTTTGACACTGCCCTATGGTTCATGTGAAAAATAGCCAGTGAAAACTCGCATATACAGTCTTGGCTGAAAGTGTTAGCACCCTTGAAATTGTTACAGAAAATGAAGTATTTTTCCTAGAAAATTAATGCAATTACACATATGTTTTATACATGTTTATTTTCTTTTGTGTGAATTGGAAGAACGCAGAAAAAGGTAAATCGGGCGTAATTTCAGACAAAAACCCCAAAAATCGCCACGTCAAATTGTTGGTACCCTCAACTTAACATTTGGTTTCACACTCTTTGGAATAAATAACTGCAATCAATCACTTCTTATAACCATTAACAAGCTTCTTACACTTCTCAACTGCAATTTTGGACCGCTCTCCTTTTGCAAACTGCCCCAGATCTCTCATATTTGAAGGGTGCCTTATTCCAACAGGAATTTTAAGATCTTTCCATAGGTGTTCAATGGGATTTAGATCCAGACTCATTAGTGGCCACTTCAGAACTGTCCAGCACTTTGTTTACATCCTTTTCTGGGTGCTTCTTTAAGTATGTTTGGGGTAATTGTCCTGCTGGTAGACCCATGACCTTGGACGCAAACCCAGCTTTCTGAACCTGGGCACTACATTGTGACCCAAAATGCTTTGCACACAATCCAGGCACTAAGTGCAAGAGACAGTAAAACACCCCTAAAACATATTTGAACCTCCACCATATTTGACTGTAGGTACTCTGTTCTTTTCTTTTGTAGGCCTCATTCCATTTTCGGTAACAGTAGAATTATGTATTTTTACCAAAAAGCTCTATCTTGATCTCCTCTGTCCACAGAAGCTTTCCTAGAAGGATTTTGTCTTGTGTAATTTTGGCAAACTTGCAGTCTAGCTTTTTTTATGTCTGTGTTAGCAATGGGGTCATTCTGGGTCTCCTGCCATCTCATGCAAATGTCGACATATAGTTCGCGCAGACACTGATGCATTCTGAGCCTGCAGTACAGCTTGAATTTGTTTGGAACTTGATTGTGGCTGATTAGCCACCATCTGGACTATCTGTGTTGCAACCTTTCATTAAATTTTCTCTCCACATCCAGGGAGATTAGCTACAGTGCAATGGGTTGTAAACTTATGTTGCACGCCGTGGACAAGGATCATCAAGACTCTTTGGATGGACTTGTAACCTTAACATTGTTGATATTGTTCAACAATTTTTGAATCTCAAGTCCTCGGTATGGCACACACAAGCAAAGACAGAGTCAATTTCTCCCTTTTTATTGAATTCAAGTGCGATTTTCAGAATGCCCACACCTGTTACTTGCCATAGGCGAGTTTGAATGAGCATCACATGCTTGAAACAAAATTGTTTACCCACGTTTTGGAAAGGTGCCAAACAATTTTGTTCCTCCTATTTATTTTTTTTATGAAATGATGTCCAAATTGCCTTTTTTTAATTTCTCTGTTCCTTGTGTTGCTCCAATCCACACAAAAGGAATAAACATGTATAATAAAAGTGTAATTGCAATAATTTTTGGTAGAAATACTGCAGTTTCTGGAACATTTTAAGGGTGCCAACACATTCGGTCATGATTGTAAGTTAAGGTCAATTTGCTATCCGCATTCAACACAGACCAAAAATACGTTTGTCGTACCATACCGACGGATGAGTCTAGGATGACACCTGTCTGCTGATAATACAATTTATACGTTGCCAGATCACTGATTTAGGGCATTTGTCATATGTTATCAGCTGCATTCTTCACGCATCTAGAGAAATTGACCTTTTTGCATCTGTTTGAATCCCTTTTTATTATTATTATTTTTAAAATGTCAAACTGGTAGACCATCTGATTTTTTTTTTTTTGAAATGCAGAAGAACAGTAAAGTGCAAAGTGTGTTCTGTATTTCTTCTATTTTATAATGCCTGCAACTGATCTGCAAAACGGATGAGAATGGGACTTGCTCAGAGTTCTTATGGACCAAACGCACAAATCATTTTTAAAAATAATGTGAGTGTGGATCAATTACACTCTATTGGTCAGTGCACCATCCAAGATAAAAATGACAAACGTTACACACGTTTGAATGAAAAACTAAGGCTAAACTCAAACATCTGTCTAACCTTTCCTAGAGCTGTCTGTTTGTTTTTTTCTCAGGCATCACATTTTATTCCATTGTATAGCGCCATTAATTCCACACCCCTTTAAAGACATCATCACTGTCCCCATTGGGGCTCACAATCTAATTCCCTATCTGGATGTCTTTGGAGTGTGGGAGGAAACCGGAGTATGTGGAGGAAATCTACGCAAACATGGGGGAGAACATACAAACTCCTTGCAGATGTTGGCCTTGGTGGGATTTGAACCCAGGACCCCAGCGTTGCAAAGTTGAAGTGCTAACCACTGAGCCACCGTCATGCATGTAGAGTTTATTGAGCCAAAAATACAAAAGGTCATTTCTCCGGTCCAGGAGACTCAATGCATGTCCTATTCTCATCCATTTCTTGAATTAGACACTGCCATTAAAGCCCATGGCGATCCATGAGTCGCGGATGAAACTGTTTCAGTTTATAAAAAATAAAAAGATGAGAAAAAAAACTGATTCAAAGAGGAAGATACCTGAGAGAAATAAAACGCGTACGTTTCTCTGACGGTGAAAATCATGCGTATGTTTGAATCTAGCCAAGCAATCCCTTTTTGACTCTCATTTCCCAGACAAGCATCATGATGATCATGCCTGGTTCCATTAATCAATACCTTCAATTATCTGTCAATTGTTTCTCCCACCCATTGATGACAGCCTTCCGATCCATGTTGTTCATGGCTCATTTCATTAGAGTTAATATGATTAACCAGAGAAGCATACAGGTCTGGCTGTGCCCATAGTACACGCTAGTGCTGTTATCCTGTAACTTGACAAGAAGTGGTAATTGATGGAAACTGCTCCTACCATGATTTAATGTATAAATCCATTCTATTTCAGGCACAGTAATCTGCACTCCTTCACTGCTGGTATAATTTTTTTTTTTTGTAATTAAGGGGAGCAATGTGGTTCAGGTCCGTAAAATAGCTGCCAACATTTAATATGAGGTGTAACACCTAGGAAATTGTCATGTCAGTATGCAGTCCAATCGCAGGCACCATGTTTCAAAGTGAAATGTGTTGAGCAGAAAATAATATCTATTTATGTGGGAAATACTCAGGAGAACTAGTAATTTATTAAAAAGTCCATTGGGGTGTTATTAATGATTACCTGCTTTTTGTATGCACACTTATTAGGACGCCAATGGACTCCTTAATCCGAAATGAACATAGGTTTCAATTAATTAAATAGTTCTGCTAAATCTTTTCATCACATAAGCATACATCAGTTTCTCAGCTCACTTGGCTGGGTAAACATGATACCTAAAGTTTCGACTGCAATTATAATATAAGGTTTTTATTTAATAAATTATTATTTTTATTTTATCTGCATGTGCATAGTAATATACTTTTTGTTGTAAAGGGGTCACATCACGACAGTCCATTCTAAATGCATCCACCTTCTCTACAGCCAAATGCTGATCTAGCCTTTGTATGCCTGATTCAGACATTTCTACAAAGTCCATACAAGTTTTTTTCATATATATGATTAAAAGGTAATCCTATAAATATAGTAATATTTTTATTTCTATAACATCAACTATTTTGCAGACTTTACAATTCAGAGGGAAAAAGTAAAAAAAACCAAAACATTAGAGTAAGGGCTTTTTTACATGTCAGTGTGTCTGGTACGTGTGGTGACAGTTTTCACACGTACCTGAGACATTTCACGGTAGAGCCATTCAAGTGGATGGGTCTTGTTTCACGTCAGCGTTTCTATGGACCGTGTGTCCGGGCAAAATACACTGGCATATCCATTTTCTTAACCCCTTAGTGACAGAGCCATTTGCAGCTTAATGACCGGGCCATTTTTACAATTTGACCAAAGTCACTTTATGAGGTTATAACTCTGGAACGCTTTAACGAATCCCCCTGATTCTGAGTTTTTTTTTTCGTGACATTTGTACTTCCGTTGGGGTTTTAAAATTTCTTTGATATGCTTGTTTTATTTAGAAAAAAAAGGAATTTTGGGGAAAATTTTTTAAAATTTAGCAATTTTAAAAAATTTTAAAATTTTTTTATCCCCTTTTAAAAACAGGGATATGACACAAATTTTTTAATAAATAACTTTCCCTGTCTACCTTACACAGCACTTTTTTTTAAAAAAATTTTTTTTTTTTTTTCGATTTTAAAAGGGTTTAAAAAAATTCCCCCGCGTTTTTTCCCCCTTTTTTCAACACCTTTTTTTTTTAAAGGCCCTTTTTAATTTTTAAATCACTTTGGGGGGGGGTTATATGATAAAAAATACCCAAAAATGCCCTTTTTAAAAAAAGGCCCCCCAAAGGGGTGCTCAAAACCCCCAAAAAAAGTTTTTTAAACCCCTTTAGGTGCTTCAAGGAGCTGAAGAAAGGGGGAAAGGGAAAAAAATTTAATTTAATTTTTTTTGCAAAACTTTATTTTGGAAACCCCAAATTTTTTTTTTCCGTGTTAAAAAAAAAAATGAACCAAAAAAAATTTGTTGTGCAATTTTCTAAATTCCCCGGGTTACCCCTATGTGGGGGTAAACCACTTTTTGGGCCCCTGGAAAAAGGGGTCGCAAGGGAAAAAGGAGCGCAGTTTAACTTTTTCAAGGGCAGAATTGGTGAATCCCATGTCGCGTTTTAGTTTGCCCGATGTGCCTAAACGGGGGAAAAAACACCCACAAGTCCCCCCTTTTGGAAACGCCCCCTTGGGGAATTTTTCTAGATGTGTGGTGAGCACTTTGAACCCCAAAGGTTTTCCAAAATTTTAAACTTTAGACCCGTAAAAAAAAAAAATCATTTTTTTTCACAAAAATGATCTTTCCCCCCAATTTTTTTAAATTTCCCCCAAAGGGTAAAAAGCCCAAAAAAATTTTTTTGGGAAATTTTCCCCCCGGAATGAAAAACCCCCCAAGTGGGGATAAACCTTTTTTTTGGGCGAGGGCAGAGGTCGAAAGGGGGAAAGGAGTGTTTGATTTTTCAAGGGGGAAAATTGGCGGACCCCAAGTCCATTTGTAGAGGCCTGAGGTCTAAACGGGGAAACCCCCCAAAAAGGCCTTTTTTAAAACTGGGCCCCCAAAAGGAATTTTTGATGTGTGGTGACCCTTTAAAAACCCCCCAAAAGTGCTTCACAGAAGTTTATAACGCCGGGGGGTAAAAAAAAAAAAATCATTTTTTTTCCACAAACCTGATGTTTCCCCCCAAAATTTTTTTTTTTTCCCCCAAGGGTAA
This sequence comes from Oophaga sylvatica, assembly GCA_033576555.1. Classification (NCBI taxonomy): domain Eukaryota; kingdom Metazoa; phylum Chordata; class Amphibia; order Anura; family Dendrobatidae; genus Oophaga; species Oophaga sylvatica. The sequence goes on along the minus strand of JARQOD010000003.1, from coordinate 360,690,034 downwards.
AGGAAAAAATTGACCACAAAAGTTGTTGTCCAATTTGTCTGAGTATGTGATACCCCTTTAAGGGGGGGGGGAAACACTTTTTGGGCGACGGCGGGTTTTTGGGGAAAGGAAAAGCAGCCCCGTTTGCTTTTTAAAAAAAAAAATTGGCGGGAAATTTTAGATTGGCACCTGTCGGTTTGGGACCCCCTGATGCGCCCAAAAAACGGGGGAAAACCCCCCCAAAAAGTAAAATTTTTTTGGGAAAAACTGGGACCCCCTATGGAATTTTTTTTGATCTTTTGGAGTTTAAAAACCCCCAAAGGGGTTTAAAAATTTTTTAAAATCCCGGGGGTGTGAAAAACAAAAAAAAAAATTTTTTCCCAAAAAAATTTTTTTTTAGTCCCAATTTTGATTTTTAAAAGGAAATTGGCCCCCAAAATTGTTGTCCAATTTGTCCGAGTAGTGATACCAAATATGTGGGGGGGGAAATTTTTTAAAAAAACAGCAGGTTGGAAGGAGAAATAACGTTTTGGAATGCAGCGTTGTTTGGGGGGATGTTCCGTTTGCAGTGCCCCAGATGTGCCAAAAAAAAGTGGAAACCCCCACAAGTGCCCCCCTTTTTAAAAAATAGACCCCCTAAAGGGAAATTATCTAGATGTGGGGGTGAGCATTTTTTAAACCCCCAAAATGTTCCGAAATTTATAAACGAAAAAGCCCTTTAAAATAAAAAAAAATTTTCCTCAAAAAGGGTTTTTTTTGCCAGTTTTTTTTTTTTTCCCCCCAAAGGGAAAAAAGAAATTAGAACCCCAAAATTGGTGGGAAAATTTTTCCTGGTGCGCTGATACCCATATTTTGGGGGGTAAAACCCCCTTTTTTGGGGGCACGGCGGGGGCCAAAAGGGGGGGAGCCCCCCTATTTTTTTTTGAACGCCAGTCTGTTTGGAGACCCTGATGTCCCCAAAAAAGTGGAAAACCCCCCAAAATTTTAGCCCCACCCAAAACCCCAAAAAAACCCCAATCCCAACCTAACCCCAAACCTAACCTAATCCCAACCCCAAAATTCCCCCAAACCCTTTTTAAAAACCCCCCCCCTTAAATTTTTAAACCCCAATTGTAGCCCCCAACCCTAAACCTTAAAATTTTAAAAACCCCCCCCTTTAAAGGGTAACCCCAACCCTAATTATAACCCAACCCTAAGGTGGGGGTTATTTTGGTTTTTCCAAAACCCCCCCAACAAATTGCAAATTTTTGGGCGGTTTAAAGGTATAGATAAAAGCGTCCGTTTTGGGATACCCCCTAGGCAGGGTTTTTCGATGTTTTTTGCGCTACCGGGGTGGGCCCCGACGCTGCGCCCGGTCCCAGGGTCATCCTGAAAGTTGACAGTGCGATGCGTCCTAAAAAAGGGGGGGAAAGGCAGCGTTTTAAAAAAATGCGTTACACCGCGTTATACCCCCGGTTTTTTAAGCAGTCCTCCCAACGGATGCCTAAGCAGTGTGACCCAGCCTAACCCTAACCCAAAATTTTTTCCCTAACCCCCCTTTACCCTAAACCTAACCGTTTGCCCTTTAACCCCCCAAACCCCCCCCAAAAAAGAAAAAAAAAATTTAATTTTAAAATTTTATTATATGTCCCAATAAGGTGGGGAAAAGGGGGGGGTTTTTTACGGGTTTTTTTTTAAATTTTTCATGTGTAGTTTATCACAGGATCAAAAGCACTTTTTTAGAATGAATGAAATTTTTTTGAATCTGCGCCAAGCAGAAACGGCGGGCCCCTGCACATGTGCCCCCCAAATTTTTTTTTTCGGGGGAAGACGCGGGATTTCCCGGGGCCTTGAGGAGGAGGAGGAACCGGGGGGGTATTGGGGGGGCGATCGGGGGACCTGGGGACCCTCTTTCTCCCCCTGATGTGCGATACTCAGGGGGAGAGAAATCTTTTTTTTTTTTTTTTTCGGTCCCCGTTATACTTGTAAAACGGCGTGGCAACCCCCGGGGTTGGAAACCCCCCCGCCCGGGGTCATTTTTCGGGGGGGTTTTCCGGCTACCCTGGCCCCGGGGCCCCAGAGAAATCCCACCCCCCCCCCGGGGAACGCGGCGGGTGCACTGAGCATGACCCGCCATTCAAGATGGCGGCGCCCCCGGGGGAAGCGGGGGGGGCCCGCGGGGGGAAAGGGCCTTGGGGAACAAGGGGGGCCCGGGGCCTTTTTTTCTGTCCTTATGTCCCTGCATCAGAGGACAGAGAAATTAAATGGGGACATAGATTTTTTTTTTTTGTTGCGTTGGTTTTTGGGTTAATAACGGCATTTCAAATCGGGCGGTTAAACCGACCGATTCAGTTCTCTGGGGTCTGGCTACCCGGTGCCGAGCCCCGGAGAAAATGCGCCCTGTTGGGCGCTTTTCTTTTTTCCCCCAGCGCCTTTAAAAATTTAAAGGCGCTGTGGGGGTTTAAAATCCCTTAAAAATTTCCCGTTAAAAAGGGGGTATGGGGGGTTTTTTAAGGGGTTTAAAAAGCAGGGGCCACAAAATGTCCCGGTACTAATGACAGTGTTCGGGGCCGGGGCCCCCGGGAAGCGCTTTTTCAGAAAACGCTGTTCCCGGCGCCCGGTGCGAAGATGCTCTTTTTTTTCTCCCCGCTGGCATTGCGGGGGCAGCGTGCGGGGGGAAAAAAGTTGAGAGTTGTATTCAACCGTATCAGCGACAGCAGGGGGCGGCGAGGGGGGAAAAATTTCCCCCATCACCCCCACCTGCTCCCCCAATAAAGTGGGGCAGTAGGTCTGTTTGGGGGTATTTATCGCAGCCACCTGCGCTTAAAAAGGTGTGGTTTTCCCCCGTTTTTTTGATAACCCAGAAAGGGAAAAAAAACAAACTGCGGGCTGCCTCGCTTTTGGGGTTTTTTAAGGCTAGTTATCAAGAAAAGGGGGTCCAACACCCCCTATTTTTTAAATAATTTTAAAAAAAAGCGGGGCCCCCCAAAATTTTTACAAAACCCGCCAAACTAAGAGAAAAGCTGGGGGCTTGTAGGGCTAAAAATGGGAAGGGCAAGGATATTGACCCCCCAGCCTAAAAAAAGGGAGCCCCCCCCGTAAAAGTCAATCATTAATCGGCGCACCCCCCGTGTCATTTTGCCTGGTGGTTTCAAAAATTTAAAGAGGAACCCCTCCGATTTATTTTTTTTTAGTGCGGCGGGAGAGAAACTCCCCCAAAAAAAAATAAGCCAGCCGCTTTGCTGTTTCAGTTGAAATTTAAATCTTAACATTTCCCCCCGCTGCATGATGGGGTGCAAGAAAGGGGGGGAAAAAAAGAAGCTGTTTCGCACCCCCGTGCTGGGGGGAAAAGCGCGAATGTTCGTTGCTTCCCAAAGGATGGTTTGTGGGACTGATGCAGCCAGGTTGCCACCTTTTGACCAAATATTACACCACACCCCAAATTTTTTTTTCCCCACGGAAATATTGGGGGTGAAAGAGCCCTTCCACATGATTCAAAAACCCAGCAAGGGGTGTTTGGGGCCCTCTTTCAAGCTTTTTTTTCTTAAAAAAAAGGGGGGGGGCAGACAGGTTTAAAAAAAAAAGGGGTCGTCTGTATGGTCGAGCCATCAAAAAAATAATAGGGGCATTTTAAATAAACTGCTGAAATGGTGAAGGGGACCCCTTGGGGGGAAAATTTTTTTTGGCTTAAATGCTAAATTTGCCCTTACACAAAAATTGGTTGATTTCCCTGAGCGGGTTAAAAGGCCCCCTTTTAAAACCCCACGATAAAAATTTTTTTTTTTATCCGTCCCCCTCTGCAGTTTACACCCGGGATATACTCCCTTTAGAAAAATTTTTTTTTCCCCCATAAACAACCCAAAACCCTGAGGGAAAGAGCACCAGTAACATGGGACAGGGAACCCCATACAAAAGGAATACACAACGGGGTAAAAAATGGCTAGAGGAAAACTTTGGGGTATTCTGGGGAGGCTTCTTTTGAGCCCCCGACCTAAATCTATTGAGCCCCTTTGGAAAGCTGAAAAAGCCCCCTGGTAAGGCAACCTTTTTAAAATGAGAAAATGGAGCAGTTTGCTTGGGGAAATGGGGCCCTTTTTTTGTTGGGAGGTGCAAAGTTCATTGGGGCAGTAACCGGAAAACGTTTCATTGCAGTGATTTGCCTCAAAAAGTTGTGCAAAAAAATTTTTAAGTTAAGGGTGCCTCATTTCGCCGGCCTATTTATGGTTTTTTTTTTTTCTTTAATTTGTGGAAAAAAAGGTTAAAAAGTGTCTGACTTTCATTTATTCTTTTTAAATTTTGTTTATTTTTCTTTTGTAAATTTTAAAAAATTTTTTGTTACCATTTTTGGGGTTTTTTTGTCCCTTAAAGAGGGTGCCAACAATTTTGCCGGGGATACTTTTCTATGTACACAGGCATTAGGAAAAAAATAAATGTATCACGAGCAAGTTTCACAGAGCCCTGTGTGCACACCGAGGGACTGTTTTATAGTCTTGTTCTCTTCAGTTCTTTTCATCCACGAACCTGGGGTGACCCAGGTAATATGACCCCCTCAAAGGGGCCCGATCACTTCAACCCCGGGAAACCTTTCCTGATAATGCGAAAAAATGGGTATTATTATCAAAGTAGTTTCTACTGTAAAAAATAGGGATCTAAAGGGTGTTGGGGCCTTGGGAATTTCCCGTTTGGAGTAACCAATTCTGGGGAAAAAAATTTAGACTTTATATTTTTCTATTACGGCTAATCGGTACGAAAATACCATTTTCCTTTTAAAAAAATTTAACTAATCTGGGTTAGTGCTTTCCGGAAAAGGCATAGCAAGGAGAGAAGTCTGGGGGTGGCAGTAGAGGTTTTTTTTTTGGGGTTTTTGTCTTGGGGCCCCCAGTGGAAGGAGAGCACAGGAGGGTGGTAGACAAAAACTAAGGGAGTGATTTTGGAGATTGTCGAGAGCTTCCAAAAGGGGGGAGTTTTTTATTT
>JARQOD010000003.1:360603043-360685002 GCA_033576555.1 Oophaga sylvatica | reverse complement strand
GGGATAGTATGCAGATTTCAGAAAGGGGTTAAGAAAATTCTATCAACACACTTTGCATATTTTAAAAATAAACAGTATTATTTTATGGTGTCTTGGCCCAAAAACATCTCCCCCTGAAGGGCACACCGACTATGATACAGTCTCCATCTCTGGTTCTGGTCACTCGCCCCGAGATTGATTACCATATTTGTTGCTTCACTTGAGTCGGGTCTTTTGGTTCCTCCTCAGGTCTGGTTATCGGTCCCACTCGGGGGGTTTATGGGTCTGATTACTCGTTCCTCTTTCGGGTTTGGTTACTTGGTTCCTTACTCGAAGGGCGCTGTAAGCCAACTCCGTGCACCTCATGCCCAATGTGCCACGGGGCCATGCCCCAGCTTTTCCCCTTTCACTCCCTTTCCTAGACCTTTTAAAATTCCAAACTGCGCCACAGTGTAGGGTAGGGACAAAGGGTTAGCAAATGGGCCCCTATAGTTTCCCTCAGTTGGAGTCCCTAGCTACCCCTGTCCCCAGGATTCCCCCGATGGTGGGGATACTGGATTCATACCCACTATGCTCCTGGTAGCAATGGTTTATAAGTGTAGGGGAGAACATAAAAAAGACAGGGGCAGGGGAAAACAGATGCACAGCACACAGCTATTAACAAAGAAAAACACTAAGGGCAAAAGAGAAGAGACTGTGAGGCAACAAAGAACAAAAAAATTTCCAAGGGGAAAAATAGAAGTTTCACCCAAAAACTTCGCAACAACTTTGGAATAACCTCCAGTTATACAGGATGTGTCCACCTTTCCAGACCAGGATAGACAAACTATAACGGGCATTACCTGCATAGTAAAGCCAGCCTTTATAGAATGAGAGTAGATATGACTGGTTCTCCTTCAGCATGTGACTAAAGAGATTAACAAGCTTAGCTCAGCAAAGATTTAACTCTTGCTAACTTGCCTAGGACCTGCAGCCCGACGCCCGAGTCACCCTGCGCTGATTATAGCTATCAATACAGTTAGAAGAAAGAGTGTAAGAATCTGTGAATTGCACAGATACTGACGCCGCCATAACAGTTGATGATACTTGCAAAAACTTCTTTGTAACACACAGGTATCACCTGACCTGGTATCTTCTCAAATCTCTTCCTTCAGGGAACATGCACTTCACTCTTCAGTTCCTGTTAATGTAATTCTCTCTACTTTCTCTTTTACTATGATCTTTAATCAGCAGATGGCAGTGCTCGCTTGCAGACACTTGGTTAGATATTAACTGTGCGAATCTTCTCATTTGTCCTTCTCCTTACAGCTGAAACCATCACTATTGGCGGGTTCAGTTGACATTAGTCTAATGTGTATCAGGGGCTTAAGACTTGGACAGTCTCTGACATTATTCCTTCCTAATGACAATAATATGTGAACCCCAATCTTTCGTAATGACAATAATATGTGAACCACAACAGAATTATATTAAAAGTCAACAAGATGCATCAAGATTTATTTCTATCCATGATAGCAGTCACAGTGACAACTAATGTGACGATGTGACGAGAGTGTAAACACAGTTTTCTCACATTCTACTGGTGCTATGTTAATAAAATTGTAAAATTGAGCTAGAGTTTCAAAATGTTTATCTGGTAGAGTTTTCATTTGGTGTGTAACCTCACTAAGGTTTAGTCTTTTCCAAAGCACACACCTTAGAGAAAGCATTGCTTCAACGCTTTACATTACAATCTACCTCTATGTTTATAAACATGTTAGAGCCAAGTGTCAAGGGATTTTGAGAACTCCCTAGAAATATGAAGTGTTGTGACCCTTAACACTGTTTCTAGTCAACCTGGTGAAGCCTCTGATTTATAGCTAGAAAACCATACAACCTATGATACAACTTCTAGTCTGAAGCAAAATTGTACAAATTGGTTAGGAAAATAGAAAACTGATAAAAATGTTTTAGGAAAAAGTTTCCAAATTTGTACTTATTTTTGATTTGCAGCATATTTAATATGTTGAACTATGAGTTATACTTTAAAGAGTCCATTGATTATCCTTATATGGTCTCTTAAAATGTTTTTTTTTAAATCAAATTTAACTTTGAGGTTTGTTAAAAGAAATACATTCTTTCGTACTTTTTTTTAGAAATATTCCATACATAGAAGATATTGGCACTAAAAAGCAACCTCTGAAGGAATCAATATATTTATACCTTAAATACCAAACTTGAAAGAACGATACGTAGAGCCTACATTTCAGCTGTTTCCAAGTCCCCAGATGTCACTATTTCATCAACCTTACGGTACCCTCTGGGATATGTTCCAAGGGCAACTCATGACCAAGTCGAACTGGCCAACTATGATATAAAAGTCCTATCAACACATTACTCACTGTACCAGCAAAATGTCTGCGCAATGCAATTTTTTGGAACTACATGACTTGCAGTTTTATAGTTGCTCTCCTAAATGATACTACACTACAGGGCAGTGATGATCATACTATTTGTCATAATATCCCATCAGACCTTTCTCTGTATATTTCATCCACACAGCTGATATGACTGTGGACAACGCTTTATCACCAGTACTAATCCCCATTCTTGAAGTTAACCATTTTAGAATAAAAAGTTATTCAACATTCTAAAATCCTATATGATTCTGCTCCTCACAATTTTTATATCTTTCCATGGTGTCAATGAATGCAGTGTTTTTTTCTTTTTATCATATGCAGTGGCTTAATGTCTGAGATAAGAAAATAAGTCAACTTTGCTGCCAAAACCAGCACTGCACGTGTCTGTATTCTATGACCCTGACTCATCAAGACTGTCGATTTTATCGCTGATCTTGATGAGGGAGTGTAATGCACTTTATTGCAAAAATAGGAAAAAATTTACCAATTACATAATATGGCACCCAGTACACGCAGGCTGCGTGTACTGGGTGCCATAATATGTAATTGGTACATTTTTTACCATTTTTGCAATAAAGTCAGTCTTTTAATCAGCTGCACTCAAATCACCTTCCTTCTCCACCTAAATATAATGTCATTTTAACAGATGCATAGTATGGGGACAAGACTGCTCTAAAAAAACTAATAAGAATGCCGCAGAATCATAACATGAATACATTGTATTTTTTTTTGTTTTTGTTAGAAAAAAAGAGCACATCATTATTGGTGCCATTTGGGCTAATCATAGAACAGACCAACCCATGCAATATCTTGACTGATTAAGGGAAACTGTTGCCACTTAATCTGAGAGTAGCATAATGCACAGAGACCCTGATTCCAGCAATGTGTCACTTAATGGGCTGTTTGATGTAGTTTTGATAAAATAATTGTTTTATTATCAGGAGATTATGCTGCCACGTAGTCCTCCATATTAATGAGCTCTGTATAACCCCACTCCCACTACTGATTGGCAGCTTTCTGCCTATGCACAGTTTACATTAAAAGCTGTCAATCAGTGTTGCGGGCGGAAGAATACAGAGCTCAGTATTCAGAGAACTGAGGAAAATTATCACTAATCCGCAATATACAAGCCAATCATCACTTGTTTACTGGCCTGTTCCAATAGGCAGAAGAAACAATTTTGGGATGTGAATGATCGCTAATATAATAATTCTGTCCCCATACAGTTGCATATTCTCAGTAGCACATCTCCTGTTGCAGATAACGATAATTTAAACACATGTATAAAAATCATTGCAGTAGCCAGTCAATAGGTTGGTGATTGCCATAATGTTTAGATGGGCCCATGGCTAGTAATGAGCTCTTATAGGAACGCTTGTTCACCAATAATTGGTTCGTCCAAATGGGCCATAAGATTAAGGTTTTACAGCAATACTTGTTGCCCTAAGCAATACAATGTCAGCACATGGACATTACTACGTAGTCCAAATATAGTTTGGTTTGTGGCATTCATTGACCTATTTGCTTTGATGCAGATGTACCAGGCTACTGTAGCTAAATGCAAAGCCTCTAATACAGCGGTTGATACATCCCAAAACATTGTGCTGAAATGTCCTCTCATTGAATGGAAATAAAGATAAATAAATAAAAAGAGGTATGCCAATCACAGATGACTGATAGACAATGGTGCCACCTCTGGGGTTGCCCCTGTGAACATAGTGATGGCCGTATCTTCCCAGTCACTTCTATAATAGTTCCTAAAATTGCCTTATTCTTGAGATACTTATGATACTCTGAGGTAGAACCCGCATTTACCAGAAATTTTGTTCACCCTTCCACCACTGCGCATGGCTCCCTTTTCTTCTTTGCGTGTTAGATTACAATGGAATCCTGACATGCACCTCTGATGTCACTCTCAAAGAACTTGTAGGCCAGGTCACATTGTGGAAAACTTTACTATTCAGGTAGTTTTGAGTCCATGTTACTACCTTGCTGGGCTCTGCTACAACCACTGCGCTCTACTACAATATCAGAGCTGCACCTCCTAACATATCTTGCTCTCCTACAAGTACTGTACTCTGCTGTATTGTACCCCTCTGCTACTGAGGTTTCTCCTGACAAACAAAGCTCTGCTACAACCACTGTACTTTACTAGAATGCCACAAATGTGCTTCCTGACAGACCCAGCTCTGTTATTTTGCTGGAATCTGCTACATCACCACAAGCATGTCTCATGACAAAACTATGCTCTGCTACATCGCTGGGCTCCTCTACTTCACTCCAAGAAAGTCTCCAGTCTTTATTTATTAGGATACAACCTTCCATATTGCCTCATAAAATAAGGGGACATTCTCACCTTAGACATGTATGTCATATTCAAAGGGTGTACCATACATGTGTTATGTGTCACCATCTGAGGTAGATCTCCAAAACTGTTCTGCTAGTCAACTACTTTGTTGAGTCTCCGGCTTTCCTGTGATCCACTTCAGCTGCCATCTGACCTCTGCAGCCTCCATTGTTCCAGTCAGGTTTTCTCACTGCATCTGCGTCTTCTATCCATGCTTGGGAAGAGAAAAAAAAAAAAAAAAACAGCGAGAAGGTTGCAGTCTAAAAGATAACCTTTAATCCATTAAACAGATGATGCGTTTCGACTTAGCAGTCTTCATCTAGATCTTGATGAAGACTGCTAAGTCGAAACGCGTCATCTGTTTTTGAAGTGTTTTTTCCCATGCCCGGCAATCCTGTGCCACTTATGTTTTAACCTAATGGATTAAAGGTTATCTTTTAGACTGCAACCTTCTCGCTGTTTTTTTTTTTTTTTTCTCTTCCCAAGTACGTTTGCTCCATGGAACCGTGCTGAGCACCAGCTGTCTAATGAAGATTTCACAGAAGGGTGAGCTCACTATATATTTTTTGTTTCCCATTCTATCCATGCTGTATTCCATCTGTTCATTCAAATCAAGGACTTGGTGTATCCACCTCAACCGGTGAGACACAACATATTTATGTTATACCCTTTGGATATGCCATACATTTCTGGGATGGGAATACCCCCTTTATTTAATGTACAAGGCTATGGGGAAGGTTGAGTTTTAATACATAATAACATTCTATGAAATCTGTTATTAATTAAAATAGATTGCAACAGGTTTTCACACACTCCCCCAATAAAAAATGTATCTAATTATATATCAACCGCTAACTTAGGCCTCTTTCACACTTCAGTCGTGTGACGTCCGCCCAAGTGTGAAAATGGCGGATCCGTCAGAAAAGTGTAAAAACGGATGTAAAACGGATCAGTTTTCTAACGGATCCGCCAAGAAGTGTTCACCCGGAAATGATTGAAATTTTCGTTCCGGAAAATGTAAGTTTGCAAGTCCAGACCGAGGAGAAAGAGAGAGAGACCCCGGACAGTTTTAGCAGCATTTTCAATGGGTTTCTATGCGGGCGACGGATCCGCTGGCAGATTCCGGCAAAGACGGATGCCAGCGGATCCGCCGCCCATAGGCGGCCATTATACAAAATGGCAGATGCGGCGGATCCGCCATAGTCCGCCATTTTGGCGGAACAAAAAAACGTTGCATTGGACGTTTTTCTGAAATGACGGACACCAATTTTTTGGTAGATCCGTCAAAAAACGGACCTAACGGACGACCATCCGTCAAAATCCGTCACTAATGCAAGTCAATGGGAAAAAAACGGATCCGCCAAAAAAAATGGCGGATCTGTTTTTTTCACATTTTGACGGATTTTGACTGACGTCGCACGACTGAAGTGTGAAAGAGGCCTTAGTCTTCTGAATTGTCAGTGTCCTTTTATCCTTTGGGTTTAGCCACAAATCCTGGTATATTTGAAATATTAATTTTATATAATGAATCCTTTATTTTTTTTCTCTTTCTCCATGCTTTAGGTGAAAGAGAATATTTACTGTACTGCATTATTTTTCATAGGGCTATGTGATATGTCATACCAAAATAATCTTATTAGTTTAATTGAGGAAATAAGTAAGAATATAGATCAGGACAGTCTACTAGATATAATCTTTTTATGTCTCACTATGATCTTTGGTTTGGTGAAATAAATCTTTGGAATCAACATTTACACCTGAATTAATGATTCATTACCATAACATAAGCAAGTAGCTGTAATTAAGATTAAAATATTATTTAAAGGGAAACTACCACAGAAAGTGGCTACTTTAATATGTGTTATTTTGGGTACACTATCATTTGACAACCAATGTGCATTGTTACTCCCTGTCAATGACCCATGAAAGACTTGACTGATATGCAGTATATATGGGGGCAGCTATCCTACCAGATGATATTTGATAATTTGAGACCTCCAACTTGCGCTCATGTTTAGTGACTGTGTTGGCTTCCCATGGTTATTTTCTAGCGTTACATACAGTACAGACCAAAAGTTTGGACACACCTTCTCATTTAAAGATTTTTCTGTATTTTCATGACTATGAAAATTGTAAATTCACACTGAAGGCATCAGAACTATGAATTAACACATGTGGAATTATATACTTAACAAAAAAGTGTGTATCAACTGAAATTATGTCTTATATTGTAGGTTCTTCAAAGTGAGCCACCTTTTGCTATGATGACTGCTTTGCACACTCTTGGCATTCTCTTGATGAGCTTCAAGAGGTAGTCACCGGAAATGGTTTTCACTTCATAGGTGTGCCCTGTCAGGTTTAATAAGTAGGATTTCTGGCCTTATAAATGGGGTTGGGACCATCAGTTGTGTTGTGCAGAAGTCTGGTGGATACACAGCTGATTGTCCTACTGAAGAGACTGTTAGAATTTGTATTATGGCAAGAAAAAAGCAGCTAAGTAAAGAAAAATGAGTGGCCATCTGTGAGGTCGGGACCGCCACCATCTTAGATAGGGCCTGTACCAGCCTCCATTTTGTCAGTTCACAGAGCCACAAACTTCTAACTACGCAGGGCCTATTAGCATATTCAGTACGACCAGTGTTGATGTCCACTATGAATCAATAGGGCTTTAACATGCTAATTGGTTTAGGCCAGTGTCTGAATGGGATGGTCATTGGTATGTTGAATGGCTCGGACTCAGGCCAGTGTTTCCTGCTCCATATGAATTGCAGGCTAGTTAATATGCGTGCTTCAAAGCAAAGGGGAAGGACCTAGCAGTTTTAAGAACTGTAGCCATGAAGAAGCTGGGGCATTCCATTTTCTCACAGCAGCAAGAAACACATTGGACAGATTTGATTTGCCAAGGGTGTAGCAACACATGCCTTGGGGACTATCCAGCAACTGAAGACTGTACCTGGGGACGGCAGAGCCCCTACCTTCCCATGACCATACTACCCGGTAATATTGATCTATAGCTTATACCTTTAAGCCTTGTACATTATCGTTGTATTTTTTCTCTGACTGCAAATCCATTGTAATTACGTTGTATAGCTTTACTGTATATTTCTGTAATTATCTAGTGCGCTCTTAAGGCGATTAAACCATAAAATTAATCTTGGGCTGATGCTTTTACTCTGATCACGAATCTTAGAATACCCAGTGGGTAACAGGACAACCTCCCCGGCGGCCATTTGCTCTAGGTGCAGTTCCCTTACTGACCTGAGAGACAAAGGGGGTGCCGGAGAGCTGTACCTGTGGAGTTACGTCCCATTGGTGACGTGGAGGAAAGGGGATCGTCCGTCACATTTGGTAGCGGCGGTGGTATCAGAAGCTGTGATACCCAGGCTACCATGTGGCGGTCGGCTTAGTTCCTCACAATTGGTGGCAGCGCTGGGATCAGAGTAATAGTGTGCGTGGGACCCCTACTCCCAGACACTAGAGACTACCAGCGGTACTTTCACTGCTGGGGTCTTAAGGTCAGCCCAGCACTAGACGGTCAGAGTGTAAATATAATAAGTTGTGTGCAAGGTCGGGGTTGCAGCTGTTTCAGTAACCAAAGGTTCCAAGATGGCGGAAGGCACCAGGAGTAGGGCAAAGGGGGAGGCCAATGCTGTGGCCTATGAGGGGTTCGATACCGATGAGGGGGAGCTCAGCCAGGGCTCCCCAAGGAGCCCGACCCCCGTGCTCAGTCTCACAGTGGACTGTCCACCCCCTGCCCATCCCAGTCTGTCCAGATCGGAGGCCCTTTTCCAAGCGGCTATGGCACAGCTCGAGGCTGGTAATGACACCGCCTATGACAGACTACTGGTGGCGGCAGAGAAAGCAGCGGAGCGGGAGCATACAGAACGCCGTGAAGATGCGGAGCGTGAGCATACAGAACGCCGTGAAGCTGCGGAGCACCGGCACCGACTGGAGATGGCTCAGCACGGGCCCCCGCTGGATGCACCAGGTCCACCGGAGACAAGGGCTTCCAAGGTCCGGGCGGAGGACTTTCCCTTACTTGAAAAGGATGGAGACCTGGATTCCTTTCTGCTTGCTTTTGAGAGGACCTGCCTCCAACATCATCTGTCCCTGGATCAGTGGGCAAGGTACCTGACCCCCCGTTTGAGGGGTAAGTCCCTGGAAGTTTTGGGGGACTTACCTGCCGGGGAGGAGCAGGACTACAACAGCATCAAGCGGGCCCTGATCCAGCACTACAACCTCACCCCGGAGTCGTACCGCAGGAAGTTCAAGAGCCTGCAGCGGGGTTCAAAGGACACCTGGACCGACCACATGCGGGCCCTGCTGAGAGCTGCGGAGCACTGGACCTCGGGTCTAGAGCTCACTACCTGCCAGGAGGTCCAGGAACTGTTCGTCACGGAGCAGTTCTTGTGGAACTGCCCAGAGGACCTCCAGCAGTTCTTCCGTGACCGGAAACCAAAGGGGGCTTCTGCTACAGCCGCCCTGGCAGACGAGTATGCCAACAACAGGGCGCCGGAGCCAAAGAAGCCTGCCAGCAGCACCTGGAGAGGGGGTAAGCCCAATCCTGCCCCAGCCCCATATCCAGCCCCAGAGTGCAAGGGGTGTACCCCCGGCTGCCCTCTCCAGACCAGGAACAGAACCCAGACGTTGTCATAATTGCAATCAGCCAGGACACTTTAAGGCTGCGTATCCCCAGTGCCAGAAGGCCCCATCCCTGTCCCAGAAGCCGACCACTGTTTTGTGTGTGGGAGGGGGTGGTGGGAGTGATATGGAAATTTAATTAGGATAAAAATATCCTTCTGTGTTTGCTGCTTGCTTCTCCAAATCTCTATATAATGTCTTTTTGAGCTCTCAGAACGAAATGAGGACTGTCCACAACGCAAGTGTCAGTATAACAGTTCGTCAAAGACATACATTTATTATTCATTCAAGGTTTTATACGTTTACAAAAAGGGGCTGGTTAGTCAATTAACATACAATTAAAAGCTGCTAGATTATTGGCTGTTCTAGTGTAAATATGATAATTATGATAATCATGATTAAAAGAGCTGAAGTTGCAGAATTATTGTTTATATTCTCTTGACCTAGTTGTCTTGCATAACTATAATGTAAACAACAGATATCTAATAGGACTTTTTGTACTTCATGCATTTGTTCCTTTATGAAGGCCAGATTTCTTTAAAACGACTGATTATATCTGGCCTAGAAATATGTGAGCACAGGGTTTTTTAGCAAGTGAGATCTATCTAACTGTGAACTGTGAATACATATATGTGAATATACTTTGAATATATGGAATACATATATATTTCCATGACAGTCCCCCCTTAGATACCACTTGCCCTAAAAAAAAACCTGCTCCTGGCCCAAGCGCTGCAACTCTTTTGTTCTGCCTGTGAGTTGAGACACCCCTAGCGCATGTCTCCCCCACCGAATACAGACTTTTCGCAAATGGGCGGTCAGGAGGACTGTCCCTGTCGGGGGTTTATGTGTTTGCAATCATAATCTCATAGTTGATAGGATGTTTCATCAAGGATGTGTATTCTCAGTCTGGAGGTAGTTCGGAGATCTGGTCAAGCCAGGCAGTTCCATCCGGACTGGTGCGAGGTCCAAGATGGTGAGTGGCATCAAATTGGTTGTCTCCTGAACAGTTTTTTCCATTATCCTGCGGATACAAGGAATAACACAGCGACCAGTAATTAATGCAAAAATGAGAACCCCCATAATGGCTGTCCCAACCTGTGCCAACATTTTCTGCCACCCACTCATCCACCCAAAGTATCGATCCCATGGGTCAGTGACACCTGAGTTCTGTTTCAGTTCCTCTGATAACTCAGTAAGTTTCTGTATTGCCATTGTGACTTTACCATTTGGGCCAGTGTTGTCTGGGATGTAGGTGCAACAGGTGTCTTTGATCATTTTGCAAACACCTCCTTTCTCAGCTAGAATCATATCCAAAGCCATTCTATTCTGGAATGCCATAATGGAAGTGGGGCCTAACTGTGCTGCCAAACCTTTTACAGCATCTATGGTGAAGTTAACAAATCTCTGCTGGTTTAATAGATGTAATTTATCCAATCAACATTTTTGTTTATAGTGACTCAAATCCTGCTTTAACTTGGTCTCTGGCCTTCAACTCATCAGGTAGGTCATCTGTCTGGTCAGTCAGAGCATCCACGACATCCTTCATGGCTTAGGTGTCTCTCCTGGTACGGGAGCTTCCTTGCAATGCGATACGTGGATCCAAACAGGCTTTCCCTCTAGTTACACAGAGGTTGATGTCATCTGGGGCTCTTGGACAGGATCATTAAATCTGGCAGTGAAGAGAAAAACTCGAGAATGGACATTAGTTTTTGACCAATTCAATTACATAAGTGTTATGATCTGGTAGCTGAGGAGAGCAGGCAAAAAAAAACAATACACCAGAGAGGTTGGAATCTATGGGATTGCAGTACCCTGACTAACCACCACAACTAAAGGCAGCCGTGGCGCGTTCCTACGTTGGTCCTAGACGCCTCGTCACAGCCTGAGAAGCTAACTACACCTAAAGATAGAAAAAGGAAAGCTATCTGCCCCGGAGCAGATCCCCAAAGAACATAGGAAGCCCCCAAACATGTAATGGCGGTTAGACAAGAGGAAATACAGACACAGACAGAAAATAGAATGAGCAAACGCTGGGGCCCAATCTGTCTAGATAGAAGAGGATAGGAAAGGCACTTACTGCAACCCCAAAAAACCCTGAAAAGTACCAACTCTACTAATTACAAAAACACCTGAGATCACACGACTCTACCACCTAAATTAGTTCTCTGGTGTAACAAAAACTAAACAGCAACCACTGAAAAAACTGGAAAAGGCAAATGAACAAACAGTGGCTGAACTAAACTGCAAGCACCAAAAAACTAAAAGAAGAAAATGTCTTATCTGTTAGCAGAAGATGCAGGCACGAAACAGCTTTTCTGGGTCTCTGGGAGTGTGCCTTACGCTAAACAGTGCAATTAGGAGTGTGTCATGCCATGGTTTGCGTGTCTCTTGGGCAATTTTTCAGCATTCTATTCTTAAGTGTTTCATTCAGTTTTTTCTACCTTCCTGCTGCTCTGGGGGTGGTAAGGAGTGTGTAGGCCTAAATCTGACCCTACTGCTAATCGGGTCTTGTGTGTCAGATTTGCTGTGAATGCGGGTCCCTGATCACTTTCTATCATTTCTGGAACCCCGTATCTGCACACTATTTTCTGAAAGTAGCTGCTTTGCAGTAGTCTTTGCTGACTTGGAACGCTTCTGTTCATCTTGAAAATACTTCTTTTGACCACAATGGCGTATTTGAATCCTTCACTTGGCGATATCTGGATGTGGTCTATCTGGACCCTTTGAAGCTGGTAGAGTGGTCTTTCCAGATGAGGGGGACTTTCTTCCATACGTCCAGGCTTGAATTTGCCGCAGGTCAGACAGCTGCTGGTGAGTTTGGCTGTTAGGGTGGAGATCCCTGAAGCGAAACAGTAAGCACCAATCAGATCATTCATCTGTGTCTTTGATATGTGGATGTGGGTCCATGTACCCATTGGACCACCATAGGGTGCATACTTTGTGGTAGGCAGAGTTTGAAGTCTATTATTGATAGCCTTCCTTCTTCACGTGTTGCTTTTTTCCCATTCAGCTCTTTTCCTTTTGGAGCTTGGTCTTGTAACTTCTTGAGCAGATTCCAGGACGTCTCTTTGTCAGGTTTCTTGTCTTCAGTCGTCATGTAGTAGCCGTCCGGCTCTACGACCTCTCCCACTTCTCCATGTTGTCTTCCATTGGCTGCTTCTTTGGCTGCCATGTCCGCCATGTTATTGCCTCACGCCTCTTCTGTTCTCAGTTTTCCATGCACTTTGATTTTTCAAATTGCCACCATTTTGGAAGTTGGAGTATACCCAGTAGGTCCCTGAAGGCTCCATGATGCTTCACGGTTGTCCCGTTTGCTGTGATGAAGTCCCTTGTAGCCCAGATGGGTCTAAAGTCGTGTGCTATGCCATGCGAGTACCTGTAGTCCGTGTAGATGTTTGCAGTCTTGCCTTCTGCCATCTGGCAGGCCTTCGTCAGCGCTATCAATTCTGCTTCCTGGGCTGACAGGCTAGGTGACAGACTTCTGGACCACAGGATTTCTTGATTGCTGGTCACTGCACTTCCTGTGTTGAAACTTCTTCTGGAGCCATCCAAGTATCCCCCCTTGGGAGTGGGAGTAGAGTGGCCGGGCTGAGGACTGTAGGTCTGGAGACGGTGACATTATGAGACAAAGGCAATAGAGGCGCCACAAAGATGCCTGGCGGTGGAGAGATTACTGTTGGTTGAGCTTGAATGAAGATTGCCAAGATGTCATGTGGAGTGAGAGTTTCCAGTGGCTGTCCAAAAGTGATGTCAGCAACCTTGTCCAGGAGGGTGTGTGCTGCAGATACTGCCATCAGGCAGGAGGGTGCTCTTCTTGCAACTGGATCCAAGCGGGCTGAGAGGCAGCCTAAAAGTCTCTGTTTTCCTCCGTGAATCCGTGCCAGGACTCCAGTAGCATGACCTTCTTTCTTCCATCAGGTAGACGGAAAGACTTTTCATAGTCAGGTAGGCCTGGTATTGGCGCTGAGACTGTGGAGTTCTTCCAATCTCCTGAATGGGTTGAAGGCTGCGTCTGATAGAAGGAGCAGGGTTGCGTTGATGCAAGCGCACAGAGGCTGCATTAGGACTGAGGCATCAGGGATCCAGGTTCTGCAATATGACACTAGACCAGGGAAAGCCTGCAGCATTCTTGGAGTTGTTGGGGGAGCCATCTTCTCCATAGTGGTCTCCCAGTCTTTTGACATGTGTTTCATCTTGTGGGCAATACTGTTATGTTACGGTAGCTGAGGAGTGCAGGTAAAAAAGGAAATACACCAGAGCAGTTGGAATCTATGAGATTGCAGTACCCTGACTAACCACCGCAACTAGAGGCAGCCGTGGAGCGTTCCTACGTTGGTCCTAGACGCCTCGTCACAGCCTGAGAAACTAACTACACCTAAAGATAGAAATAGGAAAGCTATCTGCCCCGTAGCAGAACCCCAAAGATAATAGAAAGCCCCCAAACATGTAATGGCGGTTAGACAAGAGGAAATACTGACACAGAAAGAAAATAGTATGAGCAAACGCTGGGGCCCAAACTATCTAAATAGAAAAGGACAGGAAGGGTACTTACTGCAATCCCAGAAAACCCTGAAAAACACCAACTCTACTAATTTCAAAATCACCTGAGATCACACGACCTCTACCACCTAAATTAGTTCTCTGGTGTAACAAAAACAGCAGCCACTGAAAAAACTGGAAAAAGCAAAGTACAAAACACAGTGGCTGGACTAAACTGAGAGGGCAAAAGCCCCGGAGGGGACCCTGAAGGCCCCACAGAAGTGCAGGACAAAATGCAAAAATATAGCACAAACACAAAATAAGAAATTGTCTTATCTGATAGCAGGAGATGCAGACACGACACAGCAGGCTACAAGGGAAACTGGAAAGAAGGATTCAGACCAGAACAATTGATCACCGGCAACCCTGATGGGAAAATGATTCCCTTAAATAAGACCAATCAGTAACACCTGATTCCCAGTCCTCACTAGTACCGCTTGTAACCACCAGAGGGAGCCTCTGCTCAGAACTCATCTCAAACCCATTCACAACACAATACAGTGTCCCAGGGATGTAACTTGCTTCTGGCATCACTGGACTTTGTTCTTCCAGACCTTGCGTTGCTGTTCTTCCAGGTAGAGTAGGAGAGATAAGGAATAGACTGTGCAGGTGTCGATGTCAACCACACAAAAGAGAAAGTCATCCACGTGTTGTAGAAGAGTGACTCTTGCATATTCTGCAATCCAGTTGACGAGGATGGAGTACATTGTCTTGGTGAAACTTGAAGGGCTTGTTTTGAGCACCTTGAGACAACACTGTCCATATGCACTGCACTGGTGCATGAAAGCAGGCCTCCAGGTGGAGGGGAAACACTGAAGAAGGTACTGGCCAGGTTGATCACCGTGAATACCGTTGCGGTGACTGGGACTCTTGAGAGCAGAGTGTGATGGTTCAGCACTGTTGGGGTTTCAAATACCGTAGCCTCTTTCGCGGCCTCCAGGCCTTGCACCATTCTGAACTCAGTGGGGTTTACAATCTTTTTCTTCACTGTGGAAAGCTGGGATTGATTCCGATGGGCGAGGCAGCCCAGTTTGGCCTTGTCCTTCAGTATGCGGCAGGGGACTCCCATCTGCTGGTGCAGAGCTGGCGGGAAAACAAGCCGTCTACTAGGATCCACATCATGAGAGATGACGACCAGCTGGCTTTCTTGTTCTCCACCAAGACAGTCACTGTGTTAGCACCTGCTCTGGTCACAGGGGGTCTTCTTGTTGGGACGTCTCCTTAAACGGCTGCTTTTCTCTCAGCACGGGCCGTCAGTAGTTTCTTTTTCTCCAGCTCGGTCTCAGGTCAGTATTTGTGCACAAGTTTGAAGAGCTGAGTGGCCTTTTTCCGGTCTAGGGCCTGGGTGAACTGATTGATTGCAGGGGGCACCTCCTGGTGCTTGCAAAAGATGAACCTCTGGCGTTAGAGCTGGATGAGGTGTTGCCATTCCATGAAGCGAGTAGGGTCCTTCTTGAGTTGAAATATCCTGGCCAATGTCAAAGTTCTCAGGCCGTCTTCTTAGGCGAGTTCACTTAGACCTTCAGTTGGTCAGAGACATCTTGACTCTGGGTGATGGAGTGGCTTTTCTGGTACTATGTCCAGCACCTCCTGTGATAGGTCTGCAGTGTGGTTGTTTGAGGTTCCTGTTTCTTCTTGGGTCAGGGGTGAAGAAAGTGTCATGGTCCCATCTTCCTGGAACACTCTGGTCGCTTTCAGCTTCTGCAGTAGGTCCACTCCCAATAGGTTGAGGGTTCAGGTTTTTTACACAACAAACTGGGACATGATGGAGTGTTCTGGCTGAGTCCACACGCTCAGGGGCTTCATAATCTGGAAATATCTGACTTGACCATCAATTCCCATGCAGGAAGCAGAAGATTCTGATAGGTAGGTGAGGTTGCGGAGTTCCACAAGAAAAGATATGACTACGCCATCCACTCTCAGGATATTGGTCCCACTGGTGGGGTTCCTTGTGGACTTGGTGTGCTCTTGTCCTATGGACGGGGTTCTTCACTGCTTTCTGTGTTTCTTCTTTTTCTGGGTGAAGTCAGTGTTCTGCACTTGTTCCGGAAATGACCAAACTCGCCACAGTTGTAACACTTGACATTCCTTCTGTCCCGGCGGGACTCAATCCTTTTTGCTACTGTGAGCAGGGTATCCATTGCTATTGACGTGTACTCAGGCCTGGCTGCTACCAGTGGTTTCCTGATTGGTTCTCTCAGTCCATGCACAAAAGCCTGTGCCAACATCCGTCTGTGTGTCTGATCATGGGTAATGAGGCCCAAATCTTGAAACACTTGCATTACTCTGTCATGGAACTTCTCCACAGACTCTGTCTTGTCTTGACTCGTGACATGTAGGCTGAGAGTTTGTCCTGTCAGTCTGCTTTTGGCCCATTCTCTGAGTTGCTCAATTAGCTTTGGTCCTGTCTCCCAGGCATACGCATCTAACTCTGTTGGAAGCTTGAAGTGTTCTCTCATAATTGGCCAGAATGCATCACCTGCTTTTATTTCCATTACGGTCCAGAGATCAGTCCAGGCTGCTGCATACGTTCGCTGGATCTGCTGCATTTTTTGGCAAAATGGCATGGGGTGTATCCTTGGGTCTGGCAGCATACTGATCACCTGGCTTGGGATGAAGGGCTCATAGGATGGTGCCTCTACCTGTCCCTGCTCTATTGGTGCTTGTGTGTTTTCTTCCCTAGTATTGGGCAGCATGTGTGACGTTGCATCTTCATCTTCATGAGATAAGAAGTGACATGGTGTACTTGGTGCATACACTGGGTGAGATTTGGGCTTTAAAGTTGTCTTGCTGCATGGGGATTTCCCACTTCCTTGCTGAGGCTGCGGTGGATCAGTGTCATGGTTCCATGTAGCAGCCCTGTAGCTATACCACCCCCCTGTGAAGCCCTAGCTGTGGACTGCTGTGTCTGGGGGCTACATGTAGCGTTTTGTGTAGGGATATAATGACTGGCAATGTTTGTACTGTGCTTGGGATAGACAAAGTGCCCTGTGCTGGAAACACTGAATACAGGGACACCACATTGCTTGGATTGGGCGTTGACCCAGTTGATGACGAAGTAGAAAAAAGAGGAAGAGAAGGGAGGTGTGAGGGAGGAGCGAGAGAAAGAGGAGGGGAGGGAGAGAAGAGTGATGGAGGGGGAAAGTGAGAAAGATGGAGGAGAGAGAGAGAAGAAAGATGGAGGGGGAGAAGTAGAAGAAGATGAAGAACAAGATTTGAGAGTTGGAGAGGAAGAGATAGAAGAAGAGGAAGATGAAGAAAATGGATGTGT
Organism: Oophaga sylvatica; assembly: GCA_033576555.1. Taxonomy (NCBI): domain Eukaryota; kingdom Metazoa; phylum Chordata; class Amphibia; order Anura; family Dendrobatidae; genus Oophaga; species Oophaga sylvatica. The sequence continues at coordinate 360,667,823 of JARQOD010000003.1, read as the reverse complement.
CAGAGATGTGATGGAGGGAAAAGAAGGAATGAGAGGGATGGCAGCGAGGAAAGAGGAGAAAAGTCTGAAGAAGAAAGAGAAAGGGACTGAGAGAAGAAAAAGGAGAGGGTGTCCCCCCTGTGACTCTTGAGAGGGGATGGTTGAAACAGAAATGCCTTCTCCCTGTGGAGAGAGGCGGGGAGCGTTTTTCCCTGTACAAGGCTCCTTACTCAATGAGAGCAGCCTACACCTGTCCCGTGTCTCCACATGATGGACATGTGATGTGTGTGACTCTGAATTCTGCTCTTGTGACATGTCAGTGATCTTTTTCTCACAGATGATTTAACACCTTTTCAAACTTATTCACATAAAAAAAAAAAAAAATCACTTCCTGGTCCGTTCAAATTAACTTGCTGTATCTTTTACACGATGCACCGCTGCTCTTTTATAGCAGATGGTAATCTATTAATACACTTTCCCGTTACCTTTCAAATAACAAAAAACAAGAAAAAACATTTCATTATGCAGCGTAAAGGCTGCCTGTCTATTTGCTTCTCACGTACTCTGACATTCTATTCACATGCCTAGCCCTTCGATTCTTACGTACTGTGTCTATTCCATAAACCTATTCAACAAAGGTGATTTAAAAATCTGAAAACTTCTGCACTCTGGTTCTGTTTGTTCTCGCCGAATGCCCGACGGGAGGGGCTACTCAGACCACTGCGTAGTTTGTGTCTGCTCTCTCCCTCAGCCTGTAATTCTCCTTATCTATGTGACCTTGTTCTAAAGCAAGCTTGTAGAAAAAAAAATGGCTGGAGAAATAAAGCTCTAAAATAAATTGCTTAGAGAAAAAATCTCTCCAAAATCATTTAAAAATGTACTTAAAAGAAAAATTTTAAAAAACAAAAAGTTAGATTTAGTAAAAAACTCTAGAAAAAGAAAACAAAAAAAAAAAAAATAAAAAAATAAATTCACCAAAAGGGAGAAAAGAAAAACCGTATTAATCATAAAACTCTGAAAAACAACCCTTGTTACTAAAACAGCTAATTAAAAATCTCTGGAATGTCAGCTGGCTGCTCTCCCCCCTCCCTTCCTTATATCTCTGCTTGCTGTCTCTATAGGCACTGAAATCACGTATCAAAAAAAAAAAGTGAAGAATATCTGCGTGGACTTATCCAAAACAAAGCTCCCGCCCTTCACGTCTAATTTGACTGGGATGGCCTCCCGGTGCGTGAAAGTTTACTGCGGGAACTTATGCAGCAATTGTCTTTTGCTATACAGCCCCCAGAAATCAGCAAGCAAAAACACAGTCACCGTTCCAACTTTCTCCCGGTTCACATAAAACATGAAACATATACAGCACAGCAGCAACCAACTCGGCTTATATCCCAGGGCTTTTGGATAAGGGTATGGACTTTTTACACAACCTGGGAATGCGGTGATGACCACGTCCGACCGGCTGGAAGTGTAGGCTAGGACTAGGCACAGGGAACATTCAGGTAAGATGACAAAGTTTTCTTACCTTACTGATGGAGCTGCAGTCTCCGTCCCGTGTGCCAAGGCCAGGGCCAACACCCCTGTCTCTCCGGTCGGCCGGGTCCTCGTGCGTTTCGTCCAATGCCCCGCGTGCAGGCGCCAACTGATATGGAAATTTAATTAGGATAAAAATATCCTTCTGCTGCTTGCTTCTCCAAATCTCTATATAATGTCTTTTTGAGCGCTCAGAACGAAATGAGGACTGTCCACAACGCAAGTGTCAGTATAACAGTTCGTCAAAGACATACATTTATTATTCATTCAAGGTTTTATACGTTTACAAAAAGGGGCTGGTTAGTCAATTAACATACAATTAAAAGCTGCTAGATTATTGGCTGTTCTAGTGTAAATATGATAATTATGATAATCATGATTAAAAGAGCTGAAGTTGCAGAATTATTGTTTATATTCTCTTGACCTAGTTGTCTTGCATAACTATAATGTAAACAACAGATATCTAATAGGACTTTTTGTACTTCATGCATTTGTTCCTTTATGAAGGCCAGATTTCTTTAAAACGACTGATTATATCTGGCCTAGAAATATGTGAGCACAGGGTTTTTTAGCAAGTGAGATCTATCTAACTGTGAACTGTGAATACATATATGTGAATATACTTTGAATATATGGAATACATATATATTTCCATGACAGGAGGTCCCTAGACAATTACCAACCAGTCACCATCGGCCGCTCAGCGGTCATGGGACTGCGGGACACAATGCGCTGAACGAACCCTGGTACGCCCTGAGGTGGTGTCCCCTCAAGACTTGGTACCTGGGAAAACCCTTTCCGTCTCCGGAATTGGAGGCGTTGAACCGGCGCTGCCCGTTGCCAAGGTGTATTTGGACTGGGGCGCTGGGAGGGGGATGCGGGAGGTGGGAGTAACGCCGAATATTCCTGCAAATGTGTTGCTTGGGACCGATTTGGGGCGGCTAGTGTCCCAGTATGTGGCCACTGAACCCCCAAGTTCGGCTCCCCAAGAATGTCATGACTATACTGTGAATGTTAATGTATTGAATGTGCCTTCAACAGTGGAGGAGGGAGTGAAATCTGATGGTAAGCCATGCACTGACACTACACACACAGGGCTCACAGTGAGGACAGGTGAGGAGGCTGCAGGGAAGAGCTCAGAGGTGGGGGGAGGGGCTTCTATGGGCAGTGTAGGGCCCCTAAGTGAACCCAGCCTGCTGAGTCTAGGGCCCCTGCAGGAAGAGGAACAGGCCATGGGGGAGGGGATGTCCCAGGAGAGGAGCCACCAGGTAGGACCCCAGGTCAGAAGGTCCCCACATCCGGGATGTCAGGAAGTCAGGGAAGTCTGCCTGACCCAGCGACTTGGTCAGGGGACGAGGGAAAGCAGGCGCTACCCGTGGTCTCAGCGGTCGTGGCCGCTGTTACCAGGAGTGGGAGCGCTGAAGCCCAAGGAGCCTCGCGGAGGTCCGACGGTTTCCCCCTCTCCGACCAAGTGGCTGCCGAGTCAGACAGTAGCCAGGAGACAGATCCCGGGGAACTGACAGAGGACATGGCAGTTTCATCAATTCTTGCCACATCAAGTCAGGGATTTCAGGCAGCGTTGGAAGCTGACGCTAGCCTGAAGACTCTCAAGGAACAGGCGGCACAGCCTCCCCTGGAGTCCGACCGCGAGCGAGTGGTCTGGGACCAGGGACGGCTGTACCGGGTAACGGTCCAGCAGGGTTCACCGGAGGCGTGGCCCAGGGACCGACAGTTAGTGGTACCCCATTCGTTCAGGGCGGAATTGTTGCGGATCGCACACGAGATTCCAATGGCCGGACACTTAGGGATCACTAAAACCAGGGCCAGGCTAGCTCAGCATTTCTACTGGCCTGGGATGAGTGTTCGTGTGACACCTGTTAGAGGGTGGGGAAGGCGGGGCCGCGCAACAAAGCCCCACTGGTAACTCTGCCCATCATCGAAGAGCCTTTCTCGAGGGTGGCTGTGGATCTTATTGGACCTCTGTCCACTCCCAGCCGCTCCGGGAAATGCTTCATACTAACGGTAGTGGACTATGCCACCCGGTACCCAGAGGCAGTAGCTTTGTCGTCCATTCGGGCCGACAAAGTGGCCACTGCCTTACTGGAGATTTTCTCCAGAGTGGGGTTTCCCAAGGAAATGCTCACCGACCGAGGGACCCAGTTCATGTCGCAGCTGATGGAGTCTCTCTGTAAGCAGGTACAGGTGCAACATCTGGTGGCCAGCCCGTATCACCCACAGACCAATGGCTTGTGTGAGCGGTTCAATGGCACCTTAAAGCAGATGCTGAAGATGTTGGTCGACTCCCACGGGAGAGACTGGGAGCGGTATCTCCCACACCTGCTGTTTGCCTACCGGGAGGTCCCACAGGCCTCAACGGGGTTCTCCCCCTTTGAGCTCCTGTACGGGCGACGTGTACGGGGGCACCTTGCTCTGGTGAAGGAAGCATGGGAAGGGGATTTAGCCACCCCTGGAGTGTCGGTCATTGAGTATGTCGTGCGCTTCCGGGACCGAATGATGGCCTTGACGCGGCTGGTGCATGACAATATGGCCCAAGCTCAGGCTGACCAGAAGCGATGGTACGACCAGAATGCTTGTGAGCGGACCTACCAGGTGGGTCAAAAGGTGTGGGTACTGGTCCCCGTACCACAAAACAAGCTTCAGGCGGCCTGGGAGGGTCCATACCTCGTGCACGAGCAGCTCAACGCTGTCACCTACCTGGTCACCCTGGACCACGCCCGTGGAAGGAGGAAGGCCTTCCATGTGAACATGATGAAGGCCCATCATGAGCGGGAGGCTTATGCTCACCCAGTGTGCAACCTTCCAGAGGAAGGAGAGGCAGAAACCCTCCTCGATCTGCTCACCCAAGCCAAGGCGGGTGGATCCATCGAGGATGTGGGGGTTGGCCACCAGCTCTCGGAGGACCAATGTTCTCAGCTGGGGGCCACCCTACACCCCTTTCGGGAGCTGTTCAGCAGCCTGCCCGGAAGGACTGAGGCAGCAGTCCATGACGTGGACACTGGCAACCACCCCCCAATCCGGCGTTCAGCATATCGGGTCTCTCTTGAGGTGCAGCAGCAGATGCGCCAAGAGATAGACGAGATGCTGAGGCTGGGGGTGATCCAAGCGTCCAACAGCGCGTGGGCTTCGCCTGTAGTCCTCGTCCCTAAAAAGGACCGAACTACGCGGTTCTGCGTGGACTACAGGGGGCTCAACGCTGTGACGGTCACCGATGCGTACCCAATGCCGCGCATCGATGACCTGCTCGACCAGCTGGCCGGGGCCAAGTACCTGACCATCATGGATCTGAGCAGGGGGTATTGGCAGATTACCCTGACCCCTAGGGCACGGGAACGCTCTGCCTTTATCACCCCATTCGGACTGTACGAGTCCACGGTGATGCCCTTCGGCATGAAGAATGCCCCTGCCACTTTTCAGCGGATGGTCAACACGCTGCTCGAGGGACTGGAAGGGTATGCGACCACGTACCTGGATGACATTGCCATCTTCAGTCCCACCTGGGAGGATCACCTAGAGCACCTGGCGCAGGTGCTCGGGCGGATCCAGCGAGCAGGCTTGACCATTAAGCCGGAAAAAATGCCAGCTGGGTATGAGTGAGGTCCACTACCTGGGACACCGGGTAGGTGGGGGAGCTCTGAAGCCAGAGCCCGGGAAGGTGGATGCCATCGCATCCTGGCCCACCCCCAGGACCAAGAAGCAGGTGATGTCCTTCTTGGGTACTGCTGGGTACTATAGGAGGTTTGTTCCACACTATAGTGCCCTGGCCAAGCCCCTGACGGACCTCACCAAGAAAAGGCTGCCCGTCGCAGTCGACTGGACAGTCGCCTGCGAGACAGCTTTCCAGGCGCTCAAGGCCACCCTTTCTAGTTCTCCTGTACTACAGGCAGCTGACTTCACGCGGCCATTCTTAGTGCAGACCGACGCCAGCGACTTCGGCCTCGGTGCTGTGCTCAGCCAGGTTGACACTACGGGCCATGAACACCCCGTTTTGTACCTGAGCAGGAAGCTCCTGCCGAGGGAAGTGGCCTATTCCACGATGGAGAAGGAATGTCTGGCAATTGTGTGGGCCCTGCAGCGTCTGCAGCCATACTTGTACGGACGCCAATTCACCGTGGAAACAGACCACAACCCCCTCAGTTGGTTACACACAGTCTCTGGGACGAATGGGAGGTTGCTACGCTGGAGCCTCGCTCTCCAACAGTACCACTTCACCATTCGCCACAAAAGAGGCAGGGACCATGGTAACGCTGATGGGTTGTCCCGGCAAGGAGAGGGTGCGGTAGGGCGCATGGGGGAACACAGGAATGTGATACCCCCTAGCTCCCTCAAAAGCAGGGAGGAATTGTGAGGAACTAAGCCGACCGCCACATGGTAGCCTGGGTATCACAGCTTCTGATACCACCGCCGCTACCAAATGTGACGGACGATCCCCTTTCCTCCCACGTCACCAATGGGACGTAACTCCACAGGTACAGCTCTCCGGCGCCCCCTTTGTCTCTCAGGTCAGTAAGGGAACTGCACCTAGAGCAAATGGCCGCCAGGGAGGTTGTCCTGTTACCCACTGGGTATTCTAAGATTCGTGATCAGAGTAAAAGCATCAGCCCAAGATTAATTTTATGGTTTAATCGCCTTAAGAGCGCACTAGATAATTACAGAAATATACAGTAAAGCTATACAACGTAATTACAATGGATTTGCAGTCAGAGAAAAAATACAACGATAATGTACAAGGCTTAAAGGTATAAGCTATAGATCAATATTACCGGGTAGTATGGTCATGGGAAGGTAGGGGCTCTGCCGTCCCCAGGTACAGTCTTCAGTTGCTGGATAGTGCCCAAGGCATGTGTTGCTGCACCCTTGGCAAATCAAATCTGTCCCATGTGTTTCTTGCTGCTGTGAGAAAATGGAATGCCCCAGCTTCTTCATGGCTACAGTTCTTAAAACTGCTAGGTCCTTCCCCTTTGCTTTGAAGCACGCATATTAACTAGCCTGCAATTCATATGGAGCAGGAAACACTGGCCTGAGTCCGAGCCATTCAACATACCAATGACCATCCCATTCAGACACTGGCCTAAACCAATTAGCATGTTAAAGCCCTATTGATTCATAGTGGACATCAACACCTGGTCGTACTGAATATGCTAATAGGCCCTGCGTAGTTAGAAGTTTGTGGCTCTGTGAACTGACAAAATGGAGGCTGGTACAGGCCCTATCTAAGATGGTGGCGGTCCCGACCTCACACCATCATTACTTTAAGAAATGAAGGTCAGTTAGTGCGAAAAATTGAGAAAACTTTGAAAGTGTCCCCAAGTGCAGTTGCAAAAACCATCAAGCACTACAAAGAAACTGGCTCATATGAGGACAGCCCCAGGAAAGGAAGACCAAGAGTCACCTCTGCTTCTGAGGATAAGTTTATCCGAGTCACCAGCCTCAGAAATCGCAGGTTTACAGCAGCTCAGATTAGAGACCAGGTCAATGCCACACAGAGTACTAGCAGCAGACACATCTCTACAACAACTGTTAAGAGGAGACTTTGTGCAGCAGGCCTAATAGCTGCTAGGAAACCACTGCTAAGGACAGGCAACAAGCAGAAGAGACTTTTTTTGGGCTAAAGAACACAAGGAATGGACATTAGACAGTGGAAATCTTTGCTTTGGTCTGATGAGTCCAAATTTGAGATCTTTGGTTCCAACTACCGTGTCTTTGTGCGACGCAGAAAAGGTGAACGGATGGACTCTACATGCCTGGTTTCCACCGTGATGCATGGAGGAGGAGGTGTGATGGTGTGGGGGTGCTTTGCTGGTGACACTGTTGGGGATTTATTCAAAATTGAAGGCATACTGAACCAGCATGGCTACCACAGCATCTTGCAGCGGCATGCTATTTCATCCGGGTTTGCGTTTAGTTGGACCATCATTTATTTTTCAACAGGACAATAACCCCAAACACACCTCCAGGCTGTGTAAGGGCTATTTGACCAATAAGGAGAGTGATGAGGTGCTACGCCAGATGACCTGGCCTCCACAGTCACCAGACCTGAACCCAATCGAGATGGTTTGGGGTGAGCTGGACCGCAGAGTGAAGGCAAAAGGACCATCAAGTGCTAAGCATCTCTGGGAACTCCTTCAAAATTGTTGGAAGACCATTTCCGGTGACTACCTCTTGAAGCTCATCAAGAGAATGCCAAGAGTGTGCAAAGCAGTCATTAAAGCAAAAGGTGGCTACTTTGAAGGACCTAGAATATAAGACATATTTTCAGTTGTTTCACACTTTTTTTGTTTAAGTATATAATTCCACATGTGTTAATTCATAGTTTTGATGCCTTCAGTGTGAATGTACAATTTTCATAGTCATGAAAATACATAAAAATCTTTAATGAGAAGGTGTATCCAAACTTTTGGTCTGTACTGTATATAAGAATTTATTATTAATGTTTAATTTACTCTGGTATGGCTCTGTTCACATCACATTAAGTGTCTTCTGATCGAAGGCTGCAGAGTATCCCATGATATATTTATACGAAAAGCAAAGGGATAAACGTGATGTGATCATAAGAGTAGCTTACATACAATAACCACTTTTTCCTGTTTTCCAGGACTTAGGTATTGATGACCTATTCTTAGGATAGGCGATCTATATAAGATTAGTGGGTAAGATTAGTGGGAGGCCAGCAACCGGGACCCCCAATGATCAGTTGTTTTCAGCTCCTGGTGTGGTTAGATGCACTCAGTGTGTAGGGCACAGCTTCATACACTGCGTAGTAGCTGTTCTGCAACTCAGCTCCTATTCCCTTCCAAAGCAGCTAAGCTTCAGCACCTAGGAAAGGTCACTAAACAGAGTATGGAGCGGTGCAGTTCTAGCACTGTACTGTGTTCATCTGTCTGCAGCAGGAGCTGCCACAGCTGCTCAGTGAGGCTGTCAGGTGCCTGATCCCCACCGGTCTGATATTGATAATTTGCAAAGAAAGTTGGAAATCTAACTCATCCTGCACGCTCTCAGATCAATATCCACCATTTATTTTTTTTCAAGTGCAGAGGATTGTTTCAGCTCAAAGGTGCAATATACTCAAGAACTCAAATAATAGTTAATTATTTTATTACAGATCTGTTAAAACCATGGAGCAAGACAATAAACATGGAAGAGCGCAGCTTGAGAAGCACCAGATGGTTGAATTGGGATGTTATAATGAAAGGTGGGGGGATTAGTCTCTCACCTGGAGGGGGAGGGGTTGTGCACCCCTGCACAACTCCGGTAGGGGACGTCTCCGTGTACTCCTGCTCTGTACCTCCGGGATCGTTCCTGTGCTGTGCTTCCTGGTCTGGTCACGTGGGCCCAAGATCCAGTCACGTGATACCACTTCACAGGATGTGATGTCACTGCAGGTCCTATTGCCTGGATATGAACTCTATAGCTCCAAGCTGCTCCAGCCACAATCCCTCAATGGGAATGTCAACGGTTTTTGGAAAAAATATATATGTGGTCAATTTAAGGAGCGCTATGGCTATAGAGCACACTGCAATGGATTAGTGGTAAACAAACCTTTTATTAGACCACTACGCGTTTCGGCAGCAGACCGCTACCTTCCTCAGGACCGCTACCTGTGGAAGGTAGCGGTCCGCTGCCGAAACGCGTAGTGGTCTAATAAGAGGTTTGTTTACCACTAATCCATTGCAGTGTGCTCTATAGCCATAGCGCTCCTTAAATTGACCCCATATATATTTTTTCCAAAAACAATGGAGCAAACATTTTCGTTTCTAACAGCAGTTTTTACTTAGGAGTAGCCTTCAGTATATAAGTCCTTGTTCGATATTTAAAAAAAAATTTAATTTTCATACTGCCCTCTTGGCATAAATTAATTCCTAAGTTCTGTTCAGCACATGGACATTAAAAGCAATAGACTGACTATAGACTGGCAATAAGGTTCTGATCTTCTAATCTGAAAATGCTCTAATCAGGTAAGAATACTATCACGGGGATACCACAACAGAGAGAGACCAGAAGATCGCAGCGTCTGGTCACACAAAATCCTTTACTGATTATAACTGCTTCTCCATTATATTAAACAGTGCTGGTTTTCCCCTTGCTCTGTCATGGCCAGGGTTAATCAGTTCAGTTGATCTCCTGGAGCTCTCCATCCTGAATTGTCTCAGCTGTTCTGTATTGGCCATTCCCCTATGTATACATTCTTCCTGAAAATGATTGCAAACACAAATTCTTTGGTATTATTATCTTCATTTAATTTGTCTTCAATGAAAAAACACAAAAAGAATTGACCTAAAGCCAAATTGGATATAATTCCACACCAAACCTAAAAAAGAGGGTGGACAAAAGTATTGGCACTGTTTGAAAAATCATGTGATGCTTCTCGAATTTGTGTAATCACCAGCACCTGTAACTTACCTGTGGCACCTAACAGGTGTTGGCAATAACTAAATCACACTTGCAGCCAGTTAACATGGATTAAAGTTGACTCAACCTCTGTCCTGTGTCCTTGTGTGTACCACATTGAGCATGGAGAAAAGAAAGAAGACAAAAGAACTGTCTGAGGACTTGAGAAACCAAATTGTAAGGAAGCATGAGCAATCTCAAGGCTACAAGACTATCTCCAAAGACCTGAATGTTCCTGTGTCTTCCGTGCGCAGTGTCATCAAGAAGTTTAAAGCCCATGGCACTGTGGCTAACCTCCCTAGATGTGGAAGGAAAAGAAAAATTGACGAGAGATTTCAACGCAAGATTGTGCGGATTGTGGATAAAGAACCTCGACTAACATCCAGATAAGTTTAAGCTGCCCTGCAGTCCAAGGGTACAACAGTGTCAACCCGTACTATCCGTCGGCGTCTGAATGAAAAGGGACTGTATGGTAGGATACCCAGGAAGACCCCACTTCTTACCCTGAGACATAAAAAAGCCAGGCTGGAGTTTTCAAAACTTACCTGAGAAAGCCTAAAACATTTTGGAAGAATATTCTCTGGTCAGATGAGACAAAAGTCAAGCTTTTTGGGAAAAACCATCAACATAGATTGTACAGGAAAAAAAAAAGAGCACGGTTCCTACAGTCAAACATGGCGGAGGTTCCCTGATGTTTTGGGGTTGCTTTACTGCCTCTGGCACTGGACTGCTTGACCGTGTGCATGGCATTATGAAGTCTGAAGACTACCAACAAATTTTGCAGCATAATGTAGGGTCCAGTGTGAGAAAGCTGGATCTCTCTCAGAGGTCATGGGTCTTCCAGCAGGACAATGACCCAAAACACACTTCCAAAAGCACTATAAAATGGTTTGAGAGTAACACTGGAGACTTCTAAGGTGGCCAGCAATGAGTCCAGACCTGAATCCCATAGAACACCTGTGGAGAGATCTCAAAATGGCAGTTTGGAGAAGGCACCCTTCAAATATCAGGGACCTGGAGCAGTTTGCCAAAGAAGAATGGTCTACAATTCCAGCAGAGCATTGTAAGAAACTCATTGATGGTTACCGGAAGCGGTTGTTCGCAGTTATTTTTGGCTAAAGGTTGTGCAACCAAGTGTTATGCTGAGGGTGCCAATACTTTTGTGTGGCCCATTTTTGGAGTTTTGTGTGAAATGATCAAGGATTTGATTTTTGCTTCATTCTCTTTTGTGTTTTTTCCTTGCAAGCAAATTAAATGAAGATAAAAATAGCAAATAATTTGTGATTGCAATCATTTTCAGGAAGAAACTGAGTATTATCTGACAGAATTGCAGGGGTGCCAATACTTTTGGCCACCACTGTATATGCTTGCAGTTGGGAATTGCTAGTGCTAGTTCTGCTTTCTGGTTAGGTGTTGGAGGAGAAATTATGGTGTCTCCACCTTCCGGAATAATCCTGGGAACAGGGATAGACTAGGGCGCTCCCTAGTTCGAGGATCAGGAAGGCGCCCACCATCCCTAGTCACTATGTGACATTATCACTGGCCGCACCTTTTTTGATCTTTTATGGATCCCATGGCTGCTCTGGCAGGGCAGCTAGAACAACTAAGCCTGAAGGTGGTGTACTTGCATTCAGTGGCTTTGCAGCACTCCTTAACTCAAGGCTTAGGGCCTATGGTTCCCAGGCAACCATTGGTGGAGATCACTCTGCTGGATAGGTTCTCTGGGGGTTGGGATAAGTTTGTTGCTTTCAGGGAGGCCTGCAAACTTTATTTTAGGATGCGTACTCACTCCTCGGGTACTGAGGAACAAGGGATGGGGACCGTAAACTCTCTTCTCCAGGGTGACCCTCAAGCATGGGCATTTTCTCTCCCATCTGACTCCCAGTCGCTTCAGACGGTGAAGGAAATTTTTAAACCTCTAGGTCTGGCTCAGACTGAGTCTAAACTAACATGATATCATGGTTTGTCCTGATAAAGACATTGTAAAACTTTGAAACTGCCTAAACTTGTATCTGCATCCCTTCCCTTATTCTTTCTCCATGGCAGCGCAGATTAACCTATTACTTTCAACTTTTTTGAGTCTAAACTACTTCAGCTTCAGCAGGGATACCGGCCAGTGGAGGAGTATTGCTCCGAGTTACGTAGATGGTCTATGGATACAAAGTGAAATGATCCCACCCTCCATAATTTGTTCTGCCAGGGGCTTTCTGAGAGGGTAAAGGATGTCCTTTGCTCTGTATGACACCCTGGTTTCACTGGAGGAAGCCACGTATTTAGTAATGATGAGTGAACATGCTCAAATAAGGTGTTATCCAAGCATGCTCGGGGGCTAAGTGTCTTCGGCGTGCTCGAAAAATATGTTCTTGTCCCCGTGGCTGCATGTCTCGCGGCTGTTTGACAGCTGCAACACATGCAGGGATTACCTGATGCCTACATTTTGGGGGGTCAATGGTCAATTGAACCTAGGGCTGAATCTACCGGGGAACCCATGGAGTTGGTGTGGAATACTCGTTTTATTGGTCCTTCTGCAGTTCGGTGCAAAAAGGGAATGTGTTTTTTTCTGTGGTAAGAAGGGTCATTTTGTGGGTACTTGTCCATCCATACCTAACTGCAAACAGATGCCGGAAAATTAAGAAGCGCAGGTTGCGGGATGTTAGGTGTCCATATTTTCTCTGTGGGTAGGTCTCAATTCTTTTTACCGTTCGACATCCATTTTAGCGAAAGTAAGGTGGTTATTTCAGTCTTTTGGGACATCAGGGCAGGGTATAATCTGATTGACGCCCGGTTCGTCCAGGAACTGGGTCTCATTCCACATAAATTGTCTAGACCTATACCTAGATAAGCTTGATTAATGGGCAGCGACTAATAGAATGGTATTTAACAGGGAGAAATGCAAGATTCTACATCTGGGCAAGAAAAACAAAAATTACATCTACAAAATGGGAGGAATAGAACTAATCAACGGCATGTGTGAAAAAGACTTGGGTATACTAATAGATCGCAGACTGTACCTGAGTCAACAGTGTGATGCAGCAGCAAAAAAGGCAAACACAGTTCTAGGATGTATTAAGAGAAGCAGTAGAGTCTAGATCACGTGAAGTAATTATTCTCCAGTCTCCACTCATTCTTGGTAAGGCCTCATCTGGAATACCTTGTCCAGTTCTGGGCACTTGCGAGGACGCATATATGAAGACGCGGGAGTGAGTGCCCGTTTACACGAACATAAGGTACTACCTACCCTCTGACACAATCTCTAAAACTACCAAATGAGCCTTGCAATAACCTATCTTGCAAGTTTTGACTAGTCACTAGATTTTTGTCCTGATGAAGAGGTCCTGGGTTGACCTCGAAACGCGTTGACCTTGTAAACCTGCTAAAATAAAGTTTTCAAGGAAAGTATTCGTTGGTCATATTTTATCAGCAGCGCATCAAGTGACACGTCACCCGGATATGTTTTCATTGTAAAAGAGGAGAAGGAGGTGAGGTGTGACAACTTATTGTGATTGTTGGATCCTGTGTTATCTACTGTATATAGAGGTTTTATCTGGCATTGTACAGGAGGAAGTGGAAGCACTTCCTCTGAATACAAGCCAAATTGTTTTTGTTTTTTTCTTCCTCTTTTCCTTTTCTGTTCTCCATTTCAAACTGGGTTCTCATATAGCCACACACATAAATCTCCTGACATTGATTAAATCTATCCCACCTTGAGATAAGTTTTAATCTTTCTTACTCTTTATATTTATATCTTTTCACAATTCTTAATCATATATTTCTATCACTTCTCTATATCTTACATATCAATCTGCTCGATCAAGTTTTAACTTTATTCCTTGCTAACCTCTCTTTCTCCATTTTTTTCCCTACTTTATTAACCACTCTACCTTCTCTGTGTCAACACCTTTTTTTTCCCTAACATCCTACCCCTCCCCATTAGGGGTGTTTCTTATGCTTTTTGGAGCCAATTTCACCTATTTAAAGCCTCCAGTTGTTGCACCCTGCTCACTTGGTATTTATACCTTGAGAAAGACGCCGGTCCGGCGCAGATACGAGTTTGGTATTAAAAAAAAGTTTTGAAATCCAAAGGCACTTCCAGCAGCGCAGCCCGCCTAAACGTGCCATCTTCCATTTTTGTCATCTACTGTATATAGAGGTGTAATCCTGCATTGTACAGGAAGAAGTGAGCTTTGACATCAGCTTTTGTGAATGGTTGATCCTGTATTATCTACTGTATATAGAAGTGTTATTAGTCATTGTACAGGAGAAGGAGGAGGTGAGCTGTGATATCACCTATTGTGAAAAGTGGTTCCTGTGTTATCTGTTACACTTGCCTCGCTAGCCCACGCTCCCACGACGCCAGGCCACGACAACCTGGGCTGTGAATCCCATATCGTAAGGAAATGTGGACTGTTATGATATGGTAGCCAAGGAGGACAGGAGCAAAAACAGCCAGGGCAGCCAAACACCCAGAGAGGTTGGGAACTAATGGGTTGAAGACCCCTAAACTAACCTCACAACTAGAAGCAGCCATGGGACGTACCTACGATGACCTAGACGCCCGACACAGCCGGAGAGCTAGCTAAGCCTAAAGGTAGAAAGGGGAAAGCTAACTGCCTCGGAGTAGCGCCCCAAAGGAATAGGTAGCCCCCACACATGTAATGGCGGTTAGACAAGATTAAATACAAACGCAGGCAGAAAATAAAGTAAGCAAACGCTGGGGCCAAAAACTATCTAGATAGTGCAGGACAGGAAAGAATACTGTCTGCAACCCAGCAAAACCCTAGGAAAAATTCCAACACTTCTGATTACAAAAATGCTGAGACCACACGATCTCGCCCCCGCTATATCAGAACTCTGGTGTGAACAAGCAGCTACCCAGCAGCCACAAAATAACAGGGACAGAGCAAATGAACAGAAATAAATGAGAAACAGAGACCAGCACAGGCCCCAGCAGGGGACCCGGCTGACCTCACTCAGAAGGGCAGCAAAAACAAAGAAAAGCAAAACCGCAGAAGCAAGCAGAAAATAACTTATCTGAATGTTCGCAGGAGACAGCAGAAAACCAGCTGACTTCCAAACTGGACCAGGAAGAGAAACGAATTACCGGCGAGGATCATGGGAAAGTTACTCCCTTAAATCCCATAGTCATGACTCCCAGATTGCCAATTGTCAGCAGCTGAAAGGTCTCTGTCAGTCAAGACTGGTTCATTAATATCAACAGCCACCAGAGGGAGCCCCAACTCAGAATCCAGAGAATTCACAACAGTGGACCCACTGGACCACAGAGTGGGACCAGATCCTGCCCAGACTAGGGGAGGGCAGCGACCGTGGTCTGTGGCAGCTGAGCATGTGGGAAGGTGGTGACATGCAGGACCAGATGACACCGCACAACTTCAGGTATGGAGAAACATAAAGTTTACTTAACAAAGTCACGATACAGAACACAAGACATTAAAATGCCAGGCTCCCAATTCCGCACATCAGGCATGGGTGAACATCTCAGGAGAGCAGACGTTAGACGATGGCAGGAGTTCATCACGGGTTGATGCAGTCCAGGGTCATCTGGCATGGGCATTTCAGGAGAACCTCTCTCTCAGGCCTCAGGCATAGTGCAGGAACAGCAGGAGAACATCAGACACCGAGCTCAGACAGACGTCATTACAGGATGGACCCCAAGGAACAGGCAGGACATCGGGACACAGGCAAGACACGAACAGCACGGATCCAGGAACACCGACATAGCCGCTCAGGACATCGACTGGTCAGATCCAGGACTCACAGGCAGAGCCGTCACCAGAAAACAAGACTGGAGACCCCCCAGGAACACGGAGGAGGAGCCCATCCAGGAACATGAGTGGGACTGACTCTGGAACACCAGCTGGACCACCAGGACCATGGACTGGACATCTGGACACAGGCTGGATATCTAAGACAAAGGCAAGACATCTGGACTCCGGACTACAGACAAACTCCATGCAGGGAACGTCATGACACAGACAGGACATCAGGGACACTGGCAGGACATCAGGGACATCGGCAGGACTTCGGGAAAAGGTCGTCAGACTCCAGGCCCTAGATGACGGACATCTGGCTCCAGGCCGGACTTTAGGAACACCGGCAGGACTTCAGGAACACTGGCAGAACTTCAGGCCCTAGATGACGGGCATCTGGCTCCAGGCATCGGGCAGCGGTCGTCAGATTCCAGGCACCAGATGAGGGACATCTGGCTCCAGGCCCAGGCAGAGACAGTCAGGCTCCAGGCACCAGGCAGAGATAGTCAGGCACCAGGCAGCAGTCATCACGCTCCAGGCACCAGGCAGCAGTCATCAGGCAGCAGTCATCAGGCTCAAGTCAGCAGTCATCAGGCTCCAGGCAGCAGACACGACCTAGAAAAGAACTCAAGCGGTATGGTGCAATCACCGCAGAACTGGACTGGAGCTGGATGGAGCTAGAACTGCATAGTAGACTGACCACAGCGTAGTAGACGCTCAGCAGGAACACCAGACTCCATCTTCAAAACACGAACACAGGTTTATTTACAGAACACAGGTAACAGGAAACTCACAGACACTAGGTACATGGTTCAAGACACAGAAGGACTTCAGGAACATCACACAGCAGGAATCAGTGCAATGGCTGTGGTACCAACACATAGACAAGATGGGTCAAGGGACAATAGACATCAGCTTTCATAGAACTGATCGCAGGCAGAGCAGGAGCTAAACACAAGGCAGACCAGGAGCAACATGAAGGACCAACACACATGGCTAGGTTCTGCAACCTAATGAGAAGCTCTGGCCATGCCCAACAGGGAAGAGGAACTTTAAATAGGAGTTGCCCCTCAGCAATAGGCTGGGGACAGCAATTCAAGCGCACACTGTTGTGAATGTGCTAGAGATGGTTTCTGAGCAGAGGCTCCCTCTGGTGGTTACAGACAGTACTGAACCTTCCAGTGAGGAATGGCAATCTGGGATCACTGACTGGACTGATATAAGGGAGGTTCCCTCCCATGATGGTCGCCGGTGATCAATTGTTCTTGTCTCAATTGTGGTTCCTGGTTCATTTGGAAGTTTGCTAGAGTCTTGCCTGCATCTGCTGCTTTCAGATAAGATATTTTCTGCTTTTCTTTTTGTGCTTGCTTTTTGCATAGTTTTCTGCACTTTTGTGGAGGTCAGCCGGGTCCCCTCCTGGGGCCTGTGCTCCTCTCAGTTTATCTGTAGCCACTGTTATTTGTTCATTTGCTTTTTCCTGTTTTTTCAGTGGCTGCGGCTTGGTTTTGTTACACCAGAGATCTGATTTCGGTGGATGAGATCGTGTGATCTCAGGTTTTTTGGCAATCAAAAGTGTTGGTATTTTTTAGGGTTTTTTGTTGGATTGCAGTCAGAATTCTTTCCTGTACTTTTCTGTCTAGACAGATTGGGCCCCAGCGTTTGCTCATTCTATTTTCTGTCTGTGTCCGTGCTTTCTTCTTGTCTAACTGCCATTACATGTTTGGGGGCTTCCTATTTTCTTTGGGGATCTGCTCCGGGGCAGATAGCTTTCATCTTTCTGCCTTTAGGTGTAGTTATCTCTCAGGCTGTGACGAGGCGTCTAGGATCAACGTAGGAATGCTCCACGGCTACCTCTAGTTGTGTGGTTAATTCAGGTTACTGCAATCCAATAGGTTCCAGCCTCTCTGGTGTATTACCGTTTTTGCTATTTCTCCTCAGCTACCTAAACATAACATTATCACCGGCCACCATCATGGGAGGGAACCTCCCTTATATCAGTCCAGTCAGTGATCCCAGATTGCCATTCCTCGCTGGAAGGTTCAGTACTGTCTGTAACCACCAGAGGGAGCCTCTGTTCAGAAACCATCTCTAGCACATTCATAACAGTACCCTTGGGCGCCGTTTTTTCTTTTGTAGCCAAAAAGGATGGTTCATTGAGGCCGTGTATTTATTTTCGTCTCCTGAATAAGATCACTGTGAAATATCAATATCCGTTACCCTTGATTTCTGACCTGTTTTCCAGAGTGAAAAGTGCTGGTTGGTTTACCAAGCTTGACCTCAGGGGGGCGTATAACCTTATTCGCATTAAGCACGGGGATAAATGGAAGACGGCGTTTAATACCCCAGAGGGGCATTTTGAGTACCTAGTGATGCCCTTTGGGCTCACTAATGCTCCTTCCGTCTTCCAATCCTTCATGAATGATATTTTCAGGGATTTTGTGGATAAATTTCTGATTGTTTATTTGGATGATATCTTGATTTTTTCCAATGACTGGGACTCTCATGTGAAACATGTTCGGACTGTGTTCCAGATTTTGAGAGAGAATGCACTGTATGTGAAGGGATCAAAGTGTCTTTTTGGCGTACAGAAGGTCTCATTTCTGGGATTCATTTTGTCTCTGTCTGTTATTGAAATGGACCCGGTCAAGGTCCAGGCCATCTGTGATTGGGTCCAACCTACTTCATTAAAGGCTCTTCAGAGATTTTTGGGTTTTGCCAATTTTTATCGTAAATTTATTGGTAATTTCTCCGGTATTGTTAAACCATTGACTGATTTGACCAAAAAGGGTTCTGATGTGGTGAATTGGCCTCCTGAGGCAGTTTCGGCGTTTCAGGAACTTAGCAGAGATTCACTTCTGCTCCTGTTCTACGGCAGCCTGATGTTTCTCTACCGTTTCAGGTGGAGGTTGATGCTTCTGAAATTGGGGCATGTGCTGTTTTGTCCCAAAGAGATCCAGAGACCTCTAAGAGTAACCCTTGTGCCTTTTTCCCTCGAAAATTTTCTCTAACTGAACGTAATTATGACGTGGGTAATCGGGAGTTATTGACCATGAAGTGGGCCTTTGAAGAGTGGAGACATTGGCTGGAAGGAGCCAAACATCAGGTGGTGGTCCTCACGGACCATAAGAACCTGGTTTATCTCGAATCAGCCAAGCGACTTAATCCTAGACAGGCCAGATGGGCCTTGTTTTTCACACGTTTTAATTTTGTGGTTTCTTTTCTTCCTGGCACTAAGAATGTTAAGGCGGATGCCCTCTCGAGGAGTTTCTTTGCGGACTCTCCTGAGTTATCTGATCCTGCTGTTATTTTGAAAGAGGGTGTAGTACTTTCCGCCATCTCGCCCAATTTGAGACTAGCTCTGGAAGGTTGTCAAGAGGATAAACCTGAGCGCTGCCCTATTGGGAAATTGTTTGTCCCAGACCAGTGGAAGAAGAGTGTGATGTCTGAGATTCATTGTTCCGCGTTGGCTGGTCATCCCGGAATTTTTGGTACCAGAGACTTGGTGAGTGGTCCTTTTGGTGGCCTACTTTGTCTCGTGACGTCAGGGACTTTGTGCAGTTCTGTGGGACTTGCTCTCGTTCCAAGCCTTGCTCTCGCTCTAGTGGTTTGTTGAATGCCATTACCTGTGCCCAAGAGGCCATGGAGCCATATCTCTATGGATTTTATTTCCGACCTCCCTGTCTCTCAGAGAATGACTGTTATCTGGGTAATCTGTGATAGGTTTTCCAAGATGATACATCTTGTGCCATTACATAAGTTACCTTCCTCCTCCGAGTTGGTGCCTTTGTTCCTTCAGCACGTGGTTCGGTTACATGGCATTCCGGAGAACATTGTGTCTGACAGAGGAGTCCAGTTTGTTTCCAGATTTTGGAGGACATTTTGTTCTAAACTTCGTGTTCAATTATCTTTCTCCTCTGCAATGGACAAACCGAGAGAACAAACCAGACCTTGGAGACTTATTTGAGATGTTTTGTGTCTGCTGATCAAGATGACTGGGTCTCTTTTTTGCCTTTGGCTGAGTTTGCTCCTAATAATAGGGCTAGCTCTGCCACCTTTATGTCTCCATTTTTCTGCAATTCTGGGTTTCACCCTCGATTTTCTTCGGGACAGGCGAAGGCTTCTGTCTGTCCGGGTGTTGACTCTGTTGTGGAGCGAATGCAGCAGATTTGGGACCAGGTAGTGGAGAGGTTGTCTCTCTCTCAAGAGAAGGCCCAGCGGTTTGCCAACCGGCATGGGACTGATGGTCCTCGGTGTAAAGTGGGGGACTTGGTTTGGTTGTCCTCAAGAAATATCCCTATGAGGGTTGCATCTCCAAAGTTTAAGCCTAGGTTCATTGGACCTTATAAGATTATGGAGATTCTTAATCTGGTTTCCTTCCGTTTGCTTCTTCAGGGACATTTAAGATCCATAACGTGTTCCACAAGTCCTTATTGAAGAGGTTTGTCGAGCCAGTGGTTCCTGTGGCTGCGCCTCCTGACCCTGTTTTGGATGAGGGCAATCTGAGTATGTGGTTGAGAAAATATTGGATTCTCGTTTTTCTAGACGGAAACTCCAGTATTTGGTTAAGTGGAGAGGTTATGGTCAGGAGGACAATTCTTGGGTGTTTGCTTCAGACATCCATGCTAGGAGACTGATCCATGCCTATCACCGAGCTCATCCTGATCGGCCTGGTTGCACAAGTGAGGGTTCGGTGACCCCTCCCAAGGGGAAGGTACTGTTGTGAATGTGCTAGAGATGGTTTCTGAGCAGAGGCTCCCTTTGGTGGTTACAGACAGTACTGAACCTTCCAACCAGGAATGGCAATCTGGGATCACTGACTGGACTGATATAAGGGAGGTTCCCTCCCATGATGGTCGCGGTGATCAATTGTTCTTGTCTCAATTGTGGTTCCTGGTTCATTTGGAAGTTTCCTGGAGTCTTGCCTGCATCAGAGATCTGATTTAGGTGGATGAGATCGTGTGATCTCAGGTTTTTGGCAATCAGAAGTGTTGGTATTTTTAGGGTTTTTTGTTGGATTGCAGTCAGAATTCTTTCCTGTACATTTCTGTCTAGACAGATTGGGCCCCAGCATTTTCTCACTCTATTTTCTGTCTGTGTCCGTGCTTTCTTCTTGTCTAACCGCCATTACATGTTTGGGGGCTTCCTATTTTCTTTGGGGATCTGCTCCGGGGCAGATAGCTTTCATCTTTCTGCCTTTAGGTGTAGTTATCTCTCAGGCTGTGACAAGGCGTCTAGGATCAACGTAGGAACGCTCCATGGCTACCTCTAGTTGTGTGGTTAGTTCAGGTTACTGCAATCCAATAGGTTCCAGCCTCTCTGGTGTATTACCGTTTTTGCTATTTCTCCTCAGCTACCTAAACATAACAGCACACACTGCCTTTAATAAAAGCAGGGAAGGTGTGGCCACGCGCAAGCTAAGCACAGACAGAAACCAGCATAGTCAGCACAGGAACTGACGCTTAAGGCACCTGGCAGCGGCTGCAAGCCTAGACACATGTGGAAAGTCAAGCACCAGCTGCAGAGGACCTCTCAACCCTCGGATATCTTCCACAGTGGCAGCCAGAGACCGCACACGCGGATGGTCGTGCAGCGGAGCAAAGACATCACAACACATGTACGGCTACGCAACAGAGCAGGGAACTCAGCAGCATCCACACAGATAACAGACAACAGTATCCCAGCTGGTTAGGGGAAAGGAGCAATGGTAAGAGCACAAACATGCAGAGTAATGCCTGGGAAACAAGACACAAACACACCGGCGTTACATTATCTACTGTATATACAGTACAGTCATTGTACAGGAGGAGGAAGTGAGCTGTTACATCACCTATTGTGAATAATGGATCTCGTGTTATCTACTGTATATAGAGGTGTTATCAGTCATTGTACAGGAGGAGAAAGGCTGTGACATTACCTATTGTGAATAGTGGATCCTGTGTTTTCAACTGTATATAGAGGTGTTATCAGTCATGGTACAGGAGGGGGAAGTGAGCTGTGACATCACTTATTGTGACTAATGGATCCTGTGTTATCTACTGTATATAGAGGTGTTATTAGTCATGGTACAGGAGGTGGAAGTGAGCTGTTACATCACCTATTGTGAATAATGGATCCTGTGTTATCTACTGTATATAGATGTGTTATCAGTCATTGTACAGGAGGAGTAAGTGAGCTGTTACATCACCTATTGTGAATAATGGATCTCGTGTTATCTACTGTATGTATAGGTGTAATCAGACATTGTACAGGATGAGGTGAGTTGTGACATCAACTATTGTGAATGGTGGATCCTGTGTTTTCGACTGGATATAGAGATGTTATCACTCATGGTACAGGAGGAGGAAGTGAGCTGTGACATCACCTATTGTGAATAATGGATCTCGTGTTATCTACTGTACATAGAGGTGTTATCAGTCATTGTACAGGAGGAGGAAGTGAGCTGTGATATCACCTATTATGAATGGTGGATCCTGTGTTATCTCCTGTTTATATAAGTGTTATCAGTCATTGTACAGGAGGAGGAGGTGAGCTGTGACATCACCTATTGTGAAAAATGGATGCTGTGTTATCTACTGTATATAGAGGTGTTATCAGACATTGTACAGGATGAGGTGAGTTGTGACATCAGCTATAGTGAATGGTGGATCCTGTGTTATCTACTGTATATATATGTGTTATCAGGCATTGTACTGGAGGATGAGGTGAGCTGTGATATCACCTATTGTGAATGATGGATACTGTGTTGCCTACAGTGTATATAGGGTTACCTTTCATTGTAATCTTGTTTGTGATACTATGACACTACTAAAAGTGAGCTAATACTTATACTAGACTCATGTGTATACATATATATAATATAGATAGAGAAAACCAGACACAAAAAAAATACCCTAAAATAAAAAATTTTTTTTTGCAAAAAATGCTTGAAGGTAGTAATAATAATAAGGGTATTTAGTAAACATAATTTTGATCAAAAGAATGTACAAGCCATCCTGCCACGTCAAGGCAACCCTTGTGGGGCAGTCCTAACTCTTGTATTAAAAACCTTTCCATTTGTCAAGTGATGTAAATGTGAACAAGGGCAGAGGGACTGAACCACTTGTAAAAGCATAAGCCAGACAGGATGGATTTCTCAGCTCAGAAACAGGGCGGTTACACCCTTATATGCACAAGATGCACTTTGAACTAAATAAGGAACTAGATCTGAGCTGAAAAAGTAACTTAATGTGTATGCAAAATGTAAATGCATATTAACACATGACCATTACACAGAGAAAACCAGAGACAAAAAAAAATATCCTAAAATAAAATAAAAAAAATTTTTTTTGCAAAAAATGCATGAAGGTAGTAGTAATAATAAGGGTATTTAGTAAACATTATTTTGATCAAAAGAATGTACAAGCCATCCTGCCACGTCAAGGCAACCCTTGTGGGATAGTCCTAACTCTTGTATTAAAAACCTTTCCACTTGTCAAGTGACGTAAATGTGAACAAGGACAGAGGGACTGAACCACTTGTAAAAGCATAAGCCAGACAGGATGGATTTCTCAGCTCAGAATCAGGGCGGTTACACCCTTATATGCACAAGATGCACTTTGAACTAAATAAGGAACTAGATCTGAGCTGAAAAAGTAACTTAATGTGTATGCAAAATGTAAATGCATATTAACACATGACCATTACACAGAGAAAACCAGAGACAAAAAAAAATATCCTAAAATAAAATAAAAAAAATTTTTTTTGCAAAAAATGCATGAAGGTAGTAGTAATAATAAGGGTATTTAGTAAACATAATTTTGATCAAAAGAATGTACAAGCCATCCTGCCACGTCAAGGCAACCCTTGTGGGATAGTCCTAACTCTTGTATTAAAAACCTTTCCACTTGTCAAGTGACGTAAATGTGAACAAGGACAGAGGGACTGAACCACTTGTAAAAGCATAAGCCAGACAGGATGGATTTCTCAGCTCAGAATCAGGGCGGTTACACCCTTATATGCACAAGATGCACTTTGAACTAAGTAAGGAACTAGATCTGAGCTGAAAAAGTAAGTTAATGTGTATGCAAAATGTAAATGCATATTAACACATGACCATTACACAGAGAAACTTAAACATGATCTATAGTGGTGGGTGCCACATAGAAAGGAAGTGATTCCAACGAGCTTAGTGATTTAAAATGAAAGATTTTTTATCGTAAATATTATTAAAACAACAATGTGAACATAGAGTAAAAAGGGGAATTTCCAAATATGAGATAGGGAAAAGAACACTAGCTGCCAAAGAATGATGCATACATGTGAACAGTGCCGTATAGCTTTTATTGCCAAAAAGATATAGCAAGAGCAACAGCAATTTTCTAAAACGAGGATTACTCCTTCACATAGAAAGCACCAGTGTGCATGAAATTGCTACCACCCTAATAGATGTAATTAAAGTATACTGATAAAGTATTACTGCGGGTTAAGTAAAAGCAAAAGGAGAGGACATGTGATGAATGGCAGTTAAATCACAGGCAGAGCATGCAGCATCT
This sequence comes from Oophaga sylvatica, assembly GCA_033576555.1. Classification (NCBI taxonomy): domain Eukaryota; kingdom Metazoa; phylum Chordata; class Amphibia; order Anura; family Dendrobatidae; genus Oophaga; species Oophaga sylvatica. The sequence goes on along the minus strand of JARQOD010000003.1, from coordinate 360,643,609 downwards.
AAAAAGCCATGCTACAAGTCTCATGTAACCAGACATGTATAAGTTATTGCTTCTAGGTAAGGAATCATATAGTATGTAAGCCCAAATTACATGAGAAGGTCCGCACGAGTGTAGGCAGAAAAAACAGTAGCGAGTGTAGATCCCGTCGCCCGACGGGCACCGTTTCACAGAGTGGCTTCCGAGGCGGGAGTGTAGTGTAGGTGTGGACAAAGAGTATATGAATGAGGCTCTGCTCTCCGATAGGGCGGCGAGGTCCGGCGATTTCACGTCAGTGCGCGCCCAGGGTAACACGCCCCCAGTCTGAAGGGACTTCCGGAATAGCGCTCAGTGAACCGCAGGTAGCACGCACCGCGGTCACATGGTAGAGTACTTCCGGAAGTCAAAGGGGGATTTTGTGTGCCCTGCGCGTGCGCAGTTGAACCGAGGACTCAGTGGAGATGTGTGCACAAAAAAGTGTGTCTGTAAGAACGGGCCATGATGTATATAAAAGAGAGGAGGGGACGAGCATAAGGAAAGGGGGAGGGAGATAGGGACAATGAATGAATAGCCCTAAGGAAGGGTAAAAGTATATATAAGGAGAAACATAAGGAAAAATAAGGAAATAAAAAGTTGATGGATGTGTTCAATGGGAAAAACCCATAAAATGAAGAGAAATAAGCGGAAATATCCGTCATTGTGAAGAGCAAGGGAACAATCATGTGCAAAATGATGCTTATGTGGAATGGAAAGGATATCATAAAACAATCATATGCATACCTTAAATGCAATTAATATATGAAAATATGTTATATTACATTAAAATATGAAAATATATTAAAAACTATATATATATATATATATGTGTGTGAAAAGTATGAAATATATATATAAAGAAGTATATAAAAGAAGAATAACATATGGATATACATAGGTGTTCACTGAGGAATATTACATGAAGCAATATAAAGTGCATAGTGCATGAAATATAAAGTAATATACATAGTGCATGTAATATAGAATATAAAGTAATATAAAGGGCATAGTGCATGAAATAATATATTGAACATGAAGAATATATACACAACATTATGAAAGGATGAATATTATTAAATCTCATTCATTATATGCATAGGCTTCCATTATCCTCCCCTCAAGGACCCAGGAGACAGGGGACCACCGTAATGGAGAACATCAACACAAAGAACCGTCATGGAGACCATCGGCAGAAAGGACCCCACATCACTCATCAGAGGTAAGTTCCTTCAAAAGAAATTATTTAAATGAAAAAATATTCGAAAAAAGAACGAATAAATAACTGGTGTGAATACCAATTATTAAAACTGTTAAAACAAAATGAAACAAACACACGAATAATGATAAAAAACGCACATGTTGATATAACACACCTATTAAAAATTACTCAGGAATAAACAAATTTAGCGATGAAGAACAATAACTATGCTCTAAGCAAAATTATGGGTTTAGAGAAAAGAATTAAATCCAAAACTTTCATTGAGTCCATATGCAGCAATTGTGTGAAGACGGTATATCCTTTTGCTCTCTAAACGTAAAAAGGATTTGCCAAGGTCACCACCCCGTATTCCTAACTTTATTTGATCAATAACCTTAAAATTCAAGCCTTGGTGGTTGGAATTATGGTGGATTTTGAAATGGCCACGCAGAGTTTTTAGAAGTGATGGATCCTCAACAGTTTTGGCTTTCTCTATATCACGTATATGTTCTCGAACTCTGATCTTAAATTCACGCGTGGTTAGACCAATGTAAATCAAATCACGGGCATGTGGCGTGATATATCACACCTTGAGACGTGCATGTCAGATGTTTTAATATTTTAAAATGCTTGGAGCCATCGTGATTTTTAAAAGAATCTGACTTTTTCATGTTGGTACAGGCTTTACAGAGTCCACAGGGAAAGAATCCATTCCGTGCAGTATTGATGGTGTTGTCAGTAGGGGGATCATAGTGACTATGTACTAGTATGTCCCTCAAGTTTGGACTCCTTCTAGCGACCATCAGAGGAGAAGGGGAAAGGATATTCCTTAGGATAGGATCAGTCATTAAAATTTTCCAATGTTTTTTGAAAAGATTCCTCAGATCTTCCCATTGGTTGTTAAAAGTGGAAATGTATCTTATTTAATCTTCCTTTGGATTATTAATTTTATTAGGGGGATATAATAGGTGTTCCCTGGGAGTTCTTCTGGCTCTTCTGTATCCATGTTTTATGCTATGTTTACTGTACCCTCGGCTCGTGAATCTTTTAGTTAAATCTACTGCCTGATCTTCAAAAGTAGATTGGTCAGAACAGATTCTTTTCAATCTCAGGAATTGGCCTGTCGGTATGCCTTTTATGGTCGCAGATGAGTGAGATGATGTGGCATGTAAAAGGAGAAAACCAGACACAAAAAACAAATATCCTAAAATAAAATAATTTTTTTTTGTTTTATTTTGCAAAAAATGCATGAAAGTAGTAATAATAGTAGTAATAGATAGATAATAGAAGTTTTGTACAGAAGACTATATATATAGCAATATGAAAAAATAACTATATGTTATCTAACAACTGTTTGAAAAATCTATAATGTAACAATCTGATTTAAACAATATGTAATTTTTGGGATGACATGTTTCCTTTAAGAAAGTTTTCTTTTCTCAAGTGTTTGAGCTAATTTGGGTTGCTGTTATGAAGCTACTTAGCTCACAATCTTCTCATATAATATATTTTCTTTGGATACACAGAAACATATGATTATTAAGGCAGTGTAAATTTCTAATCCACACCCTGTCCTAAAACTGTGCAAAAATAACAGGTGGCTTGTAGGAGGAGGATCGACATTTCTAAAAATGCCTTAAAGCAGTGAAAAAGTGGAAAAAGAGGAATGGAAGACTTGGGTCTACCATTGTAGCGGTTCAGTGGGTACCATGCAATGGGGCCCCTAGAAATCATACTTTTTTTGTTTGTGGTATCATTCCTTTAGGTATTGTATAATGAAATTGGATGAATTTGATGGAGCTGCTACGGTATTGAATACGACGGTCTATCTGTACAGATGGCAATCCCGTTTTGCCCCTTTTTTATGAGTTATTCAGCTTTTTTGCTGTAATGCTGAATATAAATAATAAAATAATAGATCAGTCAGAAGTTTTGAGATTGCCATGAAAAAAGTGCAAACATGAAGAATTAAAAGACAATACATATAGTTGTCTCTTGTTGCCTGGCAACTATCGCAGTTATTGTTTTATGACCTGCATCCGAGTTTATATATATTAACTTGCTGTAAATATACCTTTTGAATTTTACAAGATCTGCAGCGGATCTTTTGGAATTTAAGTATTTTATTATTGATCCCCATCTGGATCAATTTGATCAGCCTCACTCTGGTGCCTTAGGGTACCTACTCAAATTAAATAAAAGTAGTCCGAACCCCCTGATTTTGAGTAGGGGTAGCAGTTATCTAAGGTATATGGAGGCCTTTAGACTCCTATACACCTTATTCAGATGTCCTGTCACCTAACACTAGAGATGAGAAAAAACATTCCACGTCGGTAGTCCAGTGTTCTGAGAACTTCATTCTACCTGTTGACATGCCCATTGGTGATGCCATGCATCGTGCCCCAATTATGATATCACACCGGCTTTCTAATCAGATGTGGCACAGAAGATGATGTCAGATAATAGGTGGTTTGCATGGCTCCAATAGTCTGTGACTACTGGACCATAGTCCTGCAAACCTCCTCCTACCTGCCGCCATCCCCAGCTCATCGTCATTGTTGCAACACACACTTGATGTTAGTACTGCGGATGTCAACAGGTAGATTCACAGAGCTCTGACGTCAGTAGTCCGTGATCCTGTAAATATTTTCGGTCAACTATACCTACCAACCACAAGGTGGACATGACTGTAAAAAAAAAACATTTGTGAACAATTGCGTCTAAAAATTGTTGAACAATTCTAGAAAAATGTTCCTCAATTGAAAATTGCAAATAATTTAAATGTCTCACCGTCTCCAGAACATATTATTCTCAAAAGAACTAAAGGTTCTGAGGAAATCCATGTGTACAAAGGACAAGTCTGACGGTAAATATTATAGGCTCGCAATCTATAGGCCCTCAGGCGGCACTGCATTAGAAACAGATGATTCAGTCATGCAAATCACTGCATGGGGTTAGGGATACTTCCAGAAATCATTGTATTTGAGTATAGTTATCCAAAAGTGTAAATTAAATCTCTATCATGCAAAGAAGAATCCATACATCAACATAATCCAGAAATGCTGCCGTCTTATCTTTGGGCAAAACTCATTTGAAATGGAAACTGAGGCAAAGTGCAAAACTGTTCTGTGGTCGGATGGATCAAAATGTGAAATTCTTTATGGAAAACAGGGAAGTAGTCTTCTACGGTGTCAAGAGAAGCGGGACCATCTAGCTTGTTATCAATGCACAGTTCCTGCATCTCTGATAGTCTGGGGTTGCATTAACGCCTATGGCAGGTGCAGCTTACACATCAATTAAGGCGCTATTGATGCTGAATATTATATAAAGGTGTAAAATCTGCTCCATCTCGACAACGTTTATTTAAGGGAAGGCTTTGTATATTTCAGTAAGACAATGCTAAACCACATAAAGCATCAATCACAACAACACGGAACAAGAGTTCATGTGATGAATCGGTCGCCTGCAGTCCAGACCTTCCACCAATAGAAAACATTTGGCACATTATGAAATGAAAAACCCGCCAAAGATCCCAGGCTATTGAGCAGCGAGAATCCAACATCAGAGAAGAATGGGACAACACTCCTCCAGAAATTGTTCTCCTCACATCCCAGACAATTAGAAGAGGAGATGCTACATAATTGGACACATTGCCTGAGCACAACTTTTTTGAGATGTGCTTGTTGCTGCATAATTTTTTGGAAGAATGTCTAATGTTCTATCAGTGTTCTATGGTATGTTATGAATATAATATGTCAATAAGAGATTTACAAATCATTGCATTATTGCTTTCTTTAGATTTTATAAAGTGTTCCAACTTCTTTTGGAAATGGGGTTGTACATAGGGGAAGCGGGACGGAATGGCATCACTAATTCTAAGGTTCTTTTTCCCTATACTCTTCTTTTTTTTTTTTTTTTTGTCTGCCTGGGTGATACATTTGAGACCGACTGGTTGCTCTGGATACATTGCCTCACCGCTGCAGCCATTTATATAAGGCTGTCAGGTATTACGTCCCTAGCAATCAGTCTGACTCGGTTATCTCGGCTCACTGCCTTATTGGCCCTTGAGTCCTCTACAGAGAGAGGCCAAAAAAGGTTTTTAATAGTCAAACAATGCTTTCATATATCTTTTCCTGTGGTATTATCACATTATTGTAAATATAAAATTAGATAGCGAAAGTGATAGAGCTGCATTCTCTTTTTCCTCTTTATTACCAAGGGGATTGTGTATATTACTGTGTATTACTGCATTGGTGCAGAAATATGGGGGAATAGTGGCTTTATATATTTGTTACATAGAAGGACAGCTCATTGAAGCCTAAACTGACATATTTATAAACAGTGACATTCGTAGCCTGGCAGATTTAAAGGGGTTGTCCACTTTAAAATATGTTTGGTCCTAAGGCTCAGGGAGGCAAAATAAACAAACTAAACTAAGCTTATTCAGGAGTTCAATTCTACCTCTTGCCATTGCTCCTTTTTTTTCCTACCTGAGCCTTTTGAGCAACAGATTTTTAAGGCGACAACTTAAACCTTTAAGAGTCAGGTACTTTATGAATTATATGAAAAACTGGAATTAAAGCTGTATTTCTTGTATGGCCACACAGGATGACAAAACTGTATGTTTACAGAATAATCAGTGGTAAAATTGTTCTGCCCCATACAAAGGCCATGTTGCTAGCACCACCACCCTGTTTATTTCGGGGCAATGTGCTGCCAGCAATGAAAATTTTATGTTCTGGATGTTTTCCCGTGCTGATGATCTGGTACAAATGATCATAAGAACGCTAGTTCCTGATCATTGCCCCATTTGCAGACTATTGGCTCTGGTAAACAAGCCTTTACGATCCTTGGTCATGATGTTTATCATCTGCTGTCTCACATTTGACTTTTTAGATCAAAAGGAGGATGAAACTACAGCACATGAAAAATGTGAACTTTTTTTGCAGCATATGAGAGAGGAGAAAGATCTTAGGTAGTATTTTACTTGTAGCCATGATTCAGTCCTCCTTTTATTTGAAATTGTATAAGGAAAAGTGCATTTCTGCAATGGGTGTGCAAAATAATGTTCTATATATATGAGAATTTATCATCCAGAACGTAGGAAAAAAACTAAAAAAAACAACAGTTCTTGCTGGGTTGGAAACCGGAATCCAAAATTATTTCACATAACAATTCTAAAAAAGAGTGTAGAACTGTACAAAATTGCATATTTTTTAAGGTGTTCTTTTTTTTAATTTGGGGGAAGAAAAATTTAGAAGTCAAGGTAGAAGAGGTTGTCCTTAAAGGGAACATGTCAGGTCAGCTGCCACTATTAACCTGCAGATATAGGATTAATTTGCAGGTTAACAGTGTTAGGAAGGTGCCCGGCCTCCATACTGAAAGTGCGGCTTCCTAAATTATTTTTATTCCTCCCAGGAGCCACTGGCTTTCAGTCATGAAGGCATGTCATGCAGCTACAGTCACCACTCACTGTGGTCAGCATGCCCCCTGACTTTGACTGACAGCTGGCTCTGCAGTGCAGAGTGAGCTGTCAATCAAAATGCCAGTCGTGTTTATAGCCCAATCACAGTGCTGTGAGCCGTGACTGTAGCCATATCTGCAGATTAAACCGTAATCTTAAGGTTTATAGCGTTAGCCAACCTGATAGGTTCACTAAAAAGCCACCATTGAGTGGGGGATTTATCATTAAAGTAATTTTTAAGTCAGTTTTGTTGGAAAGTGTACTATCTGTATTTGCTTCAAATTTCTCAATGTGTGACACAATGCTTGATAAAATTGTTATCAACTATGTCTAATATTGCAGTTCAATCCCAATCACTTGAAAGAGATGTAATTGTACCAAATGCACAGATCTGTATCTAATAGGCAATGAAGCTCTTGAGTCCCATCCATTCAGCTGATTGTTGACAGTGCTAAGACTTGGATCTCACCAATCTGTAATTGATGTCCCATAAAACCCATTTATGAAGTCCTTTTGTAATTATGACTATTTGTTTAAAGGTGAGTCCCTTTCCTCCTGTTTCATGTATCATGGGTTTTTTTTAATTCCCAATATAACTGGAATTTGGTACGGTAAGAAAGAGTGTCAACAAAATTACTTGGTATTAAAATATGATTTCTACACTTTTGTCTTTGCTGAACACCCCACCTAGTTCGTCCATATGGACAGTGTATAATTTCTTTGATTGTTTGTGAATATTTGAGTTTTGGAGAATCAGGGTTCTATTTGTTTTTGTAAAATATCCTTGAAGACCATAGCATTACGACTGAGTTTTCTGTAAAGATTAATATGCCTGATGATAATCCCTAGGGAAGTTAAGGGCAAGGTGTGAGGGTAATGACAGCTTATATGATATTTGCAAATTGCCAGTGGACAGGATGTCTTCCTTAAGAATCAAAATATATTTGACTTCTTATCACATTGCTAAAACATCATTCTGAATATGATCTGAAGAGTTTTAAAAAGAATACCAAAATAAATAAGGTCGACATCCCTTTAACCTCACTATATAAAATAAACATACATAGAAAACCATCCAGAGTTAAATTGCCTTTAATTAAGAACATCTGTCTAAATATTGTGAGAGCAGGAAACATTTAAAGGATGTAACAATTATATATGGAGCAGCATGGTAAATTGCTTTTATAAATCAGCAAACATGGTCTCGTACCATTTTATCTTGTCACATAATATGTTGGCAGTTATCATTTTTTCCCTTATACTGCTAATAGCGACAAACTGTTCACAGCTACTTGTAAAAGCTTATCTGTCAGTGGGATTCTCAGTATAGTAGAGAAATCAGCCGCACTCAGTATTGAATGTGAAGAAAATAAATTTTCATTTATTACATCAATGATCTGAACAAAAACACAAATACTTGTGTGATAGGTGAAAAAAATAAAGACAGAGTGGCGGGGTTTAATGTTTCGACCATACGTGGTCTTTCTCAAAAACCTCACTTATAGTGCAGAGTGTGAATGGAAGGTAAGCAGGAGCCAAGTCCCATGCAGGCTGATGTATGAAGCAAAATAAGGGAGCCGTCCGTCCAGAGGAATAGGATGTGCATGCAATATTAAACAGCTCTGCTAGACCTAATGAGACCACTTACTTTGAAAATCCACGTCAGAATGGCTGTACAATCCTGATATTGACATGATAATTTTCCAAGTCCAGCTAAAGAATGAGAGAACTTATGAGCCTAAGTATATTCAGTCCCCACCCAACCTTACTGACCGCTGCAGCTTGTACAGAGCAGTGTGAGATCTAAGCAGCAGCAGGGAGGAGGGACACTGGGGTATGGTCTATCAAGATAGGTGGGCAGAGATTGAGTTCAAATTTCATAAAGGATTATACAGCCTGACATGGATTTCCAAAATAAGTACACCAGGTGTAAGAGATCTATTTAATAATGTAATCAGTTTGTATTGTGGAAGCTGGTGACGGATCCACTGTAATATTTTGTGCATTGAGTAATGCGTGTGTATATTGTATGTACAATAATACTGTATTTTGTGTAAAGATTGGCCACTATTAAAAGCAAAAGCTACAATGTACTTTTTTAGTAATATATAAATTTTAATTCAGAGTTTGAATTAAAATTTCACATAAGAGGAATACAGAAACGACATCTATTAGATGCTGGTGTACCCGTCAAGTTTTGCTGTAGGAAGACACTTCAGGAAAATGTGATGTTTTTTTCGGAAGTGTAAATTTTACTTTGGCTTTTTTTTATTACGTTATTTATACAATAGTAAGTGACTTGAAGCAACAGAACATGTGAAAAAGACTTGGGAATAGTAATAGGTCACAGACTGAACATGAGTCAACAGTGTGATACAGCTGCAAAAAAAGGATAACATAATTCTGATTTGCCTTAACAGAAGCATACAGTTTAGATCATGCGAAGTAATTATCCCCCTCTACTTCTCCTTCGTCAGACCTCATCTGGAATACTGTGTCCAGGTCTGGGTACCACATTTAAAAATAGACATGACCAAACTGGACCAAGTTCAGAGAAGAGCGACCAGAATGGTGACCGCTCTGCAATGTCCTATGAGGAACGGTTAGAGCAGGGTCCCCAACCGCCAGTCCGCGCCCATACCGGCCATAGCAGTTCTGTTGCTGGGCCGCGGAGCCACGGCACAGAACGCTGTACACACATGGAGCCGGCGGCTGCAGCACTGTAGTGACAGCTACAGCCGCCGCTTCAGAAACATCGATACTCACCTTCCGTCGCTGCATCCCTGTCGGCTGCGGCAGCTTCCTCTTGGCAGTGCGGTGACGTAGTACCGCTCATTAAGGTAATAAATATGGACGTGACGCCACTCCCATAGGCGTGGCGTCTATATTCATGCCCTTAATGAGCGGTACTACGTCACCGCTGCACACAGAGGAAGCTGCCGCGGCCGACAGGGATGGAAGGGACCTGCAGCGAGGAGCGAGGAAGGTAAGTATGATGGAGAGGAGGGTAATATGATGGGACGGGAAGCGACCATCATGGAGGGGGGGCCATGCATACAGTAAGGGAGCGACATATATACAGGATGGGAGGGGGAGCGGAGCCATGAGGGAGAGCGGAATGATAAAGGATGAGGAGGTGGAGCGGAGCCATGTATACAGATGGGAGGGGGGAGCGAGCCATGTTAAGTATGAGTGGGAGGAGATCGGGGAGGAGCGGAGCCATGTATACAAGGATGGGAGGGTGGGAGCGGAGCATGTATAAGATGAGGGGGAGCGGAGCATATATACAGGATGGGAGGGGGAGGGAGCCATGTATATAGATGGGAGGGTGGAGCGGAGCCATATATACAAGGATGGAGGGTGGAGCGGAGCCATGTATACAGGATGGGAGGGGGGAGCGGAGCCATGTATACAGGATGGGAGGGTGGGAGCGGAGCTATATATACAGGATGGGAGATTGGGAGCGGAGCCATGTATACAGTATGGGAGGGTGGGAACGGAGCCATATATACAAGGATGGGAGGGTGGGAGCGGAGCCATGTATACAGGATGGGAGGGGGAGCGGAGCCATGTATACAGGATGGGAGGGTGGGAGCGGAGCCATGTATACAGGCTGGGAGGGTGAGAGCGGAGCCATATATACAGGATGGGAGGTTGGGAGCGGAGCCATGTATACAGTATGGGAGGGTGGGAGCGGAGCCATATATACAAGGATGGAAGGGTGGAGCGGAGTCATATATACAAGGATGGGAGGGTAGGAGCGGAGCCATGTATACAAGATGGGAGGGGGGAGTGGAGCCATATATACAGGATGGGAGTGGAGCCATGTATACAGGATGGGAGGGTGGGAGCGGAGCTATATATACAGGATGGGAGGTTGGGAGCGGAGCCATGTATACAGGATGGGAGGGTGGGAGCGGAGCCATATATACAAGGATGGGAGGGTGGGAGCGGAGCCATATATACAAGGATGGGAGGTGGGAGCGGAGCCATATATACAAGGATGGGAGGGTGGAGCGGAGCCATGTATACAAGGATGGGAGGGTGGAGGGGAGCCATGCATACAAGGATGGAAGGGTGGAGTGGAGCCATGCATACAAGGATGGGAGGGTGGGAGCGGAGCCATATATACAAGGATGGGAGGGTGGAGCAGAGCCATGTATACAAGGATGGGAGGGTGGAGCGGAGCCATGTATACAAGGATATGAGGGTGGGAGCAGAGCCATATATACAGGATGGGAGGTTGGGAGCTATACAGGATGGGAGGGTGGGAGCGGAGCCTTGTATACAAGGGTGGGAGCGGAGCCTTGTATACAAGGGAGTAACATTCACATTATAAATGTTATAATTAAATGATGAGTATGCACTACTACTAAACTACAACCCCGTACATAGCCCCGCCCCCTTATGACCAAAGCCCCACCCCTGCCACACCTCCATCCCCGCCCTGCCGGGCCATGGAAGAATGGTCTTTCTTGAAGCCGGTCCCTGGTGCAAAAAAGGTTGGGGACCACTGGGTTAGAGGATTTGGGAATGTTTAGCTTGCTAAAAAGAACACCGAGAGGAGACTTAATAGCTGTCTAGAAATATATCAAGGGCAGTCACACACATCCTTTGGGGCATTCTCTCCTCCTGCCTGACCTTTAAAAATTCTCCCGGTAAGTCCATTACTTTTAGTGTGTGGAGCTTTTCTCTCCCTTACTATCATGACTGCGCTATGGGCTTTTATTACCGGGTTTTTCTGGCTCTATGACCCCTACTAAACCCACTTATATCTAGTTATTGTGGAGTTTTTCTCCTACATTATTGTTACTCATATACGGGTTTTTCTTTGGGACGTATTAGCCTGTGATATGGATGTTATTTAACAGCAGGTGGTCTTTATGCTCCCTTTCTTCTACACCATATTTGGTTAGTGCTCATATTTTCATGTTTTGTCTCATGTTATAATTGTTGTAATAAATGTATATTTTTTACCAAATTTCCACCTGTGACTCGTTGTTCTCCTTATTTAAACACTGTAGAGGAGTCAGCTTTATTTTCATTTGCACAAGGAAGGGCTTGAAGCAATGTGATGAAACTGAATGGGAGGACACGCAGATTAGATATTAGAATTTTTTTTTGACAATGAGGGTAATCAACAAGTGAAACAGGCTGCCATGAGATGTGATGAGTTCTCCTTCAATGGAAGTCTTCAAACAGAGGCTGGACAGACATCTGTCTGAGATGGTTTAGTGACTCCTGCATTGAGCAGGGGGTTGGATACGAGGACCCTGGAGTTCCCTTCCAACTCTAACATTCTGTGATTCCAAGCAGAAGCCACCTGAAAAATAGTCGGGTCACTTACTTTAGTTGCTTTGCTCCTTTTGAAGCCTGTATAGTATACAGTATATGTATTCTTTGTAGAGTTTTTAAGTAGACCTTTTTCATGTGGGCTTCAGAGCTGATGTGAATAAAGAAGACATCATGTGCACATACCCTTTTCATAGAATTATAGAATGGTAGTTGGAAGGGACCTCCTGGGTCTTCTGGTCCAACGCCCTTCTCAATGCAGGATTTACTAAATCATCCCAAACAGATGTCTTTCCAGCCTCTGTTTGAAGACTTCCATTGAAGGAGAACTCACCACCTCTTGTGGCAGCCTGTTACACTCCTTGATCACTCTCACTGTCAAAAAGTTTTTTCTAATATCTAATTTGTGTCACCTCCCATTCAGTTTCATCCCATTGTTTCTAGTCTTTCCTTGTGCAAATGAGAATAAAGATGATCCTTCTACAATGTGACAGCCCTTGAGATATTTGTAGGCAGCTATTAAGTGTCCTTTCAGTCTTTTTCACAAGCTAAACATTCCCAAATCCTGTGATCGTTCCTCATAGGACATGGTTTGCAGACCGGTCACCATTCTGGTCGCTTTTCTCTGAACTTGCTCCAGTTTGTGGATGTATTTTTTAAAATGTGGTGCTCAAAACTGGATACAGTATTCCAGATGAGGCCTGACCAAAGAGGAGAAGAGGGCAATAATGACTTCACGTGATCTAGACTGCATGCTTCTGTTAATACATCCCAGAATTGTATTTGCATTTTTTGCTGCTACATCACACTGTTGACTCATGTGCAGTCTGTGATCTATTAGTATAACCAAGTCTTTTTCACATGTGTTGCTTAGCCCTATTCCTCCCATTCTGTATACGCTTTTTTCATTTTTATTGCCCAGATGTAGTACTTTGCATATTCCCTGTTAAAAACCATTCTGTTAGTTGCTGCCCACTGCTCCAGTTTATTTATATCTTTTTGAATCCTCTCTCTTTTCTCTAGTATTAGCTACCCCTCCTAGCTTTGTGTCATCAGCAAATTTAATCAGTTTACCCTCAATTTAGTAACCGATGTCCATCCTTCTGTGGATTATTTTATTCCAATTCCTCTCTGCTATCACCTAAAAGGTAGTCTGTCTATGAACACTGTGTTTCATAGTTAGATCACATCACCCACCCTCCCACGCCCGTTCTCGGACTGGTCAGCAATCCTAATGTTAGCAGCATTGGGCCAAGTCAAGATGAGTGAGGGCTTACATTACTTGGCTTGATATCTTGTGGTGGAGAGGTTCAACTAAGCCGCATACTGGAATATACTAATGTGTTCTCTAAAAAGTGCATATATAAAAGTTTGAAATATAGGCAAAAATAATCCACTTTTATTTCATGGAGGCATTTTATTGGCACTGCCTGTTAATTACTTGGACAGGGTCGGCATCACATATCACTTTGTTTGTACCAGCGTTAAAAAAAATATATATTTTTTTCATATATAGTTTTGCCATTGTGAAGCTTAAACTAAATGCACTGTACATACGCTCATCAGATATACACTATGTTCTAAATTATTATGCAAATTGGTTTTAAGTGTCATAGCGTTTTTTTTTTTGTAAATTATTATTATTATTTATTTCTATAGCACCATTGATTCCATGGTGCTGTTCATGAGAAGGGGTTACATACAAATTACAGGTATCACTTACAGTAAACAAACTAACAATGACAGACTGATACAGAGGGGAGAGGACCCTGCCCTTTCGGGCTTACATTCTACAGGATTGTGAGGCAGGAGACAGTAGGTCGGGGGTAAATGAAACCCATTGATGGTATTGTGTCTCAGGGTTCTTTGGATCACTGAAATCAATCTCAGATACCTGTGATAATTTGTTTGCCATGTGAGCCCAATAAAAGGAAAACTGGATGTTCCACACTGTTAAGCAGGCCAGAGTTTTCAAGTAACATGGGAAAGAAAAAGGATCTCTCTGCTGCTGAAAAGCATCAAATAGTGCAATGCCTTGGTCAAGGGATGAAAACATTAGATATTTCCCGAAAACTTTAGCGTGATCATCAAACTATTAAGAGATTTGTGGCTGATTCTGAGCACAGACGTGTTTGTGCTGACAAAGGCAGAATGAATAAGGTTTCTGCCAGGCAAGTTCATCGGATTAAGAGAGCAGCTGCTAAAAAGCCATTACAAACCAGCAAACATATTTCAAGCTGCTGGTGCCTCTGGAGTCCCTGGAACCTCAAGGTGTAGGATCCTTCAAAGGCTTGCTGTGATGCATAAACCTACTATTCGGCCACCCCTAAACAGTGCTCACAAGCAGAAATGGTTGCAGAGGGCCCAGATATACATGAAGACTAATTACAGTTATATGAAAAAGTTTGGGCACCCCTATTAATCTTAAGCTTAATGTTTGATAAAAATTGGTGTTTTTGCAACAGCTATTTCAGTTTGATATATCTAATAACTATTGGACACAGTAATGTTTCTGCCTTGAAATGAGGTTTATTGTACTAGCAGAACATGTGCAATATGCATTCAAACAAAATTTGACAGGTGCATAAGTATGGGCACCCTTATCATTTTCTTGTTTTAAATACTCTTACCTACTTTTTACTGACTTACTAAAGCACTTTTTTTGGTTTTGTAACCTCATTGAGCTTTGAACTTCATAGCCAGGTGTATGCAATCATGAGAAAAGCTACTTAAAGTGGCCACTTGCAAGTTGTTCTCCTGTTTGAATCTCCTCTGAAGAGTGGCATCATGGGCTCCTCAAAACAACTGTCAAATGATCTGAAAACAAAGATTATTCAACATAGTTGTTCAGGGGAAGGATACAAAAAGCTGTCTCAGAGATTTAACCTGTCAGTTTCCACTGTGAGGAACATAGTAAGGAAATGGAAGAACACAGGGACAGTTCTTGTTAAGGCCAGAAGTGGCAGGCCAAGAAAAACATCAGAAAGGCAGAGAAGAAGAATGGTGAGATCAGTCAAGGACAATCCTCAGACCACCTCCAGAGAGCTGCAGCATCAACTTGCTGCAGATGGTGTCACTGTGCATCGGTCAACTATACAACGCACTTTGCACAAGGAGAAGCTGTATGGGAGAGTGATGCGAAAGAAGCCGTTTCTGCAAGCATGCCACAAACAGAGTCGGCTGAGGTATGCAAAAGCACATTTGGAGAAGCCAATTTCTTTTTGGAAGAAGGTCCTGTGGACTGATGAAACCAAGATTGAGTTGTTTGGTCATACAAAAAGGCATTATGCATGGCGTCAAAAAAACACAGCATTCCAAGAAAAACACTTGCTACCCACAGTAAAATTTGGTGGAGGATCCATCATGCTTTGGGGCTGTGTGGCCAATGCCGGCACCGGGAATCTTGTTAAAGTTGAGGGACGCATGGATTCCACTCAGCATCAGCAGATTCTTGACAATAATGTTCAAGAATCAGTGACAAAGTTGAAGTTACGCAGGGGATGGATCTTTCAGCAAGACAATGATCCAAAACACCGCTCCAAATCTACTCAGGCATTCATGCAGAGGAACAATTACAATGTTCTGGAATGGCCATCCCAGTCCCCAGACCTGAATATCATTGAACATCTGTGGGATCATTTGAAGAGAGCTGTCCATGCTCGGCGACCCTCAAACTTAGCTGAACTGGAATTGTTTTGTAAAGAGGAATGGTCAAAAATACCTTCATCCAGGATCCAGGAACTCATTAAAACCCACAGGAAGCGACTAGAGGCTGTTATTTTTGCAAACGGAGGGTCTACTAAATATTAATGTCACATTTCTGGTGAGGTGCCCATACTTATGCACCTGTCAAATTTTGTTTGGATGCAGATTGCACATTTTCTGTTAGTACAATAAACCTCATTTCAAGGCAGAAACATTACTGTGTCCAATAGTTATTAGATATATCAAACTGAAATAGCTGTTGCAAAAATACCAATTTATATAAAACATTAAGCTTAAGATTAATAGGGGTGCCCAAACTTTTTCATATGACTGTATCAAACAGTCTTGTTTACTGATGAGTGTCGAGCAACCCTGGATGGTCCAGATGGATGGAGTAGTGGATGGTTGGTGGATGGCCACCATGTCCCAACAAGGCTGCGATGTCAGCATGTAGGTGGAGGAGTCATGTTTTGGGCCGGAATCATGGGGAAACAGCTGGTAAGCCCTTTAAGGTTCCTGAAGGTGTGAAAATGACCTCTGCAAAGTATATAGAATTTCTGACTGACAACTTTCTTCCATGGTATAAAAGGCATAAACATGCCTTCATGAGCAAAATCATCTTCATGCATGACAAAGCACCATCTCATGCTGCAAAGAATACCTCTGAGTCATTGGCTGCTATGGGCATAAAAGGAAATAAACTCATGGTGTGGCCAGCATCTTCCCCTGACCTCAACCCTATACAGAACCTTTGGAGTATCATCAAGCAAAAGATCTATGAGGGTGGGAGGCAGTTCGCATCAAAACAGCAGCTCTGGGAGGCTATTCTGACTTCATGCAATGAAATACAAGCAGAAACTCTAAAAAAATTTCACAAGTTCAATGGTTGCAAGAATTGTGAAGGTGATATCAAAGAAGGGTTCCTATGTTAACATGTAACTTGGCCTGTTAGGAAGTTTTGGAGTTAAATAGCTTTTTTGTTCAGTGAATGTGACCTCCTAATGCTGCAAATTCCACAAATGAGCATTTTCAGTTCTTTAAAACATATCAAATGTTTAGAAATTCTACTGTGCCTAATAATTTGGAACAGTGCATTTTGAGTTTTTATTCATTTTGGAGATTATACTGTTATCATTGGGAGGTTTCTTCAATAAAATTCGATGTATACTCTAACGGGTGATGACTTTTATTAGACTGTCATTTGCACCGACCACTTAGGAAAATCAGAGAAAAATATTATTTGCATAATAATTTGGAACATGGTGTATATGCTTGACAATGGCCACAGTCTTCATGGATGCCTTAGCTGCCTTACATCATATGGATATATGGATCCACTGCCACTATAAGGATCTGCTGAAAAAATATACCTTCTGTCCTCTGTAACAAAAATTGAATGGTATACAGCAGCATATTAGCTAGATGGAGAGCAAAACGACACTCTTTTGGCCTCCATCGGTTTTGTAATTAAAAAAAGAGAAAATATTTAAAGGTTTTTCCCATTTAAAAAACCCAAAAACTTTCAAATGCAAACTTTAGCTGGCTCTTTTAACCCTGATGATCAGCCGTTATTGCTAGGAGAAGACACTTGTGACCAGATAATGTAGAATTATGTGCCAGCCATTGAAATGAATAATGAATTGGTGGGCTGGGACTGATGGTATGAATGCTGACCCCTGTTACGGTTCATGGAGGGTGGTCCCGAGATAATGAGACATATTGACAGGAGTTATCTTTATGACCCAATCCCTTTAAGCTTTTCTGTTTAGGATTCACTCTTGGTGAAGGGCTACATGCTTAAGTTGCACATGCAAATGACAAATGTTGGCTTTCTACTTTGGACATTCATTTTCTACTTAAATATTAGAAAGTCCCCTAATTTTCATGTGCCTAAAATACCAGTAGATACCAGTGGTCACCTGACGTGAAGATAGAGACTATAAGTGTAGCACCGAGACGATAGACAGAGATGTAGGCATCCAAGTGCCCAAAAGTCAGGGCAGGGGCTTATAGTCATTATTAAGGGGTTGTCCAGTTTGAGCATATCCCACTCACATTTAATTTCGAATTCAGACTTGCAGATCCTGTAAAGATTTTCGGCTGGGAGTATTTAGTATTTGCAGTAGGTAGACTGTCCATATTCCCTGCAGCATAGCTACAAGGAAAATCTTTGAAAGTCAATGAGTACCTATCTCATCCTTTGACTTCACTCAGTACCAAACGCTGGACGTGGCTCTTGGCTCTAGCTACCGTAGTAGCTGAATGTCCAAAGTGAGTCAGCCCGTCCATTAGACAAACCCAGAGGCGTATCTGGGGGGGGCAGCCAGGGCATGTGGCCTGGGTGCAGCCGGCAGGGGGGCGCAGTCGCACCGCCTAATACGGCAATCCACAGTGTCTACCCTGGCGGCTGCGTTCTGCCGCCCCCCGGACTGGGAGTCGGCAGTTCTCTGCACTGGCTGTCAAGCTGACAGCCGGCGCAGAGAAGCTGCAGCGCGCCGACTCCCAGGCATCAATTGTACTGGCGTAGAGACGCCACTACAATTGAAGCTCTGACCTCCGGGTCAGAGCGAGGCCAGCAGCGTGATCTGGTCATGTGATCACGCTGCTGACGTCACTCGCCGGCGCCCAGAGCGAACACTGGTGGTAAGTGTGCTCCACTGTGGAGCTGAAGAATCCACCAAAAATGGGAGATGGGGGGGTACATAATGTGTGGGGGAATTTGTAGTGGGGGAGTGTACATAATGTGTGACTGGATTTGCAGTGGGGAGTGTACATAATGTGTGGAGGGAGTTGCAGTGGGGGGTGTACATAATGTGTGGGGGATTTGCAGTGGGGGTGTACATAATGTGTGGGGGATTTGCAGTGGGGGGTGTACATAATGTGTGGGGAGATTTGCAGTGGGGGTGTACAAAATGTGAGCGGGATTTCCAGTGGGGGGTGTACATAATGTGTGGGGGATTTGCAGTGGGGGGTGTACGTAATGTGTGGGGGGATTTGGACTGGGGGGTGTACATAATGTGTGGGGGGATTTGCAGTGGGGGGTGTACATAATGTGTGGGGGGATTTGGACTGGGGTGTGTGCATAATGTGTGGGGGATTTGCAGTGGGGGGTGTACATAATGTGTGGGGGGATTTGCAGTGGGGGGTGTACATAATGTGTGGGGGGAATTTGCAGTGGGGGTGTACATAATGTGTGGGGGAATTTGCAGTGGAGGGTGTACATAATGTGTGGGGGAATTTGTAGTGGGGGGTGTACATAATGTGTGGGGGATTTGTAGTGGGGGTGTACATAATGTGTGGGGGGATTTGGAGTGGGGGTGTACATAATGTGTGGGGGGATTTGACGTGGGGGGTGTACATAAAGTGTGAGGGAATTTGCAGTGGGGGGTGTCCATAATGTGTAGGGGGATTTGGAGTGGGGGTGGGGAGTTATTTAATGTGTGTGAGGAATTTAGAGTGGGGATGGGGGGTTATTTAATGTGTGGGGAGATTTGGAGTGGGGATGGGGGTACTTTGTGAGTGGGGAGATTTGGAGTGGGGATGGGGGTACTTTATGTGTGGGGGATTTAGTGTGGGGATGGGGGGTTATTTAATGTGTGGGGGGATTTGGAGTGGGGATGGGGTACTCAATGTGTGGGGAGATTTGAGGACACAAAATGAAGAGTATGTATGTATGTATGAGGGCATGTATGAGGAAACAGTATGGGGATGGATGCAGACAGTATGGGGAGCAAACGGGTAAATGTATGTGGACACAGTATGGGGAGTGAGGGTGATGGGATGTGTGCAGACAGTATGGGGAGTCAGGTATGTGTGAGCAGACAGTATAGAGAGTGAGGTGGTAAATATATGAGGAGACAGTATGCTGAACAGGTGGGATGTTAGAGAAAACAGTATGAGGAGGGAGAAGAATAGTGTGAGGTGACATTATATTGCAGATATTTTTATTTAGAAGCATTATAATGACACTTCTATCTTTAAGGGCATCGTGTGGGGATTTGCTGCAGAAGACCGGAGAAGATGGAGGTCTGCAGAGACAAGATGTGGATGAGAAAACTCATCATGGGGTCTGGACAAGAAGAAGAAAAGAAGGAGAACGACTCCAGAGACGACGTCATGTATAAGGTATCTGGATGTAAATGTTATTTGTGAAACTGACTAATTCTCATGTTTTTATTTATGTTAGGAGCATTAAAGGGGTTGTTAAGGTCTGATGAGTCTGCAGTCATTCTATGTGACTCCAGATTTCTGAATTCTCACAGTGCTCACTGAACGCTGTCAGGATTCTCTCGTGCCGGTAATTTACATTTATGCGGTCACATGCTGACTAGACATGTGTGGCCTCACTCAATGAAAATGAACGGAACGAGGCTGGGCACTTCTAGTCGGAATGTAGCCAGAAGTATATAAATCACATGCTTGTGCTGACATGACTGTACATTGGCAACAGAGAATCCTAAATGTGTGCAGTGCATTAGTTGTCAGAATTCAGAAGCTGCAATGTCAGGATTCAGCTCTGCAGGTTCCAGTAGTCATCACATGGACACTTCACTTATATGCGATTTTCATACTTATGGTCCTGTGACAATGAGCTTCTCTTCCTGCTTCTTTCAGTTTTTACTGAAGATTGAGAGCATTAGGAAGAGCAGCTCGTGTGTAAATGACTAAGTGTGCAAATTGCATGTGTGCGGGGGGGTGAGCGCCGAACCGAATTCTAGCCCCGGGTGCCAGAAAGCCTAGATACATCTCTGGACAAACGTCCTAATTAGAGTTGAGCGATACTTTCCGATATCCAAAAGTATCGGAATCGGTATGGTATCGCCGATACCATTAAAATATCGGCGATACCCGATACCGATACCGGAAATCCAATGTAAGTCTATGGGAACAAAATATCGTAACTAAAAAAACCCCATTCTTTCCTTGTAAACACTAAATATACACACATAGAATACATATAAATATATATATATATATATATATATATATATATATACATGTCATTGTGACATATCTATATACATATATTTATAGTTTATACACTTCTACATAGTAAAATAGCCTCTGATTCAATTGCCGGGTAAAGCCGGCTTTTGTGAAAAGACAGAAGCACCCGACATGAAATGACACTTGGTTTACATAGAGTTAACCATGTCTTTTCATGTAGTTTGATATCTGATTTGCACAAACAATTACATGAGTGGCTGTGTGCAAAATTTCACACCTGTAGGGTTAATTAAAGGTGTAAATTCGTTGTAAAAAAAACGGACTTTTTTGCTACGAATTTACACCTTTAATTAACCCCTACAGGTGTGAAATTTTGCACACTTACACTCATGTAATTGTTTGTGCAAATCAGATATCAAACTACATGAAAAGACATGGTTAACTCTATGTAAACCAAGTGTCATTTCATGTCGGGTTCTGCATTTTCACAAAAGCCGGCAATTGAATTAGCGGCTATTATACTATGTAGAAGTGTATGAACTAATAAATATATATATATAGTGTCACAAATTCAATGACATGTATATATATATATATGAGGTGTAAAATTGCTGAAAAAAAATGCGTGGGCTCCCGCCCTATTTTCGCAACCAGACAGACAAAGCCAGTCAGTGGGGGCAGATAATAATAGCCCAGAGAGGGACCATTATTTTTGCCCCCCCCCCTGGCTACTAACATCTGCCCCCAGACACCCCAGGAAAGACAAATCTATAATTAGATTCGCCCTTTCTGGCACTTTGCCCGTCTATTCCCATTGCCCTGTAGCGGTGGCGAATGGGTTAATATGGGGTTAAAGCCACCTTGCTATTGAAAGGTGACCTTAAGCCAGGTTAATAATTGAGAGCTGTCAATTAGACAACTATCAATTATTAATCCTATTGCATGAAATAAAAATAAAACACACACACTTTAATTAAAAATCATTTTAATGAAATAAAGACACGTTTTTGACCATCTTTTATTTTACTGCAAAAACCATTTCCTGTAATAAAAATAAAATAAAAAAGCAAAATTATTCTTACCTATCCCATGCACAGTCAGGTCCCACGGTGTAATCCTTCAGAAAGGGTTAATGTTTACTGCAGGGACCGCAGCTAATGCTGCAGCCTCACAGTAAACCCCCAAATGAATGAGTTCCTCTCCTGGCTGACAGAAGAGTAAAGGCTGGGTCTCACATAACGATACACCAGCGATCCCGACAACGATATGCACTTGTCAGGATCGCTGGTGTATCGCTACATGATCGCTGCTGAGCTGCCAAACAGGCAGCTCAGGCAGCGATCTGGGACAGCGACACTGCGGGTAACATCGCTTAAGGGCCCGTCTCACATAGCGATATCGCTACCGAGATCGCTGCTGAGTCACTAGTTTTGTGACGCAGCAGCGAGCTCACCAGCGATATCGCTGTGTGTGACATTCAGCGACGATCAGCCCCCCTGCCGGGTATCGCTGATCGTCGCTGAAATGTCAGGACCTTTTTTTGATCGCTGGTTTCCCGCTGACAGGCACGCATCGCTGCGTGTGACAGGCAGGAGACCAGCGATCCGCTGGTAACCAAGGTACACAGCGGGTTTCCAGGCGCGGGGCTGTGCCTAGAAACCCGCTGTGTACCTTGGATACCAGCGCCCTGATGCAGGGGAGCTGGTATCCAAGGTACACAGCGGGTTTCCAGGCACCGCGCAGCGCTTGGAAACCCGCTGTGTACCTTGGATACCAGCTCCCTGCATCAGGGCGCTGGTATCCAAGGTACACTGCGGGTAACTAAGCGATGTTACCCGCAGTGTCGCTGTCCCAGATCGCTGCCTGAGCTGCCTGTTTGGCAGCTCAGCAGCGATCATGTAGCGATACACCAGCGATCCTGACAAGTGCATATCGTTGTCGGGATCGCTGGTGTATCCTTATGTGAGACCCAGCCTTTAGTTACCCGCAGTGTACGTTGGATACCAGCGCCCTGATGCAGGGAGCTGGTAACCAAGGTACACAGCGGGTTTCCAAAAGCTGCGCGGTGCCTGGAAACCCGCTGTGTACCTTGGATACCAGCTCCCTGCATCAGGGCGCTGGTATCCAAGGTACACAGCGGGTTTCTAGGCACAGCCCCGCGCCTGGAAACCCGCTGTGTACCTTGGTTACCAGCGGATCGCTGGTCTCCCGCCTGTCACACGCAGCGATGCGTGCCTGTCAGCGGGAAACCAGCGATCAAAAAAAGGTCCTGACATTTCAGCGACGATCAGCGATACCCGGCAGGGGGGCTGATCGTCGCTGAATGTCACACACAGCGATATCGCTGGTGAGCTCGCTGCTGCGTCACAAAACTAGTGACTCAGCAGCGATCTCGGTAGCGATATCGCTATGTGAGACGGGCCCTTAAGTGGAAAGCTTAATTGATTGCTTTCCACTTTCACTTCAGGTCAGCCAGGGACACAATCAGTGACGTCAGAGGGAACTGATTAACAAAAATAGGGGTTCCCTTCGAAAAAAAAATGGCGTGGGGTCCCCCCTATTTTTGTTAACCAGCCAGATGAAGCAGACCGCTGAGGCCTGGATTTTCAGGCTGTTAAGGAGCCAAGATCCATGGACCTTGCCAGCCTGATAATACCAGGCCACAGCAGTCTGCATATCTTGGCTGATTAACAAAAATAGGGGATCCCCTCGAAAAAAATTGGCGTGGGGTCCCCCCTATTTTTGTTAACCAGTCAGATGAAGCAGACCGCTGAGGCCTGGATTTTCAGGCTGTTAAGGAGCCAAGATCCATGGACCTTGCCAGCCTGATAATACCAGGCCACAGCAGTCTGCATATCTTGGCTGATTAACAAAAATAGGGGATCCCCTCGAAAAAAATTGGCGTGGGGTCCCTCCTATTTTTGTTAACCAGCCAGATGAAGCAGATCGCTGAGGCCTGGATTTTCAGGCTGTTAAGGAGCCAAGATCCATGGACCTTGCCAGCCTGATAATACCAGGCCACAGCAGTCTGCTTAGCTTGGCTGGTTAACAAAAATAGGGGATCCCCTCGAAAAAAAAACGGCGTAGGGGTCCCCCTATTTTTGTTAACCAGCCAAGTAAAATGCAGACTGCTGCGGCCTGGTATTAAAAGACTGTCAAGGCCCATGGATTTTGGCCCTCAACAGCCTGATAATACCAGGCTACAGCAGCCCCACATTTGGCGCATCAAAAGATGTGCCAATTGTGGCACTTTACCCGGCTCTTCCCACTTGCCCTGTAGCGGTGGCAAGCGGGGTAATAAGGGGTTAATGTCACCGTTGATTGCACGGTGACAATAAGCCCGGTTAATAATGGAGAGGCGTCAATAAGACACCGATCCATTATTAATCCCAAAGTTTTTAAATGTTTAAAAAAAGACACAGCAAGAAAAAAGTCTTTTAATGAAATAAAAGAGACAACACAGTTTTCATTTCTTTTATTACTCTCTCATTCCTGCGACGCCATCGATCTCCTGTAAAAAAATAAAAAAAACAAAACCAACAGTATACCACCTGTCCGACGCAGTCCATAGTAACGACTGTCCCACGACGATCCAGCTCTGCTACATCGCAATGACAGGCAGAGCCTGACATCCCGGCGCAGCACAGCTGCTTACCAGCTTCCCCGGCGGTGACGTCATCGGACTGCTTTACGGCCGCGATTACCCAGCAGTCACTGCAGTTATCGCGAGAAACTGCATGTGACCGCCAGGGAGAAGAGGATGGCGGCCATTAAGCAGTCCGGGATGTGACCGCCGGAGATCTTCTGCCGGGTAAGTGCCGCTGACTCCTGACAGACCCGACCGACGGACACTGACCGTGACAGTGACATTCCGATTCCGGTATCCAGATATGACGAAAATATCGGTACTCGGTATCGGAATTCCGATACAGCCAATATCGGCCGATACCCGATATTTGCAGTATCGGAATGCTCAACACTAGTCCTAATAAGAAATCATAAAAATATAATGCAAACTACTCCACCACACAAGATTGTAGCAATACAGAAAATTTGTGATAATCTTTCAGGCCATGTTCTCCTATGGTGGACATGGTGCAGATTTCATGTAAAATCATACCTAACAAATTGTGATGAGCACTGTCAATTGACCAACTTATGGCACTTTAAAACAGGCTGATAATCATGAATGAGCATTGCTAGGTGTAAACAGACGAGCAATCACCCCAGGCAAACCACTGTTTCATTGGGTGATTAGATTGTTCGTGATGGCAATGCAATCATCGTGTTCGGCAGCAAATCGTCCTGTCGATAACTATGATATTCTATTGCACAGAATAATTGTATTAATGATCGTGCTTTGTGCATTGAATTCAGGTCGGCCTGTTTATACAGGTAATTAAATGACGTCTTGCTGTCATTATCTAAGGCCACGTTCAGTATTTGGTCAGTATTTTACATCAGTATTTGTAAGCCAAAACCAGGAGTGAGTGAAAAATGCAGAAGTGGTGACGTGTTTCTATTATACTTTTCCTCTGATTGTCCCACCCCTGATTTTTGTCTTACTAAATTACTAATGTAATTTCTCAAGCTTTTCCTATCAAACAAACATGAGAAACTTGCAGCAATAGGATGGAACTAGGATGGCATCCAAGTGCTGTCTAATTTTTTTCACTGAACTATAGACTTGCATTGCTGTGTTTGATCCCCGACCAAGATCATTAACAGACAAGTCTTTGGTTTTTTTGAGTTCCCATCAGTCTGAAAAAAAAACAAGGAAATGTGAACAACTATATAAACTATAATAAACGTGATCTATGGGTTGAAAAACATGATTAGAACACGTATTTGAAAAATGAACGTCTGAATGAGCCCTAAAGTATGTGTATAGAGCTTTACTCAGCATTTGCGTAAATGTTCCCATAGGCCCACATTTGAAAGACATTTGCTTTTTTGGCCATTGTCTAGTCAGTATGTTCCTAGCCTTAGCAATGCTATATCTGCAGTACAGCTCAGTGATTCAGACTTGAGCATCCTTCTCCACCCCACATGAGATCTTAGCAGACTGCCTTTATAAGATTTGACCTTACAGTAAGCAGTTGTGTTTGGTAGCACAAGAACTAATGAAGCCTCATCTCCAGTGGAATCAAGAATTGCAGTCAGAGGTTCTACTAAAACTGGTTCCTCTATCTCACCATCACATAAGTCACCTGGAATTCTTTATGAAAACTTAAACATATTACTAAATGGAGCAGGCTATAATAGTGGACACATGCACGATGTTCATTCTGAAAGATTCCTGATCTTGAGTAAAGGTTTAACAGTCAAGATTTTCCATGGACTTTTGACATTCATCACTTTTAGCTTGCATCTGCATCTCTTAAGCCATGTGTCTCAACTCTGTGATTTTGAACTTTGCTTTTGAATTCCCCTATTGTATCGTTTCTGATTTTGCATATCATCTCACTTTGACTCTTGTTATTATTTAACAATGGTCAATTATTTTTCTGGAACTGCACTTTCTACTTGTTCTTCATGGGTATGGACCTAATTTTCTTGTAAACTTACAGTTGTTTGTGGCCAACTGGCCATTCTTTCCTCAGTCTAGGCTCATCTGATGATCCGGGCGCTACCAAGAACGTGCTACTTTTTATTGAGATGCTATAATCAAAAAATGACCTATTGCTTAAATCAAACTTTGAGGCTGTGAGCTAATGTTGGCGAGTATATTAATCATTAGTTAACCATAGTGATAGTTCTGAGCCTGGAGAGATCATCACATGGCAGAACAGGCAGGTAGTTATAAACCACCTGCAGATAAAAAAAAGCCCTGGATAACCCCTTTAACAATTATCTGTAAATGAACTTTTGGGGGTACATCTTTCTGTGCATTTCTTAATATATTAGTTATACAGTACCAGCTGCAGCAGTTTCTTATAAAAGGCTCTAAATTCTGCTTCTGGGGATAAGTAAATTATAAAATTCTCACCATAAGTGAGGACCTTATTGCGTACAGTTTTATTATTGAGTTCAGTCTACAATAGTATATGCTAAGCTTCCTTTAGTGGTAGCTATCTACAATTTTATTATTAAATTGCAGAGGAAACATTTCTTAAAATGACGAACATACCACGATACAGTGAGATACTGTATTTTGATGTAAGAAAATGTAACTCAACACCCAACCAGTCCTAAAAGTTCAATGGCTTTTGTTGTGTTAAGTGTTAACTTTCTGCATCAGGATATTTTTGTTTGTATGCTAGTTTAAGAAATGCTTCATCTGTACATGCAGAATATTTAGAGAATCCCATTACAAAATAACATCGTTAACTGCTATAAAAAATATTAGGAACACAACATTTTTTTTAGAAATGATCTATGTAATGCTTTGTAACCATTGGGGTAAAAACCTGTTCTCTCATCTCCCCAATCTATTATGGTAGTGCACTTTACGGTTCTCACCTGTTTGTTGGTTCCTTTAGGACAAACTAGTATTACATTAAGAAAAGTGGAAGTGAATGTGTTATGGCTGCCAAAATGTGGGCACTAAAATTAGTAATATGTGACTAGTATTGCTGAGTCGGACTCTACCTTCATTGGGTCATTTAGAAATAGACTCCGTTCACGACTGTTTAATGTTTAATGTGGGAAGGTAAGGTGTTTGCCTGATAAAGGTAAAAATAAAACAAGAACATGAAGAGTTGTGTGGAGTTTTAGGGTTTGTGCACATGTTGTGAATTTTGTTGTGGATCCACAGCGTTTTTGGACTCACGGAAATGCACAAAATCCGCAATGTAGTGCACAACCAATGTTAATCTATGGGAATCCTGAATTTGGCATGCACATACTGCAGCACATATTTTCTGCAGCATGTCAATTCCTATTGCGGCTCTGCAGCGTTTCTGCACCATTGACTTCCATTGAGTCAGTCAAGTCCGCAGCAAAACCGCAGGTGTAAAAAGATATGCGGATTTGCTGCAGATGTGCGTGTGAAAAATGCTGCAGAAAGGCAGGAGGAAGACTGGGCGGAGACTGTTTGTGTGTGGGCGGAGACTATGTGTATGCGGAGATGTGCGTGTCTGTGTGTATCTGTGTGTATATGGCACTGCTACAGGGCAGTGGGAATAGAGAGGCTAAGTACCGGAATTGGCACATTTTAGAGATGCGCCATTTCTGGGGCGGCTGAGCTTGTGTATTTAGCGGGGGGGGGGGGGGAATATCCATGGTCCCTTCCTTGGCTATTAATACCAGCCCGCAGCTGTCTTCATAGCCTTTTCTGGCTATTAATTATAGGGGGACCCCATTTCATTGTTTTTGGGCCCCCCCTATTTTAATAGCCAGTAAAGGATATGCAGACAGCTGCGGGCTGATATTAATAGCTTGAGAGGATCCATAGGTATTACCCCCTTCCCAGGCTATAAACATCTGCCCCCAGTCGCTGGCTTTCCCGGTTCTGGTTTTGCACAGGAGCCCACACCATTTTTTTTTTAATTAAACAGATATTGCATGTAAGGCCGGGGTCACACTTGCGAGAAACTCGCACGAGTCTCGCACCTCAATACCCGGCACTATAGATAGATATATCTATCGATAAATATATTCTATTTATTTATATATCTATCTATAGATATATAAATGTTCACTTATATTTGTTTTGTGTGTGTAAACATTTCTTTAGAACATGGTATGTGATGATATTATGGTCTTCAATGGAGTATGTAAAAGAAGAGGTTGGACAAAGAAATGACATCATAATTCTTTTTTTTTTGTTAAATAATATATCTTTATTTAGCTAAAAAAAATGGATACAAATCTGCATGTAAAAAACGCATGAAAATCTGAATCAAAAACGCATCAAATCCGCGCAGATTTTTACCTGCGTTTTCTGCCAATAGAGGAAGAATCTGCCCAGAAAATTCCACCGGCAAATCTGCAACGTGTGCACATACCCTTGGGGTATGTGCACACATTGCGGATTTTGATGCGTTTCCGCATCGTTTTTGAACGCACTGAATTGCATCAAATCCGCAGTGTAGTGCACAATCAATGGGAAATTAAGAATTGTTGTGCACATGCTGCGGAAAATTCTGCTCAGAATTGCAGTGGTTTTTTTTTTCCACAGCATGTCAGTTCTTTTTGCGGATCTGCAGTGTTTCTGCACCCATTGACTTCCATTGAGTCAGGCACATCCGCAGCAAAACAGCAGGTGTAAAAAGATTTGCAGATTTGCTACTGATGTGGGTGCGAGAAACGCTGCAGATCGGGAGGAGGAAGAGTGTGTGGGCAGAGTGTAGGTGGAGACTGTGCAGGGGTCTGCGTGTGTGCGTGTATTTGTGTGTCTGTGTGCGGGTCTGTGTGTGTCTCTGTGTGTGTGAGTGTGTCCCTGTTTGTGTGCTGGAGTGTCCGGGTTTGTGTGGCCAGGCATCGTGTAATGGGACAACTGCTCCCATCCAGCTATGAATGCTGTCACATGCACTTACAGGCCGAGGTAATCCACCACAGTGTGTCCCTCCGCCGCCAGGAGAGAAGTTACCTAAATTCATTCTCTCACCGGCAACGCTCTGTGAGAAACTTCTCACGCAGCAGTGCCGTAAAGTGAGAGCCTGAACTCATGTAACCTCTTCAGTGATGCACTGCATGACCCATTATCTCCTGTTAATGCATCACGGGAGGCCCTGCAGAGCAGTGACATCACCCTATGTCAGTGTTCTACAGGGGAGATCGTCGTGGGACGCTCGTTATTAAATGGACTACGTCAGAACAGGGAGTATTGGTGTCTTTTTTTTTTGTTTGCAGGAGATCGAGGGCGTCGCATGGATTAGGCGTATAATAAATATGGCAAAACTGTGTATTGTTTAATTTCATTAAAACATTTTTTTCTGTTTTTTTTTAACCCCTTAAGAACTATAGGATTAGTAATGGAGAGGCGTCTTATTGACGCCTCTCCATTACTAACCAGACTTGATGTGACCTTACAATGCAAAGGTGACATCAACCCCCTATTACCCCATATTCAACCGCTACAGGGCAGTGGGAAGAGAGAGGCTAAATGCTGGAATTTGCGCATCTTAGAGATACGCCACTTCTGGGGAGGCTGAGAGCTGGTGTTTGTAGCCGTGGGGGGCATTATCCATGGTCCCTTCCTAGGCTATGAATATCAGCCCACAGCTGTCTGCATAGCCTTTGTGGCTATTAATTATATAGGGGACCCCACATCATTTTTTTGGGGGGGTCTCCCTATTTTAATAGCCAGTAAAGGCTAAATATACAGCTGCAGGCTGATATTCATATACTGGGAAGATCCATGGGTATTACCCACTTCCCAGGCTATAAACATCGGCCCCCAGTCGCTGGCTTTCCCTCTCTGGTGCAGAAAATTGCGCGGGACCCAACGCCATTTTTTTTAAATTAAACAGATATTGTGTTTAAGGCCGGGGTCACACTTGCGAGAAACTCGCATGAGTCTCGCACCTCAATACCCGGCACTGCCGCCGGCACTCAGACCACAGCCACACACTGCAGTTCGAGTGCAGGCGGCAGTGCGGGTATTAAGGTGCAAGACTCGTGCGAGTTTGTCGCAAGTGTGACCCTGGCCTAACGCAGATTTTTCTATCTATAGATATATATCTATAGATATTCACTTATATTTTTTTTGTGTATGTAAACATATGTGAACATGGTATGTGATGAGATGGTGTTCAATGGAGTATGTAAGAGAAGAGGTTGGACAAAGAAATTACATCACAATTCTTTTTTTTCGTTAAATAACATCTTTATTTAGCTAACAAAAACGCATACAAATTCGCATGAAAAAACATGAAAATCCGCATCAAAAACGAGTGGATTTTTACCTGTGTTTTCTGCCAAGAGAGGTAGAATCTGCGCAGAAAATTCCACAGGCAAATCCGCAACGTGTGCACATACCGTTAGGGTTCAAGTTAAATCTCCGGATTCGGGGCTTTATTGTAAAACAATTTAACATTGTAGTGAATTTCGTCCCATTCGGTCCTTTTATACAGTTGAAAGGAAAGGAGATTGGAGATACCAGAAAGATCATTAATCTCCAAGGAGAATTGCTGTGCGGCGTGGTGCATCTTTATAAGCCAGATGATTGAACAGGAAAGAAACGTGCTACATTATTCCTGTCCCTGATCTGTCATTCTCGCTGAAGCTCTTGTGTACTGCACAGGTAGTTTTCCATAGAGATCAGTGATCTCTGTGTGAGCTTTCTTCTTTCCACCTTTTTCCTGTCAGACACATAGAAAAAGGAAGTGATTGCATTAAATAATTATTCCATTCACTTTCCTGTGACCACAGTAAAAGTAGGTTTATTGAAAATACATGGAAAAGCGAAACATCGCATAGCACTGTAATATGTAGAAAACTGCTGACTGTGATGATCAGTGATGTCGCTCACGGATATAACTTTGTTATACACTTAGTTGTAAGTTAATATTTAATTGACATTATTGTTTCAAATTAATAGGGCACAATTCAGCAGTGCTTACCAGACTGAATTAACCTTTATTTCAATTGCACCATTTTAATTTTTTTTAGTAGACCATGCTATCATATTATTTTCATACCTTTTCTTGGACAGTCTCCTCCCCCATCAGCCACTCCTACTACAGCAGTAGAGAAGTGCCTGCTACAGTGCCCGCTGGTCCTATATTCTGCTTACACCATGCAGCACTTCATACAGCCAGAATGGCCTGCAAGAAACTTCTGAAATGATCTCTGAAGACTAAGGGTATGTTTCCACATTCAGTAATTGCTGCGGATTGGACGCTGCGTACAGCCGCTGCGTCCAATCCGCAGCTGCCAAATGTTACAGCATAGAGGATGGGATTTGATGAAATCCTATGTCCACTATGTGTTCAAAGACGCATGTGGCAGACCTGCATATACGTACATGCGGTGTGTCTTTCTAGACCGTAGCATGTCTATTTATCTTGCGAAGCGGACGCGGGTATCTGCTGAGTTCAAAACGCTGCCAATACTGAATGTGGAAACATACCCTTAGGAAGGTGAAAGAAGACTTTCAGTAGTAGTGCGACAAGGAGCAGCTAGGTCCAGAAGACCATTATCTACATCAAGCATCAGAAATTTTTAACCATTTAGGCTTTGTGCACAGGTTGCGTTTTTTAAGCGTTTTTGCCGCAGTTTCCCAGCGCGAAAACGCCACAAAAACACTTACACAACGCAACCCATTACATTCTATGGCATTCCGCATAGCTATGTTAATGTTACGTATTTTTCCGCGACGGAATCGCATCGCGGAAAAATATGCAGCATGCTCATTCTCTTTGCGTAATTGCGGCGATTACGCCGCCATAGGATTGCATTGAAATGCTCACTTTACGCATGTGGCTATGCCCAACATGCGTGAAGTGAGCGCTTCATGTGCGGTTGGTACCCAGGGTCTGGAGGAGAGGAGACTCTCCTACAGGCCCTGGGTACCATATTCCTGTAAAAAATAGAATTAAAATAAAAAATATGGATATACTCACCCTCTGTCGGCCCCCAGAGTTTTCCTTCTTCTCAGCGAAGCTGCCGCCAAGTTCCGTTCCCAGGGATGCATTGCGAGAATCACCTCAGATGACGTAGCGGTCGCATGACCGCTACGTCATTAGAGGTCATTTGCGCAATGCATCCCTGGGAACGGAACTTGCCGGCAGCGTCGCTGAGGAGCGGGAAAACTCCGGGGGCCAACAGAGGGTGAGTATAACCATATTTTTTATTTTTTGGATTATTTTTAACATTACACATTAGTAAAAAGATGGTCACACTTGTCAAGCACTATGCGTGACAAGTGTGACCAACCTGTCAATCAGTTTTCCAATATATGTAAATATGCTTGCAAAACGCTAGTGTTTTTTGTGAATACGCAATACGGAATGCATGCGTATTTCTCGCGGCGCGGCAGGGAGTTGCGGAATTGCCATGAAAATTTCTGCGGCAATTCCAAACGTGTGCACATAGCCTTACAATATACAAAAAAAAACAAGCTGATAAATACATACAAATCTAAAAATATTTAACAGATGTGACCCAGGGAAGAAATAAATCAAGTGCTCAGACAGAATGATATGACTGAATGACACACTGATATTTAGGGGGTGAGCATACAATGAAACAGTCTCTCGTAGGCTGAGCCACAGAAGTGATAAATCTTCCCTATGCAACAGATTTACCTTACCATGTGTAACTGGATGTAATGTGTCCTCCAGGGCTAAGAAAACAGCTGCAGGCCCATTTTGAATGGAACACTAACAACCTTCAAAAAACTTCTGAAAAGCTAAAAAAGTGTGATAAGTTTTCCGATGACATGCCAAACTAAGCCAATTGAGAATGCAGAACAGGATGCTTTGATAAAAGTAGCTGGAAATCTTTATTACGTAGTTTACACAATAGTAACTTTTTGTATTACCATTAGAGTATTTGAGAAATATTTAGAGTTGAGAGTCCTCAGTGGTTGATACCTTTCAATGGTATCAACCACTGAGGACTCTCAACTCTAAATATTTTTCTATCTACTGGCTAACACGGTACAAAGATATACATCTTTACTGTATCATTAGAGTATTTGGAGAGTCTGTTAAAATAAAATGATACTACAGTAAGTTCTGAAGTTCAAACTTCAATTAAATGAATTATTGTCCATCTGATAGCAGTTATTCTATTTCTGGGGACTTGAAGTGGAGGGGAGGAAGCACACATTCTGAAACTCTTCCTTTGGGTACTGAGAGGTTGCCCTGCACCTCTACCACTGGGCCACAACTACCTTTTCCTTCTGTTCTCATCTAGATCCAAGTACCGTATATACTCATGTATATGCCGACCCGTGTATAAGCCGACCACCCTAATTTTGCCACAAAAAAACTGGGAAAACTTATTGACTCGCGTATAAGCCTAGGGTGAAAATGATTATGCCCCCATATGATGCTCCACAGATTATGCCCCCAAATGCTGCACAGATTATGCCCCTATATGCTCCAGATTATGCCCCATATGCTCCAGATTATGCCCAATATGCTTCAGAGATTATGCCCCCATATGCTCCAGATTATGCCCCCATATATTCCACAGATTATGCCCCCGTATGATCCACAGATTATGCCCCCATATGCTCCAGATTATGCCACATATGCTCCAGATTATACCCCATATGTTCCACAGTTTATGCCCCCATATGCTCCATATTATGCCCCATATGTTCCACAGCTTATGCCCCATATGCTCCATATTATGCCCCCATATGTTCCACAGCTTATGCCCCATATGCTCCATATTATGCCCCCATATGCTCCATATTATGCCCCCATATGTTCCACAGCTTATGCCCCCATATGCTCCATATTATGCCCCCATATGTTCCACAGCTTATGCCCCCATATGCTCCATATTATGCCCCATATGTTCCACAGTTTATGCCCCCATATGCTCCAGATTATGCCCCATATGTTCCACAGCTTATGCCCCCATATGCTCCATATTATGCCCCCATATGTTCCACAGCTTATGCCCCCATATGCTCCAGATTATGCCCCATATGTTCCACAGCTTATGCCCCCATATGCTCCATATTATGCCCCATATGTTCCACAGCTTATGCCCCCATATGCTCCAGATTATGCCCCATATGTTCCACAGCTTATGCCCCCATATGCTCCATATTATGCCCCCATATGCTCCATATTATGCCCCCATATGCTCCATATTATGCCCCCATATGCTCCACATTATGCCCCCATATGCTCCATATTATGCCCCATATGCTGCTGCAAGAAAAAAAAAATGACATACTCACCTCTTGTCGCTGGGGGCCAGATGCCGGGGTCCTGAGCAGGCGGTGACAGCGGCGTGCTATGGGGGACAGGTGCCGGTGTCACCGCTCGCTCAGGACCCCGGCACCTGAGATATTTACCTGTCCTCTCTGCACCGCAGCGCTGCTCCCTCTTCCTGGTCCTCGGCAGTGAATGATCAGGCAGGGGGCGCGGCGCTCACTAATGACGTCATCGCGCCCTCTGCCTAATCATTCACAGCCAGAGGAGTCAGATGAGGACGCAGCACAGCGGTGGAGAGAGGACAGGTAAATATCGCTGTACTCACCCCTCCGCTGCGCGTCCCTGCAGCCTCTCCTCTTCTCCCGGCGCTCTCCACAGCGCTTCCTTCCTACAGCGGTCACATGCTACCGCTCATTAAAGTCATGAATATGTGCATATTCATGACTTTAATGAGCGGTGCCATGTGACAGCTGCAGGAAGGAGCCGGAGACCGCGGAAGAAGCAGGGGGGGCTGCAGAGACCGCGCCAGCGGAGAGGTGAGTATAATCCGACACCCCCGCTCACCCTCCCCCGCCAACCCCCATATATGACCCGCGTATAAGCCGAGAGGGGGACTTTCAGCCCTAAAAAATGGGCTGAAAATCTTGGCTTATACACGAGTATATACGGTATGTTTATACATATTTTCAAATGAAAAAAAAAATCTAACAAATGTATTTATTTTATTTTACTCAGTTATATAGCACCATTAATTCCACTTAGCTTTACATAATCAGCTCAGAATCTAAATTCCCTATCAGTATGTCTTTGGAATGTGGGAGGAAACCGGAGGAAAAATCCTCTACTAGCATGTCCAAAAGATCTCTTCAGTCAGGTCATTTTAAGTTTCACATAGAGGACGAAGTTTTGACTAATACATCAATAAAGTAATTAAAACAAAAATTTAAATGTTAGAAATATATTAATTTATATTAAGTCAATCATTTGTGCTAAGACTGATCATTGGTCCCTGTAACCAAGCTGTTCCAGACGTACCTCGACTGGTTCAGAAAAT
Source organism: Oophaga sylvatica (assembly GCA_033576555.1). Classification (NCBI taxonomy): domain Eukaryota; kingdom Metazoa; phylum Chordata; class Amphibia; order Anura; family Dendrobatidae; genus Oophaga; species Oophaga sylvatica. Next base: position 360,608,150 of record JARQOD010000003.1, on the reverse strand, counting down.
TGCATAACAAAATATTTTTTCTGACTGCTTCAGTACTGTGCATTATTTGGATATGCAAAGCTCCAATGCTTAGTCATTTTCTGTGCGTCTGTATGGTTCATCACATTCGGGATATATTCTTCGTTGAAGCAAATCAAGCAAGTCTTCAATGGGAAAATATCAACATTGGAAACTTCCACAATTTTGATCAGTACAATTAAACATGCAGAATCTCAGCCAGAAAAGCCTCCATACCTAAAGACTCTCATACACATTAGAACATCAGCTGAACCGTACAATATCAATGGATTCAGCCAGCAGTCCATTTTCGTTTTGCGTTTGTGTTTTTGCTCCCCTTCCCAGAGCCATAACTTTTTTATTATTCCATCAATATGGCCATGTGAGGGCTTGTTTTTTTTTGTGGGACGAGTTGTACTTTTGAACAACCCATTACCACACAGTGTACAAGAAAATGGGAAAAAATTTCAAGTGCAGTGAAATTGCAAAAAGAGTGCAATTTCACAATTATTTTATTATTAATTTTTTTACAATGTTCACCAAATACTAAAACTGACCTGCCATTATGATTCTCCAGGTCATTACAAATGCAGATACCAAACATGTATAGGTCTTTTTTTATTTAAGTGGTGGAAAAAAAAAACCAAAGTTTGTAAAAAAAAAAAATTGCGTAATTTTCCGAGACGGAAGCATTCTCCGGTTAACAAAGCTTCATGTGTATGGGGGTGTAAAGAGACAAAGCTATTGATGGAATAGGCGTTTTTCCAACCTTAATCTGAGGTATACGTGCACCTTAACTTGGTTGTACAAACTCATAAGTACTTCCTTTAAAAACATTTGTTAATAAAAACTATTTTGTGTTTATAAATTATTAATGTTCATAAAAAGTTGTAAGAAGACTCTGTAATATCAAGAGTTTCTTCTGTTTTATCAACAGTTTCTTCTGTTTGTACAAGGACCCTTTAAAATTGAATCTGGTTGAGCTGGATTTTAGAGATGTTTAAAATGACATTTCAGTAGCGTCAATGCAATGATCCGGAACTGATAAACGGGACAGGGATAAGTTATTGGCAGGATGCACAAGGGTCAAAGCACTCATTATCTGAATGACACAGGGAAGCATTATTTGCCAAAGGTCAGTACAAATTTTCATGGATGGTCAGTAGTATTTGCTACACCTTTTAACTTTAGCTCCTGCCAGTAATTATTTATTCTTCATAATTGCACAAGCCCTAAGCCTGCAAACTGAAAAAACGTTATATACAATAAAGCTAAACGCAGCAAGGCATTTTCACAACATGTATAGCTTGCTCACTTTTATCACATATCCTAAATCTGAAAATGCTAGAATTTATTCTACAGGAAAGATATATATCTTTGTACCGTGTTAGCCAGTAGATAGAAAAATAATAGTAGAATTTATTCTAGGATTCTTCCTTTACACTGTGTTCCAAATTATTATGCAAAAATTGTTTAGGACTGATAAGGTAAAAAATTTTTTGTTTGTCAGTTAAACTCATTGATGGTGATGTGTGTCAGGGCTCTTTATATCACTGTAAGCAATTGCAGACACCTGTGCTAATTAGTTTGGCAGGTGTGTCCAATGAAAGGCAAGACTACTTAAGAAGGCTGTCCCACATTATTAAGCAGCCTACATTTTCTGCCAAAATGGGAAAGAAAAAGGATGTGTCGGCTGCTGAGAAGCAACAAATTGTGGAGTGTTTAGGTCAAGGCATGACTACAATCAACATTGCCAAGACACTTCATCGTGATCATCGCACAATCAAGAAGTATGTAGCTGATTCACAGTACACACGTGTGCATGCTAAGGGAAAATTGAGGACTCTTTCCTACAGGCAATTACGTCAGGTTAAAAGAGCAGCGGCAAAAAAGCCTTGTCATAACAGCAGACAAGTTTTTGAAGCTGCTGGTGCCTCCAACGTCCCCCAAACAACAAGATGCAGGGTCCTTCAGAGGTTTGCAGCTGTGCGTAAGCCATCCTGTCGACCTCCTCTATCCACTGCACACAAGCAGAAACGGCTCCAGTGGGCCAAACAATACATGAAGACTGACTTCAAAACTGTTTTGTTCAACGATGAGTGCCGTGCAACGCTCGATGGTCCAGATGGATGGAGTGGAGGATGGCTGGTTGATGGACACCCCATGCAAACAAGGCTACTGTGCCAACAAGGAGGAGGTGGAATAATGTTTTGGGCTGGAATCAAGGGGAGAGAGATTGTCGGCCCCTTTAGGATCCCTGAAGGGGTAAAGATGAACTCCATAGTGTATGTTGAGTTTCTCAAACAGCACTTCCTGCCATGGTTCAAGAAGAAGAACCGTGCATTCCGCAGCAAGATCATTTTCATGCATGATAATGCACCGTCTCATGCTGCACATAACACATCTGCATCTCTGGCTGCTATGGGCATAAAAGGGGACAAACTTATGGTGTGGCCCCCATGCTCCCCTGACCTCAACCCCATTGAGAACCTCTGGAGCATCATCAAAAGGAGTGTCTATGATGGCGGGAGGCAGTTCACATCTAAGCAACAGCTCTGGGAGGGTATTCTGTCCTCATGCAAAACAATTGAAGCAGAAACCATCCAAAACCTGACATATTCAATAGATGAGAGAGTTCAGAAGCTCCTTTCGAACAAGGGGTCCTATGTGCAAATGTAACATCACCTAGAATAAAGTTTTGAGTTGAAAACTGTTTGATTTCAGTTTGTAATAACCTGCTAATGCTTATAATTTCAAAAATGACCATTTTTTTGTTCTTTATTAAAATAAAAAGGTTGAAAACTCTGCTGTGCATAATAATTTGGAACATGCATTTTGAGTGCAGTTTGAGTGTTTTATTTTTAAAAAATATACTGTTATCATAGGCAGTTTGTACAAAAACCTTTCAATTGTACTCTAATAGTTATTTGACTGGAAAATTACAATGACTGCAATTCATATAGGTTATTTGGGAAAATCTGAGAAAATATTATTTGCATAATAATTTGGAACACAGTGTATAATCCTGTAGACAACTAAAAATCCAGAAATAATAGTGAAGGTTTACTAAATTATCGCTCAAATTTAGGCCAAAAAATGGACCACATGCTAAGCACCATATTTATTGTTTTAGAAACTGTGCACCTCACAAGACAAAAATGTTGCAGATTTTATTAATGGTGTGTTTTATAGGTTTGTTGTAAAATAATAGCATAAAAAGACCCACCAAGAAGTATACAAAACATAGAAATGTTCCTGATCTCTAGACTGCTGTCTACTTTTAAGTTGTCTACATTTAAAACACTATTAATCTCCCCCCATATGTATAAAACACACACCAATGAAAACAATGGCACCTAATATTGTGTATACGTCCTCATTGCATCAAAACAGTCTTAGCCCTTCGAGGCATGGACTCCACAAGACCTTTGAAGGTGCTCTGTGATATTTAGCATTGAGATGTAAGCAACAATTCCGTAAATTTTTGTTGCTGTTCTATTGTCTTGATATCTGTGGAGTTTGGTGGCCAGGTAAACACATCTGTGTGGCCCAGCTATGTCAGGCACACATAATCCAGGAGAATGCACAGGAAGGTAACCGCAAAAGCTTGATATCCATTCACGTCACTCACACTTTCAGACACACCCACTAGGGGTATAAGAGGTAGTGACACGTAGCAGTCAGTGTTCAGTGTTCAGTGGTCAGCGTTCTTTCAAGTCTTGGGAGACTCAGGAGTGAGTCATTCCCAAGATAGTTTCCTGTCTTAGGACAGGGCAGTTTAGTGTCAGTCCAGTCTGGACTTGGAAGATACTGAGAGCTGTACAGTGAGCTCTGGAGAAAGCTGACATTTCCATCAAAGCTACAAGTGCTTATGTTAAGAGCGAGAGCAGGGCGAAGGGCACAGTGGAGAAGACAGAGAGAAGTGCTTCAGGTACCAGATTACCTGCACTTATTCACCGGACACCGGGGTCCGAGGCGTTGCTGGTGCTTCACGCCTAGTAACAAGATAACCGGAGGCTTTCTGGACCACAGGTCGCAGGAAGTAGCCCTAAGCGCTGATACGTAACCGGAGTCAGGGAGAACAGGAGTCTAGCCTGATCAGCAAATATAGACTTAGTTCTTTCAACATCTGAGAATCAGAGACATAGAAGGCTCCACCACAATGTCGGCCGGGCGTTGCAGCTATTGAAAAAGCTGGAGATTGCAGAGTTAACTTCGCTTCATGCAAGTTTGGACTCACATACATATGAAGTAAAGGAGGCCTCTACCCTGCTCAGCGGTTATCCTGAATGTGCATTCTCCACCCCGACCAGCTCCCCGGGACCTGCCTGAAACACCTACAAGTAAAGGTATGAAAAGAAGCTGCATTGTGTGTGATTGAATTCTTAACTACACCCTGCATCATCACCATAGACTTCCAGGGACCCGTCTCACCTGTGGGAGACTTACCACCCAGCTGCCCCCATAACATCCCTGTGAAGATCCTTATAGCAGCGCTGGTCCAATTGATCAGACACCACAGGTGGCGTCACGAACTAACTACAAATCCCCTGTAAATATCCCCCATTGCATGATCGCCCAGGGCCACGGACCGAGTCCCGCTGCCAGTGACAACTCCCATAGACTTCTATGGGCTCGGTACCGAGTACCCCATAGCCCTGGTTCCACCTCAGTGTGGTGCGCGTCATCTAAACGTGGCGTCACGAACAGGATACGAAGCTTGCAAAATTGTGAGTCCTGTGTTGCCTATATTGACTGTTTTATGCAAGAAAAGACTGTTTGCTGTTTGTCACTTTTGCGCCAAATACCGCCATTTTACCGCCATATTCGCGCCCTGAGGCGCTGGTGAAGAAGGTGGGCGTGCATTTGTGGGCGTACCTGAAAGAGCGCGCTGTTCCCTAGCCACGCCCCCAACTCTGACGCGGCGGCAGGTCCTGTGAGAGCGGAAGTGAACGCTCTGACATCAGAGCGCCAGCGACAAAGGTCCTGTCTCCACCGCTGTGCCTGCGGCACTGCAGCCTTTGAAAAAGGTAGGCTCCGATTGAACAGGGGGCACCAACATGTCGCAGCAACCGGCAGACAGAGCGGCCCCAGCCGGTGGCCCCAATAG
>JARQOD010000003.1:360509428-360602943 GCA_033576555.1 Oophaga sylvatica | reverse complement strand
AACAGGACCCCTGGTAGGACAACCTCTCAATAGCAGAAACCCCCATTCAATTGGGTAAAGAACAAGCTGAGACATCAAAGAGATGAAAGAGATTCTAACAGGCGATGAAATCTTAGCCTACCCAGATTACGGTCAACCGTTCCTGCTGTATACAGATGCCAGTAACGAAGGATTGGGAGCTGTCCTCAGTCAAAGCAAATGGCCAAGAAAAAGTCATCGCATATGCAAGCAGGAAGCTCCGTCCAACTGAGAGGAACCTGTTATGTTACGGTAGCTGAGGAGTGCAGGTAAAAAAGGCAATACACCAAGCAGTTGGAATCTATGAGATTGCAGTACCCTGACTAACCACCACAACTAGAGGCAGCCGTGGAGCGTTCCTACAATGGTCCTAGACCCTCGTCACAGCCTGAGAAACAACTACACCTAAAGATAGAAATAGGAAAGCTATCTGCCCCGGAGCAGAACCCCAAAGATAAAAAAGCCCCCAAACATATAATGGCTGTTAGACAAGAGGAAATACTGACACAGAAAGAAAATAGTATGAGCAAACGCTGGGGCCCAAACTATCTAAATAGAAAAGGACAGGAAGGGTACTTTACTGCAATCCCAGAAAACCCTGAAAAACACCAACATACTAATTTCAAAATCACCTGAGATCACACGACCTCTACCACCTAAATTAAGTTCTCTGGTGTAACAAAAACAGCAGCCACGAAAAAACTGCAAAAGCAAAAGTACAAAACACAGTGGCTGGACTAAACTGAGAGGGCAAAAAGCCCCCGGAGGGGACCCAGAAGGCCCCCACAGAAGTGCAGGACAAAATGCAAAAATATAGCAAAAACACAAAATAAGAAATTGTCTTATACTGATAGCAGGAGATGCAGACACGACACAGCAGGCTACAAGGGAAACTGGAAAGAAGGATTCAGACCAGAACAATTGATCACCGGCAACCCTGATGGGAAAATGATTCCCTTAAATAAGACCAATCAGTAACACCTGAATCCCAATCCTCACTAGCACCGCTTGTAACCACCAGAGGGAGCCTCTGCTCAGAACTCATCTCAAACCCATTCACAACAGTACCCCCCCCCCTTGAGGGGGTCACCGAACCCTCATTTGAGCAACCAGTCGTCAGGATGAGTTCTATGATACGCACGGATAAGTCTCCTAGCATGGATTCCGAAGCAAACACCCAAGAATTATCTTCCTTGACCATAACCTCTCCATTTAACCAAATACTGGAGTCTTCGTCTAGAAAAACGAGAATCCAAATTTTCTCAACCACATACTCCAGATTGCCCTCAACCAAAACAGGGTCAGGAGGCACAGCAGCAGGAACCACGGCTCAACAAACCTCTTCAACAAGGACTTGTGGAACACGTTATGGATCTTAAAATGTCCCTGAAGAAGCAAACGAAAAGAAACAGGATTAATAATCTCCATGATCTTAAGGTCCAATGAACCTAGGCTTAAATTTAGGAGATGCTACTCTCATAGGAATATTCTTTAGGACAACCAGACCAAGTCCCCACTTTAAACCGAGGACCATCAGTCCTATGCCGGTTAGCAAACCGCTGGGCCTCTCCTGAGAGAGGGACAACCTCTCCACTACCTGGTCCCAAATCTGCTGCATACGCTCAACAACAGAGTCAACACCTGGACAGACAGAACCTCCGTCTGTCCTGAAGAAAATCGAGGTGAAACCCAGAATTACAGAAAAACGGAGACATCAAAGTGGCAGAGCTAGCCCTATTATTAAGAGCAAACTCAGCCAAAGGCAAAAAAGAGACCCAGTCATCCTGATCAGCAGACACAAAGCATCTTAGATAAGTCTCCAATGTCTGGTTTGTTCTCTCAGTTTGACCATTGGTCTGAGGATGAAATGCCGAGGAGAAAGACAATTGAACACCCAGTTTAGAACAAAAAGTCCTCCAAAATCTGGAAACAAACTGGACTCCTCTGTCAGACACAATGTTCTCAGGAATGCCGTGTAAACGAACCACGTGCTGAAGGAACAACGGCACCAATTCAGAGGGGGAAGGCAACTTAGGTAATGGCACAAGATGTATCATTTTGGAAAACCTATCACAAATTACCCAGATGGTGGTCATTCTCTGAGAAACAGGAAGATCGGAAATGAAATCCATAGAGATATGGGTCCATGGTCTCTTGGGGACAGGCAATGGCATCAACAAACCACTAGAGCGAGAGCAAGGCTTGGAGCGAGAGCAAGTCCCGCAGGACTGCACAAATTCCCTGACATCGCGAGACAAGGTAGGCCACCAAAAGGACCGACTAACCAAGTCTCTGGTACCAAAAATTCCGGGATGCCCAGCCAATGCGGAACAATGAATCTCAGACATCACACTCTTTTTCCATTGGTCCGGGACAAACAATTTTCCAACAGGGCAGCGCTCGGGCCTATCCTCCTGACACCCCTCCAGAGCAAGTCTCAAATTAGGCGAGATGGCGGAAAGAACTACACCCTCCTTCAAAATAACAGAGGGATCAGATAGCTCAGGAGAGTCCGCAAGGAAACTCCTCGAGAGGGCATCCGCCTTAACATTCTTAGTGCCAGGAAGAAAGGAAACCACAAAATTAAAACGTGTGAAAAACAAGGCCCACCTGGCCTGTCTAGGATTGAGTCGCTTGGCAGATTCCAGATAGACCAGATTCTTATGGTCCGTAAGGACCACCACCTGATGTTTGGCTCCCTCCAGCCAATGTCTCCACTCTTCAAAAGCCCACTTCATGGCCAATAACTCCCGATTACCCACGTCATAATTACGTTCAGTAGGAGAAAATTTTCGAGAGAAAAAGGCACAAGGGTTACTTTTAGAGGTCTCTGGATCTTTTGGGACAAAAACGGCACCTGCCCCAATTTCAGAGGCATCAACCTCCACCTGAAATGGCAGAGAAACATCAGGCTGCCGTAGAACAGAGCAGAAGTGAATCTCTGCTTAAGTTCCTGAAACGCAGAGACTGCCTCAGAGGCCAATTCACCACATCAGAACCCTTTCTGGTCAAATCAGTTAATGGTTTAACAATAACAGAGAAATTACCAATAAATTTACGATAAAAATTGGCAAAACCCAAAAATCTCTGAAGAGCCTTTAATGAAGTAGGTTGGACCCAATCACAGATGGCCTGAACCTTGACCGGGTCCATTTCAATAACAATGGGACAAAATGAATCCCAGAAATGAGATCTTCTGTACGCCAAAAAGACACTTTGATCCCTTCACATACAGAGCATTCTGTCTCAAAATCTGGAATACAGTTCGAACATGTTTCACATGAGAGTCCCAGTCATTAGAAAAAATCAAGATATCATCCAAATAAACAATCAGAAACTTGTCCACAAAATCCTGAAAATGTCATTCATGAAGGACTGGAAGACGGAAGGAGCATTAGTGAGCCCAAAGGGCATCACAAGGTACTCAAAATGCCCTTCAGGGGTGTTAAATGCCGTCTTCCATTCATCCCCGTGCTTAATGCGAATAAGGTTATACGCCCCCCTGAGGTCAAGCTTGGTAAACCAAGTAGCGTTTTTCACCCTGGAAAACAGGTCAGAAATCAAGGGTAACGGGTATTGATATTTCACAGTAATATTGTTCAAGAGACGATAATCAATACACGGCCTTAATGAACCATCTTTTTGGCCACAAAGAAAAAAACCGGCACCTAAGGGTGAAGAGGATGGTCTGATATGACCCTTCTCCAATGATTCCTTGATATAAGACCGCATAGCGTCATGTTCAGGTATAGACAAGTTAAAGAGGCGACCCTTAGGGAATTTACTACCTGGCACTAATTCAATAGCGCAGTCATAGCTCCTATGGGGAGGTAAGGATGCAGATTTACTTTCGCTAAACACATCAGAAAAATCAAACAAAAAGTCAGGAACATCCTCAGCCTGGGGGGAGGCAGAAAAAACAGGAGTGTTGGTATTAACACATTGGCAGCCCCAACTGGTTACAGACACAGATTTCCAATCCAAAACAGGATTATGAGACTGTAACCAAGGGAAACCCAGCACGATAATGTCATGCAGATTATATAGAACCAAAAATTTGCAGCACTCCTGGTGATCAGGTTCAACCCTCATTATCACCTGAGTAGAAAACTGGGGTTTATTCTCAGCCAAAGGGGTAGAATCGATCCCCAGTAGGGGAATAGACTTCTGAGGGGTATCAAGGGAAATCCACAACGTTTTAGCAAAATCATAATCCATCAGGTTAATAGCTGCTCCAGAATCAACGAAAGCCTGAGCAGAAAATGAGGACAGAGAGCATATCAGAGTGACAGTTAATAAAAACTTAGTCTGAACACTACCCAAGACAACTGAGCGTGCAAAACGTCTTCCCCGCTTAGGGCAGACTGAAATAGCATGAGAGGCATCACCACAGTAGAAACATAACCCATTGCGCTTTCGAAACTCATGACGCTGTGCCCCAGACACCACTCCATCACACTGCATGGGCTCAGCAGCTGGCTCACAAGGCAACACCACTCCACGCATACTTCTCCGCTCACGCAAACGTCTGTCAATTTGAATCGCTAATGACATAGAATCATTGAGACCAGAGGGGACAGGGAATCCCACCATAACATCCTTTACATTATCCGACAGACCCTTCCGGAAAAGGGCCGCCAAAGCGTCGTCATTCCATTTGGTCAGGACTGCCCACCTACGGAATCTCTGACAGTATAACTCAGCGTCATCAAGCCCCTGATTTAATGCCAACAAGGCTTTTTCAGCTTGATCAGTGATATTAGGCTCATCGTACAATACCCCAAAGCCTGAAAAAATACATCAACATCACTCAAAACAGGATCCCCAGGTGTCAGGGAAAAAGCCCAATCCTGAGGATCGCCGCGCAGGAGAGAGATGACAATTTGAACCTGCTGCGCTGCGTTTCCTGAGGACTTAGATTTTAAGGCAAGAAACAATTTACAATTATTTTTGAAATTCTGAAACTTAGCTCGATCCCCTGAAAACAAATCTGGCATGGGGATCCTAGGTTCCACAACAGGCAACCTAGCAAGATATGCAGCAATACTCTGAACCTCAGTGGCAAGCTGATCCACACGGCCAGACAACTGTGCAAACTCCATTGGGAGAAAAGATCCTCCCCAGCACCCAGAGATACAGAGGGAAAAAAAAAAAAAAAAAAAAAATGCAACAAACAGAAAAATATCTCTGACAACTTTTCTTCCTTCAAAATTTTTTTTTTTTTTTTTCCCTTCTGTGAGTACCATACAATTTTTATGGCCGGTGATACTGTTATGTTACGGTAGCTGAGGAGTGCAGGTAAAAAAGGCAATACACCAGAGCAGTTGGAATCTATGAGATTGCAGTACCCTGACTAACCACCACAACTAGAGGCAGCCGTGGAGCGTTCCTACGATGGTCCTAGACGCCTCGTCACAGCCTGAGAAACTAACTACACCTAAAGATAGAAATAGGAAAGCTATCTGCCCCGGAGCAGAACCCCAAAGATAATAGAAAGCCCCCAAACATATAATGGCGGTTAGACAAGAGGAAATACTGACACAGAAAGAAAATAGTATGAGCAAACGCTGGGGCCCAAACTATCTAAATAGAAAAGGACAGGAAGGGTACTTACTGCAATCCCAGAAAACCCTGAAAAACACCAACATACTAATTTCAAAATCACCTGAGATCACACGACCTCTACCACCTAAATTAGTTCTCTGGTGTAACAAAAACAGCAGCCACTGAAAAAACTGCAAAAAGCAAAAGTACAAAACACAGTGGCTGGACTAAACTGAGAGGGCAAAAAGCCCCCGGAGGGGACCCAGAAGGCCCCCACAGAAGTGCAGGACAAAATGCAAAAATATAGCAAAAACACAAAATAAGAAATTGTCTTATCTGATAGCAGGAGATGCAGACACGACACAGCAGGCTACAAGGGAAACTGGAAAGAAGGATTCAGACCAGAACAATTGATCACCGGCAACCCTGATGGGAAAATGATTCCCTTAAATAAGACCAATCAGTAACACCTGATTCCCAATCCTCACTAGCACCGCTTGTAACCACCAGAGGGAGCCTCTGCTCAAACTCATCTCAAACCCATTCACAACAGGAACCCAGAAAATTATAGCAGCTTCAAACTGGAGTTCCTGGCGCTGGTCTGGGCCATTACAGAAAGATTCAAACATTACCTTGCCTCCAGCAAGTTCACTGCGTACACAGACAACAACCCCTTGACGCACCTTGAAACAGCCAAGCTGGGAGCCATGGAGCAACGTTGGATGGCTCGGCTGTCAAACTATCAATTTACCATCAAGTACAGGGCGGGCCGTAAAAATGCCAACGCTGACGCCTTGTCCAGAATGCCGCATGAATCCGACACGGAGGAAGAATCAGATGATCTGGAAGAAATCGAGCTACCTGCGTTCCACCGAAGTGGGATGGTCCAAGAGCAACGAGTCTACAGAAAGCAGTGTGGTGAGATGTTGAACCCTTTACCTCATCACAGCTGGAAGGAGACTCAGGACAGCGATCCAGTGGTCAGCCATATCAAGGAGCTAATCAGACAGGAAGGTTCCTCCTTGGAGAAAGATGCACCTATACCAGCAAAGCTCCTGTGGAATGAGAGAAGCCGGTTGTTCATCTACCGTGAGAAGTTGTGCAGGAGATACGTCGACCCAAGGACCCATGAGATGGTTTGGCAGATAGTGGTCCCCAGAGCAGACATCCAAATGGTGTTAGAAGCTTACCACGATCAAGCGGGACACTTTGGCTGGAAAAAGCTGGAGACCCTGCTGAGGTGTCGGTTCTACTGGGTAGGGATGCGCAGCGCCATAGAGAAGTGGTGCCGGAACTGTGGACCCTGTGGCCTCAGACGAAAAGACTACTGTAGTCAGAGGGCACCCCTGCAGCCTATCCAGACGACTCGTCCCTTGGAGATCGTGGCATTGGACCATGTCAAGCTGTCACCAAGCAGGTCGGGATACACATATGCCCTGACCATGGTGGATCACTATTCCAAATTTCTGGTGGTCGCCCCTGTCAAAGATATGACAGCAGAGACAGCAGCAAAAACCTTCCAAGCAAGTTTCTGCAGACCACATGGATATCCGGAGCAGGTGCTGACTGATCGAGGTCCAGCCTTTGAAGCTGAACTGTTTAAGGAATTCTGTCAATTGTATGGGTGTAAGAAGATCAGAACAACACCATATCACCCTCAGACCAATGGCCTTTGTGAAAAGATGAATCACATTGTCATTGACTTACTGAAATCTGTACCACTGGAAGAAAGAAATCGGTGGCCAGACTTGCTACCTGACCTGGTCGACTTGTACAACCACATACCAGTAAGTTCCACCAACTGCACTCCAGCCTACCTTATGAGAGCAAGACCAGGAAGGCTGCCAATGGATTTGGAGCTTGGTGTGGTAGAACCAGAGGCTGATGACACTGCTGAAGATTGGGACACGAATCGACAGGAACAGTACAGGAGAGTACAAGCCTGCGTGGAAGACAGTCTCAATAAAGTAAGAGAAAGGCAAGAGAAGAACTACAACAAAAATGCTCCCGCTAAGCCTTTAATGCCTGGAGAAATTGTGCTAAAAAGAAAAAGAAGAACGCATAAATTGGATGATCAGTGGGAACAGGAGCCATATGTCGTGCAAAATTCCAAATTTGATAACAGAAAAACCTGTACCATCAGCAAGGATGAGGAAAAACGACTGCAACTGTGTCTAGAGATCATCTAAAGTTGTGTCCTGGCCCACTAAAGCTTCGTGAGGAAGAACCTGTTGTCCTTCAGAAAGAAAATGATGAAGCGGTCATACATACGGATCTGGGAGATCTACCTGCGGATTGGCCCAGAGTGGGAGATGCTGTAATCATTCCTGTGCTGCAGTTTTATCAACCGCAAGAAGAGTCTCTACATCCAGTACCAATCGTGCCAGTAGAGCCAGTTCCAGAGGGACCTGTTCCGGCAGAACCCCAAGAAGCGGAACCACAAGAAGCAGCACCACAAGAAGTGGAATCCCCTGGTGAAGCAGTACCGCATCGCCCAGTCGCTAGCATGCTTGCCAGGTCCCTAGAGAGGTGGAGTCGTATCTATAGTTTGCAGTTACGCAGAACAGATAGGCTAGAGACTACTATACCTGACGCTACCCCACGTAGGTCAGAACGTATCACTAAAGGAAGATTACCTATTCGTTATCAAGAGTAGTCCTAGTAAATTAGTTAGCAAGACCCAGACAGGGTTTACTGTTACTGACAAATTGTATAAAGTTTGATAAAGATGTTATAAAAGAAGATTTTCGCACTTTAATAAGAGTTAAAGTATAATGTGAATACTTGAAATATATATATGTGTCTTTTCTCATGCATGGACTGCGTGGCTGTGGACTGTGCCAGCCCAAGAACTTGTATTGTAAATAGTTCGCACTTCGGTGCACTATCTTGGTTTTACACAAAGCCTTGAACTACCTCTGAAGAAAAACCCGTATGGTGTGGCCTAGAGTGAGGTCTGCAGCAATGAAGTCCTGCAGCCCACCCAGGACCCACGTGGGAGGTTTTTGGTGCGGGTCCTCCACAAGAATATTATCTAGTATTTATGGAAATGTTTTGATACTTTTGTATTTTTCTAATGTACAAATTGTAACGTTAAAGAATCCTCACCTCCCGGATGGGATGAGTTAAATGTTTATGTTTAAATGCAAAAACAAAAATGTTTTTCTTTTTCTCTTTTACAGCCCGGGAGTGCTGTGTTTAACCAAGGGGGATGTGTGGCCCAGCTATGTCAGGCACACATAATCCAGGAGAATGCACAGGAAGGTAACCGCAAAAGCTTGATATCCATTCACGTCACTCACACTTTCAGACACACCCACTAGGGTATAAGAGGTAGTGACACGTAGCAGTCAGTGTTCAGTGTTCAGTGGTCAGCGTTCATTCAAGTCTTGGGAGACTCAGGAGTGAGTCATTCCCAAGATAGTTTCCTGTCTTAGGACAGGGCAGTTTAGTGTCAGTCCAGTCTGGACTTGGAAGATACTGAGAGCTGTACAGTGAGCTCTGGAGAAAGCTGACATTTCCATCAAAGCTACAAGTGCTTATGTTAAGAGCGAGAGCAGGGCGAAGGGCACAGTGGAGAAGACAGAGAGAAGTGCTTCAGGTACCAGATTACCTGCACTTATTCACCGGACACCGGGGTCCGAGGCGTTGCTGGTGCTTCACGCCTAGTAACAAGATAACCGGAGGCTTTCTGGACCACAGGTCGCAGGAAGTAGCCCTAAGCGCTGATACGTAACCGGAGTCAGGGAGAACAGGAGTCTAGCCTGATCAGCAAATATAGACTTAGTTCTTTCAACATCTGAGAATCAGAGACATAGAAGGCTCCACCACAATGTCGGCAGGGCGTTGCAGCTATTGAAAAAGCTGGATATTGCAGAGTTAACTTCGCTTCATGCAAGTTTGGACTCACATACATATGAAGTAAAGGAGGCCTCTACCCTGCTCAGCGGTTATCCTGAATGTGCATTCTCCACCCCGACCAGCTCCCCGGGACCTGCCTGAAACACCTACAAGTAAAGGTATGAAAAGAAGCTGCATTGTGTGTGATTGAATTCTTAACTACACCCTGCATCATCACCATAGACTTCCAGGGACCCGTCTCACCTGTGGGAGACTTACCACCCAGCTGCCCCCATAACATCCCCTGTGAAGATCCTTATAGCAGCGCTGGTCCAATTGATCAGACACCACAGGTGGCGTCACGAACTAACTACAAATCCCCTGTAAATATCCCCCATTGCATGATCGCCCAGGGCCACGGACCGAGTCCCGCTGCCAGTGACAACTCCCATAGACTTCTATGGGCTCGGTACCGAGTACCCCATAGCCCTGGTTCCACCTCAATGTGGTGCGCGTCACATCAATCCATTCTTAAACAATTTTTGCAATGTAGCAGGATGCATTATTCTGCTGAAACTGGCCACAACCATTTGGAAAAACTATTAGGCCGGTGTCACACTAAGGAGGAATACGGACGAGTGACAGGCGGGAAAACCACTCATTACACACGGACCCATATTTCTCTATGGGGTAGCTCTGATCATGCGTATTTTTCTCGGGCGTATCTTACGGTGTGAGACACCCGCAACATGCTTTGATTGTATGCGTATTACGCCCGTTGTACGCCAATGAAAGTCTATGGGTGCGAGAAAACAACGGATTACACACGGACCAGACGTGTGACTTGCGAGAAATACGCAAGACTTCTGCAGCTCACAGGAAATGGTGCAACACATGCAGCAGGAAGCTGACACATGTAAATTAGCTCAAAAAGAGCGCCAGACATCCCGGAAGAACGCCTCCACGGAGTCGGCCATGATGTCCACCCTCATCAATGTAGAGATGCTCATTGTGTTGGTGCAGGACAGGCCCGAAATTTGGGACCAAAGAGATGCACATTATGCAGACCGCGCAAGGAAAGTGGCGGCATGGAGGTGCATCTGTGGGCAGAAGTTTCCCCACTTTGGGGACAGCCCACGCGAGGAGCAGCAGCGAATCAGTAAGTTACTTGATTTATTTGCAAACTTCTTCACGGTCAGAAGGTAGTTGTAGCGCAGATTTTCCCAAAAAAAAGGGTTTTTTTGGCGCCAAAATGTTAGGATAGTCACATCCTACTAGGCCCCCATGACTATATTACGTGTATGTAGAAGAATTTGGCTTTGTACAGCTAGCTAATTGATTACAGTCATGGCCAAAAGTTTTGAGAATGACACAAATATTAATTTTTACAAAGTCTACTGCTTCACTTTTTCTAATGGCAATTTGCAGATACTCCAGAATGTTATAAAGAGTGATCAGCTTAACAGCAATTACTTGCAAAGTCAATATTTGGCTAGAAAATGAACTTTATCCCCCAAAACACATTTCAACATCATTGCAGCCCTTCCTTAAAAGGACCAGCTAACCTCTTTTCAGTGATTGCTCCATTAACACAGGTGTGGGTGTTGATGAGGACATGGCTGGAGATCAATCTGTCATAATTAAGTAAGAATAACACCACTGGACACTTTAAATGGAGGCTGGTGCTTGGCATCATTGTTTCTCTTCTGTTAACCATGGTTATCTCTAAAGAAACACGTGCAGTCATCATTGCAATGCACAAAAATGGCCTAACAGGGAAGAGTATCACAGCTAGAAAGATTGCACCTCAGTCAACAATCTATCGCATCATCAAGAACTTCAAGAAGAGAGGTTCCATTGTTGCCAAAAAGGCTTCAGGGCGCCCAAGAAAGACCAGCAAGCGCCAGGACCGTCTCTTAAAAGTGTTTCAGCTGCGGGATCGGGCTACCAGCAGTGCAGAGCTTGCTCAGGAATGGCAGCAGGCAGGTGTGAGTGCATCTGCACGCAGTGTGAGGCGGAGACTCTTGGAGCAAGGCCTGGTCTCAAGGAGGGCAGCAAAGAAGCCACTTCTCTCCAGAAAAAACATCATGGACAGACTGATATTCTGCAAAAGGTACAGGCAGTGGACTGCTGAGGACTGGGGTAAAGATATTTTCTCTGATGAATCCCCTTTTCAATTGTTTGGGACATCAGGAAAACGCCTCATTCGGAGAAGACAAGGTGAGCGCTACCACCAGTCTTGTCTCATGCCAACTGTTAAGCATCCTGAAACCATTCATGTGTGGGGTTGCTTCTCAGCCAAGGGAATCGGCTCTCTCACAGTCTTGCCTAAAAACACAGCGATGAATAAAGAATGGTACCAGAATGTCCTCCAAGAGCAACTTCTCCCAACCCTCCAAGAGCAGTTTGGCAATCAACAATGCCTTTTCCAGTATGATGGAGCACCTTGCCATAAAGCAAAGGTGATAACTAAATGGCTCAGGGAACAAAACATAGAGATTTTGGGTCCATGGCCTGGAAACTCCCCAGATCTTAATCCCATTGAGAACTTGTGGTCAATCATCAAGAGACGGGTGGACAAACAAAAACCTAAAAATTCTGACAAAATGAAAGCATTGATTGTGCAAGAATGGACTGCTATCAGTCAGAATTTGGTCCAGAAGTTGATTGAGAGCATGCCAGGGAGAATTGCAGAGGTCCTGAAGAAGAAGGGTCAACACTGCAAATATTGTGTACTAAGAAACTCTGCACTCAACTTTAGGATGAAATTATATTTATTAATGGTCCAGAAAAATAGTATGCAGGGAGGGACGTTTCGGTCAACACGACCTTCATCAGCCCTGTTAAGTTACAACCGTCGTTCATGGACGCAATGGGAAATCTATCTAGAGATAGAGATAGACAAGCGGTGGACACCGCGTCTCTGCAGCTGCACCAGACGGCATCTCATCTCTCACAAGATTTCTACTTTCCATCGGTACTCACCTACATCCGTATATGAAAACCACAAGCTGTTATTTGCTAACAAAATTTCCCATTGCGTCCATGAACGACGGTTGTAACTTAACAGGGCTGATGAAGGTCGTGTTGACCGAAACGTCCCTCCCTGCATACTATTTTTCTAGGACCATTAATAAATATAATTTCATCCTAAAGTTGAGTGCAGAGTTTCTTAGTACACATTGTGGTTTGGGCACCTACTCTGGCACCTTCTTGAGGCTGTGCATACGTTTCTACTACAACACTGCAAATATTGACTTGCTGCATTAACTCATTCTAACTGTCAATATAAGCTTTTGTTACTCATATGTTTGCAATTATTATATTTCTGTCTGTGATAAAAAACATCTGTCAAACACACATAAAAACCAGAGGGCAGCAGATCATGTGAAAATATAATATTTGTGTCATTCTCAAAACTTTTGGCCATGACTGTACATTATATATCTCATTGCAGTGGATGATGTTATGAGAAGATGGAGAAGCATCCGCGACCAATACCGGCGGGAACGGCAGCAGAGGGCCATGAGCGGGTCAGCAGCACCCACAAAACGAAAATACGTTTATTTTGACAGGCTGGCTTTTCTGGCACCTATTCTGGATCTCAGACCGTAAGTACATACATCACACCACATAACACATATGCAGTTTAGGCTCACCTCTCCTACATGTTCTAATCCCTTTTCATTTCCCAACAGAACTCAATCCAACCTCACTGAGAGGGAGACAGGCTCCGACTCAGAGGCCATTATTGACCCGGTTGGGGAGGTGAAGAGGTGGCTGGCCCATCGTCTGAACCTCCCATCAGCATCCCCCAAGGTTCACAATCACAAGGACCTCAGCAACCCCCTCCTCCTCTACCTGTACCAGAGGCACCAGCTGCAGCAGCATCCGCCATTGGGGATGAAGCAGGAAACAGCAGCAGCCCCACTGTACCTCTGAGGGGCTCCCCCAGCCTGCTGCAATATCCTGCCGTGGGAGAAGACGGCGAGACATCACTGGGTCAGACACACGTAGGCATGTGGACACTGGGGTACTCAATTACCTTTCAAGGGCAGCTGTGGATGAGGGTGAGGAGGCCTATGCCCGTAGCCTTGCCCGCTACCTTCGTCCCCTACCCCGTGAGCTGAGACTCCGTGTGCGAGGATCAATGCACATCCTAATTGATGCATGCACACCCCCCAATACACCATATGAGGTGTTTGAATTCCTTGAGACGTGGCAGCTCTCACCCCGTAACCTTCTGCGCCTTGCCCCCCACCAAAATGTGCATGCTCAATTAGGATCTGATGATCCTCCTGCACGGGCGCCTACACCTCAACTCATTCCCCCACCGAACTAACCTTGGCAACAACAGGGTCAAATGGCTGGCTATAATCCGACTTCCCAATATGGCCACTTGTACAGATCCAGTGTTGGAGGCTGGTCCCAACCTGGATGTGCTCAACATGGTTATATTGGGGGGTATGTTTCTCGTGGGTACCATCTTACACAGGTATATAATCTCCCTTATCTTTATGGCAATGTGCCCACACACCAACCTGATCGTGGGCAGATGTTATCTCAGGGCCCAGAAAATCCACCCCAACAGGGTGATGGTCAAGGTGGTCATCCAAGCCAACCACACAGAGATGCTGGGAACCCGCCAACCACATCACCCACATACCACCAGCTGTGATTTTTTATTTTACTTATATATTATGATTTCAAAACCTGTTTGTTATTTTTTTATATTTAGTTTAGACTCAAGTTGTGCCAAAGAAATGTGCACTAATCTAGATGGCTGTAAAAAAACATATGGTACCAATATGCTCTTCAGTAGGCATACTCAACGTTTGTTATTTTCATTAGCTCTTATTATTTATACAAAAGTTTGTTATTTTTTTATATTTATTTTTACACCATGTTGTGTAATGCATATTTGCACTCATCTGAATGCCTACAAACAGCATATGGTACTTAGCTGGTGGGAACTGGTCTAGGTGAACCTATTTATTTTTCTTTATATCTTATAATTTATACCAATGTTTGTTATTTTTTTTAATCCACTGTAAACATTGTTGGCTAATGCATCATTGCATTAGTCTAGTCTTACAACCCAACCATATGGGGCAAATATGGTGCTCACTAGTGATAGTGAAAGTTTGTTATTTTGCTTATGTATTATTATTCATGGAAATGTTTGTTATTTTTTTCGGATTTTTGTTTTACTTGTGTAATAATGCGCACTTACACTATAGTGCTATGAAGACATATACCATATGCGTAAAATATGGTTGTCACTACCTCAAGTGCAAGTTTGCACATATAAATATATATTTTTTTAAAAAATTTGGTGTCTTGTTTCTTAAGTAAGGTCTACTACATCACCTACATATCTGGTATGAACTGTAACAGCAGACACAGACTATGTCATAGAAACAATACATTTATGTATACACACAGAAATACATTACACCATAGATAAAGCATCATCTTGCCATGTAGTTGTACCTTCAGGTGACACAAAATATTGGGTGAATATATCACGGGTTTTCAGTCCTGAGAGTGGGCGACGTAAAGGGATGACATGGGGTGTGGGCATATCACAATTGGTAACCACACTGTCACCAACATCAGATGGGCAACAATCATGCATTCTGGTGAAATTATGTAGAGCAACACATGCTTTGATGACCTCAATGACGTTGGCTTCACTCAGCTGAATAGCAGACTGGAGGACCCGCCATTTTGCACACAGAATGCCAAAGGCACACTCTACCAGGCGCCTGGCCCGTGATAGGCGTAAGTTGAGGATCCGATGACGGTGGTCAAGGTGTCGTCGTGGATATGGTCTCATCACATTCCTTGATAGCTGGAAGGCCTCATCCCCAACTACAACATATGGGACAGGTTCTAGATTGGAGCTAGGAAGTTGGCGTGCTGATGATAGGTGCAACTCGTTATTGCGAAGCCACCGACCCATAATGGAAGAATTGAAGACTCTAGAGTCTCCAGTTCTTCCATAGGCCCCAATGTCTACAATTATAAACCTGTAGTTACTGTCAACCAGAGCCAACAGCACAACAGAAAAATATTGTTTATAATTATAGAATTGGGACCCTGAGTTCCGCGGCTTACGCACACGGATGTGCTTCCCATCAAGGGCTCCTATACAATTTGGGAACTGGCATTGCTCCTCAAATCCCCTGGCAATCCTCTTCCAGTCTTCCATCTTTGGCTCAGGCATCACCAGTTGATGAAGTCTGCCCAGAGTTGTGAGCAGGTATCACGCACAATGCCAGATATGGTGGACCTCCCAATCAAAAACTCCAGATGGAGTGCGGCATAGGATATGCCAGTAGTTAGGAACCTATAAGTAGCCAAATGTAGAGAGAGCAATCATTACACATGCACAAAGGTAGAACAAACGCACTATACATAACCCTTAAATCATTTCATTTAAAAATAATCCTAATTTAAATTTACCACAAGTCAAAGGTTGCTGTAATTTTTACACCCACATAATAGTTCTGGTAGTTCTAGGTGATATATGGGATATATTATGAGGATATTTCAGCTACAGACATAAGGGTAAAGGGACACTTGTGAGAAAACACATCATCAACAGACAGTATGTAGGTGAGGAATACATACCGTAGTGTAAGGAGAAGTCGCTCCTCTGCAGAGATAGCTTTGCGCATCCTGGTATCCTGGTAGGTGATCCCAGGGCGCAGAATCTCCAACAAAACATCAAATGTGGGAATGGTCATCCGACAAAACAGAAAAAACTTGTCTGGATGAGTCCGCAGAGATACATACAGGTGCTGAAAATGGCCTTTAGTGAGCCGTTGCCTCAAATGCGGATGCACCCATATTCGCCTCCTCCTCCGCGGATCAACGATCACTGGGTAAGGCTGGCCAAAACCAAGTTGTACAACACTCGATCAGTTGGGGTGAACTGAAGACTGTCAGACATGTTGGCGAGCAAGCAGCAGTACTCCAACACAAGCACAAGATTGGGGCTGCAACCTGATGCAGAACCAATACATAGGCATGCTGATGATTTGAATGAGTTTCAGGCCTAAAAACCGTTAAATGTCCATTTTGCAAGGCGCCGAGAAAAATACGCTGTACGGATGCCATACGGATTGCATACGGATGCTTACATGCGCAAAATACGCAGCCGCACCCTGACAACGGATGAAATACGGATTGTTGTGCCAGCAACATTTTGGCGTATTACGCTCGTACAATACGGTCCGTATTTTTCTACGATGAGTGTGACGCCGGCCTTACCATAAAGGGGAGTTCATTCACATATTTGCCAGGACTCTGTTACATTTCTCATGACTTTAATGATTCTTCTGATTGCAACTGTTTTTGTGACTGTTAGATTTTGGTGCAGAATCTAAAGGATCTTGTGGTTTTCACCCCCACACAATCATGAATCCATCTACAAAATGGAAAACAAAATATGATTCATCAGACCAGGCTACGTTTTTACACCTTTTTATATTACTCCATGGACTAGTTCTGCTATTCATGTGCGCATGGCAGACTTTCTGTGTGGACAGGGATCAGCATAGACACTTTTACTGGTTTGTGACTACTCAAACTTATATACAGCAAGCTGTGTTTCTGTGTGTTCTGACACATTTTTATCATAGCCAACAGAAACTTTTTCAGCTGCCTGGATTGCCAGGCAACTCTATTGTGGGATTAGATGAGAGAAGACAAGCCTTTTCTTCTTAAACACATCAATGAACCATGGGGACCCATGACCTTGTTGCTGGTTCACCAGTTGAACCTCTGTTAGAGTGGTGGACTGTACTGCCACCTTCCTTCCCCTGAAGTCACCATTCGCGTTGTATTATAGTGTGAATAATGTTATGCGTCTTTCATGCATACATATTGGTATGGTAATTTGTGATGTACAGAGTCTATAGAGATGTCCACAGCAATACTGTATAATGATGCACAAGTAGGATCCAGTCGCCTTCAATGATACATAAGAAAACTTGGCACTCAGAGTAAATGAAATCAAATAAATGATTTAACATCTAATCCAACAATAAAGGTTCACAAACGTTTCGGTCTCCATTAGCCCTTCCCCAGTTTGCTGCATAAAATAAAAAAAATTCACAAAAGACAGACATTAGCAGAAGTGTATCAATGGTCATAGATTAATGGGCTAGCCCACAGTGGGAGGAGGCTAGTAAGGTTAGAAAAGGGATTGACTTCCTGGTTATAGTCAGATAGGGAAATGTGTAAACTAAGGTCAACTTCAGAGCATTGGGCTGTGGGCGACAGCCAAAAGCCATCTGTTGTGAATGTGCTAGAAATGAATTCTGAGCAGAAGCTCCCTCTGGTGGTTACAAACAGTTCTGAACTATCCAATGAAGATTGTGAAGATTGGCGATCAGGTGTTACTGACTGGTCTTATATAAGGGAGGTTACCTCCCATCAGGGTTGCCGGTGATCAATTGTTCTGGTCTCATCTTTGATTCCTGTTCACTTAGTAGCCTGCTGTTTCGTGCCTGCATCTTCTGCTAACAGATAAGACATTTTCTTCTTTTTGTTTTTTGTGCTTGCTTTTTGCATTTTGTCCTGCACTTCTGTGGGGGTCTGCCGGGTCCCCTCCGGGGGCTTGTGCTCCTCTCAGTTTAGTTCAGCCACTGTTGTTTGTTCATTTGCCTTTTCCAGTTTTTTCAGTGGCTGCTGTTTAGTTTTTGTTACACCAGAGAACTAATTTAGGTGGTAGAGGTCGTGTGATCTCAGGTGTTTTTGTAATTAGTAGAGTTGGTACTTTTCAGGGTTTTTTGGGGTTGCAGTAAGTGTCCTTCCTATCCTTTTCTATTTAGGAAGTTTGGGCCCCAACGTTCGCTCATACTATTTTCTGTCTGTGTCAGTATTTCCTCTTGTCTAACCGCCATTACATGTTTGGGGGCTTTCTATGTTCTTTGGGGATCTGCTCCGGGGCAGATAGTTTTCCTCTTTCTGTCTTTAGGTGTAGTTAGCTTCTCAGGCTGTGACGAGGCGTCTAGGACCAACGTAGGTACGCTCCACGGCTGCCTTTAGTTGTGGTGGTTAGTCAGGGTACTGCAATCCCATAGATTCCAACATCTCTGGTGTATTTCCTTTTTTGCTTGCTCTCCTCAGCTACCAAATCATAACAGTATCACCGGCCAAAAAACTGATATTTGTATGGTACTCACAGAAGGGAAAAATAGTGTTAAAGAAAGAAGATTGTCAGAGTTGTCAGAGATTTTTTTATTTTTTTTTTTCCCTCTGTATCTCTGGGTGCTGAGGAGGATTTTTTTTTTTCTCTCAATGGAGTTTGCACATTTGACTGGCCGTGTGGATCAGCTTGCCACTGAAGTTCGGAGTATTGCTATCTATCTTGCAGGGTTGCCTGTTGTGGAACCTAGGATTCCCATGCCAGATTTGTTTTTAGGGGATCGAGCTAAATTTCTGAATTTCAAAAATAACTGTAAGTTGTTTTTTGCCTTGAAATCTAAGTCCTCAGGGAACGCAGCACAGCAGGATCAAATTGTCATCTCTCTCCTGCGCGGCGATCCTCAGGATTGGGCTTTTTCCCTGACACCTGGGGACCCTGTTTTGAGTAATGTTGATGCATTTTTTCAGGCTCTGGGGTTATTGTACGATGAGCCTAATGTCACTGATCAAGCTGAAAAAGCCTTGTTGGCATTAAATCAGGGGCTTGAGGATGCTGAGTTATACTGTCAGAGATTCCGAAGGTGGGCAGTCCTGACCAAATGGAATGACGATGCTTTGGCAGCCCTTTTTCGGAAGGGTCTGTCAGAGAATGTAAAGGATGTTATGGTGGGATTCCCTGTCCCCTCTGGTCTCAATGATTCTATGTCATTAGCGATTCAAATTGACAGACGTTTGCGTGAGCGTAGAGGTATGCGTGGAATAGTGTTGCCTTGTGAACCAGCTTCTGAACCCATGCAGTGTGATAGAGTGGCTTCTGGGGCACAGCGTCATGAGTTTTGAAAACGCAATGGGTTATGTTTCTACTGTGGTGATGCCTCTCATGCTATTTCAGTCTGCCCTAAGCGGGAGAAGACGTTTTGCACGCTCAGTTGTCTTGGGTAGTGTTCAGACTAAATTTTTGTTGACTGTTACCCTGATTTGCTCCCTGTCCACATTTTCTGCTCAGGCTTTCGTTGATTCGGGAGCAGCTATTAACCTGATGGATTTTGATTTTGCTAAACGTTGTGGGTTTCCCTTGATACCCCTACGGAAGTCTATTCCCCTACTGGGGATCGATTCTACCCCTTTGGCTGAGAATAAACCTCAGTTCTCTACTCAGGTGATAATGAGGGTTGAGAAAATATTGAATTCTCGTTTTTCTAGACGGAAACTCCAGTATTTGGTTAAGTGGAGAGGTTATGGTCAGGAGGACAATTCTTGGGTGTTTGCTTCGGACATCCATGCCAGGAGACTCATCCGTGCGTATCACAGAGCTCATCCTGACCGACCTGGTTGCTCAAATGAGGGTTCGGTGACCCCTCCTCAAGGGGGGGGTACTGTTGTGAATGTGCTAGAAATGAATTCTGAGCAGAAGCTCCCTCTGGTGGTTACAAACAGTACTGAACTATCCAATGAAGATTGTGAAGATTGGCGATCAGGTGTTACTGACTGGTCTTATATAAGGGAGGTTCCCTCCCATCAGGGTTGCCGGTGATCAATTGTTCTGGTCTCATCTTTGATTCCTGTTCACTTTGTAGCCTGCTGTTTCGTGCCTGCATCTTCTGCTAACAGATAAGACATTTTCTTCTTTTTGTTTTTTGTGCTTGCTTTTTGCATTTTGTCCTGCACTTCTGTGGGGGTCTGCCGGGTCCCCTCCGGGGGCTTGTGCTCCTCTCAGTTTAGTTCAGCCACTGTTGTTTGTTCATTTGCCTTTTCCAGTTTTTTTCAGTGGCTGCTGTTTAGTTTTTGTTACACCAGAGAACTAATTTAGGTGGTAGAGGTCGTGTGATCTCAGGTGTTTTTGTAATTAGTAGAGTTGGTACTTTTCAGGGTTTTTTGGGGTTGCAGTAAGTGTCCTTCCTATCCTTTTCTATTTAGGAAGTTTGGGCCCCAACGTTCGCTCATACTATTTTCTGTCTGTGTCAGTATTTCCTCTTGTCTAACCGCCATTACATGTTTGGGGGCTTTCTATGTTCTTTGGGGATCTGCTCCGGGGCAGATAGTTTTCCTCTTTCTGTCTTTAGGTGTAGTTAGCTTCTCAGGCTGTGACGAGGCTCTAGGACCAACGTAGGTACTCTCCACGCTGCCTTTAGTTGTGGTGGTTAGTCAGGGTACTGCAATCCCATAGATTCCAACCTCTCTGGTGTATTTCCTTTTTTGCTTGCTCTCCTCAGCTACCAAATCATAACAGCCATCCTTAAAGTCAGTGAGAGGCCTTACTGGAATCCCTTGCAGATAGCTTGAAGCGTCCTTAGCTCAAGGCCGGAATACAGGCTGCGAAGAGCATTGTGTCCTCTTGTGTATAGGTGAAGATGAACGTGTGAAGGTAAGGTAACGGATCCCGAGTGTACTGCAAAACTGGACAGGAGATCCATGGAGCTAGCAGAGCCAGTAAACTTAGGGAGAGTCCAGGAGGAACCGATAGCAATGCTGCAAATGTGTTATGTTGAATAAACAAAATGTAACGCTGCTGTTTGCAGGTAGATGCAAGCTCCACTAGATGGCAATAGAGTGGAGGGAGGACTGCACACAGCAAGAGCAGACCTGCAGTACAGCAGCGAGGCTGCCACCAGGTGGCAGCAGAATTGTCAAACAAGCTGGGTCACATCCTAGACTATAGCGCAGTACCAAAGGAATAAGCAAAACACAGAGTCAGATGCAAGCCAAATGGGTCAGTACCAGCCAGGAGCAGATATGCCAAAGACAAGAGACAAACAGCAGGTCAGGGTCCAAGCCGAGTCAAATACCAAAGAGTCCTAAACATGAAAGGGAAACACTGAGTCGGGATGGGGAGTGGAGAACAAAACAGACACGGGCAAAGTCAGAAACAGCAGGAGGACAAATCAGGGTACTACCAGAGTCAGATACTCACGCCATAGGCAGAAAATATAACTGACATGGCCTGCAGGACGCAGCAGGAAGAAATAGTGAACCTGAATCCAAAATGAGGTCAGGCAAAGCTAACTCTTGACATGATCAGCCCGGGAAAAGGGCAGAAAGGACTCAAAACCCGGACTGGATCATGACACAAAGAATAAGAAGTGTTGTGCCTGCTACTGCATGTTACCATCTAATGAAGTGAACTGTCCAGTAAACTGTTGTGTGCTGAAACAAACTGTGTGTTCCCTGAGATATGTGCGGCGGTTCCTAAAGATGGAGGCCCTCAAACAGCCGAGGCCTGTGGCCTACAAGAGAGTGTCATGTATCCCACACACATCTATACACGGGGTCCGCAATATTTTTCTTGTAAAGTGCCAGGGCGTTATGGAGCAGTTACTCGTTCACGCCTGCCGCCCTCGGTCATTTTACATCTGTGAAGACCATTTTTGTAGGTAATACTGGAAACACCTTTAAAGGGAATCTGTCAGCAGGTTTTTGCTTTGTGATCTGACAGCACCATGATGTAGTGACAGAGATCCTGACTCTAGTGATGTATCACTTAGTTTATTGGGTGCAACAGTTGTGATTGAGTCACAGTTTTCTCTGCTGCAGGTTGAGCAGAGCTCAGCTGTTGATCTATGTACAGTCATGGCCAAAAGTTTTGAGAATGACACAAATATTATATTTTCACATGATCTGCTGCCCTCTGGTTTTTATGTGTGTTTGACAGATGTTTTTATCACAGACAGAAATATAATTGCAAACATATGAGTAACAAAAGCTTATATTGACAGTTAGAATGAGTTAATGCAGCAAGTCAATATTTGCAGTGTTGACCCTTCTTCTTCAGGACCTCTGCAATTCTCCCTGGCATGCTCTCAATCAACTTCTGGACCAAATCTTGTATGATAGCAGTCCATTCTTGCACAATCAATGCTTTCATTTTGTCAGAATTTTTAGGTTTTTGTTTGTCCACCCGTCTCTTGATGATTGACCACAAGTTCTCAATGGGATTAAGATCTGGGGAGTTTCCAGGCCATAGACCCAAAATCTCTATGTTTTGTTCCCTGAGCCATTTAGTTATCACCTTTGCTTTATGGCAAGGTGCTCCATCATGCAGGAAAAGGCATTGTTGATCGCCAAACTGCTCTTGGAGGGTTGGGAGAAGTTGCTATTGGAGGACATTCTGGTACCATTCTTTATTCATGGCTGTGTTTTTAGGCAAGACTGTGAGAGAGCCGATTCCCTTGGCTGAGAAGCAACCACCCCACACATGAATGGTTTCAGGATGCTTAACAGTTGGCATGAGACAAGACTTGTGGTAGCGCTCACATTGTCTTCTCTGAATGAGGCGTTTTCCTGATGTCCCAAACAATCGAAAAGGGGATTCATCAGAGAAAATAACTTTACCCCAGTCCTCAGCAGTCCACTGCCTGTACCTTTTGCAGAATATCAGTCTGTCCATGATTAAATCAGGGGCTTGAGGACGCTGAGTTATACTGTCAGAGATTCCGAAGGTGGGCAGTCCTGACCAAATGGAATGACGATGCTTTGGCAGCTCTTTTTCGGAAGGGTCTGGCAGAGAATGTAAAGGATGTTATGGTGGGATTCCCTGTCCCCTCTGTCTCAATGATTCTATGTCATTAGCGATTCAAATTGACAGACGTTTGCGTGAGCGTAGAGGTATGCGTGGAATAGTGTTGCCTTGTGAACCAGCTTTTGAACCCATGCAGTGTGATAGAGTGGCTTCTGGGGCACAGCGTCATGAGTTTCGAAAACGCAATGGGTTATGTTTTACTGTGGTGATACCTCTCATGCTATTTCAGTCTGCCCTAAGCGGGGAAGACGTTTTGCACGCTCAGTTGTCTTGGGTAGTGTTCAGACTAAATTTTTGTTGACTGTTACCCTGATTTGCTCCCTGTCCACATTTTCTGCTCAGGCTTTCGTTGATTCGGGAGCAGCTATTAACCTGATGGATTTTGATGTTGCTAAACGTTGTGGGTTTCCCTTGATACCCCTACGGAAGTCTATTCCCTACTGGGGATCGATTCTACCCTTTGGCTGAGAATAAACCTCAGTTCTCTACTCAGGTGATAATGAGGGTTGAGAAAATATTGAATTCTCGTTTTTCTAGACGGAAACTCCAGTATTTGGTTAAGTGGAGAGGTTATGGTCAGGAGGACAATTCTTGGGTGTTTGCTTCGGACATCCATGCCAGGAGACTCATCCGTGCGTATCACAGAGCTCATCCTGACCGACCTGGTTGCTCAAATGAGGGTTCGGTGACCCCTCCTCAAGGGGGGGGGTACTGTTGTGAATGTGCTAGAAATGAATTCTGAGCAGAAGCTCCCTCTGGTGGTTACAAACAGTACTGAACTATCCAATGAAGATTGTGAAGATTGGCGATCAGGTGTTACTGACTGGTCTTATATAAGGGAGGTTCCCTCCCATCAGGGTTGCCGGTGATCAATTGTTCTGGTCTCATCTTTGATTCCTGTTCACTTTGTAGCCTGCTGTTTCGTGCCTGCATCTTCTGCTAACAGATAAGACATTTTCTTCTTTTTGTTTTTTGTGCTTGCTTCTTGCATTTTGTCCTGCACTTCTGTGGGGGTCTGCCGGGTCCCCTCCGGGGCTTGTGCTCCTCTCAGTTTAGTTCAGCCACTGTTGTTTGTTCATTTGCCTTTTCCAGTTTTTTTCAGTGGCTGCTGTTTAGTTTTTGTTACACCAGAGAACTAATTTAGGTGGTAGAGGTCGTGTGATCTCAGGTGTTTTTGTAATTAGTAGAGTTGGTACTTTTCAGGGTTTTTTGGGGTTGCAGTAAGTGTCCTTCCTATCCTTTTCTATTTAGGAAGTTTGGGCCCCAACGTTCGCTCATACTATTTTCTGTCTGTGTCAGTATTTCCTCTTGTCTAACCGCCATTACATGTTTGGGGGCTTTCTATGTTCTTTGGGGATCTGCTCCGGGGCAGATAGTTTTCCTCTTTCTGTCTTTAGGTGTAGTTAGCTTCTCAGGCTGTGACGAGGCGTCTAGGACCAACGTAGGTACTCTCCACGACTGCCTTTAGTTGTGGTGGTTAGTCAGGGTACTGCAATCCCATAGATTCCAACCTCTCTGGTGTATTTCCTTTTTTGCTTGCTCTCCTCAGCTACCAAATCATAACAGCCATCCTTAAAGTCAGTGAGAGGCCTTACTGGAATCCCTTGCAGATAGCTTGAAGCGTCCTTAGCTCAAGGCCGGAATACAGGCTGCGAAGAGCATTGTGTCCTCTTGTGTATAGGTGAAGATGAACGTGTGAAGGTAAGGTAACGGATCCCGAGTGTACTGCAAAACTGGACAGGAGATCCATGGAGCTAGCAGAGCCAGTAAACTTAGGGAGAGTCCAGGAGGAACCGATAGCAATGCTGCAAATGTGTTATGTTGAATAAACAAAATGTAACGCTGCTGTTATGCAGGTAGATGCAAGCTCCACTAGATGGCAATAGAGTGGAGGGAGGACTGCACACAGCAAGAGCAGACCTGCAGTACAGCAGCGAGGCTGCCACCAGGTGGCAGCAGAATTGTCAAACAAGCTGGGTCACATCCTAGACTATAGCGCAGTACCAAAGGAATAAGCAAAACACAGAGTCAGATGCAAGCCAAATGGGTCAGTACCAGCCAGGAGCAGATATGCCAAAGACAAGAGACAAACAGCAGGTCAGGGTCCAAGCCGAGTCAAATACCAAAGAGTCCTAAAAATGAAAGGGAAACACTGAGTCGGGATGGGGAGTGGAGAACAAAACAGACACGGGCAAAGTCAGAAACAGCAGGAGGACAAATCAGGGTACTACCAGAGTCAGATACTCACGCCATAGGCAGAAAATATAACTGACATGGCCTGCAGGACGCAGCAGGAAGAAATAGTGAACCTGAATCCAAAATGAGGTCAGGCAAAGCTAACTCTTGACATGATCAGCCCGGGAAAAGGGCAGAAAGGACTCAAAACCCGGACTGGATCATGACACAAAGAATAAGAAGTGTTGTGCCTGCTACTGCATGTTACCATCTAATGAAGTGAACTGTCCAGTAAACTGTTGTGTGCTGAAACAAACTGTGTGTTCCCTGAGATATGTGCGGCGGTTCCTAAAGATGGAGGCCCTCAAACAGCCGAGGCCTGTGGCCTACAAGAGAGTGTCATGTATCCCACACACATCTATACACGGGGTCCGCAATATTTTTCTTGTAAAGTGCCAGGGCGTTATGGAGCAGTTACTCGTTCACGCCTGCCGCCCTCGGTCATTTTACATCTGTGAAGACCATTTTTGTAGGTAATACTGGATACACCTTTAAAGGGAATCTGTCAGCAGGTTTTTGCTATGTGATCTGACAGCACCATGATGTAGGGACAGAGATCCTGACTCTAGTGATGTATCACTTAGTTTATTGGGTGCAACAGTTGTGATTGAGTCACAGTTTTCTCTGCTGCAGGTTGAGCAGAGCTCAGCTGTTGATCTATGTACAGTCATGGCCAAAAGTTTTGAGAATGACACAAATATTATATTTTCACATGATCTGCTGCCCTCTGGTTTTTATGTGTGTTTGACAGATGTTTTTATCACAGACAGAAATATAATTGCAAGCATATGAGTAACAAAAGTTAGAATGAGTTAATGCAGCAAGTCAATATTTGCAGTGTTGACCCTTCTTCTTCAGGACATCTGCAATTCTCCCTGGCATGCTCTCAATCAACTTCTGGACCAAATCTTGTATGATAGCAGTCCATTCTTGCACAATCAATGCTTTCATTTTGTCAGAATTTTTAGGTTTTTGTTTGTCCACCCGTCTCTTGATGATTGACCACAAGTTCTCAATGGGATTAAGATCTGGGGAGTTTCCAGGCCATAGACCCAAAATCTCTATGTTTTGTTCCCTGAGCCATTTAGTTATCACCTTTGCTTTATGGCAAGGTGCTCCATCATGCAGGAAAATGCATTGTTGATCGCCAAACTGCTCTTGGAGGGTTGGGAGAAGTTGCTCTTGGAGGACATTCTGGTACCATTCTTTATTCATGGCTGTGTTTTTAGGCAAGACTGTGAGAGAGCCGATTCCCTTGGCTGAGAAGCAACCACCCCACACATGAATGGTTTCAGGATGCTTAACAGTTGGCATGAGACAAGACTTGTGGTAGCGCTCACATTGTCTTCTCTGAATGAGGCGTTTTCCTGATGTCCCAAACAATCGAAAAGGGGATTCATCAGAGAAAATAACTTTACCCCAGTCCTCAGCAGTCCACTGCCTGTACCTTTTGCAGAATATCAGTCTGTCCATGATGTTTTTTCTGGAGAGAAGTGGCTTCTTTGCTGCCCTCCTTGAGACCAGGCCTTGCTCCAAGAGTCTCCGCCTTACAGTGCGTGCAGATGCACTCACACCTGCCTGCTGCCATTCCTGAGCAAGCTCTGCACTGCTGGTAGCCCGATCCCACAGCTGAAACACTTTAAGAGTCTGGCGCTTGCTGGTCTTTCTGGGCACCCTGGAGCCTTTTTGGCAACAATGGAACCTCTCTCCTTGAAGTTCTTGATGATGCGATAGATTGTTGACTGAGGTGCAATCTTTCTAGCTGCGACAATGGAACCTCTCTCCTTGAAGTTCTTGATGATGCGATAGATTGTTGACTGAGGTGCAATCTTTCTAGCTGCGATACTCTTCCCTGTTAGGCCATTTTTGTGCATTGCAATGATGACTGCACGTGTTTCTTTAGAGATAACCATGGTTAACAGAAGAGAAACAATGATGCCAAGCACCAGCCTCCTTTTAAAGTGTCCAGTGGTGTCATTCTTACTTAATCATGACAGATTGATCTCCAGCCATGTCCTCATCAACACCCACACCTGTGTTAATGGAGCAATCACTGAAAAGAGGTTAGCTGGTCCTTTTAAGGCAGGGCTGCAATGATGTTGAAATGTGTTTTGGGGGGATAAAGTTCATTTTCTAGCCAAATATTTACTTTGCAAGTAATTGCTGTTAAGCTGATCACTCGTTATAACATTCTGGAGTATATGCAAATTGCCATTAGAAAAATTGAAGCAGTAGACTTTGTAAAAATTAATATTTGTGTCATTCTCAAAACTTTTGTCCATGACTGTATATTATTTCCCTCACCACACTTTTCTGTGTACATTGCATAATGACAGCTGCTAATCAGTGCTGGGGGTGGGATTGTACTACCCTGCACCTGCCAAGTTGTCCTGTAATGATAATCTTATGCTGATAAAATTCTGACTATATTGAAAATACAAAGACAGACCAGTAAGGCCCCTTTCACACATCAGTTTTTTGCCATCAGTCACAGGCCTCACGTTTCATCCGTCGTTCGATGGATCCGTCGAAAATTTTTGATCCGTCAGCCGGACACGACGCACAAAGCAACGTGTTTTGTCTCCATCGAAAAATGCTATAATGGAAGCCTATGGGTGCAGGATCCGTCTTCATCCGTCAAATGACGGATTCCGGCAACGGATTTGTTTTTTTTTAACTGAGCATGCTCCTGACAGGTTAAAACACAAACAAAAGAATAGATATATGCACATAGAATACATATACAGTGCCTACAAGTAGTATTCAACCACCTGCAGAATTAGCTGGTTGACACATGCGGAATTAACTTGGCATTGTGACATTTGTACTGTAGATCAGCCTGGAAGTGGGAAATGCACTGCAGCAAAAATTTTTGTTTTAATTTTTTTTTTTTTAAAAAAACGTTAAAAGTTAATTCAGAGTGTCATTTATTATTCAACCCCTCAAACCACAAGAATTCTGTTTGGTCCCCCTAAAGTATTAAGAAGTAGTTCAGGCACCAAGAATAATGAGCTTCACATGTGTGGATTAATGATCTCTTTTGCCAGCCTTTTCTGACTATTTAAGACCCTCCCCAAACTTGTGAACAGCACTCATACATGGTCAACATGGGAAAGACAAAGGAGCATTCCAAGGCCATCAGAGACAAGATCGTGGAGGGTCACAAGGCTGGCAAGGGGTACAAAACCCTTTCCAAGGAGTTGGCCCTACCTGTCTCCACTGTTGGGAGTATCATCCGTAAGTGGAAGGCTTATGGAACTACTGTTAGCCTTCCACGGCCTGGACAGCCTTTGAAAGTTTCCTCCCGTGCCGAGGCCAGGCTTGTCCAAAGAGTCAAGGCTAACCCAAGGACAACAAGGAAGGAGCTCCGGGAAGATCTCATGGCAGTGGGGACATTGGTTTCAGTCAATACCATAAGTAACGTACTCCACCGCAATGGTCTCCGTTCCAGACGAGCCCGTAAGGTACCTTTACTTTCAAAGCGTTATGTCAAGGCTCGTCTACAGTTTGCTCATGATCACTTGGAGGACTCTGAGACAGACTGGTTCAAGGTTCTATGGTCTGATGAGACCAAGATCTAGATCTTTGGTGCCAACCACACACGTGACGTTTGGAGACTGGATGGCACTGCATACGACCCCAAGAATACCATCCCTACAGTCAAGCATGGTGGTGGCAGCATCATGCTGTGGGGCTGTTTCTCAGCCAAGGGGCCTGGCCGTCTGGTCCGCATCCATGGGAGGATGGATAGCATGGCCTACCTGGAGATTTTGGCCAAGAACCTCCGCTCCTCCATCAAGATCTTAAGATGGCGTATTCTTCAACAAGACAGGCCCAAAGCACACAGCCAAGAAAACCAAGGCCTGGTTCAAGAGGGAAAAAGTCAAGGTGTTGGAGTGGCTTAGTCAGTCTCCTGACCTTAACCCAACTGAAAACTTGTGGAAGGAGCTCAAGATTAAAGTCCACATGAGACACCCAAAGAACCTAGATAACTTGGAGAAGATCTGCATGGAGGAGTGGGCCAAGATAACTCCACAGACCTGTGCCGGCCTGATCAGGTCTTATAAAAGACGATTATTAGCTGTAATTGCAAACAAGGGTTATTCCACAAAATATTAAACATAGGGGTTGTATAATAATTGACCCACACTTTTATGTTTAAAATTTATTAAAATTCAACTGAGCAACATAACTTTTTGTTTTGTAAGATTTATGCTTCTGTTAATAAATCCTACTCTCGTTTGCAGTTTGAAGGCTCTAACTTATTTGCATCTTATCAAACCAGCTAAATCTGCAGGGGGTTGAATACTACTTGTAGGCACTGTAGGCACACACATATATATATATTTATAGTTCATAGAGTTCTACTGTCATGTGTGCATTACCACGAAGATCGTCGCGGTTGCACATGTTGACTTCTCACAGCTGAGTTGCTGTTTCTTTGTGTTTGGCAGCTAGGGAGTTAATTCTGTCTGTGCTCGGTGCTGGGACTGGGTGCAGTTTCTCCCGGCTGCAATTGATTATTTGTTGATTGGTTTCCTTTAAATTCCTGGTTGTCTGCTTTGGGAGTTGCCAGTGAAATCCTTCATGCAGACCACAGATAGGAATGAATCTGTATAGACTTAAGTTGAGAGCTCCTTAGCTGTTTTAAGCTCAACTTGCTTAGAGTTTATTTCCCAGACCATTTATGTTCCTTCGGTGTTTGAGTGTGTATGCAAGTGAGTGCTATCCTGTCTGTCTTATATGTCTAATCTGTGTATTTAGCTGAGATCAGCCCATATCCCTTTGGTGGTAATCAGGATCCTTCTTAGGACTGATTACAGGGTTCAGGGTCTGACAGGAGACAGGGTTAGGCTGGAGACTTGGACCTCTGAACCATTATCAGTACCTCCAAGGTAAGGGATTAGTTAGGACCCCAGTGCAGGGTCAGGTTAGACCCCGGTCCTCCTCTTTCCTGTTACAGCTCATCAAGTCCTCAAGATTAACCCTGAGTTCAACTATATCGTTTCTGCACATCTAGTCCTCAAGATTAACCCTAAGTTCTGCAGAGATTGTGTCAGGTAAATCTATTTTATACTTACATTCTGATGTTGCTAAACTATATGTTGTATAGAGTGTGGTTCCTGTATAAATAGTTTACTGACATTGTATTCATATCATTAGACAGCATGACATTTTCACTGGCCATAAAAAATTATCTCTAGTTACCATGGATCCAGTAGCCAAGCTGGCTCTGCAGTTGCAGGGATTATCCATGGAGCTGACGGACATTAAGTCCAAAGTTTTGTCTCCCCTGGAGCAAACCAGAGTTGAACCTAAAGTAGCTCTTCCAGATAGGTTCACTGGTGGGCGAGACAAATTTTTTACCTTCCGGGAGGCATGTAAATTGTATTTTCGGCTTCGGCCGCGATCATCAGGGAGTGATGAGCAGAGAGTGGGAATTGTTATCTCACTTCTTCAAGGGGACCCTCAATCCTGGGCATTTTCCCTTCCTCCGGGATCCCCGGCTCTACAGTCTGTAGATCAATTTTTTACTGCTCTGGGATTGGTATATGATGACCCAGATCGGGTCTCTCTTGCTGAGACCAAATTAGGTAAGTTACAGCAGGGAGATCGTCCGGCGGAGGAATTTGCTTCTGAGTTTCGTAGATGGGCCACGGATACTCAGTGGAATGACCCAGCTCTTAGGAGCCAGTTTTGTCATGGGCTTTCTGACAAATTAAAAGACGTTTTAGCTCAGTATGAGTCTCCTCCTTCTCTGGAGGCTGCTATGGCCCTAGCTATCCGTACTGATAGACGGCTTCGGGAGAGGGGTGAGGTAACTCCACTCCCTGTTGTTTCTCCACCTACTACTAAGGTCCCTTATGTTGAGGTTCCCCTTGTCTGTTCGGATGAGCCTATGCAGTTGGGAGGGACATCTTTTCGTAGTAGGGGATTGGCGGCACGCCGCAGGACTAGAAGGTGTTTTTTCTGCGGGAAAGAGGGACATTTTGTTGGAGAATGTCCATCCCGTGTCTTGTTAAGTAAAAAGTCGCCGGAAAACTGCTAATCCCAGGTTGTGTGGTGGACGACAACCTGGGAGTATGTATTTCATCCGCCGGTTCTTCTCAGTTCCTTGTACCAGTGGAGGTGGTGGTTGGTACTAGAGTGAAGAGATTGTCTGTTCTTCTGGATAGTGGTTCTGGGGCTAATCTGGTTGATGCTCAGTTTGCTCAGGCTCAAGGTATGCATCTGAGTGTATTGGTCAAACCGATCCCTATTTTCTCCATTGACGCCAGGCCTCTCGGCCAAGGTAGCTTTGTTCATGAGGTTCATAACATTGACCTTCG
Organism: Oophaga sylvatica; assembly: GCA_033576555.1. Taxonomy (NCBI): domain Eukaryota; kingdom Metazoa; phylum Chordata; class Amphibia; order Anura; family Dendrobatidae; genus Oophaga; species Oophaga sylvatica. Next base: position 360,571,302 of record JARQOD010000003.1, on the reverse strand, counting down.
GGTAGGGGCAATACATAGGGAACAATTATCTTGTTATGTGTTGGAGGGTCTACCTACTCCCATTGTGTTGGGACTTCCTTGGCTGGTTAAACATAACCCTGTGATTAATTGGCAGTCCAGAGAGATAAGCCAATGGGGTGAGTTTTGCAAAAGCAACTGCATGAACACAGTCATCAGTGCGGTCGTGCCTAGTACATTGCCTCCTTTTTTGGAGGATTTTGGGGATGTTTTCTCTGAGGAGGGGTGTCGGGAGTTGCCTCCTCATCGCGTGTATGACTGCTCTATTAATCTACTTCCTGATGCTAAGTTGCCTAAAGCTAGGTTGTATAATCTTTCTGGTCCTGAAAGACAGGCTATGAAAGATTATATTTCTGAAAGTCTGGCCAAAGGGCATATTAGACCTTCATCTTCCCCTGTGGCCGCGGGGTTCTTCTTTGTGAAGAAAAAAGATGGAGGCCTACGCCCTTGCTTGGATTTCCGCGAACTTAATCGGATTACTGTTCGAGATCCGTATCCACTTCCTCTTATTCCTGATCTCTTCAATCAAATTGTTGGCGCCAAATGGTTCTCTAAATTGGATCTCAGGGGGGCGTATAATCTGATTAGGATAAAAGAGGGGGACGAGTGGGAAAACGGCGTTTAACACGCCGGAGGGACATTATGAAAACCTGGTCATGCCTTTTGGTCTGACTACTGCTCCAGCAGTATTCCAACATTTTGTTAATGACATTTTTCGTCACCTTGTGGGGGTGTTTGTGGTCGTATATTTGGATGACATTTTAATTTACTCGCCAGATCTTGTGTCTCACCAGGAGCATGTTGCAGATCTTGCGAGACAATAAACTATACGCCAAACTGGAGAAGTGTGTTTTTGCCGTACAGGAACTTCAGTTTTTGGGTTTTTTGGTGTCAGCCTCCGGTTTCCGGATGGACCCTGAAAAGGTGAGAGCAGTGCTTGAATGGGATCAGCCAGGGGATCTTAAGGCTCTGCAGCGTTTTTTGGGGTTTGCTAATTACTACCGGAAATTTATTTGTAATTTCTCGTCTGTCGTCAAACCTCTCACTGACATGACGAGAAAAGGGACGGATTTTTCTAAGTGGTCGGACAAAGCTTGCCAAGCCTTTTCCTCTTTAAAAAGATGTTTTGCTTCGGCACCCGTTCTCATCCAACCAGATGTATCTCAGCCGTTCATTGTGGAGGTGGACGCGTCTGACGTAGGAGTGGGTGCTATATTGTCCCAGGGTCCGTCCCCTGGTAAATGGCATCCGTGCGCTTTCTTTTCTAAGAAATTGTCGTCCGCCGAAAGGAATTATGATATCGGCAATAGGGAACTTTTGGCCATTAAATTGGCTTTTGAAGAATGGCGTCACTTTTTGGAGGGGGCAGTCCACCCGGTCACCGTTATTACTGATCACAAGAACCTGCTGTATTTAGAATCCGCTAAGCGTCTGAATTCCAGACAAGCTCGATGGTCGTTGTTTTTTACCAGGTTTAATTTTGTCGTCACTTATCGTCCGGGGTCTAAGAATGTAAAGGCTGATGCCTTGTCTCGCAGTTTCCCAGGGGCCGGGAAAACGGACGACCCGATTCCTATCCTTCAGGATGGGGTGGTAGTGTCGGCTGTATGTTCTGAGCTTGAGGAGGAGGTGTTAGAGGCTCAGGGGGACGCCCCTGCAGGACCTCCAGGGAGACTGTTTGTCCCGAATCAGTTGAGACAAAAGGTTATTGAGGCACATCATAATTCTGCTTTAGCAGGACATCCAGGGAGTAAGGCTACTTTAGATCTCCTTTCCCGCCGATTTTGGTGGCCTAACGCTAATAAAATGTTATAACTTTTGTCGCGTCCTGTGGGGTTTGTGCTCGCTCTAAAACTCCTCATACCCGTCCGTCTGGGACCCTTTTACCCTTGAAACTTCCAGAGCGTCCATGGACTCATTTATCTATGGACTTCATTACGGACCTTCCTCCGTCGTCTGGGAATACTGTCATACTGGTGGTTGTTGACAGGTTCAGTAAGATGGCACATTTCGTTGCTCTTCCTGCACTCCCTAATGCTAAAACTCTGGCGCAGGTGTTCATTAGGGAGATCGTGAGACTTCATGGGTTGCCTTCTGATGTGGTGTCAGATAGGGGGTCTCAGTTTGTGTCCAAATTTTGGAGGGCATTTTGTTTACGTCGGGGATGCAATTGTCGTTTTCCTCGGCTTTTCATCCACAGACCAATGGTCAGACAGAGCGTCTGAATCAGAGTTTAGAGACATATCTCCGGTGTTTTGTATCGGAGAACCAGGAGGACTGGTCTTCTTTCTTGCCTCTGGCAGAGTTCGCTCTTAACAACAGGCGGAGCGAGTCCACTGGTAAGTCCCCGTTTTTTGGGGCATATGGTTTTCATCCCCAGTTTTGTACTTTCAATGGGGGGGGTCCTTCTGGGGTTCCTGAGGAGGTTTCTCGTCGTCACTTGCTTCTGTGTGGCGAGGTGTATTGAATAATTTGAGTACGATGGGGAACCGTTACAAACGTATGGCTGATAGGAGGAGAGTTTCTGGTCCAGATCTGAATGTGAACGATCTGGTATGGTTGTCTACCAGGAATATAAAACTTAAAGTGCCCTCCTGGAAACTGGGTCCCAGATTCATCGGGCCGTACAGGATCAGTTCCATAATTAATCCTGTGGCATTTCGTCTGGAACTCCCTTCTACGTTTAAAATTCATAATGTGTTCCACAAGTCATTACTTAAAAGGTATGTGGCACCAGTCATACCGTCACCTCTACCTCCTCCTCCAGTGTTGGTCAATGGTAATTTGGAATTTCAAGTATCAAAGATCATTGACTCTCGTCTGAATCGCCGGTCCCTTCAGTACTTGGTGCATTGGAAGGGGTATGGTGGACGTGGGTCCCTGCGTCTGATGTTAACGCAGATCGTTTGGTTCGGACCTTCCACAGAACTCACCCGGGCAGGCCTGGCCTTGAGGGTCCGGAGGCCCCTCGTAGAAGGGGGGGTACTGTCATGTGTGCATTACCACGAAGATCGTCGCGGTTGCACATGTTGACTTCTCACAGCTGAGTTGCTGTTTCTTTGTGTTTGGCAGCTAGGGAGTTAATTCTGTCTGTGCTCGGTGCTGGGACTGGGTGCAGTTTCTCCCGGCTGCAATTGATTATTTGTTGATTGGTTTCCTTTAAATTCCTGGTTGTCTGCTTTGGGAGTTGCCAGTGAAATCCTTCATGCAGACCACAGATAGGAATGAATCTGTATAGACTTAAGTTGAGAGCTCCTTAGCTGTTTTAAGCTCAACTTGCTTAGAGTTTATTTCCCAGACCATTTATGTTCCTTCGGTGTTTGAGTGTGTATGCAAGTGAGTGCTATCCTGTCTGTCTTATATGTCTAATCTGTGTATTTAGCTGAGATCAGCCCATATCCCTTTGGTGGTAATCAGGATCCTTCTTAGGACTGATTACAGGGTTCAGGGTCTGACAGGAGACAGGGTTAGGCTGGAGACTTGGACCTCTGAACCATTATCAGTACCTCCAAGGTAAGGGATTAGTTAGGACCCCAGTGCAGGGTCAGGTTAGACCCCGGTCCTCCTCTTTCCTGTTACAGCTCATCAAGTCCTCAAGATTAACCCTGAGTTCAACTATATCGTTTCTGCACATCTAGTCCTCAAGATTAACCCTAAGTTCTGCAGAGATTGTGTCAGGTAAATCTATTTTATACTTACATTCTGATGTTGCTAAACTATATGTTGTATAGAGTGTGGTTCCTGTATAAATAGTTTACTGACATTGTATTCATATCATTAGACAGCGTGACATCTACATAGCATAATAGGCGCTAAATCAATTGCCAGCTTCAGTAAAATTTGGAACTATAGGGTAAAATTTAAGGCTATAATCGCGGAAAAAAAATATGTGGGCTCCCGTGCAATTTTCGCCACCAGAGAGGGAAAGCCAGTGAGTTAGGGCATATATTAATAGCCTAGAGAGGGACGATTGTTTTTGGGCTCCCCTGGCTACAAACATCTAGCCCCAGCCACCCCAGAAAAGGCACATCTATAAGATGCGCCTTTTCTGGCACTTAGCCTCTCTATTCCAATTGCCTTTAATGGTGGCTCATGGGTTAATAAGGGGTTAATGTCACCTTGCTATTGAAAGGTGACATTAATCCGGGTTAATAATGGAGAGGTGTCAATAAGACAACTATCCATTATTAATCCTATAGTAGTAAGGGTTAAAAAACACACACATTAATTAAAAATTATATTAATGAAATAATTACACAAAGCTTTTGACCAAATTTATTATGCTGCCAATCCAACTGCTCAAAAAAATAAAGGGAACACTCAAATAACACATCCTAGATCTAAATGAATGAAATATTCTCATTGAATTCTTTGTTGTGTACAAAGTTGAATGTGCTATCAACATAATCACACAAAAATCATCAATGGAAATCAAATTTTTGAACCAATGGAAGCCTGGATTTGGAGAGACCCCCAAAATGAAAGTGGAAACAAGTCAAAATGAGAATCAAAACAAGGCAAAATTAAAGTGGAAACAAGTCAAAATGATGCTCAGTATTGTGTGTGGCCTCCACGTGCCTTTATGACCTATCTACAACGCCTGGGCATGCTCCTGATGAGGTTGCGGATGTTCTCCTTTGGGATCTCCTCCCAGACCTGGACTAAAGCATCCGTCAACTCCTGGACAGTCTGTGGTGCAACGTGACGTTGGTGGATGGAGCGAGACATGCTGTCCCAGATGTGCTCAATCGGATTCAAGTCTGGGGAACGGGCAGGCCAGTCCATAGCTTCAATTCCTTCATCTTGCAGGAACTGCTGACACACTCCAACCACATGAGGTCTGGCATTGTCCTGCATTAGGAGGAACCCAGGGCCAACCGCACCAGCATATGGTCTTACAAGGGTCTGAGGATCTCATCTCGGTACCTAATGGCAGTCAGGCTACCTCTGGCAAGCACATGGAGGGCTGTGTGGCCCTCCAAAGAAATGTCACCCCACACCATTACTGACCCACTGCCAAACCGGTCATGCTGTTGCAGGCAGCAGATCGCTCTCCACGGCGTCTCCAGACTCTGTCACGTCTGTCACATGTGCTGAGTGTGAACCTGCTGCCTGCAACATCCTTCAGGATGACCAGTTTGGCAGTGAGTCAGTAATCGTGTGGGGTGGCATTTCTTTGGAGGGCCGCACAGCTCTCCATGTGCTCGCCAGAGGTAGCATGACTGCCATTAGGTACTGAGATGAGATCCTCAGACCCCTTGTGAGACCATATGCTGGTGCGGATGGCCCTGTGCTCCTCATAATGCACGACAATGCCAGACCTTATGTGACTGGAGTGTGTCAGCAGTTCCTGCAAGATGAAGACATTGAAGCTATGGACTGGCCTGCCCGTTCCCCAGACCTGCATGATCCAATTGAGCACATCTGGGACAGCATGTCTCGCTCCATCCACCAACGTCATGTTGCACCACAGACTGTCCAGGAGTTGATGGATGCTTTAGTCCAGGTCTGGGAGGAGATCCCTCAGGAGAACATCCGCAACCTCATCAGGAGCATGTCCAGGCGTTGTAGGGAGGTCATGCAGGCACGTGGAGGCCACACACAATACTGAGCATCATTTTGACTTGTTTCCACTTTCATTTTGGGGGTCTCTCCAAATCCAGGCCTCCATTGGTTCAAAAATTTGATTTCCATTGATGATTTTTGTGTGATTATGTTGACACCACATTCAACTTTGTACAGAGCAAAGTATTCAATGAGAATATTTTATTCATTTAGATCTAGGATGTGTTGAGTGTTCCCTTTATTTTTTTGAGCAGTGTAAATAAATGAACAAACGTGCAATGACCCTAAATAGGAACAGATAACCAAATAAATAGCCAAAATACTTAGTGGTAGATGTCTGGTGAATCCAATAACCTGTGGTGGAAAGTATGTTCGGCTAAAATACTCCACATCTACCAGGTAGGTGGTCTGTGCGCGGGTCTGGTCCTATGGCTGCGCTTTATCAATGATATCTTTTTAATTTGGGAGGGGGCAATGTTTCTTTACAGCTGTTTTTAAATAACATTAATAAAAATGTTTTTTATCTTCATTTTAATGCTACCACGAGTAGAGACAGTCTACATTTCCTTGACCTAAAATGTTTTATTGATCAGGGCAAAATTAAAACCTGTTTTAACACCAATTCATTCAACTGTATGTTCAGATGAAACGTAAGTCATGTGCCTCCCAAATTTCCAGCTTTGACCTGGTCGCAAGAAATTGGGTGGATGTATGAATACGCCATCACTCTCCGGATCGGGATATGTGCGAGTTAGATTTCACTGTGGAGCTGCCACAACTAGAGCTGCTAATTAACTGTATTTCGATAATGGTCTTGACAGAACATAATTCGCTGCCCATCAGATTGGTTTGGCGAGTATTAGGTCTATTTCTGTCTTCTTATGTCCTCTACTTTGCTGGTTTTATGTATTTTATTTCATTTTTGCCTTGGGAAGAAATTGAGATAAACTGGAGAACGTAACCTGACACTGCTCTGCTCTATTATGGGAATGGCACTTCCACGAAAAGGGGGAAATTTCCATAACGACAATATATAAGGGATTTGCTCATAATGTAATTCCATAAAATTATAGTTAAAGCAGCTTCAAAACAGAGATTCATTTTAAAAATGATGCAATTATTAGTATGATTGGATGCTGCCTACTTGTGGACAAATCAGTCTATATTAAGTCCAGTCATTTTTGCAGGCAGCTCAATAAGAAAATTTCTCTGCCTGCATGGCTCATCTGTTTGCTTAGGCTGTATTGCGATCTTTGCAGCATAGTAATAAGCAGTGGTGTAATTTGTTATGGCAAAGTATGTACACACCAGAAATATCCCCCTGGCACTGAACAAGAATAGAAAAAGGTGAAACGGCGCCAATTAAACTCTTTTAAAACGGACCTATTTTTTTTTTCTCAAGAAGTACTACTGACGTTGGAAGGAAGCATGGATCACAAACCATGCACGGCACTTAATATAATCTACGTTGTTTTGCCTCAAGTAATTTTCTGTTTCTCAGTGAATGAACATTAATCAAGATCAAGCGTCCAATGTTTTAATTGATGGAACCAAATACATCATTTTTCCCGAATCCCACCCAACCACCCTAGCAAAACAATCCATCACGTTACAGTGTGCAGACACTTTTCCAAGTCGGTATCCCTTCTCTATACCATCAATGACAACAAACATTTGTAATGCACTTTTCTAACCTAAAGGACTCAAGCACAGCCTGGCAATTCGTGTTGTTATATGGAGAGTTGTGCAGAAGTTGTTTGTTCCCCAAATTTCACTAGAGTCAATATTTATAGTAAACCAGGTAACCTTCCAGTTTGTTTTTGGAGGGTGGAAGTGAATCAGAGTGCTGGAGGAAACTCATAGAGAAGATACAAACTGCATTCAGATTTTGTCCTTGGTCAGATTCAAACCCAGGACCCCAAAGCTGCAAAGAAACAATGCTAGCTGAAGTGCTACCGAATATTCTAGTACTTACCACCTCCTGCTCAAAAACATTTCCCAGTTCTACTCATTCCTCAACCTTGAGTCTATCAAAATACTGGTAAATGCTGGGATTACAGCCAAATCCTCGTGGCCTCCCCTGTAACACCCTTGCACCCCTCACTCACAACATTCTCAATTCTGCGGCCTGGTCCCTTGTCTGGCTACGCAATACATTTCAGCAGACTGATAACTACATACAAGGCTGCCCATAACTCTCTCTGTATATCTCTATCTTAAAGGGGCTGTCAGACCTCCACCTATCTGATATTGATAACTTAAAGGGAAACTGTCACATTTGATCTATCCAACCTATTAATATGAGCATACAGGTTATAGACTGCTGAAAAAAGTCATACCTGTATGCCTCATTTCAGATGCCTTGTGATACAGAAAGAGACAGTGAGACCAGAGATTACTTGTGGACAAGTAGCAAGAGATGGTTGTCCACCACTTTGATTCTGATGGTCTAACCTTTGCTTAAAGGGAATCTGTCACCACATTTGTGCTATGTAACCTATTAATATGGTCATACAGATTATAGACTGCTTAAAAAAGTCATACGTGTGTGCCTCATGGATGATGCCTTGCTGTCGAAAAATTAGCTTTTATCGCTATTTGTAAATGAGTACTTCCAGGCAATGGGGTGGACGTTGCCCGGAAGATAACTTTGCCTCCTCTCTTTATTATCCTATCTTTCTTCTCCACATGGTGTGGCTGGAAATCCCACGCCTGCGCATTCCGACTGCAATCTCTATTCTTCAGTTTGCAGAAAAAGGTGCACCCCCGACTTCCTTCCTACTTCCCTGCAGAGTAAAATGCACGGTAATTTCCTATGGCCCAGTTTAATAAACTCACTGGGATATCATCACTGGGAGCTGAAGTACCAGTGACTGCGCAGAAGCTGTGTGAAGCCAATACCCACAGAACAGCGGAACACTGAAAAAGAGTAACTTGCTAGTTGTCCACAAGTAATCTCTGATCTCACCGTCTCTTTCTGTCTTTCCGCTTTAAAGCCCTCACAGGCAGGGACCACTCTCCTTCTATACTAGTCTGTCAATCAATAAGGTTATGTTTAATAGGATTGGTTTAATGTATGCTATGTATTTAATCTCCTCTGCATCTCTTTTGTAGGCTGCCATGCTTAACTCAATGATTGCTTGTAGAAAATACATAGCAATAACGGCAGTGGCACCCTGGCACATTCGGCCAGGATGAACAAAATTTGGGCTTGTTGGATTTTAACCTTCTCAATGCTTTTTTCCCAATCAATGGCCAACAACAGTTTCGGAGCCACTTATCCTCACTTTCTATTGCAGTAAATATCCATGAATACATGTTTACCAGGAAATCTCTGCAAGCTTCCAATTGTGCATGGCCAGCCTTGGGAAGCAATGTGGCTCACCTTACAAAGAGACATGGAAGCAATATGGTAATGTCATGTGCACAACCCCATATCACAGGGCACAGATGGCTATAGGTCTACAATATAAACCAGTGTGGACTGTATTGTCCTTTAGTAGCAATACTAGAATATCTGTAGGGTCAAATGAAGTGATTGGAGCTCTGCCAGCAGAAATGCATGTAAATTGATTACTTCTTGTTAATGGCCTCATGGTTGTGCAAAGAATGCACGCCCATTAACAAGAAGTAATCATCTTACACGCATTTACCTATAATCTATTTGATAGTCGATGTCACTGTCAGGAAGCGGTCACATTGTGGCTGGACCTCGCTATCGTACTAGCCATGCATCAACCAGTTGATCTGACCTTTTCCGGTCTATAATGACACATGTAATGGAGAACGTTATCATAGAAAAATTATAACAATAATGGACTTTTCAGCAATAGAAGGCACAGGGTAGTACAGCGTATGACATGGGGTTCTGTAAAATGGATCATATATTCATGGTCATGTGCTTAGTCCCTCCCTAAAAAAGCATAAATACAGTAAACAGCATTAAAGGGAACCTGTCACCTCCTTTTTCGGATGTAAGTTGCGGCCACTGCTTTTAGGGGCTATTCTACAGCATTCTGTAATGCTGTAGTTAAGCCCCCGATGTAGCCTGAAAGATAAGAAAAAAAAGTTATATTATACTCACCTGTGGGGGGCAATCCGGTGTGGTCCAGTCCGATGGGTGTCGCAGGTCCGGGTCGGCGCCTCCCATCTTCTTGCGATGTCGTCATCTTCCATGCTTCCTGTCGCGGCTTCTGCGCAGGCGTACTTTTTGCCCTGTTGAGGGCAGAGCAAAGTACTGCAGTGCGCAGGCGCTGAGCCTCTCTGACCTTTCCCGGCACCTGCGCACTGCAGTACTTTGCTCTCCCCTCAACAGGGCAAATCAGTATGACTGCGCAGGAGCCGCGACAGGAAGCAAGGAAGATGACGACATCGCAAGAAGATTGGAGGCACAGGACCTGGACCTGCGACGCCCATCAGACCGGACAGCAGCGGACCGCCCCCTGGTGAGTATAATATAACTTGTTTTTCTTATCTTTCAGGTTACATCAGTGGCTTATCTTCAGCATTACAGAATGCTGTAGATAAGCCCCTAAAGGCGGTGGTCGCATCTTATATCCGAAAAAGGAGGTGACAGGTTCCCTTTACAGAAGCAACAAAAACACAATAAACAGTGTGATGATTGCCCATAAGTAAAAAAAAGTTAATGCAACTCAAAAGAAACACAATAAACAGTGTGGATTGCTATTGATAGAATTTTTAATGCGGTTACCATGGTTAAGGTGGGAACATGGCAATTAAAGTGCCACTACACCTCACATAATAGATTTTTGTAAGTTCAGTCCTCACCAAATTGCTGATGGAGCATGATAAAGATTTTTTTCTGTTAGAGGAGGCTAACAATAGAGGACGCTACATAATATAGGACGGCAACATACATAACTAAAAAGAATGTTCCCTATATACTAAGAGATGACCCTATATATAACAAGATTGTACACTATTTACCTTAATAAGGGACTGTACTATACATAATAAGGCTACATTCCTGTATCCATGTGAAGTGTCAGTTGCTGCCTGATTTTTTTCTTGGACAGCACACAGACCCATTGAGAATGTCTTATTCTGATCCTCAAAATCGGACCAGAAATAGACATGCTCGGAGTCTCACAGATCTCATTCTCGGATACGTGATTTTCATAGATATGAGAATGCATCTATGAAACTCTGAGTCCATATACTGTCCAATAAAAAATTTGTCAGCACACGGACTTTTCACACAATTGTAAGAATGTGGCCTAAGGGAGAATGTTTTACAAATAACAGAATTACTCCAAGTTACACAGTATAAAGAATAAATAATTATATCCAGTGACAGCTGACATCTCGTCTGATCAGAGCCGATTTCTGATGTTTCTTCTCCATCTGGTCAGACCTTCGTGTAGACATCTCCAAGCCACAACCCATTTGGTCACACTGATCACTGCAACCCTGAAAATAACAAGGTTTCATGTATTGTATACATACATTTGTTATCCCATGCTGCGCCCCTGACTACAAATTTGTACCACACTATTAATATATATTAGCCACAAACTGTTCAAAATATAAACTTATTAGCCAGCACTGTGCCCCCCATTTACTATAGTCTCCGGTGTCCAAAAAATCTAAATTGATCAGTCACTCTGACTCTCCCCCAATTCATTTGAAGACTATGTGCAGACGTTGCATTTTTGTTGCATTTTCCCACACAGATTTGTTGTGGAAAATATGCAGCGTTTTACAGTACAAGCAAAGTGAATGAGATACATGAAGTCTCATGCACACGCTGCTTATTTTTCCTTGCAGATTTGCAGCAGATTAAAATCTACATAATGTCAATTCTTGGCAGAGTATTTCATCCGTACTAATGAAAAATATGCAATAAAAAACATTTAAAAAAGATATGGCAAATAGCTATGCATCAATAGGAACATGTCTTCTAGACTTATACCACAGTAGAAATATCAAGAAATGGGTTAATTTAGAAAATGATCTTAATGGACGTGATTCCCAAATAATCCTCTGGTCCATGATAAAAGAAGAGGGAAGAAACACTCCCTTACCCTTCTTAACTAGAAATATGGCATCATTTATCAAAAAAGGAAATAGGTCTTCCAATTCACAACATCTCCTGGACCGTTGAACCCAATATAAGATAACACAGCCTTCCCTGCGGGGATAGATAGGGAGACTTACTTGAATAAGTGTAGAAGTGCGAAACCCACCATACATGACTATCTAAATCAAACTGGAATGAAATCCCTACAAGAAATATTTCAGAATGGGGAGACACCCTCGGGCGCATGGCTCTTTTACGAACAAATGAAAAGTTTGATACTTTCGCTAGCGAAGCAGACCAATGTCGGTAGGTCATTATCTCCCTTTGACGCACACTGCACATCATCAAACCTTTCAGACCACACAATCTTTTTGCTATACAAACTTTTTCAAGAGGGGCAGACCCCCCGCACACGACTTCCCAGAATTTTTTTCAAAATGGGAAAATGATCTAGGGAAACCCTTGTCACCTGAGGATAGAGCAAAGATCCTCTTATTCACATTTAGGTCATCATTATGTACAGTGTCACAGGAGAGGAGCTATAAGATTTTGTCGAGGTGGTACAGATGCCCCTCCACGATGCATCTTATGTTTCCAACAACCACGGACATCTGCTGGAGGTGCTTAACAGAAAAAGGCTCATATGTACATATTTGGTGTGACTGTCCACATATTAAAAAACTGTGGCTAGCAACCTTTGAACTTTACAAAAAATTATCCATCTCACAGATCCGACCCAAAGTAGAATTAGCTTTACTGTCCTTAAGTGATTTATCAATATCTCGGTTTAAGAAGAATCTTCTTAGGCACTTCCTCACAGCCGTCAGGAATTTGATTTGTCGATTTTGGAAACAAGAGAAATTCCGTTTGCGCTCTGAATTTGTTGCAGAACTCAACGACATTTACAGAATGGAGCAAATGATAGGCCAGTTAACGGGAGATCCTGATAAAACTTACAACACTTGGGTTCCATGGATATATTTAGGGATATACCAGAGTTAGATCTCTGGCTGTCAAGATCTTAACCTACTCCCGCGATTAAATTAGTGGTGCCCATAATGTGGACATTACACCTTTGGCCCGACCTGTCTGTTTAATGTTTAGAAACATTAAACTAGACCCACGTCTCCCCTCCTACTGATTGGGAGTCGTGGGCCTGCTCAATGGAGAGATTTGACTTTCGCGTTTCCTATCCCACAAAACCCATTCCCCCACCCTACCTTCTTCCCCTCTTTTCTTTTTTCCTCCCTTCTTATTCTTGTTTGCTTACGCTTTCCTATTTAGACTTTTTTTCTTTATTTCTTAAAAACAATCAATATAACAATACTGTAAGGATTTGCATAAACCTCTTTATTGATTTATTGGCATTGCAATTAATATTAACAAATAGAAATTGTGATAACATTTGTTCAAGTATAAATTTATAGAAATATCATTTTTAAACGATATATTGCTATATGTTATACTTTAATAAACTTGATTTATACAAAATTGGCAAAAACACATTTTATGCAGCGTTTTTCCTGCCAACACATCACGATTTACAGCAGAATTTTGTGCTACAAATCCTGAACGAGTGCACATAGCTTTAGTCTCTGTCCTGTGTCCAACTTCCCACACACAGATTCATTATAAGTCCCTGATAGAGCCATAATTAATTACGGGGTGCAAGAAGACGTTATCAAGGTCTTCTAATGAATTTGGGGGTGGGAGAGAATGCTATCAGGTACTTGCCAAAATTTGCACCTGGGACTCCACCTGCATGGTCAGATGTGTGGGCCTTTGTAGCGTTTTAGATCCTATAAAGACATGCATTCACCCCCCATCCTGACTCCTAACAACCATAATGTCTTATGGTCCTCTTATAAATTCAAACCAGCAAAGGCTAAACAGGCAGCTGTGGGTTGATATTAATTTCCTGGGTAGGGGTCAGAGATATTTTCCTCCCTCAGACTACCAACATCAGCCCTCAGCCGCCCCAGAAATGGCACATCCATAAGATGCACCAAATCTGGAGCTTAGCCTTGCTCTTCCCACTTGCCATATGACGGTGGCATGTGGGGTAATATCTGTGGCGTTGATGTCACCTTTGTATTGTCATGTGACATCAAGCCCAGAGGTTAGTAATGGGCAGGTGTCTATAAGATGCCTCCCCATTACTAACCCCATAGTCATATTGTAAAAAAAGACAGTCAGAATGAAGTCCTTTATTTCAATAAAAATCAACACCCTGTTTTACACATTTATTTAAAAATAAAAAGTGTCATGGTTTGGACAGGGTTAATGCCCTGCCCTCTCAGTGTTAATTGTGGTGGCCTCCCTTTGGATCTTGGAGGGGTTTTTATACACACTCTGGACTAGAATTCCCTGTCAGCTATACTTTCGTTTAGTCTGTGTGCCTGACAGCCTTTTATGTGTTCGTTTACTCTCTGTGCTTGACTCTGTTCGTTTACTCTTTTGGCTTTCTGAACTCCGGCTTCCTTTTGACAATCCCTCTGCCACACCCCTTCAGTACCTCATCTGCTGGTTTTGACCTTGGCACGTCTGACTACTCTCCGGTGTCTATCATCTCCTCTGCACCCCGGCACCGCCCTCGGCCACCTCCCACCCGGTCACGTGGTTCAGGATCTTCTTGTTACCCGGTGAGTTCGCCACCGCTCTGCTCTCAGCACCCTTGCTACAGCGCGCAGCCCTCCCCACAGCAGTTACTCCCGGGAGCCGTGACAGTTTTACTTACCTTAGACCTATTCCATTGAAGCCATTATCCCTGTAAAAAAAAGTGAAAAATACTCACCTTACACCTAATCCACCGATACCCATGTCCCCTGTAAAAATAAATAAATAATGAACAACCATATCCCTCACCTGTCCAATGTGTAGCTAAGCCATACTGTCTAACAACGTCATCCATTTCTGCGATATCTGGTTTTCAAAATGAATGGTGCCATGATGCGACCGTCCATGCTGAAAACCATGGGAGAAGTGCTATGAGTGCAGCTACAGTGACATCCTAGAGGTCACCGCCGGTCACTGAATCTGTGTTCCTACACTTCACTGTGAGCGGCCCAATTAATTGCGGTGACCTCAATGAGAACCCTGTGAGAAAAATGATTGTGCTTCCAAAGTGCTGTGATGCAAATATGATGTAAATATGATGTGCAGTGATGTTAGAAAGTTTATGCATATGAGAGTAGTGGTATAGGTTTATAGGTGTTTGCCCCCATTAAAAATTATACTTTTTTTGTAAAATATTTAGACTTGAGAGTCCTCAGTGGTTGATACCTTTTAATGGCTAACTGAAAAGATGGTAACAAATTGCAAGCTTTCGAGACTACTCCGGTCTCTTCATCTATTTTTTTGTAGAGACCCAATGAGAAATCTAGTGTAGAAATCATATGCTAATCAGGCAGAAGCTGTCCAGGTACTTGACACAACCCAGTGCACTTCCAGCATGATTTGCAAATACCCTCTATGCTAGATTTATCATGACTGGTACGAAATTATACATATATATGGGGGGTGAGAAGGAAGGTTGTGTACAGTTGTGCTCAAAAGTTTACATACCCTGGCAGAATTTTTGCTTTCTTGGCCTTTTTTCAGAGAATATGAATGATAACACCAAAACTTTTTCTCCACTCATGGTTAGTGGTTGGGTGAAGCCATTTATTGTGAAACTACTGTGTTTTCTCTTTTTAAATCATAATGACAACACAAAACATCCAAATGATCCTGATTAAAAGTTTACATACCCTTGTGATTTTGGCCTAATAACATGCACAGAAGTTGACACAAATGGGTTTGACTGGCTACTAAAGGTAACATCCTCACGTGTGACCTGTTTGCTTGGCTGGAGACCCTACTTGTGCACCGATTTCTATACAGTTTTGTTGAGTGCCATGTTTTTGTAATTTACTGTTTGCTTGTAATCCGTGTGTGTGCATAAAAGCTGACTGAGTTTCTGGGATCCAGACCGACTCTTGCATCTCTCATCCAGGCACTAAGGTTTCTGGATTGTGAGTCATGGCGAAAGCAAAAGAATTGTCATCGGATCTATGGGAAAACGTAGTGGAACTGTATAAAACAGGAAAGGGATACAAAAAGATATCCAAGGAATTGATAATGCCAGTCAGCAGCATTCAAACTGTGATTAACAAATGGAAAATCAGGGGCTCTGGAAAAACGAAACCACGGTCAGGTAGACCAACAAAAATTTCACCAAAACTGTCAGGAAAATTGTTCGGGATGCAAAGAAAAACCAACAAATAACACCAGTTGAAATACTGGACTCTCTGAAAACTAGTGGTGTGGTTGTTTCAAGATGCACAATAAAGAGGCACTTGAAGAAAAATGGACTGCATGGTCAAGTCGCCAGAAGAAAGCCATTACTGCGCAAATGCCACAAAGAATCTCGCCTACAAAACCGCACAGAGACAAGCCTCAAAACTTCTGGAACAAGGAAACTTGGAGTGATGAGACCAAAATTGAACTTTTTGGGCATAAACATAAATGTTACATTTGGAGAGAGGTCAACAAGGCCCATGATGAAAGGAACACCATTCCTACTGTAAAGCACAGAGGTGGATCGCTGATGTTTTGGGGATGCTTGAGCTACAAAGGCAAAGCAAAAATTCTGCCGGGTACAGAAGTTTAGGCACCTTTGGAGATTTGTGAGCTCAGATAACTTTTACCGAGGTTCCAAACTTTAATTAGCCTGGTAGGGTTATGGCTTGTTCTCTATCATCGTTAGGAAAGGCCAGGTGATGCAAATTTCCCAGCTTTATGAAAACCCCGCCCCCTCTAAGCTTGTGCCAAAAACCAGCAGCCATGAGTTCTTCTAAGCAGCTGCCTAGTACTCTGAAAATAAAATTGGTGGAGGCCCACAAAGCAGGAGGAGACTAAAAGGAGATAGCAAAGCATTTTCAAGTTGCTCTTTCCTCAGTTCGAAATGTAATTACGATACGATACGATACACTTTATTGATCCCGGGGGGAAATTACTGTATTACAGCAGCAATACAAACAGCAGTACATAAAATATTAGGACACAAATCTTGCACAGGTGTACCAACATTACATAATAAATAAAAGTGTGTAGTTCATGTATATATAAGATAGTGTTAATTGACATTAGTACACCAATCATCAGTCATTATTTTTCTCCCACCCTTAGGAAATTATTATACATCCCCATAGCAGTAGGTACAAACGATTTCCTGAATTTCTCCTTCTTGCACCTTAGTAGGATTAGACGGCTGCTGAATGTGCTCTTCTGATTCAAGAACAGCTCGTATAGTGGGTGTGTGTTATTGTTCATTATTGCCCTACACTTCTTCTGAATTCTATCCTCCAATACCTCCTCAAAAGAGTCAAGATGGAGGCCAACAGCTGCGCTTGCCTTCTTGATAAGTTTGTTGAGTTTATTAGCGTCAGCTACTCGCACACTACTGCCCCAGCAAATGATAGCAAAAAAGATGGCGCTTGCTACAACGGACTGGTAGAACATCTCCAGCATTTTACTACACACATTGAACGACCTGAGCTTCCGCAGAAAGTACAGTCTGCTCATTCCATTCTTGTAAACCTTTTCTGTATAACACCTCCAATCGAGTTTACTGTCAAGGTGAACCCCCAAATATTTGTAGCTCTCAACAATCTCAACCTCCTGGCCAGCAATGGTGATTGGTATGTAATCCTCCTTTTTCCTTCTATAACTCACCACCATCTCCTTGGTTTTCTTTACATTTAGTTCTAGACAGTTAGTCTGACACCAATCCACAAAGTCAGAAACCACCCTTCTATATTCCTCCTCCACCCGGCCCCCCACAATGCCCCCTACAATCACGGAGTCATCTGAGAATTTTTGGAGGTGACAAATTAAGAAATGGAAGTTACCAGTACAGTGGAGATCAAGATAAGGTCTGTAAGACCAAGTAAAATTTCAGTGAAAGTTGCTCGTAGGACTGCTAGAGAGGCAAATCAAAACCCCTGCTTGACTGCAAAAGACCTTCAGAAACAATTAGCAGAATTTGGAGTGTGATATATTGTTCTACTGTTTGGAGAAAACTGCACAAATATGGTCTTCATGGAAGAGTCATCAGTAGAAAACCTCTCCTGCATACTCACTATAAAATTGAGCATCACAAGTATGCAAAAGAACATCTAAACAAGTCTTATCCATCTTGGAAACAAGTCCTGTGGACCGAGGTGGTTAAAATATAACTCTTTGGCACCAATGGTCAAAGGTATGTGTGGAGACAAAAAAGGGCATAGAATTTCAGGAAAAGAACATCTGACCAACCATTAAGCATGGGGTGAATCAATCAAGCTTTGGGTTTGTGTTGCATCCAATAGCGCGGGGAACATTTCAGAGGTAGAGGGAAGAATGGATTCAATGAAATTTCAACAAATTCTTGATGGAAACATAACACCATCTGTAAAAAAGCTAAAGTTGAAAAGAGATGGTGTGAGGAAGGAACAGTCACCATCTTGGATATTGGCCTGCTCCAGCCTCCATTTTGTCTGTTCACAGAGCCACAGGCTGCTAACTGCACCTGGCCTGATGGCCTGTGGGCATATTCAATACAATAGGGGTTGGTGTTGTGATTGAGCGGAGGCTGCCTCTGGTGGTTACAGACAGTACTGAACCTTCCACCGAGGAATGGCAATCTGGGATCACTGCCTGGACTGATATAAGGGAGGTTCCCTCCCATGATGGTCGCCGGTGATCAATTGTTCTGGTCTCTATTATGATTCCTGGTTCATTTGGAAGTTTGCTGGTGTCTTGCCTGCGTCTGCTGCTTTCAGATAAGATATTTTCTGCTTTTCTCTTTGTGCTTGCTATTTGCATAGTTTTCTGCACATTTGGGGCCTGTGCTCCTCACAGTTTGTCTGTAGCCACTGTTGTTTTTTCATTTGCTTTTTCCTGCTTTTTCAGCGGCTGCGGCTTGGTTTTGCTCACACTGAGATCTGATTTAGTGGGTGGCGAGATTGTGTGATCTCAGTATTTTTGTAATCAGAATTGTTGGATTTTTGTAGGGTTTTCTGGGTTGCAGAAAGTAATCTCTCCTGTCCTATCCTATTTAGTCAGCTTGTGGCCCCAGCGTTTGCTCATTCTATTTTCTGTCTGTGTCCGTGCTTTCTTCTTGTCTAACCGCCATTACATGTTTGGGGCTTCCTATTTTCTTTGGGGATCTGCTCCGGGGCAGATAGCTTTCATCTTTCTGCCTTTAGGTGTAGTTATCTCTCAGGCTGTCACGAGGCGTCTAGGATCAACGTAGGAAAGCTCCACGGTTACCTCTAATTGTGTGGTTAGTTTAGGAATCTGCAACCCATCAGTTACCAACATCTCAGGTGTTCGGCTGCCCGGCTGTTGTTCCTGTCCTCCTCAGCTACCTAACATAACATTATCACCGGCCAAACTGAAAATTATATGGTACTCACAGAAGGGAAAAATAGTGTGGAAAGAAAAAAGTTGTCAGAGTTGTCAGAGATTTTTTTTTTTTTTTTATGTTTGTTGCATTTTTTCCCTCTTTTTCTCTGGGTGCTGAGGAGGATTTTTTTTTCTCTCTCAATGGAGTTTGCACAGTTGTCTGGCCGTGTGGATCAGCTTGCCACTGAGGTTCGGAGTATTGCTACCTATCTTGCTAGGTTGCCGGTTGTGGAACCTAGGATTCCCATGCCAGATTTGTTTTTGGGGGATCAGGCTAAATTTCTGAATTTCAAAAATAACTGTAAGTTGTTTTTTGCCTTAAAGCCCAAGTCCTCGGGGAGCGCAGCACAGCAGGTTCAAATTGTCATCTCTCTCCTGCGTGGCGACCTTCAGGATTGGGCTTTTTCCCTGACACCTGGGGATCCTGTTTTGAATGATATTGATGTATTTTTTTCAGGCTCTGGGGTTACTGTACGATGAACCTAATGTCACTGATCAAGCTGAAAAGACCTTGTTGGCATTAAATCAGGGTCTTGAAGACGCTGAGTTGTACTGTCAGAAATTCCGAAAGTGGGCAGTCCTGACCAAATGGAATGATGATGCTTTGGCAGCCCTTTTTCGGAAGGGGCTGTCAGAGAATGTAAAGGATGTTATGGTGGGATTCCCTGTTCCCTCTGGTCTCAATGACTCTATGTCATTGGCTATTCAAATTGACAGATGTTTGCGTGAGCGCAGAGGTATGCATGAGATGGTGTTGCCTTGTGAGCCAGCTCCTGGGCCCATGCAGTGTGATGGAGTGACTTCTGGGGCACAGCGTCATGAGTTTCGAAAGCGCAATGGGTTATGTTTCTACTGTGGTGACGCCTCTCATGCTATTTCCGTCTGTCCTAAGCGGGGAAGACGTTTTGCACGCTCAGTTGTCTTGGATAGTGTTCAGACTAAATTTATGTTGACTGTTACCCTCATTTGCTCCATGCCCACATTTTCTGCTTAGGCTTTTGTTGATTCAGGAGCAGCTATTAACCTGATGGATTTTGACTTTGCCAAACATTGTGGGTTTCCCATGATACCCCTGCGGAAGTCTATTCCCCTACTGGGCATTGATTCTAACCCTTTGGCGGAGAATAAACCCCAATTTTCTACTCAGGTGATAATGAGGGTTGAACCAGATCATCAGGAGAGTTGCAAATTTCTGGTGTTGCATAATCTGCATGACATTATTGTACTGGGTTTCCCTTGGTTACAGACTCATAATCATCTTTTGGATTGGAAATCTGTGTCTGTGACCAGTTGGGGTTGCCAATGTGTTAATACTGACACTCCTGTTTTTTCTGCCTCTCCCCAGTCTCAGGATGTCCCTGACTTTTTTACTGATTTTTCTGATGTGTTTAGTGAAAGTAAGTCTGCGTCCTTACCTCCTCACAGAAGCTACGATTGCGCTATTGAGTTAGTGCCTGGTGGTAAATTTCCTAAGGGTCGCCTTTTTAACTTATCTGTACCTGAACACGATGCTATGCGATCTTATATCAAGGAATCATTGGAGAAGGGTCATATCAGACCATCCTCTTCACCCTCGGGCGCCGTTTTTTTCTTTGTGGCTAAAAAAAGATGGTTCATTGAGGCCGTGTATTGATTATCGCCTCCTGAATAAGATCAATGTGAAATATCAATATCCGTTACCCTTGATTTCTGACCTGTTTTCCAGAGTGAAAATTGCTAGTTGGTTTACCAAGCTTGACCTCAGGGGGCGTATAACCTAATTCGCATTAAGCCCGGGGATGAATGGAAGACGGCGTTTAATACCCCAGAGGGGCATTTTGAGTACCTAGTGATGCATTTTGGGCTCACTAATGCTCCTTCCGTCTTCCAATCCTTCATGAATTATATTTTCAGGGATTTTGTGGATAAATTTCTGATTGTTTATTTGGATGATATCTTGATTTTTTCCAACGACTGGGACTCTCATGTGAAACATGTTTGGACTGTGTTCCAGATTTTGAGAGAGAATGCACTGTATGTGAAGGGATTAAAGTGTCTTTTTTGCGTACAGAAGGTCTCATTTCTGGGATTCATTTTGTCTCCGTCTGTTATTGAAATGGACCCGGTCAAGGTTCAGGCCATCTGTGATTGGGTTCAACCTACTTCATTAAAGGCTCTTCAGAGATTTTTGGGTTTTGCCAATTTTTATCGTAAATTTATTGGTAATTTCTACGGTATTGTTAAACCATTGACTGATTTGATCAAAAAGGGTTCTGATGTGGTGAATTGGCCTCCTGAGGCAGTTTCTGCGTTTCAGGAACTTAAGCAGAGATTCACTTCTGCTCCTGTTCTACGGCAGCCTGATGTTTCTCTACTGTTTCAGGTGGAGGTTGATGCTTCTGAAATTGGGGCAGGTGCCGTTTTGTCCCAAAGGGATCCAGAGACCTCTAACCCTTTTGCCTTTTTCTCTCGAAAGTTTTCTCCAACTAAACGTAATTATGACGTGGGTAATCGGGAGTTATTGGCCATGAAGTGGGCCTTTGAAGAGTGGAGACATTGGCTGGAAGGAGCCAAACATCAGGTGGTGGTCCTCACGGACCATAAGAACCTGGTTTATCTCGAATCAGCCAGCGACTTAATCCTAGACAGGCCAGGTGGGCCTTGTTTTTCACACGTTTTAATTTTGTGGTTTCTTTTCTTGCTGGCACTAAGAATGTTAAGGCGGATGCCCTCTCAAGGAGTCTCTTTGCGGATTCTCCTGAGTTATCTGATCCTGCTGTTATTTTGAAAGAGGATGTAGTACTTTCCGCCATCTCGTCCAATTTGAGACTGGCTCTGGAGGGGTGTCAGGAGGATAAACCTGAGCGCTGCCCTATTGGGAAATTGTTTGTCCCAGACCAGTGGAAGAAGAGTGTGATGTCTGAGATTCATTGTTCCGCGTTGGCTGGTCATCCCGGGATTTTTGGTACCAGAGACTTGGTGAGTTGGTCCTTTTGGTGGCCTACTTTGTCTCGTGACGTCAGGGACTTTGTGCAGTTCTGTGGGACTTGCTCTCGTTCCAAGCCTTGCTCTCGCTCTAGTGGTTTGTTGATGCCATTACCTGTGCCCAAGAGGCCATGGACCCATATCTCTATGGATTTTATTTCCGACCTCCCTGTCTTTCAAGAGAATGACCGTTATCTGGGTAATCTGTGATAGGTTTTCCAAGATGATACATCTTGTGCCATTACCTAAGTTGCCTTCCTCCTCCGAGTTGGTGCCTTTGTTCCTTCAGCACGTGGTTCGGTTGCACGGCATTCCGGAGAACATTTTGGAGGACATTATGTTCTAAACTTGGTGTTCAATTATCTTTCTCCTCAGCATTTCATCCTCAGACCAATGGACAAACCGAGAGAACAAACCAGACCTTGGAGACTTATTTGAGATGTTTTGTGTCTGCTGATCAAGATGACTGGGTCTCTTTTTTGCCTTTGGCTGAGTTTGCTCTTAATAATAGAGCTAGCTCTGCCACCTTGATGTCTCCATTTTTCTGCAATTCTGGGTTTCACCCTCGATTTTCTTCGGGACAGGCGGAGGCTTCTGTCTGTCCGGGTGTTGACTCTGTTGTGGAGCGAATGCAGCAGATTTGGGACCAGGTAGTGGAGAGGTTGTCTCTCTCTCTCAAGAGAAGGCCCAGAGGTTTGCCAACCGGCATAGGACTGATGGTCCTCGGTTTAAAGTGGGGGACTTGGTTTGGTTGTCCTCAAGAAATATCCCTATGAGGGTTGCATCTCCAAAGTTTAAGCCTAGGTTCATTGGACCTTATAAGATCATGGAGATTCTTAATCCAGTTTCCTTCCGTTTGCTTCTTCCAGGGACATTTAAGATCCATAACGTGTTCTACAAGTCCTTATTGAAGAGGTTTGTCGAGCCAGTGGTTCCTATGGCTGCGCCTCCTGACCCTGTTTTGGTTGAGAGCAATCTGGAGTATGTGGTTGAGAAAATATTGGATTCTTGTTTTTCTAGACGGAAACTCCAGTATTTGGTTAAGTGGAGAGGTTATGGTCAGGAGGACAATTCTTGGCTGTTTGCTTCGGTCATCCATGCTAGGAGACTGATCCGTGCCTATCACCGAGCTCATCCTGATCGGCCTGGTTGCACAAGTGAGGGTTCGGTGACCCTTCCTCAAGGGAGGGGTACTGTTGTGAATGAGTGGAGGCTCCCTCTGGTGGTTAGAGACAGTACTGAACCTTCCAGCGAGGAATGGCAATCTGGGATCACTGACTGGACTGATATAAGGGAGGTTCCCTCCCATGATGGTCGCCGGTGATCAATTTGTTAGAACCCTCTTGTTAGGTTTTGTTTCAGTTTGCTGGTCACATGACCTTTTTACCCTATTTAGTCTGGCTCCGCCCTTCTGGCTTTGCTGGACTTCATTGTATTATCTACTCTTAAGCTAGCCGGGTGCTTAGGTGCCTAACTTTGTCAGTTTTGCTTGATCTGAGGATCTCTTAGTATTTGTTTTCTGTTTTATTTTCCCTGCTACACTTTCTGTTAGGAGGTGTCCACCTTTTCACCCAGTCCCTAGATCTTGTAGGGATTCCTCCCTCGCAACTATAGGTCTTCGTTCAGACTAGCTGAGGACTTTAGCGGGTCTGGTCGCAGGATCAGGTTCCCCGTTACATCGTAGGGATCCAGCTCAGTCCTATTGTAGGGACAGAATTCCCACCTTTCCTTAGTGCTTGTAGCAGATCATAACAGTAAGTCCAGCCAAGAAAAAAAAAAAAAATCTCTAAGGAAAGATTTTCTGTTTCCATCATGGTCTCGCTTCAGGATTTGGTTCAACGCCTGCAGGGACTTTCTCTGGAGGTGGCTGAGATAAAGCAACACGTGAGTAGTTGTTCTGGAGCACATTTCGTGGAGCCTAAGGTACGTTTGCCTGATTTATTTTTTGGTGAACAACAAGATTTTTTTTCTTTTAAAAATGCTTGCTTGTATTTCCGTTTGAAACCCAGATCCTCTGGTGATGAATCACAGCGCATAGGGTTCATAATGTCACTTTTGCGCAAAGAACCTCAGGACTGGGCCTTTTCTCTGCAGCCTAGTGATCCATGCTTTAGATAAGTGGATAGTTTTTTTTCTGCTTTGGGCTATGCAATTAGCCATACGGGTGGATAGGAGACTGCGTGCAAGGGTTAATGAGAGTAAATCTGCCTTGTCAGCTCCAAGTTTGGAGAAGGAATGTACTGACATTGGAGAGCCGATGGAAATTGGAGCAATGACACCTCACTCTCGGGAAAAAGAACGCAGATTTGCTAAGAGCTTGTGTTTCTATTGTGGCAAATCTGAGCATTTTATTAAGAACTGTGCGCTTCGAATGAATAAAGAGAAAAAAAAAAAGAGGTCAGTTTCGCCCGCATAGCTTGTTTAAACAATAAAGGTGTCTTTCTTTCTGCTACCACTGCTGTTGAGGAGGAATTAATGGAGTTTCGGGTATTTGTGGATTGTGGTTCAACTCTCAATGTGATTGATGGGAAATTTTTGGAAAAACTAAAATTAAAACCCAAACTTCTGTCTTCCCCTATTAATGTGGGGTCTGTGGATGGTTCTCACTTGAAAAATGTTACTCACCATATCTGTGAATTTCCTCTTACTATTAATGGTGTTCATCAAGAGAATTTGGATTTGGTAGTTTTGAATAATTTGCCCTCACCGGTGATTTTGGGGTTACTGTTGTGAATAGGCTGGAAATGAGTTCTGAGCAGAAGCTCCCTCTGGTGGTTACAAACGGTACTGGACTGTCCAGTGAAGATTGTGAGGATTGGGAATCAGGTGTTACTGACTGGTCTTATATAAGGGAGTCACCTTCCCATCAGGGTTGCCGGTGATCAATTGTTCTGGTCTCAATCCTTGATTCCTGTTTCCTTGGTAGCCTGCTGTGTCGTGTCTGAATCTCCTGCTAACAGATAAGACATTTTCTTCTTTTTGTTTTTGTGCTTGATTTTTGCATTTTGTCCTGCACTTCTGTGGGGGCCTTCAGGGTCCCCTCTGGGGGATTTTGCCTCTCAGTTCAGTTCAGCCACTGATGTTTGTACATTTGCTTTTTCCAGTTTTTTCAGTGGCTGCTGTTTTGTTTTTGGTTACACCAGAGAACTAATTTAGGTGGTAGAGGTCGTGTGATCTCAGGTGTTTTTGAAATTAGTAGAGTTGGTGCTTTTCAGGGTTTTTTGGGATTGCAGTAAGTGCCCTTCCTATCCTTTTCTATTTAGTAAGTTTGGGCCCCAACGTTTGCTCATACTATTTTCTGTCTGTGTCAGTATTTCTTCTTGTCTAACCGCCATTACATGTTTGGGGGCTTTCTATGTTCTTTGGGGATCTGCTCCGGGGCAGATAGCTTTCCTCTTTGTATCTTTAGGTGTAGTTAGTTTCTCAGGCTGTGACGAGGCGTCTAGGACCAACGTAGAACGCTCCACGGCTGCCTCTAGTTGTGGTGGTTAGTCAGGGTACTGCAATCTCATAGTTTCCAACTGCTCTGGTGTATTTCCTTTTTTGCCTGCTCTCCTCAGCTACCAAATCCTAACAGTATCACCGGCCTAAACTGAAAATTATATGGTACTCACAGAAGGGAAAAATATTGTGAAAGAAAAAAGTTGTCAGAGTTGTCAGAGATTTTTTTTTTTTTCTGTTTGTTGCATTTTTTTTTTTCCCACTGTATCTCTGGGTGCTGAGGAGGATTTTTTTTTTCTCTCAATGGAGTTTGCACAGTTGTCTGGCCGTGTGGATCAGCTTGCCACTGAAGTTCGGAGTATTGCTACCTATCTTGCTAGGTTGCCTGTTGTGGAACCTAGGATTCCCATGCCAGATTTGTTTTTAGGGGATCGAGCTAAGTTTCTGAATTTCAAAAATAACTGTAAATTGTTTTTTGCCTTAAAATCTAAGTCCTCAGGGAACGCAGCGCAGCAGGTTCAAATTGTCATCTCTCTCCTGCGCGGCGACCCTCAGGATTGGGCTTTTTCCCTGACACCTGGGGATCCTGTTTTGAGTGATGTTGATGCGTTTTTTCAGGCTTTGGGGTTACTGTACGATGAGCCTAATGTCACTGATCAAGCTGAAAAAACTTTGTTGGCATTAAGTCAGGGGCTTGAGGACGCTGAGTTATACTGTCAGAGATTCCGTAGGTGGGCAGTCCTGACCAAATGGAATGACGACGCTTTGGCAGCTCTTTTTCGGAAGGGACTGTCAGATAATGTAAAGGATGTTATGGTGGGATTCCCTGTTCCCTCTGGTCTCAATGATTCTATGTCATTAGCGATTCAAATTGACAGACGTTTGCGTGAGCGGAAAGGTATGCGTGGAATAATGTTGCCTTGTGAACCTGCTTCTGAATCCATGCAGTGTGATAGAGTGGTTTCTGGGGCACAGCGTCATGAATTTCGAAAGCGCAATGGGTTATGTTTCTACTGTGGTAATGCCTCTCATGCTATTTCTGTCTGCCCTAAGCGGGGAAGACGTTTTGCTCGCTCAGTTGTCTTGGGTAGTGTTCAGACTAAGTTTTTGTTAACTGTTACCCTGATATGCTCTCTGTCCTCATTTTCTGCTCAGGCTTTTGTTGATTCTAGAGCAGCTATTAACCTGATGGATTTTGATTTTGCTAAACGTTGTGGGTTTCCCTTGATACCCCTACGGAAGTCTATTCCCCTACTGGGGATCGATTCTACCCCTTTGGCTGAGAATAAACCTCAGTTCTCTACTCAGGTGATAATGAGGGTAGAACCTGATCATCAGGAGAGTTGCAAATTTTTGGTTCTGTATAATCTGCATGACATTATCGTACTGGGTTTCCCTTGGTTACAGTCTCATAATCCTGTTTTGGATTGGAAATCTGTGTCTGTTACCAGTTGGGGCTGTCAATGTGTTAATACCAACACTCCTGTTTTTTCTGCCTCCCCCCA
Source organism: Oophaga sylvatica (assembly GCA_033576555.1). Taxonomy (NCBI): domain Eukaryota; kingdom Metazoa; phylum Chordata; class Amphibia; order Anura; family Dendrobatidae; genus Oophaga; species Oophaga sylvatica. Next base: position 360,544,341 of record JARQOD010000003.1, on the reverse strand, counting down.
GGCTCAGGATGTTCCTGACTTTTTGATTGATTTTTCTGATGTGTTTAGCGAAAGTAAATCTGCATCCTTACCTCCCCATAGGAGCTATGACTGCGCTATTGAATTAGTGCCTGGTAGTAAATTCCCTAAAGGTCGCCTTTTTAACTTGTCTGTACCTGAACATGACGCTATGCGGTCTTATATCAAGGAGTCATTGGAGAAGGGTCATATCAGACCATCCTCTTCACCCTTAGGTGCCGGTTTTTTCTTTGTGGCAAAAAAGGATGGTTCATTAAGGCCGTGTATTGATTATCGTCTCTTGAACAATATTACTGTGAAATATCAATATCCGTTACCCTTGATCTCTGATCTGTTTTCCAGGGTGAAAAACGCTACTTGGTTTACCAAGCTTGACCTCAGGGGGGCATATAACCTTATTCGCATTAAGCACGAGGATGAATGGAAGACGGCATTTAATACCCCTGAAGGGCATTTTGAGTACCTTGTGATGCCCTTTGGGCTCACTAATGCTCCTTCTGTCTTCCAGTCCTTCATGAATGACATTTTCAGGGATTTTGTGGATAAATTTCTGATTGTTTATTTGGATGATATCTTGATTTTTTCCAATGACTGGGACTCTCATGTAAAACATGTTCGGACTGTGTTCCAGATTTTGAGAGAGAATGCTCTGTATGTGAAGGGATCAAAGTGTCTTTTTGGCGTTCAGAGGATCTCATTTCTGGGATTTCATTTTGTCCCCATCTGTTATTGAAATGGACCCGGTCAAAGTTCAGGCTATCTGTGATTGGGTCCAACCTACTTCATTAAAGGCTCTTCAAAGATTCTTGGGTTTTGCCAATTTTTATCGTAAATTTATTGGTAATTTCTCTGTTATTGTTAAACCTTAACTGATTTGACCAAGAAGGGTTCTGATGTGGTGAATTGGCCTCCTGAGGCAGTCTCTGCATTTCAGGAACTTAAGCAGAGATTCACTTCTGCTCCTGTTCTACGGCAGCCTGATGTTTCTCTACCATTTCAGGTGGAGGTTGATGCCTCTGAAATTGGGGCAGGTGCCGTTTTGTCCCAAAGAGATCCAGAGACCTCTAAAAGTAACCCTTGTGCCTTTTTCTCTCGAAAATTTTCTCCCACTGAACGTAATTATGACGTGGGTAATCGGGAGTTATTAGCCATGAAGTGGGCTTTTGAAGAGTGGAGACATTGGCTGGAGGGAGCCAAACATCAGGTGGTGGTCCTTACTGACCATAAGAATCTAGTTTATCTGGAATCTGCCAAGCGACTTAATCCTAGACAGGCCAGGTGGGCCTTGTTTTTCACACGTTTTAATTTTGTGGTTTCATTTCTTTTTGGCACTAAAAATGTTAAGGCGGATGCCCTCTCGAGGAGTTTCCTGGCGGACTCTCCTGAGTTATCTGATCCTTCTGTTATTTTGAAAGAGGGGGTAGTTCTTTCCGCCATCTCGCCCAATTTGAGACTGGCTCTGGAGGGGTGCCAGGAGGATAAGCCCGAGCGCTGCCCTGTTGGGAAATTGTTTGTCCCGGACCAGTGGAAAAAGAGTGTAATGTCTGAGATTCATTGTTCCGCTTTGGCCGGTCATCCTGGAATTTTTGGTACCAGAGACTTGGTTGGTCGGTCCTTTTGGTGGCCTACCTTGTCTCGTGATGTCAGGGAGTTTGTGCAGTCCTGCGGGACTTGCTCTCGCTCCAAGCCTTGCTCTCGTTCTAGTGGTTTGTTGATGCCATTACCGGTGCCCAAGAGACCATGGACCCATATCTCTATGGATTTAATTTCCGACCTCCCTGTTTCTCAGAGAATGACCGTCATCTGGGTGATTTGCGATAGGTTTTCCAAGATGATATATCTTGTGCCATTACCTAAGTTGCCTTCCTCCTCTGAATTGGTGCCTTTGTTCCTTCAGCACGTGGTTCGTTTACACGGCATTCCTGAGAACATTGTGTCTGACAGAGGAGTCCAGTTTGTTTCCAGATTTTGGAGGACCTTTTGTTCTAAAATTGGTGTTCAATTGTCTTTCTCCTCGGCGTTTCATCCTCAGACCAATGGTCAAACTGAGAGAACAAACCAGACATTGGAGACTTATCTAAGATGCTTTGTGTCTGCTGATCAGGATGACTGGGTCTCTTTTTTGCCTTGGGCTGAGTTTGCTCTTAATAATAGGGCTAGCTCTGCCACTTTGATGTCTCCATTTTTCTGTAATTCTGGGTTTCACCCTCGATTTTCTTCTGGACAGACGGAGGCTTCTGTCTGCCCAGGTGTTGACTCTGTTGTGGAGCGTATGCAACAGATTTGGGACCAGGTAGTGGAGAGGTTGTCCCTCTCTCAGGAGAGGGCCCAGCGGTTTGCTAACCGGCATAGGACTGATGGTCCTCGGTTTAAAGTGGGGGACTTGGTCTGGTTGTCCTCAAAAAATATTCCTATGAGAGTGGCATCTCCTAAATTTAAGCCTAGGTTCATTGGACCTTATAAGATCATGGAGATTCTTAACCCTGTTTCTTTTCGTTTGCTTCTTCCAGGGACATTTAAGATCCATAACGTGTTCCACAAGTCCTTGTTGAAGAGGTTTGTTGAGCCAGTGGTTCCTACTACTGTGCCTCCTGACCCTGTTTTGGTTGAGGGCAATCTGGAGTATCTGGTTGAGAAAATATTGAATTCTCGTTTTTCTAGACGGAAACTCCAGTATTTGGTTAAATGGAGAGGTTATGGTCAGGAAGACAATTCTTGGGTGTTTGCTTCGGACATCCATGCTAGGAGACTCATCCGTGCGTATCATAGAACTCATCCTGACCGACCTGGTTGCTCAAATGAGGGTTCGGTGACCCCTCCTCAAGGGGGGGGTACTGTTGTGAATAGGCTGGAAATGAGTTCTGAGCAGAAGCTCCCTCTGGTGGTTACAAACGGTACTGGACTGTCCAGTGAAGATTGTGAGGATTGGGAATCAGGTGTTACTGACTGGTCTTATATAAGGGAGTCACCTTCCCATCAGGGTTGCCGGTGATCAATTGTTCTGGTCTCAATCCTTGATTCCTGTTTCCTTGGTAGCCTGCTGTGTCGTGTCTGAATCTCCTGCTAACAGATAAGACATTTTCTTCTTTTTGTTTTTGTGCTTGATTTTTGCATTTTGTCCTGCACTTCTGTGGGGGCCTTCAGGGTCCCCTCTGGGGGATTTTGCCTCTCAGTTCAGTTCAGCCACTGATGTTTGTACATTTGCTTTTTCCAGTTTTTCAGTGGCTGCTGTTTTGTTTTTGGTTACACCAGAGAACTAATTTAGGTGGTAGAGGTCGTGTGATCTCAGGTGTTTTTGAAATTAGTAGAGTTGGTGCTTTTCAGGGTTTTTTGGGATTGCAGTAAGTGCCCTTCCTATCCTTTTCTATTTAGTAAGTTTGGGCCCCAACGTTTGCTCATACTATTTTCTGTCTGTGTCAGTATTTCTTCTTGTCTAACCGCCATTACATGTTTGGGGGCTTTCTATGTTCTTTGGGGATCTGCTCCGGGCAGATAGCTTTCCTCTTTCTATCTTTAGGTGTAGTTAGTTTCTCAGGCTGTGACGAGGCGTCTAGGACCAACGTAGGAACGCTCCACGGCTGCCTCTAGTTGTGGTGGTTAGTCAGGGTACTGCAATCTCATAGTTTCCAACTGCTCTGGTGTATTTCCTTTTTTGCCTGCTCTCCTCAGCTACCAAATCATAACAGGTTACCCTGGTTAAGATTGCACAATCCGGTACTGGATTGGTCTACCAATGAAATTAAGTCCTGGAGTCCCAATAGTTATGACAAGTGTTGTAACGAGCGTATTGCTGCTGTAGTTAAGGGGGAGTTACCTGTACCTATTCAGGATTTTTGGAAAGTTTTTTCTGATAAGGAATCGCAGGTATTGCCTCCTCATAGAGATTATGATTGTGCTATTGATTTGTCCCTGGAGCGACTCTTCCTAAAAGTCGTTTATTTAATTTGACTATTCCCGAGAGAAAGGCTTTGGAGGAATACATACAGACAAGCTTGGCCGCCGGTCACATTACGCCTTCCAAATCTCCTGTGGCGGTTGGATTTTTTTTTGTTAAAAAAAAGGACGGCGGTTTGCGGCCTTGTCTAGACTTTCGTGAGATTAATAAGATTACTGCACGCAATCCTTACCCACTGCCATTGATTCCTGATTTGTTTAATCAGTTAGTGGGGGCCAAGTGGTTCTCGAAAATTGATCTTCGAGGGGCATACAATTTGTTGCGGAGGAAGGAGGGGGATGAATGGAAGACTGCGTTTAACACTCCACTGGGTCATTTTGAGAATCTGGTCATGCCCTTTGGACTTTCCAGTGCTCCGGCATTTTTTCAGAATCTTATTAACCCCTTCATGACCCAGCCTATTTTGACCTAAATGACCTGGCCATTTTTTGCAATTCTGACCAGTGTCCCTTTATGAGGTAATAACTCAGGAACGCTTAAACGGATCCTAGCGATTCTGAGACTGTTTTTTCGTGACATATTGGGCTTCATGTTAGTGGTAAATTTAGGTCGATAATTTTTGCGTTTATTTGTGAAAAAAATGGAACTTTGGCCAAAATTTTGAAAATTTCGCAATTTTCAAATTTTGAATTTTTATTCTGTTAAACCAGAGAGTTATGTGACACAAAATAGTTAATAAATAACATTTCCCACATGTCTACTTTACATCAGCACAATTTTAGGAACAACATTTTTTTTTGTTAGGAAGTTATAAGGGTTAAAAGTTGACCAGCGATTTCTCATTTTTACAGCAAAATTTACAAAACCATTTTTTTTAGGGACCACCTCACATTTGAAGTCACTTTGAGGGGTCTATATGGCAGAAAATACCCAAAAGTGACACCATTATAAAAACTGCACCCCTCAAGCTACTCAAAACTACATTCAAGAAGATTATTGACCCTTCAGGTGCTTCACAGGAACTAAAGCAACGTGGAAGGAAAAAATGGACATTTTAATTTTTCCAACAAAATTTTTCTTTTAGCATCAATTTTTTTCATTTTTGCATGGGCATCAGGATAAAATGGACCCTAAAATTTGTTGGGCAATTTCTCCTGAGTATACAGATACCTCATATGTGGTCATAAACCACTGTTTGGGCGCACGGCAGGGCTCAGAAGGGAAGGAGCGCCATTTGACTTTTTGAATGGAAAATATGCTGGAATATTTAGCGGTTGCCATGTCGCATTTGGAGAGTCCCTGTGTGCCTAAACATTGGAGCTCCCCCACAAGTGACCCCATTTTGGAAACTAGATGCCCTAAGGAACTTATCTAGATGCAGAGTGAGCACTTTGAACCCCCAGGTGCTTCACAAATTGATCCGTAAAAAAAAGAAAGTACTTTTTTTTTCACAAAAATTTTCTTTTAGCCTCAGTTTTTTCATTTTCACATGGGCAACAGGATAAAATGGATCCTAAAATTTGTTGGGCAATTTCTCCTGAGTACACCGATACCTCATATGTGGTCATAAACCACTGTTTGGGCGCACGGCAGGGCTCAGAAGGGAAGGAGCGCCATTTGACTTTTTGAATGGAAAATATGCTGGAATATTTAGCGGTTGCCATGTCGCATTTGGAGAGTCCCTGTGTGCCTAAACATTGGAGCTCCCCCACAAGTGACCCCATTTTGGAAACTAGACCCCCCAAGGAACTTATCTAGATGCAGAGTGAGCACTTTGAACCCCCAGGTGCTTCACAAATTGATCCGTAAAAAAAAGAAAGTACTTTTTTTTCACAAAAATTTTCTTTTAGCCTCAGTTTTTTCATTTTCACATGGGCAACAGTATAAATTGGATCCTAAAATTTGTTGGGCAATTTCTCCTGAGTAGAGTTGAGCGATACTTTCCGATATCCAAAAGTATCGGAATCGGAATGGTATCGCCGATACCCAAAAAATATCGGCGATACCCGATACCGATACCGGAAGTCCAATGTAAGTCTATGGGAACAAAATATCGAAATTAAAAAAAACCCATTCTAGCCTTGTAGGTTAATTGTACATGAAGGAAAACAACAAAGAGTAATGTAGAATGTATTGGGGGAGGTTGAGGAGACATTAAAGGCATAGATGTTTAACCCAATCCAATGGAATAGCATTAATTTTTTTTTTTAGGAAATACGTTCGGATTGACGAAGAAATTGACAATGTTGTTAACCTTTTTTCTATTTTGGCAAATATGTATGTTTCACAACTTCCATGCTCTTCACCTTTTTAACTTTTGACACACTTTCTCCTTCATAATCTTCAGCAGCATCATCTTTGTCATCAAATTATTCTTCATTTTCACCTTCTTTATCTTCTTCTAAAACTTCTTGCTTTTCATGTTTTTGTTAACATTACTCATATTGTTCTTTTTAAACTATTATTCTTCTTCATATTATAGTCCTTCATCTTCTTCATCATATTCTTATTTGTGACATAGATTCCTGTACTTGTAATCTGTAAAAGTATGATTTTTTCATCGTTCCGTTCTTGCTGCCACAAAAGATTTAAATTACAACAGTATTTGTCCGTGTTCAGTTTAGCCTGCAGCATCAGGCATTTACCAGGGGCACCACGAGGAGGAACGGACTCACCCCCATACACTGCTTAGTCTTCTTCTGCTTATAATTTAGAGCATATATTTTGCTCTTCATTTTGGTCTTATACTTCATGTTCTTCTGCCTTTAGATCTTCTGCTTATTGTTCTTGTGTCTCTTGTTCTGTATCTTGTATTTGTAGCACAACCTTGTACCAGCTGATGTTACTGGGACACGGTTACTAAGCAGGAGGTACCTGTGCTCCAAAGCACTACCAAGGACCAGCAGACGTTGCTGGAACTCGGATACCGAGATGGAGGCACCTAGGCCAAAGGCACTGCGGAGAACCAGTTGACGGTACTGGAACCCGGACGGGTAGCAGAAGGTACAAGAGCCAATGCAAGTAACGAGGACCAGCTGACTGTGCTGGAACCCGGAGGGGCAGCAGAAGGAAAAGAGCCAATGGCACAACCGAGGACCAGCTGACGTTACTGGGACACGGTTACTAAGCAGGAGGTACCTGTGCTCCAAAGCACTACCAAGGACAAGCAGACATTGCAGGAACTCGGATACCGAGATGGAGGCACCTAGGCCAAAGGCACTGCGGAGAACCAGTTGACGGCACTGGAACCCCGACGGGTAGCAGAAAGTACAAGAGCCAATGCAAGTAACGAGGACCAGCTGACTGTGCTGGAACCTGGAGGGGCAGCAGAAGGAAAAGAGCCAATGGCACAACCGAGGACCAGCTGACGTTACTGGGACACGGTTACTAAGCAGGAGGTACCTGTGCTCCAAAGCACTACCAAGGACAAGCAGACATTGCAGGAACTCGGATACCGAGATGGAGGCACCTAGGCCAAAGGCACTGTGGAGAACCAGCTGACGGTACTGGAACTCGGACGGGTACCATAAGGCACCCATGAAAATGTAAGTTGACAGGCCGCAAGCCGTCTGCAGTTACCAAATCACACAGTCCTACAGTGGGTGCTTGTCCTATTTTCACAACGGAAAGAGCCTTTATTTACATATCCCACAGCACACATAGGAATCACCTAAACTGCAGGCACCATAGAGTCGGATAACCGGAATGCAACATGACAGGACAACTTATTTGAGGCTAATTTACGTTGACACTGCCAGGAAACAGCTGTGGTGCTGTAACCAGGGTGGGCATGAGTCAGTACCCGTGCCAATTACTTCCGAGCAACAACTGGCGGTGTTGGAGCCCAGGGATGAGAGGAGGACAGGGTGGAGGCAGCATGACTTTTTGTCGTACACACAGCAGGGGAACAGCTGCCATTACTCAACCCCAGTAACACAGGAGCAAGTGTTGACTGTGCTAACAGCACTTACAGGCAACAACTGGCGGTGTTGGAGCCCAGGGTCCAATGCATCGACTTCAATTGTTTCCACCTCCTCTCAGGAACACAGCACTGTTGATCAACCATCTGTCTTTTCACCGCCTGCCAAATTGCCCAGTCAGTCAGAGAGTTCTGTACAGGAGCCAGCTGAGTCTCTGCTTCTGTTCTCAGAATCTGTTGGTTTGCAAACAGGGGCACAGCCAAGCAGCATTCTGGAATGTGAAGAAGAGGGAGTATGCAGTGATGCGCAACAGCTGTGTCTCTCTGAATCTGAAGAGGCGGTGAGACAGTGCCGATGGTCAGCACACCGCAGAACGCATCTGATGATGATGAGACTCAGGTGCCAGTTTCTGTTGAGCATGGTGGTGGCCACTGGCCAGACCACCCAACAGCAGCAGGTGTTGGAAGAGGTTAGTGGAGATGATGAGGTCCAAGACCCAACATGGCGTGAGGAACAGGAAGGTGGTGGTAGCAGCTCTGAGGAAGCGATTGCCCCAACGGTACAAACAGGAGGGAGAGTTAGGCTGCATACTCTGTTGCCTGTAGCCTCCATTTTGGCACCTGTTCGGATTTCTCTTACAAAAGTCTAAACGGACGCTCCCAGGACTTGCACTGCGTGGTCCTTTTTTCACACACTTGCAGATGATATTTGCTATGTCAAATGCAAGCTGTGTAATCAAAAAGTAAAAAGAGGTAAAGTGTCAGTAACCTCAATACCACAAATATGTGTAAACATGTGCGGAGAAAACACGTAGTTGAGTTACAAAGACACACTGAAGATGTACAGTCTATAGAGAATCACTGCACAAGTTTAACTGCATATGTCATGGTTAAATTTGAAATTTTTATTGCACACTTGATGTGAAAAAAGAAAATAGCTATGAGACTACTGACTGACGTTTTGGGCAACGCAGTGGCCTTTATCAAATAGTCGCTGGAAGAGATAGAAAAATTTACAGTCAATGACAATGTATAATATATACAATATATACAATAAATACATAGGGTGAAGAATATATATACATAGGAATTAGGCAACATGTTAAACATTTGGGTGATACTGTAGAACACGGAGAATTATCCCTCTAGGGTATGCGGGTGGATAATGTAGTTTTTTGTTGATTTTTGGAGTGTGTAGAAAACAGGGGTGATGGGGTATTGAATATTAAGGAATGTCATAGTCTTACAGTCTATGGTGATCAATTAAAGATGTTTTGTCAGGATACGATCAATTTTTTGACAGATGTAAAATGTAGGGTCACAATTGAGTTGTCTGTAGGTTAGGTTAACTGACAGTTGTCTATGAATTTCGGCAATAGATTGGGTCTTATTCATAATAACGATAGCACCCCCCTTATCTGCTGGTTTAATAATAATGTTGGGGTTATCTTTCAGAGATTTTATGGCTTGTTTATCTGTGGGTGTCAGGTTGTGGCGTATCGGGTGTAGGCCCAATCTCGGCAAACCATCCACGAGCACAGGCTCTGAATGCTGGCATTGCAAAACTCCTGTCCCTTGAAATGCTGTCATTCAGGCTGGTGGAGACTGACAGTTTACGGAACTTAATGGCATTGGCAGTCCCACAATACAATGTGCCAAGCTGATTTTATTTCAGCAGGCAAGCCGTCCCTGGTCTGCAAAAGCATGTTGTTGAGGTTAAAATTAAACATGCGCTACTAAACTCCGTCAGTAGCAATGTCCACCTGACCACCGCTGCGTGGACCAGTACCATTGGGTCAATGTTGTGGAGCCGGGTACAGATCTTGCGAGTGGCGCTGTACGTGTTCAGGCAACTACAAGGATTGCGGGAATCAAGTCTGTACACATTGACTCCTCCTTCTCCATTTCCTCAGAAACATCGTTGCAGGAGCCGTCACGGTCTACCTCCACATGGACCCGTGAACGCTTAATAAGAATCTTTAGTTATATAGCGCCAACAGATTACGCAGCGCTTTACAGTTTAACAGTTTCAGAACACAAGTCATAAGTAACAACGTTACCAATACAATAATGAAAGCAATATAATCCGCACATGCTCGTGAGAGCTTACAATTTACAAATATGTGGGGGAGATACAAAGTACAGGTGTTTATATACAATGGTGTATTTAGAATGATGGCCCAGCCATTTTGAGGGAGTGAGGATGGATGGAGATAGTGAATGGGCTACACACACACACTTACACATAGAATGACTTTGATTAGTGAATGTGATAGGCCGCTATGAAGAAATGTGTTTAGAGTGAGCGGCCCAAAACATGCAAATTGTGGATAGTTCTAATTTCTTGGGGTACAGCATTCCACAGTATTGGCGCAGCGCGGGAGAAGTCTTGGATTCGGGAGAGATGTTCTTTAGGTGTAGGTGGCAATAGCGGGCAACAGATTGTATATGGGAGGTGAAGGAGAGATTGGTGTCAAACATAACACCCAGACAGCGAGCCTGTTGACCGATATGAGCACAGACGTGGCCAAACGTCAACAGGCCGTCCTGAAATTAATTTCCATGGGGAATCAAAGCCACACAGCGCTGGAGCTCTGGAATGCCATAAAGCAAGAGAGCGACATGTGTATTTTGCCAGCGAATCTCCAGCCAGGCTTGGTAGTGTGTGACAATGGCCGAAATCTGGTGGCAGATCTGGGCCTAGGCAACGTCACTCACATACCATGTCTAATAGAAAATGAACTCGGCACTCAACTTTAGTATAGTGAGAATAAAGATTTTTATTCACAGTAGTAACACGAAACGTTTCGGTCCTATATCATGGACCTTCATCAGTCACAGATACTACTGGGAAGGGGTTGATCCACATAGGGAAGAAAGAAAGGGCGCTCAGACTAGCGGTGGACACCGCGTCCAATGCAGAGACCTATCCTCACTACCGGACTCCTTCACAACAGGTTACTAGTGCAATAGAGGCATTGTCCTCTTCCTCATCTCACCCCACCAACACAGGCTATATCCAGCCCTTTCTTTCTTCCCTATGTGGATCAACCCCCTTCCCAGTAGTATCTGTGACTGATGAAGGTCCATGATATAGGACCGAAACGTTTCGTGTTACTACTGTGAATAAAAATCTTTATTCTCACTATACTAAAGTTGAGTGCCGAGTTCATTTTCTATTAGATACGGTTTGGGAACCTACTCTGGCACCTTCTTGGTTGTGCACACGGTTATTTTTTCACATACCATGTCTGGCACATGTGCTAAACTTGGTCGTCCAGAGTTTTTTGAGGGACTATCCGGATCTTGATGCACTGCTGCACAAGGTCTGCCTACAGTGCGCTAACTTGCGACGTTCCACCATGGCCAGATCGCGCATTGCAGCTCTGCAACGCAGATTTTGCCTTCCTGAACATCGCATCATATGTGACGTACCCACCAGGTGGAATTCCACGTTACATATGTTGGAGCGGTTGTGTGAGCAGCAGCCAGCAGTAATGGAGTATCAGCTGCATCAGTTGCAATCAACTCGCAATTTGCGCCGTTCACTTCACCACTACTGAGTGGGCCTCTATAATAATAATCTTTATTTATATAGCGCCAACAGATTCCGCAGCGCTGTACAGTTTAACAGTTTCATAACACAAGTCATAAGTGACAACGTTAACAATACAATAATTAAAGCAATATAAGCCGCCCCTGCTCGTGAGACCTTACAATCTACAATGAGGAGGGGGAGCTACAAAGTACAGTTGTTTATATACAATGGTTTATTTACAATGATGGTCCAGCCATTTTCAGGGAGTGAGGGATGGATGGAGATAGTGAATGGGCTACACACACACACAGTTACACGTAGAATGACTTTCATTAGTGAATGTGATAGGCCGCTCTGAACAAATGTGTTTTGAGTGTGGAAGTAGGGCTGTTAATGGGGATGTTGAAGTCTCCAAGGATAAGGGTTGGTACTTCTGAGGACATGAAAGTGCGGCAGCCAGGCAGAGAAGTGGTCAACGAACTGTGTGGGCGAGCCTGGGGTCCGATATATTACCGCTACTCTAAGGGAGAGGGGACGAAAGAGCCTGATGGTGTGTACCTAATAATTTGCAAAATCTTAATATAAAATTTACATGTTACATATTTACATCTAGTATAAAACATTTAACAATTAAGCCTACTTACAGAACAAGGAAGTGTAAAAAAACTTGTGCTTAAAAAAAAAGTGCAAATTAAATGTGAGAAGGGCAGTGTAACAAATAATTTAGGAAAAAGATAAACTAACATCAAGTGCTGTGTGCTGTGTAAGAGCCAGACACATTAACATGAAATCAGTCTGGAATAGCGGTGATTTTCTCCCCATAACCCGAGTAACATTCTGGGGAGAGGGGTGTAGAGTCAACGATCAGCAACTAGCTACGGTAGATCAAATACCTGAAAAAAAAAAAAAAAAAAATGGTTATTTAACATTCATAAGATACATTTTATTTTATAAAAAAAAAATAAAATATTTAACATTCATAAGATACATTGTATTTAAAAAAAAAAAAAAAATTTATTTAACATTCCTAAGATAAAAAATTTTTTTAAACATAAAAACTATAATACACAGCAGGATCTTTAGTAAAAACCAGACTTACCACTGTAACCTCTTAATCCTTGCAAGCTTCAACACAACGTTGAGAAGGTACACAGCAGGGGTGGTCGGTCTCCTAGACAACGAGCAAACTCCTTCATGTTGAGAGAGGCCACCATATCCTTAGCTTTCTGGTACTTTTCTGTGGGAATGAGCTTGTCTCCAACCAGCCAGGAATATCCATTGAATGGCACACCATGGTTTGGTATTAGCACCCAGTACCAAAAGTGAAGCCAACCACAGTTCCCATTTCTCATGAACTTTATTTGATATACTGGCTGGCCAAACATTAGTTTCTCACAAAGGAGCTGAAGACCCTGAGTGGCAGTAGGTGCAAGTCTCTCCAGCATGACCTGTTTGTTAGATATTTGCCGTGTACACCTAAAGAACATCTCTAGAATCCGCCCTTTTCTCACCATGGAAACAACAAAAACCCTCACTGTAGCATTGATCCACTCCCGCCTGGACTACTGCAATGCTCTATTACTTGGCCTCCCCATTACTCGACTATCCCCTCTCCAGTCCATCCTCAATGCAGCAGCCAGGGTCATCCATCTGGCTAATCGGTACTCGGACGCGTCCGCTCTTCGCCAGTCCTTACACTGGCTGCCCATTCATTATAGGATCCAATTCAAAGTACTGGTTCTCACCCACAAAGCTCTCCACAGTGCAGCACCCCCCTACATCTCCTCCCTCATTTCTATCTATCGGCCTAACCGACTGCTGCGCTCTGCAAATGACTTTCGACTAACCTCTGCAGTAATCCGTACCTCCCACTCCCGACTCCAAGACTTCTCCCGCGCTGCGCAAATCCTCTGGAATGCTCTACCACAAGAAATTAGGACTATCCACAATTTGCCTGGTTTCAGGCGCTCCCTCAAAACACATTTGTTCAGACTGGCCTATCACATTCAATAACCAAAGTCGTTCTATGTTTAAGTGTGTATGTGGAGCCCATTCACTACCTCCATCCATGCCTCACTCCCTCAAGATGGCTGGACCATCATTGGAAATGCACCATTATATATACACACCTGTACTTTGTATCTCCCCCACCTCATTGTAGATTGTAAGCTCTCACGAGCAGGGTCGGCTTATTTTGCTTTAATTATTGTATTGTTAACGTTGTTACCTATGACTTGTGTTTTGAAACTGTTAAAGTGTAAAGCGCTGCGGAATATGTTGGCGCTATATAAATAAAGATTATTATTATTATTATATCAGAGGGAGAAGAGGATTGGGCCTTGACAAGGTGCCCGATTACATCTTAAGTCTTATTGAATGTTGGAGCCAGTCCACCGTACAAAAGCAGCCATAGAGTGTCCGGGTACCTGCTTGGATTTCGATCAAAATGAAGACTACTTTGATGTACATGTACACCAATTCGAGAAAACTGACAAGGATGAGGCAGTAAGACACGCTCAGCAGAGTACAAGCAGCATTGCTTGAAGAAGTAACTTGAGCGTGATCAAAATTGAATAAATTAAAATCTCAGACTACAGTGAACACAACTCTTAGCTGTGAAAGGGCTTTTTGTGTCCTTCTACAGTGTTTTCAACCAATGTATTGGATACGGATGGAAGCACGTCACACTATAATTTCAATTGAATGGAGCAGCAAGAATTACACTAAAGAAAAAAAAAAAAAAGAGTGTGAGAGTGACATGTGCAGATGCCTACATACAGCGTTGTATGCCGAGCAAACTGCAGCGCGTCACCTGCACTCACACACACACCTTGCAGAGCTGTGAAAAAAACACTGCAAGGCAAAAGGAAGATGTACACAGCGGTTGGTAAAGTAGCCTGCCTAAAGCACAGTACACAAAATCGCAATCTCTAACTGTCCCTCAGAGTCAGCAGAGCAGCGTTCTGTCCCAAACTGAATTAACAGCACAGTGACGCTAAAATGGCGGCTTTATCCCACAACAATACCTTCCTTGTGTCGCGGTTAGGGTAGCGTGTGTCTATTATATGAGTGTCTGTAAAATGTAACGTTACGCAGACTTATTCTGCCCTTGGGACGCAAAAATAAGACAGCAGTAATCATTTACTGTATAAAACTCCACCTATGCGCAACAAAACAAGCACGTTCCCTCTTACGGTTCCTGCGCTGACATGTGAGTAGGGAGTTTGGAGACGTTCCTGAATTTATCCCAGGTATCCAAGCATATCAGGCCGATAGGAGAGCATTAAAACCACCCACGGTGGTGACTTAAATATGGTGAATCGAACCAGTGAAGAACTGTAGGTCGATGCGAATGAATGTGCGATCACATGACACACGTTTATAATAACCCTTGCTAGACACGAGTAACTTTGTAGACATTTGGACACACCTGAACCCAGATGGCAGTGAATATTCATTCTATTCGGCGCCACATGACTCTTGGTCCAGAATAGATTATATATTGCTAGCACAGGAGCTATTAAGGGGAGTGGAAGAGGCAGATGTGCACAGCGTAGCTATATATGACCACGCGCCCGTATCAGTGACCCTGCCAGATATGGTGCAGATGGGGCCAAACCAAACTTGGCGCTTCCCGACCTATTTGTTAATGGATGAGAAGTTTCGACATCATGTGAAGCAATGGTGTTTTTAATATGTAAGGGATAATGGAGATACTAGGGATAGGCCGGAACTTTTATGGGCAGCAGGGAAGGGAGTAATGCGCGGGAAACTAATAGGTTATCAGACAACGCTAAAAAAGAAGATGGCGACAAACTACTCGCAGGCTAGCAGGATATTACGCGATAGGTACACGGCAAACAAGACAAGTTCATCAACACAGGTTAAAAATAGATGTAAGCAGGCTAAGGTTGACTTACACGTATGGGTATATCGACGAGAGAGAAGCAGTAATAACAATTATAGAGCCGATGTATATCGTTATGGTAGCAAATGAGGGAGACTATTAGCACGACTAGCGAAAGGAAATCACATTCGTCATCAACATATTACAGCGTTAACGAATAAACATGGGATCATGAACACAGACCCTCGAACCATAAACACCATTCTACAAGAATACTACTCAGACTTATATAAGGTGGAACATACGGATAGTGAGGAGGGTAACACCTTTGTAGATGGAATACGGTTACCATCCATCACAAACTATCAGCTTCTCCTTTTAAAAAAACAAATTGAGGTGACGGAAGTGACAGCGGCGATAAGTTACTTTAAATACGGGAAAGCTCCAGGATCTGACGGTTTACAGCCAAATTATTAAAATTATTGAGTGAGGATATCCCGTCCACATTGGTACGCACCTTCAATCATATATTGGAGACAGGAGGGTTGCCCAGCCATTCAAACATGTCACACATGAAGTTGCTACTAAAACCAAACAAACCTTCACATCTGCCTGGATCCTATCGTACATTCTCACTCATTGACCATTATATCAAGATTTTGTCCAGGATCATGGCAGATCTTTTGAGTAGCATTGTTCCTACGCTGATAGGGCGATCACAAGTGGCCTTTGTTAGCTACTTTGTTGGCTACTATCAGTCTCACTATGCATAACACATGTGTGCAGTGGGCAGTATTACCTTTGCCTTCGGTGGAGTAGGAAAACCCCTCTCCTATCGAAGTGTTAGTTGGGGAGATGGAAGATTTGACACCGGGACCTGAATTGTAATACTTAAATGTGACAGGTGACAAATTTGTTAAGGCGCAACTACGCGGCCCCTACGTTGAGTCTAGCCCGTGAAAATTTACTGGTTGTCAATGGGGAACCCCAACACCCCGGGGCAGCTACAGTATTTAAACAATTAGAGCTGAACCAAGATTTGCTGTATCAGGTTTATAAAATACATGTTGAAATTTTTTAGCAATTGCTGCTACCGCAGTCATATCGGAGGTTGGTAATGGACTTAGCGCATGCGCATGTACTAGGGTGACATTTGTGCCAAAAGAAAACCCTACACAGAATTATACAACGGTTTTACTGGCTGGGGGTCTATCAAGAAGTTAAACGGTATTGTAACTCTTGTCGCATGCGCCAGATACACAGTCCTCAGCCTCATTTAGTAAGTCCCTTGGTGCCATAAAAAATTTTAGAGGTCCAGTTTGAGAGAATACCCATGGATCTGGTGGAGCCGGTTAATAAATCAGCAAGGGGTCATCAACAGGGCAATAAAAGGGGCACTGTGTGGGTCACCAGTTTTGAGCACACCCGAGTTCAAAAGAGAATTCATTGTCCAGACTGATGCGTCAGAGGTAGGTCTGGGTGCCGTGTTGTCTCAGGACTGGAGCTTAACGGGGAGGAGCATCCCATTAGTTTCCTGAGTCGAAAACTTACTCCATCAAAAAACAGAGACAGCATTGTAGAGAGAGAGTGCCTGGCGATAAAGTGGGCACTGGAGTCGTTGCGCTACTATTTGTTGGGGATAACATTTTGTTTTGTAAATGATCATTCCCCTGTGACTGGCAGTGTTGTAGCCCAGGGAGTAGAGTTCAGGTGGTAGAAAGATGAACATAACAGGAGACTTGGAAAACGTTGGCAAACAGTTATTTAATCTGAAAACGGACAGGCAAATTCAGGTGAGATCCATGCCTTGTTCATTTTCAGAAAAATAAGCCGGTCTACATTGTCTGAGGATAGTCGCATGCGACGGTCTGTTAGTACACCACCTGCAGCACTAAAGACGCGCTCAGATAATACACTGGCAGCAGGGCAAGCCAGCACCTCCAAAGCATACCACACATCAAATACAAATATAACAGTAATAATAATATTATCAATAAAAAATGAAATTGCACACACAGTACACAGACACAGCTCATATGTGTGTATGAGAGAGTGTTTCTGTGTGTAGTTCATGCCTCTAGCCTAGAAGATCAGTCTTGCTAAAATCTTTAACACTGACCCCTGTTCTGTTCTTAAAATGGTGGATGCTGAACTGCTTCTCAGCCCCCTCATACACAATCATTATGTGGCACTGCTGGGCTCAGTCAGAGGCATCAGATTGAACTAGGCTGTCCTGAGTCATTCTCAATAGAACATTTTGTTCAGCAGTTCATCTAGTTCATTTAGTTCAGAGGTCACATGATGCATTTCCTATCAACTCCTCACAGGATAGGGTGGAGAAAAACTGAACTAAATGAACTAATCTTTTGAACTAATCTTTTCAGTGAACTAGTTCATGGTGAACTAATCACCAAAATTAACTAGATTTCCCATCACTATGGTGTACACCTTGGTGGCGCTGTCACAAAACTTTGCCACATTTGTAACATACAGCTCTTGCCCTGTGCAGAGGCGCTGCTTGTGCTCTCTCTTGTTGCAGAGGTGTCTACAATGCCTCGACGCACAGAGCTGCTTTGTAAAGCAGTAGCAGCAGCAGCGCTCTCGGCTGGAATGGAGAACATTATGGATTTCAACAGTGTGTCTTGGTCCTCCAACATTTTACGGTCCCGGTTCAACGGTGTGATGAGGCTTTGTAAGTTGTCCCAGTAGCGAGGGTCTAGGAGGGTGTACACCCAATAATCTGACGTGGTGAGAATGTGGCCGATGCAGCGGTCGTTTCTCAGGCAGTGCAGCATGAAATCAACCATGTGCTGCAGACTCACAAATGGCCAACAAACGCTGTCCTCTGGAAGAGCGTCACACTAATATATTTTTGTAAATTTAAAATAGAATAAAGCAGCAGCAATTTTTGAAAAATTACAAGGATGAGCCAGTGACAGACACTCAGCAGAGTACACGCTGCGGTGGTTGAAGTGGAGCGGGATCTACACTCCTACAAAAAAATGAAACCTCAGACTACAGTGAACACTGAAACACAACTGTTCACTTGCTGTGAAAGGCCTTTTTGTGGACTTCTATTAAGTTTGCAAGCAATGTATTGTATTTTGATGGAAGAGCGTCACACTAATATATTTTTGTAAATTTAAAATAGAATAAAGCAGCAGCAATTTTTGAAAAATTACAAGGATGAGCCAGTGACAGACACTCAGCAGAGTACACGCTGCGGTGGTTGAAGTGGAGCGGGATCTACACTCCTACAAAAAAATGAAACCTCAGACTACAGTGAACACTGAAACACAACTGTTCACTTGCTGTGAAAGGCCTTTTTGTGGACTTCTATTAAGTTTGCAAGCAATGTATTGTATTTTGATGGAAGAGCGTCACACTAATATATTTTTGTAAATTTAAAATAGAATAAAGCAGCAGCAATTTTTGAAAAATTACAAGGATGAGCCAGTGACAGACACTCAGCAGAGTACACGCTGCGGTGGTTGAAGTGGAGCGGGATCTACACTCCTACAAAAAAATGAAACCTCAGACTACAGTGAACACTGAAACACAACTGTTCACTTGCTGTGAAAGGCCTTTTTGTGGACTTCTATTAAGTTTGCAAGCAATGTATTGTATTTTGATGGAAGAGCGTCACACTAATATATTTTTGTAAATTTAAAATAGAATAAAGCAGCAGCAATTTTTGAAAAATTACAAGGATGAGCCAGTGACAGACACTCAGCAGAGTACACGCTGCGGTGGTTGAAGTGGAGCGGGATCTACACTCCTACAAAAAAATGAAACCTCAGACTACAGTGAACACTGAAACACAACTGTTCACTTGCTGTGAAAGGCCTTTTTGTGGACTTCTATTAAGTTTGCAAGCAATGTATTGTATTTTGATGGAAGAGCGTCACACTAATATATTTTTGTAAATTTAAAATAGAATAAAGCAGCAGCAATTTTTGAAAAATTACAAGGATGAGCCAGTGACAGACACTCAGCAGAGTACACGCTGCGGTGGTTGAAGTGGAGCGGGATCTACACTCCTACAAAAAAATGAAACCTCAGACTACAGTGAACACTGAAACACAACTGTTCACTTGCTGTGAAAGGCCTTTTTGTGGACTTCTATTAAGTTTGCAAGCAATGTATTGTATTTTGATGGAAGAGCGTCACACTAATATATTTTTGTAAATTTAAAATAGAATAAAGCAGCAGCAATTTTTGAAAAATTACAAGGATGAGCCAGTGACAGACACTCAGCAGAGTACACGCTGCGGTGGTTGAAGTGGAGCGGGATCTACACTCCTACAAAAAAATGAAACCTCAGACTACAGTGAACACTGAAACACAACTGTTCACTTGCTGTGAAAGGCCTTTTTGTGGACTTCTATTAAGTTTGCAAGCAATGTATTGTATTTTGATGGAAGAGCGTCACACTAATATATTTTTGTAAATTTAAAATAGAATAAAGCAGCAGCAATTTTTGAAAAATTACAAGGATGAGCCAGTGACAGACACTCAGCAGAGTACACGCAGCATAGTTGAAGTAACTGGAGCGTGATCTGCACTCAAAAAAAAAAAAAAAAAATCACAGACTGCAGTGAACACTGAAACACAACTGTTCACTTGCTGTGAAAGGCTCCATTGTGGACTTCTATAGTTTTGCAACCAAGGTATTGTATACGGATGGAAGCGCGTCACACTATTATTTCAATTACAATGGACAGCAAGAATTACACTGAAGAAAAAAAAAAGAGTCTGTGAGTGACACGTGCAGATGCTACAGACAGCGTTGCATACAGAGCAAACTGCAGCGTCACTGCACTCACACACACCTTGCAGAGCTGTTAAAACAACACTGCAGGCAAAAGGAAGCTTTACACACGTTGTGCTAGCCTGCCTCGCACAGTACATAAATCGCAATCTCTAACTGTCCCTCAGAGTCAGCACAGCAGCGTTCTGTCCTTACTGAATTCACAGCACAGTGATCGCAAAATGGGCGGCGCCTTTTATACACTGAAGAAAAAAAAAAAGAGTCTGTGAGTGACACGTGCAGATGCCTACAGACAGCGTTGCATACAGAGCAAACTGCAGCGTCACCTGCACTCACACACACCTTGCAGAGCTGTTAAAACAACACTGCAGGCAAAAGGAAGCTTTACACAGCCGGTGGTAAACTAGCCTGCCTAAAGCACAGTACACTAAATCGCAATCTCTAACTGTCCCTCAGAGTCAGCAGAGCAGCGTTCTTTCCCTAACTGAGTTCACAGCACAGTGACACTAAAATGGCGGCGGCGCCTTTTATAGTGCATTCTGACATCATTTCAGCATCCAATCACAGCCATGCCATTAGTTAACATGACCGCAGCAGTACAGGATGTGCCCACACTTCTTAGGATTCCTCATTGGCTGACTAAAATCACATTGTCTCTCAAAGAATTATGGGAACTTCCGATTCCGGTATACGATATATGGAAAATATCGGAACTAAGTATCGGAATTCCGATTCAGCGAATATCGGCCGATACCCGATACTTGCGGTATCGGAATGCTCAACACTACTCCTGAGTACACCGATACCTCATATGTGGTCATAAACCACTGTTTGGGCGCACGGCAGGGCTCAGAAGGGAAGGAGCGCCTTTTGACTTTTTGAATGGAAAATATGCTGGAATATTTAGCGGATGCCATGTCGCATTTGGAGAGTCCCTGTGTGCCTAAACATTGGAGCTCCCCCACAAGTGACCCCATTTTGGAAACTAGACCCCCCAAGTAACTTATCTAGATGCAGAGTGAGCACTTTGAACCCCCAAGTGCTTCACAAATTGATCCGTAAAAAAAAGAAAGTACTTTTTTTTCACAAAAATTTTCTTTTAGCCTCAGTTTTTTCATTTTCACATGGGCAACAGTATAAATTGGATCCTAAAATTTGTTGGGCAATTTCTCCTGAGTACACAGATACCTCATATGTGGTCATAAACCACTGTTTGGGCGCACGGCAGGGCTCAGAAGGGAAGGAGCGCCATTTGACTTTTTGAATGGAAAATTAGCTCCAGTCGTTAGCGGACACCATGTCATGTTTGGAGAGCCCCTGTATGCCTAAACTTTGGAGCTCCCCCACAAATGACCCCATTTTGGAAACTAGACCCCCTAAGAAACTTATGCAGATGCACAGTGAGCACTTTGAACCCCCAGGTGCTTCACAAAACTTTATAACGCAGAGCCGTGAAAATAAAAAATCATTTTTTTTCTCAAAAAATTATTATTTAGCCCCATATTTTTTATTTTCACAATGGTTACAGGAGAAATTGGACCCCAAAAGTTGTTGTCTAATTTGTCCTAAGTACGCTAGTACCTCACATGTGGGGGAGAACCACTGTTTGGGCACACGTCAGGGCTTGGAAGGGATGTAGTGACGCTTTGAAATGCCGACTTGATGGAATGGTCTGCGGGCGGGCAGAGCCCCTGATGTGCCTAAACAGTAGAAACCCCCCACAAGTGACCACATTTTGTAAACTAGACCCCTCAAGGAACTTAACTAGATGTGTGGTGAGCACCTTGAAGTTTGTAATGCAGAGCCGTGAAAATAAAAAATCATTTTTTTCCTCAAAAACTGATTTTTTTAACCCGCAATTTTTTTCATTTCACAAGGGTAACAGGAGAAATTGGACCACAAAAGTTGTTGTACAGTTTGTCCTGAGTACACTGGTACCCCATATGTGGGGGGGAACTACTGTTTTGGTGCATGGGAGAGCACAGAAGGGAAGGAGCGCCATTTTGGAATGCAGACTTGATGGAATGTTCTGTGGGCGTCATGTTGCCTTTGCAGAGCCCCTGATGTGCCTAAACAGTAGAAACCCCCCACAAGTGACCCCATTTTGGAAACTAGACCCCCCAAGGAGCTTATCTAGATGTGTAGTGAGCACTTTGAACCCCCAAGGGCTACACAGAAGTTTATAACGCCGGGCCATGAAAATAAAAAAATCATATTTTTTCCACAAACATGATCTTTTAGTCCCCAATTTTTTTATTTTCCCAAGGGTAACAGGAGAAATTAGACCTTAAAAGTTGTTGTCCAATTTGTCCTGAGTACGCTGATATCCCATATGTGGGAGAAAACTACTGTATGGGCACACTTCGGGGCTCGGAAGGGAAGTAGTGACGTTTTGAATTGCCGACTTGATGGAATGGTCTGCGGGCGTCATGTTAAGTTTGCAGAGTCCCTGATGTGCCTAAACAGTATAAACTCCCCACAAGTGACCCCATTTTGGAAACTAGACCCCGCAAGGAACTTATCTAGATGTGTGGTGAGCACTTTGAACCCCCAAGTTCTTCACAGAAGTTTATAACGCAGAGCCGTGAAAATAAAAAATCATTTTTTTTCCACAAAAATAACTTTTTTAGTCCCCAATTTTTTTTCCCAACAGTAACAGGAGAAATTAGACCCCCAAAGTTGTTGTGCAATTTTTCCCGAGTACGCTGATACCCCATATGTGGGGGTAAACCACTGTTTGGGCACACGTCGGGGCTTGGAATAAAGGGAGCACTGTTTGACTTTTTGAACGCAAAATTTGCAGGAATCAATGGTGGCGCCATGTCGCGTATGGAGATCCCCTGATGTACCTAAATAGTGGAAACCCCTCAATTCTAACTCCAACCCTAACCCCAACACACCCCTAACCCCAACCCTAACCCCTACACACCCCTAACCCTAATACAAACCCTAACCATAACCCTAACCCCAACACACCCCTAACCCTAATCCCAACTCTAACCATAAACCTAACCACAAGCCTAACCCTAATCCCAACCCTAACCCCAAAACACCCCTAACGCTTATCCCAACCCTAACCCTAATCCCAACCTTAACCCTAATTCCAACCCTAACCCTAGTTCTAACCCTTACCCTAGTTCTAACCCTTACCCTAGTTCTAACCCTAACCCTAGTTCTAACCCTAAGGCTGGGTTCATATTGCGTTTTACCAGCCCGTTCAACACGTAGCGTTGACGGGCTGGTAACTGTATAGCATAACGCGATCGCGTTATGCTATACCCGCTAGTGCAGAGGAATCAGCGATGATTCATCTGTGCTAGCGGTGATGGAGCCCAGACGCTGCAGCCTGCGTCCAAGGCTCCGTCACTGAATGACGACACGTCGCGAACGCATGCCGCTTCATGGCATGCGTTGCGATGCGCACACAAATGGGGTGAATGGCAGCGTTAACGGACTGCGTTACACCGCGTTATACCGCGGTGAAACGCAGTCCATCTAACGGACTGCCATAATGCAATATGAACCCAGCCTGACCCTAAGGCCCCGTGCACACGTTGCGGATTCACTTGCGGATTTTTCTAAAATCCGCAGGTAAAACGACCTGCCTTTTACCTGCGTATTTAGCGCGGATTTGCTGCGGTTTTTCTCTGCGGTTTTACGCCTATAATGGAATAGGTGTAAAATCGCTGCGGAATCCGCACAAAGAATTGACATGCTGCGGATTTAAAACCGCAGCAAATCCGCGCTGAAAAATCTGCAGCATGTGCACAGCGTTTTTTTTTTACCATTTATTTGCATTGTACTGTACATGGTTTCTGGATCTGCTGTGGATCCGCAGCGCCAAATTTTTATTTTGATCACTGTGACAGTTTATCACAGTGATCAAAATACATTTTTTGACTATGCAGGGCACACTGCGCATGCGCCCGCCATTTTCCAAGATGGCGGCGCCCATGTAGAATCCCGGGCAGCCGCCGGGAAGGATCCAGGGACATCGGTGGACCGGGAGAGGTGAGTATGGGGGTCGGAAGTGAGGGGGGGGGATCGGAAGGTGGGGGCAGCGGAGGCCAGGACGAGGGTAGGTTTTGTTTCAGTTTGCTGGTCACATGACCTTTTTACCCTATTTAGTCTGGCTCCGCCCTTCTGGCTTTGCTGGACTTCATTGTATTATCTACTCTTAAGCTAGCCGGTGCTTAGGTGCCTTACTCTGTCAGTTTTGCTTGATCTGAGGATCTCTTTGTAAGGTTCTATGTATATATTCCTGAAACTCAGTTTGTTCGTCAGCCATTTTACTTTCTGTCTTGCTGCAGCTATCTTGCCCTCAGTCAAAATGGAGTTTCCAGCTTGCATGTTCCCGCCCTGATTCTCTCCTTTGCTTCTTAAGCAGCCACAGCTGAGCAATCAGTGCTTCAGAATCTAGCCTGCAGTGAACCTGTGACTTGACTCCTGTAAGCCTTGGACCTTGTACTCCAGCTATTCCTACTGAGGAACTCTGAAGCACTTGTGGACTCTGAACCCTGCTCTTAAAAAGACCCACGTTTGCATGGACTTACGGTAACAGAGAAGAAGATCCTGAATCTGTATTGGAGAGTGATTGCTGAGCTTGGATTACTCTGGCCTGCTGTGTCTCCTGTTTCTGTGTCTGCAAACTGTGTGACTATTTCTGCCAACTTGTATGAAGTAATACAGGACTTTTCTATATCAAACCTGTGACTCCTGTGTTTTCATCGCACCCAAGCACAAGACGCTATATGAACTGTACTACATACATTACAAGATTCTGAAGCCAAAATGTTAGTGTCTGCTGGGTCTGGAAGGCTGTGTCTGCTGTACTGTGGATATCAGACGTCTGGTTGTACTTTCTGTGATGACAGTGGTTGTGACTTCTCACAACCATTCCAGGTGAGCAATTCCCTTAAGTTTTTTCTTTTTGCAGTGTTACCACAGGTAAACACTATTGTTTTTTTTTTTTTTCCTTTCTTTTCTCTTTTTTGTCTGCTGTAACTCTGGATATCAGATGTCTGGTTGAAACTT
This sequence comes from Oophaga sylvatica, assembly GCA_033576555.1. NCBI lineage: Eukaryota > Metazoa > Chordata > Amphibia > Anura > Dendrobatidae > Oophaga > Oophaga sylvatica. Next base: position 360,519,319 of record JARQOD010000003.1, on the reverse strand, counting down.
TCTGTGATGATAGTGGTTGTGACTTCTCACAACCATTCCAGGTGAGCAGTTCCCTTAATTTTTTTTTCTCTCTGCAGTGTTGCCACAGGTGAACACTATTGTTTTTTTTTTCTCTCCTCTTCTTCCAGTAATCCTGTCTTAAAAGATCTGGAAAATGGAGGCCCGCATAAAGGAACTTTGCGGAGTGACTGATAATATCCTTGCAGATTTGCAGAATATAAAGACCCGTTTTACAAATCTACAGGACCTCAATAATCACAATTTGCAAGTGGTTGGACAGACTACCCAGGATTTGTGAGCCAGGATTGAGGTTCTAGAGGGGCGAGTCCAGGCTCCTGCCGTAGCCCCGAGTGCTGGGATTCCCAAGTTGCCCCCTTTTCGTTTTGGCGGTGAACGTGAGAAATTCAGGGGATTTATTAATCAATGCAATCTTTTTTTTTCTGCACATGCTTCACAATTTCCCACTGAACGATCTAAGGTGCTTACTATAATTATGTTGCTTACCAACAAGGCTTTAATGTGGGCAAACCCTCTGATTGAGACTGAGGATGATTGTTTGAATCACCTTGATGATTTTATTTCAGCCATGGGGCAGGTGTTTGATGACCCCAATCGAGGTGCAACAGCTGAAGCAGCCATGTTAGCTTTGCGCCAAGGTAGCTGAATATGCCTTGGATTTCAGGAGATGGGCCCTTGATGCCACCTGGGACAGTTCCGCCAAAAAAATCTATTTTTCGAAAGGGGTTATCTCCACTGATTAAGGATGAACTTGCTCGTGCCGACCCTCCCACTGCGTTAGGTGACTTTATTAACTACTGCATCCGTATTGATACTCGTCTGACTGAACGCAGGCAAGAGAGATGGTTCGAAAGCAATCGTACTAACCTTTTCCTACCTTCCTCTCCAGCTAAGGAACCTTTGAGTAGGATTACACGGGAACCTGAACCTGAACCCATGCAGGTAGACTCTTTACAACGACGGGTTAGTGATGCACGCAAGGAACATCGTTTTAAGGAGAATCTATGTTTCTATTGTGGTAAGTCAGGGCACATCATTAAAAACTGCCCCAGCCGTTCTCGTAAGACTACTGCAGCACTCATTCATTGTGAGTGTTGCGAGAGGGGATCTGTCAGGTCCAAGCCTCAGGCTCCAGAGAGATCTGCAGCAACAGATCTTGATTTCTCGGACTTAAACTCCGTTACCTCTGAGGACGTTGACTGTGTAAACGCTGCCATTTTTCAAGTTTCCTCAGCGGTGTCCCAGCTGAGTTGTAAGAAAAACAATTCTCATTGCTTTCTTTCCATCAAACTCTGGGTTGACTCAGCTTGGGTGTCTAGCTCTGCTATGATCGACTCAGGGGCAAGTGGAAATTTTATGGATGTCTCCTTTGCTCTGAAACAGGGAATACGTTCAGTGAAGAAGGCTACTCCAGTACAGATGGAAACTGTGGATGGCTCCCTGCTGACCTCTGGACCAGTGGATCAGGAAACAGAGCCTTTGAGGGTTCTTATGGGTAAAGATCATCAAGAGAAACTGTCCTTTATGCTTATCTCTTCTCCCCACTTTCCCATTATTCTAGGGCTACCATGGCTGCAGGCTCAGAATCCTACCATTAACTGGGAGACCAAGGAATTACACTTTCCAGAGAAACAGATGAGTCCAAAAGTTTCAGCTTGCTCTGTTCCTAAAGGAATCATGTCAGTCCCTGAACTACCAGCTGTATACCAGGACTATGTGGATTTATGTGACAAGAAGAACGCTGACCAGCTTCCTCCTCACCGTCCATATGATTGTCCAATTGAATTATTGCCTGGAGCAGAGATACCTTTTGGTAAGATCTACCCCCTGGCGGGGCCCGAGCTAAAGGCTTTAAAGGATTACATAGATGAAAATCTAGCCAAGGGCTTCATACGCCCCTCTTCATCTCCTGCAGGTGCACCCATCTTCTTTGTAAAGAAGAAAGATGGATCTCTGAGACCATGCGTAGACTATAGGGAACTCAATAAGGTTACTATTAGAAACCGTTATCCATTGCCTTTAATCCCTGAGTTATTGGAGAGAGTGCGACATGCCAAAATTTTTTCTAAACTAGATCTTCGTGGGGCCTATAACTTAGTCCGTATTAGACCTGGGATGAATGGAAGACTGCATTCAGGTCACGCTATGGACATTTTGAATATCTAGTTATGCCTTTTGGTCTGAGTACCGCCCCAGCCACTTTCCAACACTTGGTGAATGACATCTTCAGGGATCTCCTAGATACATTCGTGGTAATTTATTTGGATGATATTCTATTTTTTTCTAACTCCACAGAGGAACATCATGGACATGTGAGAATGGTCTTGGAACGTCTAAGACAAAATCATCTTTACATCAAACTTGAAAAGTGTGAATTCCATAGGACCGAAATTCAATTTCTGGGGTATGTACTATCTACGCAAGGGATTAGTATGGATGGAAGCAAGACCCAAGCCATCAAGGATTGGCCAATTCCTAGAAATGTGAAGGAGGTGCAGCGTTTCATCGGGTTTGCCAACTTCTATAGACATTTCATTAATAATTTTTCTGAGGTAGTGTCACCTATCACCCAACTTACCCGGAAACAGTCTAGGTTCTCCTGGACCCCGCAAGCTCAGGAAGCATTTTCCTGTTTAAAGGATAAATTTACCACCGCACCTATCTTAGTACATCCCAACCCCGAGCTTGCCTTCATAATAGAAGTGGATGCTTCAGACTGTGCCGTTGGAGCTATACTCTCTCAGAGAACAGGTGAGAAGAATGTCTTGCATCCCTGTGCCTTCTTTTCCCAGCAGTTGTCTTCGGCTGAGAGGAACTACGATGTGGGCAATAGAGAATTGTTGGCCATTATTGCCGCCTTCAAGGAATGGACACACCTTCTTCAGGAGCTGCACAGCAAATAGTCGTCCTGACAGACCATCGTAACCTTGAATTTATCGGCTAAGTGCCTGACTCCTCGCCAGGCTCGCTGGAATCTTTTCCTAAACCAATTTAATTTTGTCATTTCTTATAGACCAGGATCGCGCAATGGAAAGGCTGATGCACTCTCTAGGATTCATTCAGCAGAGACACGTCCACTTACTCCTCCTAAGACTATTCTTCCTGACTCTAGATTCCTGGGAGTGATTCATAATCAAGACCTACTTAAGGACATCAAGGAAGCATACCATGCGGATTCTTTGTTGGCTCAACCCCCAAGGGACGTAAGTCTTGTCTTTAAGAATGGTGTGTGGATTCAGGGACAACGTCTGTATATACCTGAAACAGTCAGATTGAGAGTATTGCAACTCATCCACGATTCCAAGATAGCCGGGCATAGGGGAATTCTAAAGACACAAGAATTTCTTTCTCGTTTCTTTTGGTGGCCCACTTACAGGAAAGATGTCTTAAACTATGTCACTTCATGTGAAGTCTGTGCAAGATGCAAAACACCTCGCTCCTCACCAACTGGTCTGTTGCAACCTCTTCCCACCCCGTCCCGCCCGTGGGGATCCATTTCTATGGACTTCATTGTGGAGTTACCAACCTCTCAGGGAAGAACACCATTCTAGTGGTGGTTGACCGTCTAACAAAGGCAGCTCATTTTATCCCTTGTGTCGGCTTACCCACTGCAAAACAGACATCAGACTTGATGATTAAGAATGTGTTTCGCTTACATGGAGTACCGGATGAGGTCATTTCGGATCGAGGGGTGCAATTCACTTCAAGGTTTTGGCAAAATTTCTGTGCAGCATTGGACATTAAAGTAAACCTTTCTTCTGCTTTTCATCCCCAGACTAATGGACAGACAGAACGAACCAATCAGACCCTGAAGCAGTATCTCCGCTGTTTTATCTGCCACCTACAGGATGATTGGGTGGATCTACTTCCACTGGCTGAGTTCTCTTATAACAACTCTCAGAGCGCCTCCACTAAGCAGTCTCCTTTTTACTCCAATCTAGGTTATCATCCTAACATTCTTCCTCGATTTCCCATAGATACGCCCTTGCCGGCAGTGGCTGAAAGAATCACTTCTTTACAAAAGAATATGGATCTTCTAAAGGAAAATCTAGAATTGGCTCAGGAAAGGTACAAGAAAGCAGCAGATAAATTTCGTAAACCTGCACCAGCTTTCAAGGTAGGAGATTTGGTCTGGCTGTCAACCAGAAATCTTAAATTAAAGATTCCATCGTCTAAATTGGGACATAAGTACATTGGACCTTATAAGATCAATAAGATTATAAGTGCTGTTGCTTGTCGTCTTCAACTGCCCAGAACTATGAGAATCCACCCTGTCTTTCATGTATCCCTACTAAAGGCTGCAACACCCAATACGTTTCCTGGACGTTCTTCTCCTTGCCCTGACCCAGTGCTGGTCGATGGTCAGGAAGAATTTATGGTGGAAAGGATTCTAGATTCAAGGTTGTACAGAAATCAGTTGCAATATTTGATTAAATGGCAGGGCTACCCAGTGGAGGACAACTCATGGGAACCAGTCAATAATGTAAATGCTCCTCGCCTGCTCCGCCAATTTCATCAGAGGTACCCTGACAAGCCTGGTCTGAGGTCATCCGGAGGTTGTCCCTAGGGGGGAGTAATGTAAGGTTCTTTGTCTCTGTTGACATGTTCCTTGAAACTTAGTTTTCGGTCGGCCATTTTGCTTTCTGTCTTTCTGCAGCTCTTGCCCTCAGTTAATATGGAGTTTCCAGTTTTCATGTTCCCACCCTGATTCTTCCCTCTTGCTTCTTAAGCAGCCTCAGCTGAACAATCAGTGCTCCTGAATCAAGCCTCAGTCAGTCTGTGACCTGACTCCTGGAAGCCTTGGACTTGTACTCCAGCTATTCCCTACTGAGGAACCTTGGAACACTTTTGGACTCTGGAAACCTGCTGTTTGGTGAATCCATGTTTGCAGAGGAATTACGGTACAGAGAAGAGATCCTGAACCTGCTTTGGAGATTTACTGTAGTGCTTGAAGTTACTCTGGCCTGCTGTGTCTCCTGTCGCTGTTCCTGCAAACTGTGTGAACTTTTCAGCATGCTTTAATGAAGTAATACAAGTCATTTCATTTCAACCTATGTCTCCTGTGTTTTCCTCGCACCCAAGCACAAGACGCTATAGGAACTGTACACTATACATGACACCTGATCCGATCGTCCTGGAGAAAGTTAACCCTTTTTTAGATATTGGGAATAAATTCTGCAGGGAGCTAAAGGTGTAGATTATCATCCCACCCTCGGAAACCGAGGGGAGGGACCTAGCAGGTTTAAAAACTGTGAGCTATGGGCAGACTAGATCCATTCTCACAGCAGCAAGAAGCAGCAAGGGACAGATCTACCAAGGGAGCAGCGGCACACATTTTGGGGGACTGTCCAGCAACTAAGAATTTCACCTGTGGATCGCAGAGCTCCCTGCCTCCACATGTCCCTACAACCTGGTAATATTGACCTCTAGCTAATACCTCTAAGCCTTGTACCCTTATTGTTGTATTTTACTCTGACTGCAAATCCATTGTAATTCCGTTGTATAGCTTACTGTATATTTCTATAATTATCTAGTGCGCCTTTAAGGCAATTAAACCATAAAATTAATCTTGGGCTGATGCTTTTACTCTGATCACTAATCTTAGAATACCTAATGGGTAACAGGACACCTCCCCGGCGGCCATTTACTCTAGGTGCAGTTCCCTTACTGACCTGAGAGACAAAGGGGGCGCCAGAGAGCTGTGCCTGTGGAGTTACGTCACATTGGTGACGTGGAAGGACGGGGGTTGTCCTTCACATTTGGTGGCAGCGGTGGATCAGAGTAATAGTGTGCGTGGGACCCCTACTCCCAGACACTAAAGACTACCAGCAGTAACTTTCACTGCTGGGGTCTTAAGGTCAGCCCAGCACTAGACGGTCAGAGTGTAAATATAATAAGTTGTGTGCAAGGTCAGGGTTGCAGCTGTGTCAGTAACCAAAGGTTCCCAAGATGGCGGAAGGCACCAGGAGTAAGGCAAAGGGGGAGGCCAATGCTAGGTCTATGAGGGGTTCGATACCGATGAAGGCGAGGGAGAGCTCAGCCAGGGCTCCCCAAGGAGCCAGACCCCCATGCTCAGTCTCGCAGTGGACTGTCCACCCCCTGCCCGTCCCAGCCTGTCCAGATCGGAGGCCCTTTTCCAAGCGGCTATGGCACAGTTCAAGGCTGGTAATGACGCCGCCCATGACAGACTCCTGGTGGCAGCAGAGAAAGCAGCAGAGCGGGAGCAAGCAGCAGCAGAGCGGGAGCAAGCGGCGGCAGAGAAAGCAGCAGAGCGTGAGCAAGCAGCGGCAGAGAGAGCAGCGGAGCGTGAGCATACAGAACGCCGTGAAGCTGCGGAGCACCGGCACTGACTGGAGATGGCTCAGCACGGGCCCCTGCTGGACGCTCCAGCCCCACCGGAGACCAAGGCTTTCAAGGTCCGGGCGGAGGACTTTCCCTTGCTTGAAAAGGATGGAGACCTGGATTCCTTTTGCTGGCCTTTGAGAGGACCTGCCTCCAACATCATCTGGCCCTGGATCAGTTGGCAAGGTATCTGACCCCCCATTTGAGGGGTAAGTCCCTGGAAGTTTTGGGGGACTTACCTGCCAGGGGGAGCAGGACTACAACAGCATCAAGCGGGCCCTGATCCAGCACTACAACCTCACCCTGGAGTCGTACCGCAGGAAGTTCAGGAGCCTTCCGCGGTGTTCAAAGGACACCTGGACCGACCACATGCGGGCCCTGCTGAGAGCTGCGGAGCACTGGACCTTGGGTCTAGAGCTCACCACCCGCCAGGAGGTTCAGGAACTGTTCGTCATGGAGCATTCTTGTGGAACTGCCCAGAGGACCTCCAGCAGTTCCTCCGTGACCGGAAACCAAATGGGGCTTCTGCTACAGCCCCCCTGGCAGACGAGTATGCTAACAACAGGGCGCCTGAGCCGAAGAAGCCTGCCAGCAGCACCTGGAGAGTGGGTAAGCCCAATCCTGCCCCGGCCACATATCCAGCCCCCAGAGTGCAAGGGGTGTACCCCCCTGCTGCCCTCTCCAGGCCAGGAACAGAACCCAGGCATTGTCATCATTGCAACCAGCCAGGACATTTTAAGGCTGCATGTCCCCAGCGCCATAAGGCCCCATCCTGTCCCAGAAACCGTCCACTGTTTTGTGTGTGGGGGGGTGGTGGGAGGTCCCTGGACAATTACCAACCCGTCACCATCGGCCGCTCAGAGGTCTTGGGACTGCGGGACACAGGCGCTGAACGAACCCTGGTACGTCCTGAGGTGGTGTCCCCTCAAGACTTGGTGCCTGGGAAAACCCTTTCCGTCTCCGGAATTGGAGGCGTTGAACCGGCGCTGCCCGTCGCCAAGATGTATTTGGACTGGGGCGCTGGGGGGGGGATTCGGGAGGTGGGAGTAACGCCAAATATTCCTGCCAATGTGTCGCTTGGGACCGATTTGGGCGGCTAGTGTCCCAGTATGTGGCCACTGAACCCCCAAGTTCGGCTCCCCAAGAATGTCATGACTCTACTGTGAATGCTAATGTTAATGTATTGAATGTGCCTCCAACAGTGGAGGAGGGAGTGAAACCTGATGGTAAGCCATGCACTGGCACTACACACACAGGGCTCACAGTGAGGACAGGTGAGGAGGTTGCAGGGTAGAGCTCAGAGGTGGAGGGAGGGGCTGCTATGGGCAGTATAGGGCCCCTAAGTGAATCCAGCCTGCTGAGTCTAGGGCCTCTGCAGAAGGAGGAACAGGCCATGGGGGGAGGGGTCGTCCCGGGAGAGGAGCCACCATGTAAGACCCCAGGGCAGGAGTTCCCCACATCCGGGATGTCAGGAGGCCAGGGAAGTCTGTCTGACACGGTGACTTGGTCAGGGGACGAGGGGAAGCAGGCGCTAACCCGTGGTCTCAGCGGTCGTGGCCGCTGTTACCAGGAGTGGGAGCGCCAAAGCCCAAGGAGCCTCGCGGAAGTCCGACGGTTTCCCCCTCTCCGACCAAGTGGCTGCAGAGTCAGACAGCAGCCAGGAGATAGATCCCGGGTAACTGACAGAGGATGTGGCAGTTTCATCAATTCTTGCCACATCAAGTCAGGGATTTCAGGCAGCGTTGGAAGCACACATTGGTGACGTGGAAGAACGGGGTTGTCCTTCACAGATGGCTCCTACAAATGGATAATTAATGATCCTAAACACACGCCACAAACCACTATAGATGACATCAAAAGGCGCAAGCTGAAGGTTTTACAATGGCCCTCACAGTCCCCTGATCTGAACATCATTGAAAATCTATGGCAAGACCTCAAAATAGCAGAGGATGCAAGACGACTTAGGAATCTCACAGAACTGGAAGAATTTTCCAAGGAAGAATAGATGAAAATCCCTCAAAGAATTGAAAGACTTTTGGCTGGCTACAAAAAGCATTTATAAGCTGTGATACTTGCAAAAGGGGTGTTACTAGGTACTCAACATGCAGGGTGACAAACTTTTGCAGCGGCCCCTTTTCCTTTTTGTAATTTTTAAATATAAAAGATAACTTTTTTTGCATAAAATACAAAGGAAATGTGTCCTTTTTAACTTTAGGGCCATTTGAGGTCTTTTCATCTTCAACTTGCTTATTGTTCACAATAACAGTAATTTTGACCAGGAGTGCCAACATTTTTACATGCCACTGTAATAGACAGATTTGTAGATAATAGATAGCTAGATAGATAGATACTGTATATACTTGAGTATAAGCCGACCCGAGTATAAGCCTAATTTTGCCACGGAAAACTGGGTAGGCTTATTGACTCGAGTATAAGCCAGGTATGCATTGTCCTCTCATCCCTGTCCTGGTATGTGTGGCTCCCCCCGTCCTGTCCTGCATGTGTGGGCCCCCCAAATTTTTCATGGCTCTCCCGGGCCCCCCACCTAGTATCATGCTCGCCCACCCCCCCATCCTATTAGCAGGCTCTGCATACCCCCTGCACTAGTTGCTGGGTCTGCTCAACCCACCCTTATCATGGCCTCTCCACCCCCATCCTTGTAGCATTGCCTACTCACCCCCCATTCTATATGCAGGTCTGCTCACCCCCCCCATCCATAGCAGGCTCTTCTCACCCCCCATCCTAGTATGCATGGCTCGCTCCCCCCCCCCCATCCTAGTATGCATGGGTCTGCTCACCCCCCCTCCTAGTATGCATGGCTCGCTCACCCCAACCTAGTAGCATGGGGTCACTCCCCCCCATCCTATATCATGCTCACTCACCCCCGATCCTAGTAGCATGGCTCCCACCCCCATCCTAAGCATGGCTCAGCTCACCCCCCCCTCCTAGAAGCATGGCTCGCTCACCCCCCCTCCATATGCATGGCTCGCTCACCCCCCACCTAGTATGCATGGGCCCGCCATCCCCCCCCCTATTTTGCATGGCTCTGCCACCCCCCCCATCCTATATCATGGCTCGCTCAACCCCCCCACCCATATGCAAGGCTCTGTCCCCCCTTTACCCAGTATGCATGGCCTGCTCACCCCCCCCATCCTATATCATGGCTCTGCTCACCCCCCCCCATCCTAGTACTGGGTCTGTTCACCCCCCCCCACCATATGCATGGGTCTGCTCACACCCCATCCTAGTATGCATGGCTCTGCTCAACCCCCCATCCTAGTATCATGGCTCAAACCCCCAAACCCCCACACATCACACAAAACATTCACCCCCCCGCTCACGCACCTCCGATGGTCTCGAAGAAACGAAACCCTTACGTACAAGGGGGTCAGATGGACCGCTCATTAAAGTCATGAATAGTGCTCCACGCCTATGGGGGTATGCTAGTCACCACCCCCCTATCCAGAGCAGGCTCGCTCAACCCCCCCATCCAGTATGCAGGCCCGCTCACCCTCCACCCAGTAGCAGGGC
>JARQOD010000003.1:360472277-360509328 GCA_033576555.1 Oophaga sylvatica | reverse complement strand
TAAACTTTTGAATGGTAGTGTTTATCGAAGAAATTTTACCACTAACATGAAATAAAATATGTCACGAGAAAACAGTCTCAGAATCACCAAGATCCGTTGAAGCATTCCAGAGTTATAACCTCATAAAGGGACAGTGGTCAGAATTGTAAAAATTGGCCCGGTCATTAACATGCAAACCACCCTTGTGGGTTAACGGGTTAACTGAAAACTACAAATACAGATTAAACAACCACAAGATGGATTTCATCAACCAAGGTATCATTTTAACCCCTTCATGACCCAGCCTATTTTGACCTAAATGACCTGGCCATTTTTTGCAATTCTGACCAGTGTCCCTTTATGAGGTAATAACTCAGGAACGCTTCAACGGATCCTAGCGATTCTGAGACTGTTTTTTCGTGACATATTGGACTTCATGTTAGTGGTAAATTTAGGTCGATAATTTTTGCGTTTATTTGTGAAAAAAAATGGAACTTTGGCCAAAATTTTGAAAATTTCGCAATTTTCAAATTTTGAATTTTTATTCTGTTAAACCAGAGAGTTATGTGACACAAAATAGTTAATAAATAACATTTCCCACATGTCTACTTTACATCAGCACAATTTTGGGAACAACATTTTTTTTTGTTAGGAAGTTATAAGGGTTAAAAGTTGACCAGCGATTTCTCATTTTTACAGCAAAATTTACAAAACCATTTTTTTTAGGGACCACCTCACATTTGAAGTCACTTTGAGGGGTCTATATGGCAGAAAATACCCAAAAGTGACACCATTATAAAAACTGCACCCCTCAAGCTACTCAAAACTACACTCAAGAAGATTATTAACCCTTCAGGTGCTTCACAGGAACTAAAGCAACGTGGAAGGAAAAAATGGACATTTTAATTTTTCAAACAAAATTTTTCTTTTAGCATCAATTTTTTCATTTTTGCATGGGCAACAGGATAAAATGGACCCTAAAATTTGTTGGGCAATTTCTCCTGAGTACACAGATACCTAATATGTGGTCATAAACCACTGTTTGGGCGCACGGCAGGGCTCAGAAGGGAAGGAGCGCCATTTGACTTTTTGAATAGAAAATATGCTGGAATATTTAGCGGTTGCCATGTCGCATTTGGAGAGTCCCTGTGTGCCTAAACATTGGAGCTCCCCCACAAGTGACCCCATTTTGGAAACTAGACCCCCCAAGGAACTTATCTAGATGCAGAGTGAGCACTTTCAACCCCCAGGTGCTTCACAAATTGATCCGTAAAAAAAAGAAAGTACTTTTTTTTTTCACAAAAATTTTCTTTTAGCCTCAGTTTTTTCATTTTCACATGGGCAACAGGATAAAATGGATCCTAAAATTTGTTGGGCAATTTCTCCTGAGTACACCGATACCTCATATGTGGTCATAAACCACTGTTTGGGCGCACGGCAGGGCTCAGAAGGGAAGGAGCGCCATTGGACTTTTTGAATGGAAAATATGCTGGAATATTTAGCGGATGCCATGTCGCATTTGGAGAGTCCCTGTGTGCCTAAACATTGGAGCTCCCCCACAAGTGACCCCATTTTGGAAACTAGACCCCCCAAGGAACTTATCTAGATGCAGAGTGAGCACTTTGAACCCCCAAGTGCTTCACAAATTGATCCGTAAAAAAAAGAAAGTACTTTTTTTTTCACAAAAATGTTCTTTTAGCCTCAGTTTTTTCATTTTCACATGGGCAACAGTATAAATTGGATCCTAAAATTTGTTGGGCAATTTCTCCTGAGTACACAGATACCTCATATGTGGTCATAAACCACTGTTTGGGCGCACGGCAGGGCTCAGAAGGGAAGGAGCGCCATTTGACTTTTTGAATGGAAAATTAGCTCCAGTCGTTAGCGGACACCATGTCATGTTTGGAGAGCCCCTGTATGCCTAAACTTTGGAGCTCCCCCACAAATGACCCCATTTTGGAAACTAGACCCCCTAAGAAACTTATGCAGATGCACAGTGAGCACTTTGAACCCCCAGGTGCTTCACAAAAGTTTATAACGCAGAGCCGTGAAAATAAAAAATAATTTTTTTTTCTCAATAAATGATTATTTAGCCCCATATTTTTTATTTTCACAATGGTTACAGGAGAAATTGGACCCCAAAAGTTGTTGTCTAATTTGTCCTAAGTACGCTAGTACCTCACATGTGGGGGAGAACCACTGTTTGGGCACACGTCAGGGCTTGGAATAAAGGGAGCACTGTTTGACTTTTGAACGCAAAATTTGAAGGAATCAATGTTGGCTTTGAAATGTCGACTTGATGGAATGGTCTGCGGGCGGGCAGAGCCCCTGATGTGCCTAAACAGTAGAAACCCCCCACGAGTGACCACATTTTGTAAACTAGACCCCTCAAGGAACTTAACTAGATGTGTGGTGAGCACCTTGAACCCCCACGTGCTTCACAGAAGTTTGTAATGCAGAGCCGTGAAAATAAAAAATCATTTTTTTCCTCAAAAACTGATTTTTTTAACCCGCAATTTTTTATTTTCACAAGGGTAACAGGAGAAATTGGACCACAATAGTAGTTGTACAGTTTGTCCTGAGTACACTGGTACCCCATATGTGGGGGGGAACCACTGTTTTGGCGCATGGGAGAGCACAGAAGAGAAGGAGCGCCATTTTGGAATGCAGACTTGATGTAATGTTCTGTGGGCGTCATGTTGCGTTTGCAGAGCCCCTGATGTGCCTAAACAGTAGAAACCCCCCACAAGTGACACCATTTTGGAAACTAGACCCCCCAAGGAGCTTATCTAGATGTGTAGTGAGCACTTTGAACCCCCAAGGGCTACACAGAAGTTTATAACGCTGGGCCATGAAAATAAAAAAATCATATTTTTTCCACAAACATGATCTTTTAGTCCCCAATTTTTTTATTTTCCCAAGGGTAACAGGAGAAATTAGACCTCAAAAGTTGTTGTCCAATTTTCCTGAGTACGCTGATATCCCATATGTGGGAGAAAACTACTGTATGGGCACACTTCGGGGCTCGGAAGGGAAGTAGTGACGTTTTGAAATGCCGACTTGATGGAATGGTCTGCGGGCGTCATGTTACGTTTGCAGAGTCCCTGATGTGCCTAAACAGTATAAACTCCCCACAAGTGACCCCATTTTGGAAACTAGACCCCGCAAGGAACTTATCTAGATGTGTGGTGAGCACTTTGAACCCCAAGTTCTTCACAGAAGTTTATAACGCAGAGCCGTGAAAATAAAAAATCATTTTTTTTCCACAAAAATAATTTTTTAGTCCCCAATTTTTTTTTCCCAACAGTAACAGGAGAAATTAGACCCCCAAAGTTGTTGTGCAATTTTTCCCGAGTACGCTGATACCCCATATGTGGGGGTAAACCACTGTTTGGGCACACGTCGGGGCTTGGAATAAAGGGAGCACTGTTTGACTTTTTGAATGCAAAATTTGCAGGAATCAATGTTGGCGCCATGTCGCGTATGGAGACCCCCTGATGTACCTAAATAGTGGAAACCCCTCAATTCTAACTCCAACCCTAACCCCAACACACCCCTAACCCCAACCCTAACCCCTACACACCCCTAACCCTAATACAAACCCTAACCATAACCCTAACCCCAACACACCCCTAACCCTAATCCCAACTCTAACCATAAACCTAACCACAAGCCTAACGCTAATCCCAACCCTAACCCCAAAACACCCCTAACGCTTATCCCAACCCTAACCCTAATCCCAACCCTAACCCTAATTCCAACCCTAACCCTAATTCCAACCCTAACCCTAATTCCAACCCTTACCCTAGTTCTAACCCTAACCCTAGTTCTAACCCTAAGGCTGGGTTCATATTGCGTTTTACCAGCCCGTTCAACACGTAGCATTGACGGGCTTGTAACGGTATAGCATAACGCGATCGCGTTATGCTATACCCGCTAGTGCAGAGGAATCAGCGATGATTCATCTGTGCTAGCGGTGATGGAGCCCAGACGCTGCAGCCTGCGTCCAAGGCTCCGTCACTGAATGACGACACGTCGCGAACGCATGCCGCTTCATGGCATGCGTTGCGATGCGCACACAAATGGGGTGAATGGCAGCGTTAACGGACTGCGTTACACCGCGTTATACCGCGGTGAAACGCAGTCCATCTAACGGACTGCCATAATGCAATATGAGCCCAGCCTGACCCTAAGGCCCCGTGCACACGTTGCGGATTCACTTGCGGATTTTTCTAAAATCTAAAATCCGCAGGTAAAACGACCTGCCTTTTACCTGCGTATTTAGCGCGGATTTGCTGCGGTTTTTCTCTGCGGTTTTACGCCTATAATGGAATAGGTGTAAAATCGCTGCGGAATCCGCACAAAGAATTGACATGCTGCGGATTTAAAACCGCAGCAAATCTGCGCTGAAAAATCTGCAGCATGTGCACAGCGTTTTTTTTTACCATTTATTTGCATTGTACTGTACATGGTTTCTGGATCTGCTGTGAATCCGCAGCGCCAAATCCGCTGCGGATCCGCAGCGAAATCAGCTGCGGATCAGCAATGGGGATCAACAGCTGCGGATCAGCAGAATCGGAAAATCCGCTGCTGATCCGCAGCTGATTTCGCTGCTGATCCGCAGCTGATTTCGCTGCTGATCTGCTGCTGATTTCGCTGCTGATTCGCTGCTGATCCGCATGCAGAATCAGCAGCGAATCAGCAGCGGATCAGCAGCGAAATCAGCTGCGGATCAGCAGCGAAATCAGCTGCGGATCAGCAGCGAAATCCGCTGCGGATCAGCAGCGAAATCCGCTGCGGATCAGCAGCGAAATCCGCTGCGGATCAGCAGCGAAATCAGCTGCGGATCCGCAGCGAAATCAGCTGTGGATCCGCAGCAAAATCCGCAACGTGTGCACAGGGCCTAATAGGAAAAAAAAAAAAAATTCTTTATTATTTGTCCCTACCTATGACAGGGGGGGTTCACTTACTTTTTTTTATTTTGATCACTGTGACAGTTTATCACAGTGATCGAAAATAAATTTTTTTACTATGTAGGGCGCACTGCGCATGCGCCGGCCGGCGGGCGCACTGCGCATGCGCCCGCCATTTTCCAAGATGGCGGCGCCCATGAAGAATCCCGGGCAGCCGCCGGGAAGGATCCAGGGACATCGGTGGACCGGGAGAGGTGAGTATGGGGTCGGAAGTGAGGGGGGAGGATCGGAAGGTGGGGGCAGCGGAGGCCAGGACGAGGGGTGCTTTTAGTGACGGCGGTGACCGACCGCTGCCATCTTTCGGTGGCGGCGGCCGATCGCCGCCGTGAATCCGTGTGGGGGCGTCAGGGCTCGGTGTCCAGCCATGGCAGATGCTATTGCAGCATCGGCCATGGCTGGATTGTAATATTTCACCAATTAAATTGGTGAAATATTACAGATTGCTCTGATTGGCTGTTTCACTTTTAACAGCCAATCAGAGCGATCGTGGCCACGGGGGGATTAAGCCAACCCCCCTGTGGTGAAGCACAAAGGGTCCTGTGCCGGCGGGTCGGGTGACCTTTCAGTGACCCCGGTCTCCCGGCCCGCAGGGACGCGATCCTTTCATGACGCCACATAGGCGTCATGGGTCGGATTGGCACTGACTTTCATGACGCCTACGTGGCGTCATGGGTCGGGAAGGGGTTAATAAGTATAACAATGCCAACCTGACAGTGTCTGTAGTTTACTTAGCAAAATCCTGATGACAAGTTTAACATTGATAAATGTAGTGTAATGCACCTAGGACAGAGTAATCCCATTGCTGCACATACAGGTGCTTCTCACAAAATTAGAATATCATCAAAAAGTTAATTTATTTCAATTCTTCAATACAAAAAGTGAAACTCATATATTATATTTAGTCATTACAAACAGAGTGATCTATTTCAAGTGTTTTTCTGTTAATGTTAACAATTATGGCTTACAGCCAATGAAAACCCAAAAGTAATTATCTCAGTAAATTAGAATACTTAACAAAAAACATCTGCAAAGGCTTCCTATGCGTTTAAAAAGGTCCCTTAGTCTGTTTCAGTAGGCTCCACAATCATGGGGAAGACTGCTGACTTGACAGATGTCCAGAAGGCATACATTGACACACTGTCATGGGTGTATCGCCACAAGGATCGTCGAGATTACACACTCTGACTTCTCACAGCTGAGTTGCTGTTTCTTTGTGTTTGGTAATGAGGGAGTTAATTTTACCTAGCTCTTTGCTAAGACTAGGTCCAGCCTCGCCCGGCTGCTTTTGATTATGTTCTAATTAGATTCCTTCATATACCTGCCAGTCTGCTTGTTAGATGCCGGTGAAAGCCTTTATGTGGTCTAGCAGACTGGATCGTTCTGAGAATACTTAAGCTAAGAGCTCCTTAGTTGTTTTTACTCTTATAGCTTATAGTTTATCTCTGAGACCTTAGGTGTTCCTACTGTGTGTGAGTGTTGTATGTAAGACTTTATTTACTTTATTTCTAGTCTTTCTTGTATGTCTTTCTGTTCATTAACCGTTACCTGTTCATTCCCTTTGGTGGTAATCAGGGTCCTTCTTAGGACTAGATTACAGTTGGCAAGGATTGATAGGAGACAGGGTTTACGCTGGTGGCCTGGACCTCTGTACCTTTAACAGTACCTCCAGGTAGAGGGATTAGTTAGGACCCCAGTTTAGGGTCAGCATAGACCCCGGTCACCCTCTAGCCGGAGACAGCGTATAACGGATTCCGTATTGACCCACTGGACTTTCTGTCAGGTAATTCTATGTTATCATATATCTATGTGCATGTTATATTGTATGTTGCCCTTTTGATATAGATTACTGTCATCACATATATATATATCTGCTATACAGCGTGACACACACTCCACAAGGAGGGTAAGCCACAAAAGGTCATTGCTAAAGAAGCTGTCTGTTCACAGAGTGTTGTATCAAAGCATATTAATGGAATGTTGAGTGGAAGGAAAAAATGTGGTAGAAAAAGGTGGCACATAGCCTTGCTCTTCCCACTGCCCTGTAGCGGCAGCATATGGGGTAATAGTTGGGGTGATTAGTAATGGGAGGTGTCAATAAGACGCCCCTATTACTAATCCCATAGTCAAATTGTAAATATAACACATACCCTGAAAAAAATTATTTTATTGAAATAAAGACACAGACTCCTTTATTATTCTAAATTAAACCATACTTACAAAATCACCTAATTCCCCGATGCCCTCGATCTCCTGTAATAAACATAAAATAATAAACCAAGAATATACCATACCTGTCTATCGTTCTGTCCCATGCCATAATCCATATCTGGGGTATATACAGTTATAACCAGGATGGTGCCAAGATGCGACGGTCCCGGCTGTAAACTACTGGTGAATGTGGAGATGCTGCCGGCGCTGCTTCAGTGACTAGCGCAGACGTCACTGAAACTCTGCTCCTTCACAGCCTGACCTGGAGCGTGGGAAAATGAACTGTCAGGCTGTGAGGGAGCGGAGCTTAAGTGATGTCAGCGCTAGTCACTGAAACAGCGCCGGCAGCATCTCATTCATTTACCAGTAGTTTACAGCCGGGACGGTCGCATCTCGGCACCGTCCTGGTTGTAAACTGTATATACCCAGATATAGATTACGGCATGGGACAGAACGATGAACAGGTGTAAGGAATAACGGCACACACAGGCCCGGGGATCACGGATTATGATCCCACTTCTGCCATCAATATGTCACGATCAGCAGGGATTTATATTTATCCCACTTTCCAGTTCCGCTTTGGAACTCGCAGCTCTCTGGTGCTCCCCTTACCCTCAGGTCAGTCAGGGAACTGCACCTAGGATAATTAGTCGCCTGACGGGCCGCCTGGACATGTACTGGCTTTTGGGCACGCTGCAGTGAGGGGATTATAACTACTCCTAGCCGCAGCCAGGCAATACACTTATAAAACCCGCTCCGTCACTGCCAGCTATAGCCCAAGTCCAGCACACACTCGCTGCCACCAGCCTCTGGGTCTAGAATGTGGGGCAGAGGCCACCCCAATTTAGTAGCGCATTTCACTTCAGGCACGTGCAAATTCGTTATAGAGCATAGAACGAACTAGTAATTTTATATTTTACTCCAAAAAGATAGGCAGTGTTTACAGAAGATATAAAAAGATTTTACAAAGAGAGTCAATCAAAGTATGTACAAGATGATTACAAAATAAAAGGATGAAAGGCAGAAACTTAGTTACTTAGATCATTGTAGGCAAACCATGCTGCCGGGGAATGGGCGAGACGTCGTAATGCATCCCAGACGTGCACTACGTCTGGTTTCCAGGACAAATCTGAGCCAAAATGACCTGGCCCTGCCTTATAGCCATCTAATCATGACATCACTTAAGGGCTGAGTTACCACTGCCCTCCCCTTTGCTCAGAGTTACAGATTTGCTGACAAAACTTATAATTATCATAATGCAGAGATGGAGTCTCTTACAGCGATGCACAGCGTACCATTGTACTCCGCAAGATGCTGGCGTGCATTTAAGTCTAAACGCAGAGCACCTGGGTGGATCGGCTAAGCAGGAATTTGTTTCTTGGATTCTGCTGGTGCCAACGCTTAGAAAATTCACTGATTACCGGCTTCATCGATGAATTGGCAGATATGAAAATTTCATACTTATAACATACACAGGGGTCAAGATATTTAATATTGAATAAGTATCATACAACAAAGGAACAGACCATGTGGTTTCTATACTGCTTTCAGCCGGCTTCTCAGTGGGGCTAGCCACCTGGTATCAGGTTACACAGAGTGTGTAGTGAGCTGGAGAGGAAGGGGGGAAGCCCACAGCCTGAGGCTGCAAAACATAATGAATATAGTAGATGTCTTTGTGTAGTTGAAAGTTCTAGAAAAAGTGTAAGGAATGGAAATCAGATCTAGAAAAAGTGTAAGGAATGGAACTCATATTCCAGGTTATCGTAACAGGTATTGTATATTGTTGGTTTATTATTTTTTTATTACAGGAGAACGAGGGTGTTGCATGGATTAGCTGTATAATAAAGATGGGAAACTGTGTAGTGTTTTATTTCATTAAAATACTTTATTCTGGCTGTGTCTTTATTTAACCTGTAACAACTATAAGATTAGTACTGGATAGGCGTCTTATTGACACCTGTCCATTACTAAGATGGGCTTTATGTCACCTTACAATTCAAAGGTGACATCAACCCCACAACTATTACCCCATATGCCATCACTACAGGGCAGTGGCAAGAGAGAGGCTAAGTGCCTGAATTGGCACATCTTAGAGATGTGCCATTTCTGGGCGGCTGTGAGCTGGTGTTTGTAGCCAGGGGAGCCAATATCCATGGTCCCTTCCTTGGCTATATCAGCCCGCATCTATCTGCTTAGCCTTTTCTGGCTATTATACGGGGACCCCATGTCTTTTTTTTGGGGGTGTCCCCCTATTTTAATAGCCAGTATAGGCTAAATATACAGCTGCAGCCTCATATTCATAGCCTGGGAAGATCCATGGGTATTAACCCCTTCCCAGGCTATAAACATCGGCTCCCAGTCGCTGGCTTTACCTCTCTAGATTGGAAAATTGCGTGGGAGCCCACGCCATCTGTGAAGGAAACCCGGTTCCTTCCACGTCACCAATGTGACGTAACTACACTGTCACAGCTCTCCGGTGCCCCCTTTGTCTCTCAGGTCAGTAAGGGAACTGCACCTAGAGCAAATGGCCGCCGGGGAGGATGTCCTGTTACCCACTGGGTATTCTAAGATTCGTAATCAGAGTAAAAGCATCAGCCCAAAATTAATTTTATGGTTTAATTGCCTTAAGGGCGCACTAGATAATTACAGAAATATACAGAAAGCTATACAACGGAATTACAGTGGATTTGCAGTCAGAGTAAAATACAACAATAATGGTACAAGGCTTAGAGGTATTAAGCTAGAGGTCAATGTTACCAAGCTGATGGTTGCATTTGGAAGCCGGGAGCTCTGCGATCCACAGGTAAGAATCTTAGTTGCCAGACAGCCCCCAAAATGTGCCGCTGCTCCCTTGGCAAATCTGTCCCCTGTTCCTTCTTAGATCATCATCGTCTTGTTCTTCTGTGAGAATAAAGTCTGCCATCCGCTCACAGTTCTTAAACCTGCTAGGTCCCTCCCCTCGGTGTCAGAGGGTGGGCTAATAATCTCCACCCTTCAGCTCCCTGCAGAATTTATTCCCAATATCTAAGAAAGGGGTTAACTTTCTCCAGGACGATCGGATCAGGACACGAGAGGTACCAGTGAATGCAGTTTGTTTTGCCTGTCACGTGGAGATCAAACATGGCCCGATTGGCCCTCCACAGCGACCCAATCTCTATATCTAAGGTCCCCGAGCCATCACCGACTCAGGAGTCGCACTGTCAGAGGCGGCGAGGTCCGCAGGGTCACGCAGATATTTTTTATGAGTACCTCGAAAGGCGTGCTCATAATTCATAATCCTAGAACAGAGTCGTAGTGGCTGGGAGAGACAATGGATGTGTTTTCTGTGTCTAGCTGACAGGTATAATCTAATTGAAGCCTCCAGGCATCTCCAGGCCCCATGCTGGCATGGCTCCGTACTAAAGTTTTCAAGTTGTGTTTTGGCCTTATCTCATTATCATACTAAAAGACCTAACTATTCAATACTGGAGCACTAAATCCTGTTTTCTTCAATATGCCTACAGGCCATGGAGGTTAGGAGCAGTTAGCTGCCTGTGGCTCTGTGAACTGAGACAAAGTGGCCCCTGGGACAGGCCAAGCTCAGACATGAGGCGAGCATTATGCCCCATATCCAAGATGGCTGTTCCTTCATCACCCCATCTTTTCCAAAAAATAATCTTTTATTAATTCAATACATTATCATTAAGCTGCACATATACTATACTAATTGTATTTGACACACATCTATAAATCTACCTATTCTGAATGTATGGGAATGCAGCCTGATGAACTAGCTTCTGTTATTAAGTTTTGGGGGCAGGGGTAATAAAAAATGCCATCAATCTTGCCATCCTTACATTTTTCTTAAATTGTTTCAGCACAGAAAAAAAAATGTTATCTTACAAATATACCAAATACATACTCTTTCTGCTGTAGTACTTCAATCAGGGTATGTGCACACGATCTTGAGTTGCTGCAGGTTTGACGCTATGTATTTGTGTAGTGTGAAACCTTGCAGCAGCCAGCTGTTACAGCATAATGGATGGGATTTCAAAACATACCATGTCCACTATGCGTCCGCAGAACCCTGCAGATCACGCGCGGAAACTGACATGCGGCGTGTCTTTCCAGTCCACAGCATGTAAATTTTACTTGTGGAGACTAGCGTCTCTGCAAGATAAATTACATCAATAGAATGTATTGAATGCGGTAATTCCGCATGGTTTAGTGAACACATGCGGATTTACCTGCATTCAATACACAACATATGACGCGTCCAAAGCGCTGCTAGTACCGAATCATGGGCATCGGGCCTCAACCTACATTCCCACTATGAGCTTTGGTGAGTTTTTGATGCTGTAAATTTTCTGCACCTATTAAATAAATTAGGTTATTTGCACTTTTTTTTTACATACATTTTAATCGTGTTTTTTGTCTCTTGTTGGAATGTCATGTTATATATAAAGCTTTCTTGAAATCCCATCCACTATGCTGTAACAGCTGGATGCTGCAGGTTGGACATTGCGGAGGTACGCAGCATCCAACCAGCAGCGTTTACTGACCGTGGGAACATATCCCAATATATCTACAAACAGGAAATCACTTTTCTTTCCTTCCCAGAAGCCAACTTTCAATTAGCTTTTATTTCAAGTGACAAAAAAAATGCATGCAATGAAAAAACGCATCAAAAACGCAGGTGACTTGCCAGTGACTTTAGATGCAGATTTGGTGCAGATTTCACCTGCGTTAAATCCTGAGCAAATACTGAGCTATTCCTGATCGTGCGAAAATACCCTAAGGGTATGTTTCCACAGTCAGGAAACGCTGCGTGTTTGATGCTGCGTACGGCCGCAGCGTCAAACACGCAGCGTCCAGATGTTACAGCATAGTGGAGGGGATTTCATGAAATTCCGTCTCCACTATGCGTTAAAAGACCCAGGCGGCAGACCCGCGTAAACGGACATGCAGCACGTCTTTCCAGAACGCAGCATGTCTGTTTACAATGCGGCGACGCTCCGTCGCCGCACTGTAAATTTACCATAGACTATTATTAGATGCGGTAAAACCACATCTAATGATTAGTCACATGCGTAATAACTGCGTAAACGCAGCGTACTACTCATGTGTACTAATTTAAATATGGTCTTACCTCCTCCCACCGCCGGAAGTCCCCGTCTACTGCAGTTCTCCCGATAACTTAGCTTACCATGAGAACTGCCGTGTTACCACGAGAACTGACATGCATGTGACCGGGGGTTATCTCCGGTCACTAGGCTAGTTCTCACGGTCATGGACACCTCCTGCACTCACCTAAGTCTGTGCCCTGATCTACCTATCGTCCCTATACGGGTTCTTTCATCCCGTCGCCGAGCAGGATACCTTAACCCCTTCATGACCCAGCCTATTTTGACCTTAAAGACATTGCCATTTTTTGCAATTCTGACCAGTGTCCCTTTATGAGGTAATAACTCAGGAACGCTTCAACGGATCCTAGCGATTCTGAGATTGTTTTTCCGTGACATATTGGACTTCATGTTAGTGGTAAATTTAGGTCGATAAATTTTCGCAATTTTCAAATTTTTTATTCTGTTAAACCAGAGAGTTATGTGACACAAAATAGTTAATAAATAACATTTCCCACATGTCTACTTTACATCAGCACAATTTTGGAAACAACATTTTTTTTTTGTTAGGAAGTTATAAGGGTTAAAAGTTGACTACCGATTTCTCATTTTTACAACAAAATTTACAAAACCATTTTTTTAGGGACCACCTCACATTTGAAGTCACTTTGAGGGGTCTATATGGCAGAAAATACCCAAAAGTGACACCATTCTAAAAACTGCACCCCTCAAGCTACTCAAAACTACATTCAAGAAGATTATTAACCCTTCAGGTGCTTCACAGGAACTAAAGCAACGTGGAAGGAAAAAATGGACGTTTTAATTTTTCCAACAAAAATTTTATTTTAGCATCAATTTTTTCATTTTTACATGGGCAACAGGATAAAACGGATCCTAAAATTTGTTGGGCAATTTCTCCTGAGTATACAGATACCTCATATGTGGTCATAAACCACTGATTGGGCGCAAGGCAGGGCTCAGAAGGGAAAGAGCGCCATTTGACTTTTTGAATGGAAAATTAGCTCCAATCGTTGGAGAGCCCCTGTGTGCCTAAACAGTGGAAAAAAAAACACAAGTGACACCATTTTGGAAACTAGACCCCTTATGGAACTTATCTAGATGTGTTGTGAGGACTCTGAACCCCCAAGTGCTTCACAGAAGTTTATAACGCAGAGCAGTGAAAATAAAAAAATCATTTTTTTCCTCAAAAATGATTTTTTAGCCCGGTATTTTTTATTTTCACAAGAGTAACAGAAGAAATTGGACTACAAAAGTTGTTGTGCAATTTGTTCTGAGTACATCAATACCCCATATGTGGGGCGAACCACTGTTTTGGCGCATGGGAGAGCTCAGAAGGGAAGGAGCACCATTTTGGAATGCAGACTTGATGGAATGTTCTGCGGGCATCATGTTGCGTTTGCAGAGCCCCTGATGTGCCTAAACAGTAGAAACCCCCCACAAGTGACCCCATTTTGAAAACTAGCCCCCCCCAAGGAGCTTATCTAGATGTGTAGTGAGCAATTTGAACCCCAAGTGCTTCACGAAGTTTATAAACCCAGAGCAGTGAAAATAAAAAAATCATTTTTGTTTCTCAAAAATCATTTTTAGCCCGCTATTTTTTATTTTCCCAAGGGTAACAGGATAAATTGGATCCCAAAAGTTGTCCAGTTTTTCCTGAGTACGCTGGTGCCCCATATGTGGGGGGAATCACTGTTTGAGCGCACGGCAGGGCTCAGAAGGGAAGGAGCGCCATTTGACTTTTTTAATGGAAAATTAGCTCCAATCGTTAGCAGACACCATGTCGTGTTTGGAGAGCCCCTGTGTGCCTAAACTTTGGAGCTCCCCCCACAAATGATCCCATTTTGGAAACTAGACCCCCTAAGGAACTTATATAGATGCACAGTGAGCACATTGAACCCCCAGGTGCTTCACAGAAGTTTATAACGCAGAGCCGTGAAAATAAAAAATCATTTTTTTTTCTCAAAAAATGATTTTTTAGCCCCCTACTTTTTATTTTCACAATGGTTACAGGAGAAATTGGACCCCAAAAGTTGTTATTCAGTTTGTCCTGAGTACATATGTGGGGGGGAACCACTGTTTGGGCACACGTCAGGGTAATAGGAGAATTTGGACCCCAAAAGTTGTCCTGTTTGTCAAGAGTACGCTGGTACCCCATATGTGGGGAGGACCACTGTTTTGGCACACGTCGGGGCTCGGAAGGGAAGTAGTGACGTTTTGTAATGCCAACTTGATGGAATGGTCTGCGGGCGTCATGTTACGTTTGCAGAGCCCATGATGTGCCTAAACAGTAGAAACGCCCCAAGTGACCCCATTTTGGAAACTAGATCCCCCAAGGAACTAGATCTCTAGATGTGTGTGAGCACTTTGAATCTCCAAGTTATTCACAGAAGTTTATAACGCAGAGCCGTGAAAATAAAAAATCATATTTTTTCCACAAAAATATTTTTTTTAGTCCCCAATTTTTTTTCCAAAGGGTAACAGGAGAAATTAGACCGCCACAGTTTTTGTGCAATTTTTCCTGAGTACGCTGATACCCCATATGTGGGGGTAAACCACTGTTTGGGCACACGTCGCGGCTCGGAATAAAGGGAGCACTGTTTGACTTTTTGAACGCAAAATTTGCAGGAATCAAGTGGCGCCATGTCGCTTATGGAGACCCCCTGATGTGCCTAAATAGTGGAAACCCCTCAATTCTAACTCCAACCCCAACCCTAACCCCTACACACCCCAACCCTAATCCCAACTCTAAACATAACCCTAACTACAAGCCTAACCCTAATCCCAACTCTAACCCCAAAACACCCCTAACACTAATCCTAACTCTAACCCTAACCAAAAACCTAACCCTAATCGCAACTAGTGTTGAGCGATACGATACTGCAAATATCGGGTATCGGCCGATATTAGCTGTATCGGGCTTTCGATTCCGAATACCGATATTTTCGTCATATTGAATACCGGAATCGGATTTGTCACTGTCACTGTGAGTGTCCGTCGGTCGGGTCTGTCAGGAGTCAGCGGCACTTACCTGGCAGAAGATCTCCGGCGGTCACGTCCTGGACTGCTTGATGGCCGCCATTATCTTCTCCCTGGCGGTCACATGCAGTTTTTCGCGATAACTGCAGTGACTGCAGGGTAATCCCGGCTGTAAACCAGTCCGATGACGTCACCGCCGGGGAAGCAGGTAATCAGCTGTCCTGCGCCGGGATGACAGGCTCTGCCTGTCATTCTGATGTAGCAGAGCTGGATCGTCGTGGGACACTCGTTACTATGGACTGCGTCGGTCAGGTGGTATACTTTTTTTTTTTTTTTTTCATTTTTTTACAGGAGATCGATGGCGTCGCAGGATGAGACTGTAATAAAAGTAATGAAAACTGTGTTGTTTTTTTTTTATTAAATTAAAAAACTTTTTTATGAACATTCACCCGTCCGGGTACATCAACAATTTAACTATTTACATACAGGGACCCTGTCCGGGCTATTTATAATTCTTTGGCAGGGGTGTTCCAGGTACCACCTGGTACTCTTCTGATGCTTGCCAAACATCCGAGACACCAAGGACCACCAGGACCTGATGACGTCGTGTGGCCTGTACAGTCAAGTCGTGACCCGCTATCTGGGTCTGTGTGGCCACCTCTTTCATCTCCCTCCGGGTCTGGAACCCTATGTCCCGGACTGAACGAACCCCAGGGGGCCTAACAGGCGCCGGGTACGGGCCAGCTATACTTATCATGTCCATAGCTGGGGCTGCTGAGGAGACCACTGAGGGAGGCTGGGGAGATTTACGGCGTGGGGTGGGCACTTTTGCAGAGGCCTGGATGTGGAAGGCTGAAGGCTCCGAGGGTCTCACAGGTTCCTGACACTCTGGGGAGTAGGGGTCGCACCTGGTAACATTTAGGGCGTACCATCCATTGTAACCCCAGTGTCGGGTGTAAGTCACCAAGTCTCCTGGCAACAGGTCCCTCCCCGGGTGTCCTTCTGGGAGGTGAGCCTCCACGTCCCGCCGGTTCACAAAAACTTCTAAATAAAGTCCAGGCTCCTGGATGAAGCCCCAACCACCTTTCAATTTAAAGCTCCGTACTGCACCCTTATGCCGCGGCTCCCACAGGGTTCCTTTATCTTTTCTCATCCGGTCCTTATCTGCCCGGTCCTTCTCCAGGTTACGTTGCCGAAGCTTTTGGGTTTCTCGCTGCTCCCTTTGTCGCTCTGCTTCCCGTTCCCAACGTCTCCACTCTTCCTCCTGACGCCGGTTGAAATTCTCCTCCACCAGCAGCTCCATGTCTCCACCATCAAACTGCAGCTTACAGTGTCCGGTTTGCGGCAGCTCTCCTGGCGCCCCCCAGTCCTGGCGGCGCTCACCTGCGGAGGAAGCAGCCGGCTCTGGAACAGATGACAGTCGGGGCTCCGGTACAGGCAGGTAGTGCTCTGGTGCCTGCGCGGCCTCCTCCATGAGGACGGGTGTCGCTTCTTCTGTCTCAGCGACGGGGGCAGACAGCGGGATCTGGGGTGCTGCCGGTGCAGAGTTTTTTGCAGGAACGGGTGCCTCCACTGCGACAACGTCAACCGGATCACATTGCAAGGGCTGGATGCCCGCACGGACTCCTCTACTAGAACGGGTGCCTCACCTTCCGGTACAGACACTTCAGGTAAGAGGGATTGGCGCCGCTCCAAGTTTAGTTTTAGGGCACGCCAGCTGGCTTCCATCCTGGCGACCTCCTCCCGGTGCCGGGCCAGGCCTCTTAGGGTATCCTCCGCTTCTTGCAGCGTAGGAGGGTTTCCAGGCCGGGTGCCCAACGGTGGTTCCGTGGCGATCGAGTCGCTTCCGTGGGGGGAGAGCTCTGACTGCTCCATCCCTTCACACTTCTGCTCGTGTCCATTAGCCATCTCTGCCAAGTCACATGTGTCATTAGCATCTGGAGAGGGCCCTCTTTTGTAGGGAGGCGGGACCTTCGTGTTAGTTTCCGCACACTGAGGAGGATGAGGAGGCGGAACTGAAGAGCTGTGGGGCACGATCTTACATTGCAGTACCATTTACAGTGGTCGGCCATCGTTTTCGCGCCACTGAGTGAGTGTACACCCACGAAGAGCACGCCCTTCTTCTTCACCAGTGCCTCGTCGTGACGCAGATATGGCTGAAAAATGGCAAATACATTCTCTGATGATTTTAGCAATTCTCAAGCACAAAACCAGTTCAATTCAGGCACACAGGACTCGCTTATAGCGAGCTACAGAATCCTGTTCGTGACGCCCAAGTTGAGTCGCACAGAGCCAGAGGTTTTGGGGGTACTCGGCACCGAGCCCGTCGACTTCTATGGGGTATGTCACGGCTTTACCCAGCAATTGAATCAGAGTCTATTTTACTATGTAGAAGTGTATAAACTATAAATATATGTATATATATGTCACAATGACATGTATATATATATATATATATATTCTATGTGTGTATATTTTGTGTTTACAACGAAAGAAAGGTTTTTTTTTGTTGCGATATTTTGTTCCCATAGACTTACATGGGACTTCCGGTATCAGAATCGGATATCGACGATATTTAGTGATATCGGCGATACCATTTCGATACGATATTTTTAGATATCGAGCAGTATCGCTCAACACTAATCGCAACCCTAACCCAAGTTCCAACCCTAACCCTAATTCTAACCGTAACCCTAATTGTAACCCTAATGCTATCCCTAACCCTTATGCTAACCCTAAGGCTAACCCTAGTTCTAACCCTAAGGCTGGGTTCATATTGCGTTATGGCAGTCCGTTAACGCTGTCATTCACCCCCATTTGCGGGCGCATCGCGACTCATGCCGTAAAGCAGCATGCGTTCGCGATGTGCTGTCATTCAGTGACGGAGCCTCGGACGCGGGCTACATCGTCTGGGCTCCGTCACCGCTAGCACAGATGAATCAGCTGCTGATTCATCTGCGCTAGCGGGTATAGCATAACGTGATCGCGTTATGCTATACCGTTACCAGCCCGTCAACGCTATGTGTTGAACAGGCTGGTAAAACGTAATGTGAACCTAGCCTTACCCTAATTCTAACCCTAACCCTAATAGAAAAAATATATATATATTTTCTTTATTTATTATTTGTCCCTACCTATGGGGGTGATAAACGGGGCGTTTATTTACTTTTTTTTATTGTGATCACTTTGAGTATCACAGTGATCAAAATAAATGTATGAAATTTGCCGGCCGGCGCACTGCACCCGCCATTTTGCAAGATGGCGACGCCCATGAAGAATCCCGGACGGATGCCGGGACGGACCCAGGGACATCGGAGGACCGGGGAGGTGAGGTGGGTCAATCGGAAGGTGGGGGGAGCGGAGGCAAGGTGGGGAGCAGATAGTGACGACAGTGACCGATCGCCACTATCAGTCGGTGGCGGTGGCCGATCACCGCCGTCACTCGGTGTGGGGGGGGTCGGATCTCGGTGTCCAGCCATGACAGATGCTTTTGCAGCATCGGCCATGACTGGATTGTAATATTTCACCAAATTTCATTGGTGAAACATTACAAATCGCTCTGGTTGGCTGTTTCACTTTTAAAAGCCTATCAGAGCGATCGTAGCCACGTGGGGGTTAAGCCAACCCCACTGTGGTGAAGCACAAAGGGTCTTGTTCCTGCGGGTCGGGTGACCTTTCAGTGACCCCAGTCACCCGACCCGCAGGAATGCGATCCTTTTATGACACAACATATGCGTCACAGGTCGGATTGGCACCAACTTTCATGACGCATATGCTGTGTCAAAGGTCGGGAAGGGGTTAAACCCTCACAAGCCCTGCACTAATCCCTAGGTAGGGAGCAGGCTGGTGAGAGCACTAGACACACCACTGCACTAATGAAACACAAAAGGAAGAAACAAACAACAAAGGGTAAAGGCAACAAAAACATCACACAGCTTTCTGCTGCAAAGCTCCACACAGCAAGATAAAGTCACCAGATCAATGTAATAGCTGAAGCACCACTGCACACAGCAAGCTACTTCTCCTGCTTGGTTGGTCTCCAGAAAGACCTGCATCACCCACAGTCAGCTGATGCATCAGGTGACCTTTTAAAGGATGGTGGGAGTGGTCACCACCTGCATCACCAAACTCAGTAACCCCGATGGCCTGAAAGGAAAAAAGTTTTAATATGAAATGCAAAAATCTGCCACAGATGTAGAAATGGATCACGACAATACCCTTCTTTCAATGAGGGGCCTCTGGACCCTCAACACCGCACCTCACCAGAAAACAACCTACGGTGAGGACTCCTCGATCCACCAGAGTTCACCTCGGCAGTCACCTGACACTCAGGTTTATGGCAAACGCAGACTGATGGAAGTGACAATAACGTATGCTCCGGAGGTGTTGCAAATCTCCAGAGCGCCGACCTGGGGAATGAGTTGTGTACGGGCATTACTGGGGGTAACTAAAGCTAGTAAGTCCCCGGGCCGAGAATGGCTGACACCCGATATGGCCCAATCACCCGAGAACTCCAGGCCCCAGCAGCACACTTCCACCGGATATTTTTGGTGGACACCCTTACATACTCATTCACACACAGGTCCGGACCTGAACGTTTATTATCACGCACATGTTTGCTACAAGATGAAGAATTCTTTCCAGAACCGACAAGAGGCGTCCCTGTTATGTTTTGGTAGCTGAAGAGGCAGGAGCAAAAAACCGCATAGGCAGCCTAACACCAAAAAGGTTGGAAACTAATATGTTGCAGACCTCTAAACTAACCGCACAACTAGAAGCAGCCGTGGAGCGTACCTACGGTGGTCCTAGATGCCTCGGCACAGCCGGATAGCTATCCTGAAGATGGAAAGAGGAAAGCTAACTGCCCCAGAGTAGACCCCAAAAGAGTAGGAAGCCCCCAAACATATAATGGCGGTTAGACAAGATGAAAATACGAACACAGACAGAAAATAGATTGAGCAAACGCTGGGGCCCAAAACTGTCTAGATAGGACAGCACAGGAGAGAATACTGTCTGCAACCCAGAAAAACCCTAGGAAAAACTCCAACACTTCTGAATCCAAAAACACTGAGACCACACGGTCTCGATCACCTATATCAGATCTCTGGTGTGGACACGTAGCTACCCAGCAGTAAAATATCACAAGAAAAATATCACAAGCAAATGAACAAATACAAAAAACGAACGGAGACCAGCCAAAACCCCCCAAAGGCGACCCGGCTGAAGACAAAAAGCAATGCAGCAAAAAGCAAGGAATTTAAACCACAGTAAAAAAAACTGAAAGGGACTTATCTGAAAGCAAGCAAGAGACAGCAGGAAAGCAAGCTGAATTCCAAACTAGACCAGGAAGAACAATTGATCACCGGCGAGGATCATGAGAGGTCAGCTCACTTATATCAGGCCAGTCAGTACCCTCTTACAACCACTCGTTATCTGCAGGTGTAGGACTCTTGGTGTTCAACATAGGTTCAATACCCTCAGCAACCACCAGAGGGAGCTTCAGCTCCGAAGTCATCTCCAAAACGTTCACAACACGTCCCCCTGTGTCGCCACACTCACACCCCCACAATACTCCGAGGGAACCACCACCCTCCCCTGACCCCTCCTCCTAAGAGGACTCCGAAACTCAGGGTTAGCTAGTGGTGAGGGTTGAATCCTGCCCCTACTTCCTGGCAGTACCTCTGCTGCCCCCACCAAAGAAGAGGTAGGATGTAGAAGGATGGCAGAGACAGTAGCCCCTGGGCAGCAGCCCTCACACGACTGATCCCAGCTGACTACTTCCCTGGACCACCAATCTATGACCGGGTTGTGTTTTTTAAACAAAGGGAGGCCTAAAACGATGGGTGTTGGTATTCCCCCTAGACGTAGCATGACAGGGACTCTTCATGATGAGACCCTCTACGCAGGTGTGTATCATCTACGACTTGGGTCACCCTCGCCTGGCTGAGAGGGACAGAGTCAATGGCCTGGACGCTTAGGGATTTTGCTAGGGTCCTACATCTCAGGCCATGGGTCTGGACAAAGTGAGTATCTACCAAATTGACTCCTGCTCCACTGTCCAAAAGCACCGGTATTCCCTTAGTTACCCCACCAATCACCACTTTCGCAGACAGGGTACACTGAGGGGAAGAAATGGAGGAAATATACACTCCCTGGTCGCCTCCCTCCACACGACCAGGGGACGTGGCTTCTTAGATGGCACAGGTATTTTGGTGCGACCTGGACGGACCCCAATGAAATGACCAGTCTGCCCACAGTAAAAACATGCCCCCACACCACGCTGAACCGCAGGCAACCCCGTTTGGGAACCAACTGCTCCCACCTGCATGGGTTCGTCCGTCTGCTCAGCTGTGTCCTCCTCCCGAGCAAGGACAACAGGGGGCAGATTTGGTGTATGCCTCTCCATGAGGCGTCCATCCACCCGGATGGCAAGGGACATGCCGGCCTCCAATGACCTGGGGGCGGCGTACTGCACCAGAGTATCCTGCAACCTTGGGGACAGACCTTGCACAAAATGACTCCTAAGGGCAGGGTCATTCCACTGTGTGTCAGTGGCCCATCTCCTGAACAACGCTCCTCAGCCGGCCAGTCCCCCTGCTTGATTTTACCAAGTCGGGATTCCGCCAGAGAGATGCCATCAGGATCTCCATATACAAGCACCAGAGCCGCAAAAAACCCTTCAACCGACCGTAAAGAGGGGGAATCGGTCGGCAGGGAGAAGGCCCAAGATTGGGGATCACCCTTAAGGGAGACAATAATCCCCACATGCTGTTCCTCACTCCCAGATGAACGGGGTTGAGTCTGAAGTATAATTTACAGGCCTCCTGAAAAATCAGAAATTTATCTCTCCCTCCAGAAAACCTGTCAGGGAGAGATATCTTAGGTTCTGGTTGAGCCTGCACCTGAGCCGAGGCCCAGAACCTCACCAACTGCTGTAACTGCTGCACCACCTCACCTCGCAGCACCTTAAGCTCATCTGTGAGGGTCTGAAGCAGTTGGGCAAAGGCCTGCATTTGGGCCATGGCTCACCAGAAAAAAAAAGTGTCAGTTGGTGATAATGTCACAGGGCAGTAGTGGAAATACAGGGGATGAGGAACCTGGGCCCCTGAACTGCCCTTCAGGCTAAGGGAGAGCCCTGTCTTTCCTTAACTTGGGGGTATACTTGAAGGTAGTGAGGCCCAAGTCACCGACCTGTCCCTATCTCCTGTTTAGCCCTGAGCTAAACCCCCAACCCCCTCCCCAGGAGGTGAGACAGGGAATAAAGTGAACTGCACCAAAATAACAAAAGGAAGGAAAGACAGACACCTAGGGGTTAAATCAACTAAACAACAAAACTTAGCTTTCTCTGCTGCAATGCACTGCACAGCAGAGTAAGACACCAGATCAGGGAAATGGCTGAAGTACCACTGTGCTCAGCAAGCTCCTGATTCCAGCTTGGTTGGTCTCCAAAAAGCAAGTGTATCACCAACAGTCAGCTGACGCATCAGGTGACCTTTAAAAGGATAGAGGGAGTGGTCACCACCTTCCCTGACAAGTCAGCAGCAATGTAATTACACCAGCGGCCACCAGGGAAAAGACTGACATTAACCCCCGATGGCCTGAAAGGGAAAAAGTTTAATATGCAAAGCAAAATCTGCCACAGATCCAAAAGTGGATCGTGAGAGGGGCAATATCCATGGCCCCTTCCTAGGCTATGAATATCAGCCTGCAGCTGTCTGCGTAGCCTTTCTGGCTATTAATTATAAGGGGACGTGATTTATTTGGGGGCCCCCCTATCTTAATAGCCAGTAAAGGCTAAGCAGACAGCTGCGGGCTGATATTCATAGCTGGAGTAGATCCATGAGTATTACCCGCTACCCAGGCTGTAAACACCTGCCCCCAGTCGCCGGTTTTCCCACTCTGGACTTGAAAATTGCGCGGGAGGCCACACAATTTTTTTTCCCATTTTTTAAAAATTAAACAGATATTGTGTTTAAGACAGGGGTCACACTTGCGAGAAACTCGCACGAGTCTTGCACCTCAATACCCGGAACATGTATTTCTATGCAGCTGAACGCTCCGGTCCGAGTGCCAGCGGCAGTGCCTGGTATTGAGATGCGAGACTCGTGCGAGTTTCTCGTAAAGTGTGACCCCGGTCTACCACAGATTTTTTTCTATCTATAAATATATCTATCGATAGACAGATATATCTAGCGTTAGATAGATCTATAGATAAATAGATCTATATATAGTTCATCGAGGGGCGTAAGTGGCCCGTGGGCCTGAGGTTCCCCACCCTGGTCTAAAAGGTCCTTTTTGTATCACTGCATTTCAACAGCCATAACTGTTCTGTGTTAATGTCGCTGTATGCTTGTCGTTTGCTAGTCATTTTTAGTTCTTAATGGAAACATTTTGTGGCAAATTAAATATTTTGGCTTGTACGCCTCTCCAGGTCTCCATCTAACCATTAGACGACCAGGTGTTGGGCAAAGCTGAAAATTAGACTCATCAGAGAAGATTACCTTACTCCAGTCCTCTATGGTCCAATCTCTATGGACTTTGGCAAACTTCAGCCTGTCTCTCCTTTGCTTCTCGTTTTTCTAGCTTCACATGACTTGAGCCCTGCCTCTAGGAGCCTGTTACGAACTTTTCTTGCCATGCACTTGACCCTAGCTGACATTCCTTTTGTAGGTTACTTGATGTCATCCTGCGGTTGCTGAGTGACATTCGAATAAGATGACGTTCATCCTGGTCAATGGAGAGTCATTTTCGCCCTCTGCCGGGCTGTAGCTTTGTTGTCCCCAATGTCTGCTGCTTGACCTGGTTGTAATGGACTGCCATCTTAGAAATTTTAAGGATGGAGGCAACATGACACTCACTGTATCCCTCTGCTAGGAAAGCCAGAATTGAGCCCTTCTTTTCCTCACTGAAGACTTTTCAACTCCTTTGGCATGGTTAAAAGTTATTTTTTCATTCCTATTACTTTTGGGATATTACTAGCACTTGTTTTGCCATCCAGCTTGTCCTATTGCAAGAGGATTGTGAACATCACAGCAGTGTTTTTTACTCTTTCCTTTGTTAAATAAGATTTGGTTCAGGTGATCACCTAATCAGAAGCACATTAAGTAGAATGAGGTGTACTCTGGTTGGAATTCAACTGACACTGGAATGGAATGGCTGTCAGACATTTACAGAAGCTGATTTTTATAAAACTGTGCAGTGGTCTCTTATTTTTGCCAGAGCTGTATAATGTATAAATAAATATATATATATATATATATATACTGCTCAAAAAATAAAGGGAACACTCAACACATCCTAGATCTGAACGAATGAAATATTCTCATTGAATACTTGGTTCTGTACAAAGTTGAATGTGCTGACAACAAAATCACACAAAAATCATCAATGGAAATCAAATTTATTAACCAATGGAGGCCTGAATTTGGAGTCACCCACAAAATTAAAGTGGAATGTAATGTCCTTAAAACAAGTCAAAATGATGCTCAGTAGTGTGTGCGGCCTCCACGTGCCTGTATGACCTCCCTGTGCCTGTATGACCTCCCTACAACGCCAGGGAATGCTCCTGATGAGGCGGCGGGTGGTCTCCTGAGGGATCGCCTCTCAGACTTGGACTAAAGCATCCGCCAACTCCTGGACAGTCTGTGGTGCAACGTGACGTTGGTGGATGGAGAGAGGCATGATGTCCCAGATGTGCGCAATCGGATTCAGGTCTGGGGAACGGGTGGGCCAGTCCATAGCTTCAATGCCTTTATCTTGCAGGAACTGCTGACACACTCCAGCCACGAGGTCTGGCATTGTCCTGCATTATGAGGAACCCAGCGCCAACCGCACCAGCATATGGTCTCACAAGGGGTCTGAGGATCTCATCTCGGTGCCTAATGGCAGTCAGGCTACCTCTGGCGAGCACATGGAGGGCTCACCATTACTGACCCACTGCCAAACTGGTCATGCTAAAGGATGTTGCAGGCAGAAGATAGCTCTCCACGGCGTCTCCAGATTCTGTCACATGTGCTCAGTGTAAACCTGCTTTCATCTGTGAAGAACACAGGGCGCCAGTGGCGAATTTGCCAATCCTGGTGTTCTGTGGCAAATGCCAAGGGTTCTGCAAGGGGTTGGGCTGTGAGCACAACTCCCATCTGTGGACGTCGGGCACTCAGACCATTCTCATGGAGTGGGTTTCTAACCGTTTGTGCAGACACATGCACATTTGTGGCCTGATGGAGGTCATTTTGCAGGGCTCTGGCAGTTAGACCCCGGACACGTAGCAGCTGTCCCAGTGGGACAAAAAGGGGTAACAGATATAATGGAAGAGACCGTAGAGAGGTGGACACAGGTGAGGAAGGTCCTGGTTCCGGGTAGATGGTAGCAGTCTGGCTCCAGCAACCATGTCACAGTCCACGGATTCGGATGGCTGTTGGCGGAACGGGATGACACTTGCACAGCTGATTGCAGAGGTTTACAGGTATATCAGGATACAGGATACTGATACTCTGTGGAGACAAATAGTATGAGCAAGTGCACAGAGACTGCTAACGCAGCGCAGACAGGTCAGAGACAGAACCAGATGTAGCAATGGTAGATACTCGTTGCTCCAGCGCTCTCCCTATGGAGGAGAGACCAGAAATAGTAATCAGTGCGCTGCCATTGGATAATTACCAAATTTAAAAATGTACGCTGTCCCTTTAAGAAACCAGAGGAGTGCGCGCTCGCATCCTAATAGCTTTCACTGAAGATCTGACAGCACGCCAGGAAATGGGGAGGGCGAGAGAGCAGGACGCTGAGAAGCAGAGCATGAGACCCCAGACAGGGAGCTCGCTGCTGCACAGGGACAGCGTGACAAGCAGGAGGTGAGTGACCAGAACAGGGTGCAGAGCCAGCACGGGGACCGGTGTAACAGTATCCCCCTCTTTACGCCCCCTCTTTTTCAAGCCTGCGTGAAATTTTTTAAGCAGGAGAGGGGCCTGGACGTTCTCTTTAGGATCCCAAGACCTCTCCTCAGGACCAAAGCCCTTCCAGTCCACCAGCTAATAGGTCCTAACTCTTACTTTCTTAGTGGCCAAGATATGCTTTACCTCAAAAACATCATCCTCAGAGACAGGATCTGGAGTGGTACCCGGGTCCTTAAAGAAGGGGCTCAAAACTACTGGTTTGAGGAGGGAAACATGAAAGAAGTTAGGCACACGTAAGGAAGTAGGCAATTTCAGTTTGTAAGAGACCGGGTTGATTTGTTTCAAGACTTCAAAGGGCCCAATAAACCGGGGACCCAATTTGTAGCACGGCAACTTCAGACGGATATACTTGGAGGAGAGCCATACCTTGTCTCCGGGTGAAAGGTAGGAGCATCCAGACGTCTCTTGTCCGCATGCCTTTTTATGCGTTGGGAGGCTCTCTCCAAGGCAGTTTTGGTGTCCTGCCAAACCTTCGAGAAATCCTCAGAAAAAGTATCAGCAGCCGGAATGCCAGATGATCATGATATGGGAAGAGGTATTCCGGGTTGCAGTCCAAAGACAACCTGAAAGGGAGACTTTCCAGAAGATTCACTTACTTGGTTGTTGTAGGCAAATTCTGCCCAGGACAGTAAGTCTACCCAGGCGTCATGATGTGCGTTGACAAAGTGACGCAGGAATCCAGCCAGGATTTGATTAGTCCTCTCCACTTGTCCATTGGATTGGGGATGGTATGCTGAGAAAAAAATCCAGTTCTATTTTTACCAGCTTACAAACCACTCTCCAGAATCTTTAAGTGAACTGGACTCCTCTGTCGGAAACGATGTGAAAAGGGAAACCATGGAGACGGAAGATGTGCCGAATGAACAGATCCGCAAGCTCTGGAGCAGTCAGAAGACGGGGTAGCGGAATGAAATGGGCCATCTTAAAGAAGCGGTCCACCACTACCCACACCACTGAACAGCCGGACGAGATTGGAAGATCCGTGATGAAGTCCATGGCGATGTGCTGCCAAGAAGCAGAGGGAATCGGAAGAGGCTGAAGCCTACCGGCGGGTAGGCGTTTAACAGTCTTGTTACGGGCACAGGAAGGGGAGGCTGCGACATACTCCTGGATAACCTTAGCCATAGTAGGCCACCATCCACCACTAGAAACGGGTGATGAGTTGCAGATTCTTCTGGCCGGCATGACCAGCCAACTTGGAAGAGTGACCCCACCTTAGGACTCAATTACGTTCAGAGGCAGACACGAGAGTCTTTCCAGGGGGAAGCCGGGTAAGATCCACAGAAGCTACTGTGACTAACCTTGAAGGTTCAATGATGTGCTGTGGTTCTTCCTCTTGATCAGGGGAAAAAAGGCTCTGGAAAGTGCATCTGCTTTGACGTTTTTTTCAGCTGAACGAAAATGAAAAACAAAATTAAATCGAGCAAAAAACAAAGCCCAGCGGGCCTGACGGGGATTCAGCCTCTGTGTGGTTTGGAGGTAAGAAAGATTTTTGTGGTCGGTGAATATGACTACCTGGTAAAGAGCTCCCTCAAGAAGATGCCTCCATTCCTGCAGAGCTAATTTGATAGCCAACAATTCCTGATCTCCAACGGAAAAGTTCCTTTCTGCGGAAGAAAAAACCTTGGAAAAAAAAACACACAAGTACATTCGACCAGCAGACGGTTTTTGGGTAAGTACAGCTCCTGCACCTACAGAGGAAGCATCAACCGCAAGAAAAAACTGTTCATTAGAATTTGGAAGATGAAGAAAAGGTGCTGCAGCAAAGGCTTTTTGGAGAGAAACAAAGGCCTGCTCTGCCTCGGGAGGCCAATCCTTGGGATTTGTACCCTTCCGGGTCAAAGCAGAGATGGGTGCTACTCGGGTGGAGAAGTTTGGAATGAATTGTCTGTAGTAGTTGGCGAAGCCCAGGAATCGCTGTATGGCTTTCAGCCCAGACGGAAGGGGCCACCTGAGTACGGCCGACAACTTCTCTGGATCCATTTTTAATCCTGTGGAGGAAACAATGTAACCGAGGAAAGGCAAAGAGGATTGTTCAAAGAGGCATTTCTCAAACTTGGCATACAGCCTGTTCTCTCTGAGTCTCTGTAAGACTAGACGTACTTGTCTCCGGTGCGAGACCAAGTCTGAGAAGATCAAAATGTCGTCCAGGTAGACAACACAAGTATAGAGCAGATCTCTGAATATGTCATTGACAAACTCCTGAAAACCGCGGGTGCATTACTTAGGCCAAACGGCATTTCCAGGTATTCGTAGTGACCATCACGGGTGTTGAAGGCAGTTTTCCACTTGACTCCTTCTCGGATTCGGATCAAATTATAGGCCCCTCTGAGATCCAATTTGGTGAAGATTTTGACCCCTCGGAGACGATCAAATAGTTCTGAAATAAGAGGCAACGGATACCTGTTTTTAACCGTGTTCTGGTTTAGACCCCGGTAGTCAATACAGGGCTGCAAGGATCCGTCTTTTTTCTTCACGAAGAAGAATCCTGCTCCTGCCGATGAAGAAGTTTTTCGGACAAATCCTCTGGCCAAATTCTCCTGCATGTATTATTATTATATTTCTGTCTGTGATAAAAACATCTGTCAAACACACATAAAAACCAGAGGGCAGCAGATCATGTGAAAATATAATATTTGTGTCATTCTCAAAACTTTTGGCCATGACTGTACATTATTTATTTTTCCAGGAGTCCATCCTGACAGCACCATGGGGACGTCCTCCTCTTTGCTGGGACAGGAAACACACAAGAGATTAAAAGTCCCCTCCCCGCCCCCTTTTCCTCAGTGTTGTATCAAGAACCATGACATGTATAATGCACAAAACACTTTAATTATTGAAAATCATATTACAGCATATGACGTATTGAAGAGGGAGGGAGCTACCAGTGCTGTCAGGATGGACTCCTGGAAACCTAATTAGCGGTAGGTCTAATGACCCTTTTCCAGGACGTCCCTCCTGACAGCACCATGGGGAGTACCAAAGAAAGCTCCTTAGGGTGGGATCACCGCCTGCAGAACTTTCCTACCAAAGGCCGTCTGCCGGTTAGAAAGTACATCTATCTTATAATGTTTGCAGAATGTATCAATTCTAGCCCATGTTGCCGCCTTACAAATTTGTTCCAGAGAGGCGCCTGCCCTCTCTGCCCAGGAGGCAGCTAATGCTCTGGTTGAGTGGGCCTTTAGGCCCGCCGGAGGTTCAGACCCTTCAGCTAAATAGGCCTCTGAAATTAAAGAGGTAATCCATCTAGCGATGGAAGGTTTAGACGCCTTTTTTCCTTTACTGATTCCTCCGTAGAGGACAAATAGGTTCGAATCTATACGCCAGTCTTTAGTGGCATCTATGTAGTCTAGTACCACCTTTCTGACATCCAACGAATGGAGCCTCAGCTCCTTTTCGTTGGAAGGGTTATCACAGAAAGAAGGTAAGATAATCTCCTGATTACGGTTACTATCTGAAGCAACCTTGGGTAAGAAAGCAGGATCCAACCTTAACAGAATGCTGTTGTCCCTAACCTGAAAATATGGGTCTCTAGTGGATAGAGCCTGAATTTCACCTATTCTTTTAGCAGTGGTAATTGCTACCAGGAAAGCTGCTTTCCTGGTAAGCAAGGAAATAGGCATTGTGCTGTTATTACGGAATGAATCATTACATAAAGCCCTGAGTACCAGAGTAAGGTCCCATATTGGGAGACACTGTCTAATCGTGGGCCGTAGTCTCTGAATAGCTTTAACAAATCTTATCACCCATGGGTGAGAAGCTAGTGAGTAGTCTAAGAAGGAGCTTAATGCAGCGATCTGAACTTTTAGGGTACTGGGTCTGAGTCCCATGTTGAAGCCTGACTGGAGGAAATCTAAAATCTTAGGAATGTCCGGAGTGCCTGTCACCAAGTCGGACCCGCCACTCACTGTACAGAAGCGTTTCCAGATTCTGAGATAGATAGCCGATGTGACTGGCTTTCTACTGGCCTGGATTGTGGTTATGACCTGGTCAGATAAGCCTTTGGCCTTCAAGGTCACCCTCTCAGGATCCAGGCTGAGAGATGTAATCTCTTCAGGTCCGGATGATGGATCGGACCTTGATGAATTAAGTCCGGATTCAGAGGCAGCTCTAAGGGGTTTTCGATTGACATGTCTGTTAGTAGAGAAAACCAGCTCCTCTTTGGCCAATAAGGGGCGATCATTATT
The DNA here is from genome assembly GCA_033576555.1 of Oophaga sylvatica. Classification (NCBI taxonomy): domain Eukaryota; kingdom Metazoa; phylum Chordata; class Amphibia; order Anura; family Dendrobatidae; genus Oophaga; species Oophaga sylvatica. The sequence goes on along the minus strand of JARQOD010000003.1, from coordinate 360,478,930 downwards.
ACTGTAGCCCGATCCTCCTTGATCTTCCGTAATACGGCCGGGATGAGCGCTAGAGGTGGGAATGCATATAACAGATGTTCTTCCCATTTCTGGCTTAAGGCATCCAATCCCTCTGGATCGTCCAAGGGGTTCAGGGAGAAAAACCTGGGAATCTTCGCATTTCTTCTGTTTGCAAATAGGTCTATTTGAGGTGTTCCCACCTCCGACATAGATCTCTGAAGATATCCTGGTTTAGTTCCCACTCCGTAGGATTCACTTTCTTTCTGCTCAGGTAGTCTGCTATTACATTCTGGGAACCTTCCAGGTGGACTGCCGTTAAGGAAAGGACGACCTGCTCTGCCCAGGTGAATATCATCTCTGACAACTGTTGAAGGGGTCGATGTCTGGGACCTCCTTGGTGATTCAAAAACGAAACTGCTGTGATGTTGTCCGAGTAAATCCTGATATGCTGATTTTTGAGTTCGGATTGGTTCCTTCTTAGGGCTTCCCATACAGCGTAGAGCTCCTTGAAGTTTGAGGATCGATACTGGATTTCTTCTGGCCATCTGCCCTTTAGTATTCTGCCCTTCAGATGAGCTCCCCAACCCCAGGAACTGGCGTCCGTGGTAACTTTTACATAAGGGGAGGTCGACCATCTTACTCCTAACTTTAGATTGTCTGGCTGCATCCACCAAAGGAGAGATTCTTTTACCGTCTTTGACAGATGTAATGTCCTGTCTATCGAGCTGTAGTTCCGATTCCATGACGAAAGAATCTCTTTCTGAAGGGGTCTTGAGTGGAACTGTGCCCATCTGACGCATGGAATGCAAGCCGTCATCTGACCTAGAACCTTCATGGCGGATCTTATAGAGGGCTGGTGCTTCATTAGAACCTTCGTTACATCCTCTATGGACTCTCGCTTCTTCCGAGGTAAGAAAGAGATTCTTCGACTTGAATCCAGTATAACACCCAGGAAGACTTTCTTTTGTTCGGGAACTAGATCTGACTTTTCCCAATTTATTATCCAACCCAGATAATTGAGTATGGAAATGCAGAGATCTCTGTGTTCGACCAGCGCCTCTTCTGTTCGCGCCACTATAAGAAAATCGTCCAAGTATGGAACAATAATAGTACCTCTGCTTCTTAGAAAGGCCACAATCTCCGAGACCAATTTTGAGAATATTCGGGGAGCCGAGGCCAGCCCGAAGGGTAGGCATTGAAACTGAAAGTGGCAGGTCCGGGTCGGTAACTGCACTGCAAACCTGAGAAGACTTTGTGATGAGTGATGAACTGGGACATGGTAGTATGCACTCTTCAGATCGAGAGTGCACATGAACGCGTCCTTGTCTATAAGGTGGGTTGCAGACCTGATTGATTCCATCCGGAACCTCTTGTATGTGACCCAATAGTTTAGGGGTTTCAGATTTATTATAGTACGGGATTCTCCGGACGGTTTTAAGATAGTGAAGAGGGAGGAATAGTGACCCTTGCCTAACTCTGCCCGGGGAACAGGAATTATGACAGAAAGCCTTAGTAGGTCCTGGAGATCTGTCCACATGACCGAGTCTGTGGAGATCACCGTAGGGGGAACATATCTTTCGGGTGGCGGAGCGCAACACTCTATCCGATAACCTTCCGCTATAGTTCTGCGAACCCACTGATTCTGGGTAACCAGTTCCCAGTTTGTTGCAAAATAACGGAGTCGTCCACCAATAAAGTTGGCGTCATTGTCTCCTAGTTCTATGTGAGGAGCCAAAGAACGTATTCTTGTTCTTTCCTCCCTGGGAATGGTAACTCTTATATGATCCTCTGCTTGATCTTCCCTGACCTCTAGAATCGAACTGTCTTCTAGACAGGGAACCTCGCCGAAAGGATTGAGCTCGGCGGGGTTTATCCTCTGGGAAACCCTTCTTAGCGTCTGATACTGATTCTAAGATAGTATCCAGAGCTGGTCCGAAGACCCTAAGCCCTGAAAATGGAATGGAACATAATTTCATTTTAGAGGCGTTATCTCCGGACCATGATTTTAGCCAGACAGCTCTCCTAGCTGCATTAGATAAGGAGCTGTTTCTAGCAGAAAATCTGACCGATTCTGCAGACATATCAGCCAGGAAAGCCGTGGCTGAACTCATAACCGGCAGAGAGGCTAAAATCTCAGCTCTAGGAGTCTTATTGGATAACTGATCCTCCAATTGACTCATCCAATAAACCATGGATCTGGCTACAGAGGTGGCAGCAATATTAGTCCTAATAAGGGCCGCTGAGGTTTCCCAGGCTCTTTTCAGGAGAATATCGGCCTTTCTGTCCATAGGGTCACGTAGGCTAGAGGAGTCCTCAAATGGGATGGCAGTCTTTTTTGTGACTCTAGCTATTGGGGTATCGATTTTCGGAACTTCTTCCCATAATCTAACATCTTCAGGTTCGAACGGTAGTCTTCCCCTGAAGTCACGTGACAAAACTAGACGCCGTTCCGCACTCTTCCATTCCTCCAGGATCATTGTTTTAATGTGATTGCTAACAGGAAAAACTGTCTCTTTCTGAGACGTAAGTCCCCCGAACATCAAATCCTGTCTAGATTGTGTTCTGGGAGTTTCCTCGATCTCCATGGTGTTCCGTACAGATCTAATCAGATTCTTAGTACCCTCAGGTTGAAATAGAAATTTATTTTTCCTATCCTGAGTGTCAGGGGGAAGTTCTCCTTCTTCCTCTGAAATAGCTTCTTCTAAATCTGATCTATTTTCAGAGCTTAAATCTTGTTCTCTTGAATCCGTTTCCCATCTGGGCCGCTTACGACTAGAGCCAGGACTACATGGCCACTGCTGAGTAAGTGTGGATATAGAGGCCTGAACCTCCTCAGAAATCATGCGCCTCATTTCAGAAAGCAATGAAGGCTGTTCATCTCTCATAACCTTAGAGGTACAAGAAGAACAAAGGGTTCTGTCATAGCCATCTGGCAGTTTGCTGTGACACACCGGACACCTGGCTGATTTTGCTAAGGCTTTACCAGCCTTTTTTGTAGTTATGGGAGCGGACGAAGTTCCTTTGTCCTATAGAAAAGACAGGAACTTAATTAGGTCGGATTCCTGGGTGGCTGTCAGGTTATGGCTGGGTTTTTTGCGCCAAGCGCACTTACCCCACCGCCATCTGCCGCGTCTGTATCCATGAGGAACAAGGTAAGCTGCTTGACCAAATTACTGCGTCCTGCCGATAGGGGAAGCGGCGATATGTCACCTGTCTTGGCGTGTCTCTAGATCACACACCCATACTCACGATTAGGTGCTGTAATGGTCTCCACCAGCTCTCGTCGTTCCAGGAAGCGTCTGCTCACCATGCGGTGAGCGTCTCCCGGATATGATGTCACCGGAAGTGCGACGCTGAACCGGAAGTGAACCGCTCCCCCGGACGCTGGTCACAGCCGAGGTATGGAAAGTATCCACCGCAAAGCACTCGCCAGGCTGCGGGATGCTGTCCTACCAGGAACCGCCTTGCACCCCTCAGTATGAGGTCCCGGACGAGAGCCTCCCACCTGGAGGAACGTCTGCAATTCAGGGCCTGCCGCACCTGGTCTTTGGAGCTGAGGGACTCCCCACTGGAGAGTTTCAGCCCTGGGCTGCTTCACAGGGGGAAGGATCTGGCGTGGCCTCACGATCCCCCTGAACCCGGTAATGTCCTGTGTGTCCCTCCATGCAGGGACAGGAAACACACTGAGGAAAAGGGGGCGGGGAGGGGACTTTTAATCTCTTGTGTGTTTCCTGTCCCAGCAAAGAGGAGGACGTCCCCATGGTGCTGTCAGGAGGGACGTCCTGGAAAAATAAATAATGTACAGTCATGGCCAAAAGTTTTGAGAATGACACAAATATTATATTTTCACATGATCTGCTGCCCTCTGGTTTTTATGTGTGTTTGACAGATGTTTTTATCACAGACAGAAATATAATAATTGCAAACATATGAGTAACAAAAGCTTATATTGACAGTTAGAATGAGTTAATGCAGCAAGTCAATATTTGCAGTGTTGACCCTTCTTCTTCAGGACCTCTGCAATTCTCCCTGGCATGCTCTCAATCAACTTCTGGACCAAATCCTGACTGATAGCAGTCCATTCTTGCACAATCAATGCTTTCATTTTGTCAGAATTTTTAGGTTTTTGTTTGTCCACCCGTCTCTTGATGATTGACCACAAGTTCTCAATGGGATTAAGATCTGGGGAGTTTCCAGGCCATGGACCCAAAATCTCTATGCTTTGTTCCCTGAGCCATTTAGTTATCACCTTTGCTTTATGGCAAGGTGCTCCATCATGCTGGAAAAGGCATTGTTGATCGCCAAACTGCTCTTGGAGGGTTGGGAGAAGTTGCTCTTGGAGGACATTCCGGTACCATTCTTTATTCATGGCTGTGTTTTTAGGCAAGACTGTGAGAGAGCCGATTCCCTTGGCTGAGAAGCAACCCCACACATGAATGGTTTCAGGATGCTTAACAGTTGGCATGAGACAAGACTGGTGGTAGCGCTCACCTTGTCTTCTCCGAATGAGGCGTTTTCCTGATGTCCCAAACAATCGAAAAGGGGATTCATCAGAGAAAATAACTTTACCCCAGTCCTCAGCAGTCCACTGCCTGTACCTTTTGCAGAATATCAGTCTGTCCATGATGTTTTTTCTGGAGAGAAGTGGCTTCTTTGCTGCCCTCCTTGAGACCAGGCCTCGCTCCAAGAGTCTCCGCCTCACAGTGCGTGCAGATGCACTCACACCTGTCTGCTGCCATTCCTGAGCAAGCTCTGCACTGCTGGTAGCCCGATCCCGCAGCTGAAACACTTTTAAGAGACGGTCCTGGCGCTTGCTGGTCTTTCCTCTGCGCCCTGAAGCCTTTTTGGCAACAATGGAACCTCTCTCCTTGAAGTTCTTGATGATGCGATAGATTGTTGACTGAGGTGCAATCTTTCTAGCTGCGATACTCTTCCCTGTTAGGCCATTTTTGTGCATTGCAATGATGACTGCACGTGTTTCTTTAGAGATAACCATGGTTAACAGAAGAGAAACAATGATGCCAAACACCAGCCTCCTTTTAAAGTGTCCAGTGGTGTCATTCTTACTTAATCATGACAGATTGATCTCCAGCCATGTCCTCATCAACACCCACACCTGTGTTAATGGAGAAATCACTGAAAAGAGGTTAGCTGGTCCTTTTAAGGCAGGGCTGCAATGATGTTGAAATGTGTTTTGGGGGATAAGGTTCATTTTCTAGCCAAATATTGACTTTGCAAGTAATTGCTGTTAAGCTGATCACTCTTTATAACATTCTGGAGTATATGCAAATTGCCATTAGAAAAAGTGAAGCAGTAGACTTTGTAAAAATTAATATTTGTGTCATTCTCAAAACTTTTGGCCATGACTGTATATACAAACAACAGTCGTTCCAAAAGAGGGCTCATAACTGAATACATCTTAATAAATGCAGATATAAGACGTACCATCTAGCTCTAAAATGCAACAGATGTGAACAGCATTGTATGCAAAATGAAGATAAGCTCCTAGATATGATGAACAAAAATGTGACGTGTGTTCATCATATCTAGGAGCTGTGGTCAAGCCAATTTGGGTTGGGACATTTGGGGTCGAGCCAATTTGGGTCAGAAGTGACGCTTGGAGTCGAGTCAATTCAAGTCATAAGGGATACTTGGGGTCGGGTCAGTTTGGGTCGAAAGGGACACCAGGGGTTGGTTCAATTTGCGTTGGGACACTTGGGGTCGAGCCAATTTGAATCAGAAGGGACAATTGGAGTCGGGGCAATTGGATTCGGAAGGGATAATTGGGGTCGTGTCAATTTGGGTCGGAAGGGATACTTGGTTGGGCCGATTTGGGTCTAAAGGGACACTTGGAGTTAGGCTAATTTGGGTGGGAAGTGACAGTTGGGGTCAGGCCGATTTTGTTCGGGACACTTAGGGTCGGTCTGATTTAGGTCGGAATGGACACATGGAGTCAGTCAATTTAGGCCGAAGGAACACTCTGGGTTGGCCTGATTTGGGTTGGGACACTTGAGTTCAGCCCATTTTGGGTAGAAATGGACACTTGGGGTCAGCCCAATTTGGGTCAGAATGGACACTTGGGTCGGGACAATTTTGGTTGGGATATGGGGTCGGGGCACTTGGGAGTCAGGAAAATCTGGGTCAGGACACTTGGGGTCGGGCCAATTTGGGTTGAATAGACCCTCGAGGTGGGGCTGATTAGAAATGGAAGGGACACTTGAGGTCTGGCCAATTTGAGACACTTTCCACTGGTTTTAACCTCTTAAAGGGGTTATCTATTTTCAGAAAATACCCGTCCTTGGGCAAAGTTTGTTATATATAATAAAAAAAAAAATCTTTGAATTACTCTCCCTTACCAGGTCTGGCTGATGAGTGTCCGCCGCTGCTCCTGATATTGTTTATTGGCTGCAGCGCTGACATGTCAACAGCACTGCAGCCAATCAGTAAGCTTGGGGCTCTCAGCGGGAATTTCCGTCTACACGGGAAGCCTGAATCCGTTATGCGATGCGTGTATATACATATGGCAACTGTTGCTAGTGGACTACAAGCGCCGTAGGGACCCTGAACTCGCCCGGAGTGGTTCACCGAGTGCTGATAACAGCTAGTCATGCACGTGACCAGTATATGGTAAAGTTACATATAGGCGACTTTCT
>JARQOD010000003.1:360411818-360472177 GCA_033576555.1 Oophaga sylvatica | reverse complement strand
GCAGGTGATACCAGTGATCTCTGACCCATGAGGGGACCCCTGCCCATGGTCGTTCCTCCTCTGGGTCCAACTCCAGCTCGGTGATTCCTTTGCCTTCCCGGCCGAAGAGTAGCGAGTATGGGGTGTAGCTGGTGACTCGATGTACCCGGTTGTTATACACCCAGACCAGTTCGGGGACGTACTAGGGCCAACGGGTTTTCCGATCGTCTTCCAGGGTACATAACATTTGGATTAGTGTCCGGTTAAACCGTTCGCAGGCCCCGTTCCCCTGCGGATGGTATGGTGTGGTCTGGGATTTGTCAATGCCGTGTAGTTCTTCCATTATTTTTCCCAGGAAGCAGGCCCCCTGATCCGAGTGAATGCATTGAGGACAGCCATACACTGGGATAAAGTTTTTACAGATAGCGTAAGCGGCTGATTCTGCTGTTTGGTCTCTGGTGGGGGTCACCATGGCGAACTTGGTAAAATGGTCCACCATAACTAGGCAGTGCTCGTATCACTGGTGGGCCAGACCGATGGTTAAGTAATCTATCATTAGCAGCTCTAGGGGTGTTGTTGTTACGATCGTTTGTATAGGGGTTCGTTGCTCTGGTGGTTTAGTCAGCTCGCATTGGCGGCACATTCGACAAACTTCTTCCACTGCGGTTTGTAACCGGGGATGGTAGGCTATTCGCTGTAGCCACTGGAAAGTCTTTTGTGCCCCGAAATGAGCCCCTTTTTCATGAGCTTCCCGAGCAATATCAGTTAGTTGGGCCCCCGGCACCCCCACCTACCTTACTACTATAGCGGTTTTATAACTACTTCTAGAGGAAACAAGGTACAATAATAATAATTTAATAATTATTAAAGCAACATTTTTATTTAATGCTGTTTTGGATCAAGTCCTAAAGCACCAAATTCAGTGCCTCTATATAAAAAAGGTGATCTTTGCAGCAGAATTTCACTGCAAATTAGGTGTCTGCAGTAACCAAAGAATATTCACACGCTCATAAGGCTGCTGGCCTCTGGATGTAGGCATAATTTAATTTTACCCCCATTCAGATGTAGACAAGATTTACAATTTCAATATAGTAAATGGTTGCCTGTAGCAACAGAGGATTTGGGAAACCAGGTTTTCAGTTAGATTTTGATGCTAAAAAAATTAGCTAACTTTAGCAACATTAGTAGGAAGACATCAATTCAAGGGACTGAGTGTGAATAGGTCTAAATGGCAGATGCAGAAAACAGGGTAGCCTTTCTGTTCTTCATGGTTGGTCAGAGCACTAATGTTGAATTCTGAGGAAGGCAGCTGTGCCATATGAATCTATCATCCCCTGGGGGCCACACATCAGGAGCATGAGGACTGGAAGTTGGGCATTACTGACCTCATGGCTTTATACAATTCTTGATAGCTTCATCAGATCTCTGTAGTTAAAGAGTTTGTGGATCTGTGGATAGATTTTGAGAATTTTACATAATTGTATGAAAAAAAAAAAACATCTGTTAATTGAAAATTAAAATTTGGCATGTCTTGCAAAAAATGTGGTATTTCCTACAGTTATGGAAGTGGACAAAAAACCTCAGTTATATCGAAAGGACATGTCATTTAAGTCACACATAGGTTGTATCACATTATACTTACAAAGAGAGATAAAGAACTCGTCTGAAATCTAGCCATGTCCTTGCTCATGGATTATTATGAATAAAATATAGATGAACCTAAGTACAGTAAATTGTGGACATTAAAGGACTTGTCCGAGGAAAACACGTTATCACTAGTGATGAGCAAACATGCTCAGATAGGGCGTTATCCAAGCATGCTCGGGTGCTGATTGAGTGACTTCAGTGTACTCGAATAATATGTTCGAGTCCCCGCACCTGCATGTCTCGCAGCTATTCAATATCCACAACACATGCAGAGATTTCCTTTTTGTTAGGCAATACCTGCATGTGTTGTGACTCTCGAACAGCCGCCAGACAAGCCGGCGCTAAGACTCGAACATATTATTAGAGCATGCCGAAGACATTCGGTTAGCACCCAAGCAAACTCGAATAGCGCCTTATCCGAGCACGTTCTCTCTTCACTAGAGATGAGTGAACCTTTCAAGGTTCGATTAATTTCGCCGAACGCCCCAATGTTTGCTAAACGATTGGTCGAACATACCCAAATCCCATTAAATTCAATGGGAGGCAAAACCAAACATATAGACAACACCTAAGGAAGGCCAAAAAGCTTCCCAAACAGCTCAAATTAGGGGCAGACACCAGAAAAAGTGGCATCAATTGACCCAGATTACATATAGTATAATTGCGCAGCATGGATGCATGGGACAGGCCTCGGACCAACATTTCTAGCTGAAATATTGATCAGTAACATTTGGTTGAGTGACAGTTGTAGGCCTGGTGCTCTGCGAGGTCTGACAAATTCAGGCAACACACATGAAGGAGACCCAACTTGGCGTCAAACATTTCCAAAAATTAGGGGCAGACTAGAGGAAAAGTGGCGTCAATTGACCCAAAGTAGAAATTTTAGAATGGCACAGTAGCAGTCAGCCATGGGCCATGCATGAGGTATCAGTGTTTGGGTGAGCAAGCAGAGCTTTGAATTAAAGTTTCAATTAAGACGAGGTGAGTGAGGGATCGGTGTAAGCCTGCTTTGCCTAGAGCCCTGATACCTCATGCAACAGCTCAAACTGCTTTTTTGCTCAGCCACACTCAGGTGACACAAATATCATCTTGGTAGACCACAAATGTTATAAAAATATAAGGATAGTAACACAAGTAGTTGACTGATCATTTCATCCATAGTAGAAATTTTAGAATGACACAGAAGCAGTCAGCCATGGGCTATGCATGAGGTATCAGGGTCTAGGCCAGCATTTATAGTTTTTAATTTAAGTTTAAATTAAGATGAGGTGTGTGAGGGACCGATGTAAGCCTTCTTTTCTGGGAGCCCAGATACCTCATGCAACTGAAACTGGATTTTTGCTCAGCTACGCTGAGGTGCCACAAACATCAGTTTTGTAGACTACTATTGGTAGAAAAATGTAAGGATAGTAACACAGATAGTTGAATAATGATCAAGTGACCCACAGTAGAAATTTTAGAATGGCACAGCAGCAGTCAGCCATGGGCTATGCATGAGGTATCAGAGTCTGGGCCAGCATTTAGAGCTTTGAATTGAAATTTCAATTAAGATGAGGTGGGTAAGGGATCGGTGTAAACCTGCTTTGCTGGGAGCCCTGATACCTCATGCAATAGTTCAAATTGTTTTTTTGCTCAGCTACACTCATGTGGCACAAATATCACCTTGGTAGACCACAAATGTTATGAACATTTAAGGATAGTAACATAGGTAATATACTGAAAGTAAGTGCAGGTCTGCCCATCTGGGAGGCCTACTGCTACAGGCAACACACATGAAGGAGACCTAACTTGGAGGGCAAACATTTAAAAAAATTATTGCCACACACCACTAAAGTGGCATCAATTGCCCCAGAGTAGAACTAGTATAATGGCCCTCTGACACCCCTTCAACTACAGGCAATACACCAGATGGAGACCCAACTTGGAATCTCCACATTTCAAAAAATTATTGTCGCACACCACTAAAGTGGCATCAATTTCCCCAGAAGAGAAATAGTATAATGGACCTCCAACACAACTTCCACTACAGGCAACCCACCAGATGGAGACCCAACTTGGAGTCTCCACATTTCAAAAAATTGTTTGTAATATCAGCAGGTTCAGAAGCCACGGCAAAGGTGTCACAGCCTGCAATAATGCAAGATCAATGCATGACACTAAAATCGACACCATCGCCGAGTCTGCAGTTTGTCATTGGGGTACAGAGGTCATTGGAGATCCATGACTTATTCATCTTGATGAAAGTTAGGCAGTCTACACTTTCAGGAGACAGCCGGATGCGCTTACCCATCAGGACACCACCAACAGCGCTGAAGACACATTCTGAGAGAAAGAGGGCTGCTGGGCATGACAAAACCTCCAAGGCGTGACAGGCGAGTTCAGGCCACTCTTCCATTTTTCAAGACCAAAATGCAAAAGGGTCCAAATTTCCCCTGATGGCATAGATATTGAGCTCGAGATACTCCTGCACCATCCTCTCCAGTCTTTCACAACGAGTCAGACTTGTACTCTGCTCTGTTGGTGCATGGGCTGGTCTAAAAAAATTGTGAATTGATTCACAGAAATTGCTTATGCCACTTACACTGCTGCTGCTAATGTTTTTGTGTTGATGACTCGATGTTCCTGGGGTTTGAAGTCTATAACTGCGATGCACACAGTGTGCCTCGCTGCTGTCTTGTGGTAAGCCAAACTTAAGATTGTCTACAAGAGTGTTTTGATAAGCCAGCATGCGCGCATCCCTTTTCTGGGGGAAGCATCTGGCAAAATTTACTCACAGGAGTAGATGTTATGGTGCATTGAGAAAGATGTGGTGTGCTCGGTGACACAAAAACAGCAGGCATTTCCACCTCCATAACAGCTAATGAGCTCTTACTCACCCAGACTGTAGGGGGTAAAGAAGTGGAGGTTCTGCGGCCTGAGATCTGTGTGAGAACACTTGCCACGGTGATGGAGGAGGAAGAAGCAGATGTGGTTGATGAGATGGCAGGTGGTTGGCAAGGCCCGCTAGACCGCATTTTTGCTCAGTGTTGTTGATCGTGCATGTGCTGTTTCATGCATGTAGTATTCAAGTTACTGAAATTTTTGCATCTACTGAGTCGTTTTTTACAACGTTGGCAGATAATGTGAGTTAGGTCATCCTTTGCAGTCTCATAAAAGACCCAGGCTAGGCAACCTTTGCCGCCCCTACGAACTGCAGACTCATGACTGTTGCTAGGCACAGCCAGAGTTGTGGGTGAGGATGCAGTGCTTGTCATGGTTACATCACTCCGTGTCTGTGCGGCAAGCTGCAACGTAACCTCCTCGTCTTCTTCCTCCTTCACTTCCTGTACTGAGCTACTCTGCTCTCGTGCCTCTGGGTTCACACCAAGTGGGATCTACAACCTCATCGTCATCCTCTCTGTTCTCCCACTCCTCACCCTGAGAGTTTCATCAGGATCACCTCCACCCTGGGCGTTAACGTCTGGTGACGAGGGTCTGGATTATTCTCGAACCCTACTTCGTCCAGCCCCGGATCCAACAGGAAAAAATTTTGGACATTAGTGCAGATGCTTTCCTCCTCTGGATTCTGTGAATCTTTGAAGCAGACCTCTCAGAATTGTTCTGTGTGTGATGTTAAGGTGGTGGAAGAGGAGGAATGGCTACTTTATGCAGCGCTTGCCATCCACCAGAGCACATGCTTTTTCTAACCCTCATCTACAAGGCATAACGCTGTGCTGCTGCCAAAGAAAGGGAGTCGAGTAACCCGTCCAGTAACAGATGTTGTCAGTTGTCTTTGGATTGGGCGAGATGGTGTTTGTTCAGTAGAGATTTCAGTAACATTACCACCTAAACCATGTACACGTCGAACACCAAGCCTATTCCATCTTCTCCAATGACCTCGCTTTTTCCCACTCATGTTGTATGTACCCTTCCCCTCTTTTAATCAATTGTTTCACAACCCTAGGCCCAGACCTGTAAGTCACCTGTTGCTAAATGAAAAATCAGTCTCCTAGCATGGATGTCCGAAGCAAACACTCAAGAATTGTCCTCCTGACCATAACCTCTCCACTTAACCAAATACTGGAGTTTCTGTCTAGAAAACGAGAATCCAATATTTTCTCAACCACATACTCCAGATTGCCCTCAACCAAAACAGGGTCAGGAGGCGCAGCCATAGGCTGGCTCGACAAACCTCTTCAATAAGGACTTGTGGAACACATTATGGATCTTAAATGTCCCTGGAAGAAGCAAACGGAAGGAAACAGGATTAATAATCTCCATGATCTTATAAGGTCCAATGAACCTGGGCTTAAACTTTGGAGATGCAACCCTCATAGGGATATTTCTTGAGGACAACCAAACCAAGTCCCCCACTTTAAACCAAGGACCATCAGTCCTATGCCGGTTGGCAAACCATTGGGCCTTCTCCTGAGAAAGAGACAACCTCTCCACTACCTGGTCCCAAATCTGCTGCATTCACTCCACAACAGAGTCAACACCGGACAGACAGAAGCCTCCGCCTGTCCCGAAGAAAATCGAGGGTGAAACCCAAAATTGCAGAAAAATGGAGACATCAAGGTGGCAGAGCTAGCCCTATTATTAAGAGCAAACTCAGCCAAAGGCAAAAAAGAAACCCAGTCATCTTGATCAGCAGACACAAAACATCTCAAATAAGTCTCCAAGGTCTGGTTTGTTCTCTCGGTTTGTCCATTGGTCTGAGGATGAAAAGCAGAGGAGAAAGATAATTGAACACCAAGTTTAGAACAAAATGTCCTCCAAAATCTGGACACAAACTGGACTCCTCTGTCAGACACAATGTTTCCTGGAATGCCATGTAACCGAACCACGTGCTGAAGGAACAAAGGCACCAAATCGGAGGAGGAAGGTAACTTAGGTAATGGCACAAGATGTATCATCTTGGAAAACCTATCACAGATTACCCAGATAACAGTCATTCTCTGAGAAACAGGGAAGTCGGAAATAAAATCCATAGAGATATGGGTCCATGGCCTCTTGGGCACAGGTAATGGCATTAACAAACCACTAGAGCGAGAGCAAGGCTTGGAGCGAGAGCAAGTCCCACAGGACTGCACAAATTCCCTGACGTCACGAGACAAAGTAGGCCACCAAAAGGACCGACTCACAAAGTCTCTGGTACCAAAAATCCCGGGATGACCAGCCAACGCGGAACAATGAATCTCAGACATCACACTGTTCTTCCACTGGTCTGGGACAAACAGTTTCCCAATAGGGCAGCGCTCAGGTTTATCCTCCTGACACCCTTCCAAGGCCAGTCTCAAATTGGGCGAGATGGCGGAAAGAACTACACCCTCTTTCAAAATAACAGTAGGATCAGATAACTCAGGAGAGTCCGCAAAGAAACTCCTCGAGAGGGCATCCACCTTAACATTCTTAGTGCCAGGAAGAAAAGAAACCACAAAATTAAAACGTGTGAAAAACAAGGCCCACCTGGCCTGTCTAGGATTAAGTCGCTTGGCTGATTTGAGATAATCCAGATTCTTATGGTCCGTGAGGACCACCACCTGATGTTTGGCTCCTTCCAGCCAATGTCTCCACTCTTCAAAGGCCTACTTCATGGCCAATAACTCCCGATTACCCACGTCATAATTACGTTCAGTTGGAGAAAATTTTTGAGAGAAAAAGGCACAAGGGTTACTCTTAGAGGTCTCTGGATCTCTTTGGGACAAAACGGCACCTGCCCCAATTTCAGAGGCATCAACCTCCACCTGAAACAGTAGAGAAACATCAGGCTGCCGTAGAACAGGAGCAGAAGTGAATCTCTGCTTAAGTTCCTGAAACGCAGAGACTGCCTCAGGAAGCCAATTCACCACATCAGAACCCTTTTTGGTCAAATCAGTCAATGGTTTAACAATAGCAGAGAAATTACCAATAAATTTACGATAAAAAATTGGCAAAACCCAAAAATCTCTGAAGAGCCTTTAATGAAGTAGGTTGGACCCAATCACAGATGGCTTGAACCTTGACCGGGTCCATTTCAATAACAGACAGAGACAAAATGAATCCCAGAAATGAGACCTTCTGTACGCCAAAAAGACACTTTGATCCCTTCACATACAGTGCATTCTCTCTCAAAATCTGGAACACAGTCCGAACATGTTTCATATGAGAGTCCCACTCATTGGAAAAAATCAAGATATCATCCAAATAAACAAACAGAAATGTATCCACAAAATCCCTGAAAATATCATTCATGAAGGATTGGAAGACTGAAGGAGCATTAGTGAGCCCAAAGGGCATCACTAGGTACTCAAAATGCCCCTCTGGGGTATTAAACGCCGTCTTCCATTCATCCCCGTGCTTAATGCGAATAAGGTTATACGCCCACCTGAGGTCAAGCTTGGTAAACCAACTAGCACTTTTCACCCTGGAAAACAGGTCAGAAATCAAGGGTAACGGATATTGATACTTCACAGTGATCTTATTCAAGAGACGATAATCAATACACGGCCTCAATGAACCATCCTTTTTGGCCACAAAGAAAATACCGGCACCCAAGGGTGAAGAGGATGGTCTGATATGACCCTTTTCCAATGACTCCTTGATATAAGATCGCATAGCATCGTGTTCAGGTACAGACAAGTTAAAAAGGCGACCTTTAGGAAATTTACCACCAGGCACTAATTCAATAGCGCAATCGTAGCTCCTGTGAGGGGGCAAAGATGCAGATTTACTTTCACTAAATACATCCGAAAAATCTGTCAAAAAGTCAGGAACATCCTGAGACTTGGGAGAGGCAGAAAAAACAGGAGTGTCGGCATTAACACATTGGCAGCCCCAACTGGTCACAGACACAGATTTCCAATCCAAAACAGGATTATGAGACTGTAACCAAGGGAAACCTAGTACAATAATGTCATGCAGATTATACAGCACCAGAAATTTGCAACTCTCCTGATGATCTGGTTCAACCCTCATTATCACCTGAGTAGAAAACTGGGGTTTATTCTCCGCCAAAGGGGTAGAATCAATGCCCAGTAGGGGAATAGACTTCAGCAGGGGTATCATGGGAAACCCACAACGTTTGGCAAAGTCAAAATCCATCAGGTTAATAGCTGCTCCTGAATCAACAAAAGCCTGAGCAGAAAATGTGGACAAGGAGCAAATCAGGTTAACAGTCAACAGAAATTTAGTCTGAACACTACCCAAGACAACTGAGTGTGCAAAATGTCTTCCCCGCTTAGGGCAGACTGAAATAGCATGAGAGGCATCACCACAGTAGAAACATAACCCATTGCGCTTTCGAAACTCATGACGCTGTGCCCCAGAAGTCACTCTATCACACTGCATGGGCTCAGAAGCTGGCTCACAAGGCAACACAATCTCACGCATACCTCTGCGCTCACGCAAACGTCTGTCAATTTGAATAGCCAATGACATAGAATCATCGAGACCAGAGGGAGCAGGGAATCCCACCATAACATCCTTTACATTCTCTGACAGCCCCTTTCGAAAAAGGGCTGCCAAAGCATCATCATTCCATTTGGTCAGGACTGCCCACTTTCGGAATTTCTGACAATACAACTCAGCGTCTTCAAGACCCTGATTTAATGCCAACAAGGCTTTTTCAGCTTGATCAGTGACATTATGACATTAGGTACAATAACCCCAGAGCCAGAAAAAATGCATCAACATCATTCAAAACAGGATCCCCAGGTGTCAGGGAAAAAGCCCAATCCTGAGGATCGCCGCGCAGGAGAGAGATGACAATTTGAACCTGCTGTGCTGCGTTACCTGAGGACTTAGGCTTTAAGGCAAAAAACAAGTTACAGGTATTTTTGAAATTCAGAAATTTAGTCAGATCCCCCAAAAACAAATCTGGCATGGGAATCCTAGGTTCCACAACGGCAACCCAGCAAGATAGGTAGCAATACTCCGAACTCAGTGGCAAGCTGATCCTCACGGCCAGACAACTGTGCAAACTCCATTGAGAGAAAAAAAAATCCTCCTCAGCACCCAGAGAAAAAGAGGGAAAAAATGCAACAGACAGAGAAAAAAAAAATCTGACAACTTTTTTTTTTTTCTTTCCACACTATCTTTCCCTTCTGTGAGTACCATATAATTTTCAGTTATGGCCGGTGATACTGTTATGATTCGGTAGCTGAGGAGGACAGGAACAACAGCAGGGCAGCCAAACACCTGAGATGTTGGTAACTGATGGGTTGCAGATTCCTAAACTAACGACACAACTAGAGGTAGCCGTGAAACGTTCCTATGTTGATGATTTTGATTAGCAAATGAGGCCTCTTGGCTGCACCCCAGTATTAGCTCAAATGATTATGATTAATAAATGTGAAGTCCGGAGTCCTGACTGCAAAACAGTATTAGTCCAAATGATTTTGATTAGGAAATGGGATCTGGTGCTTGCACTCCAATATTAGCCCAAACAATTTTGATTAATAAATGTGAAGTCCGGTGTCCTGACTGCGACACAGTATTAGTCCAATCGATTTTGATTAGGAAATGGGGTCTGGTGCTTGCACTCCAATATTAGCCCAAACGATTTTGATTAATAAATGTGAAGTCCGGAGTCCTGACTGCGACACAGTATTAGCCCAAACTATTTTGATTAGGAAATGGTGCCTGGCGCCTGCACCCCAATATCAGCCATAACGATTTTGACTAGCATATATGGCCTCCTGACTGCACCCCAATATTAGCCCTAACGATTCTTATTAGGAAATAGTGTCGGTGCCTGTACCCCAATATTAGCCCTAACGATTTTAATAGCAAATGTGCTCTCCTGAATCCTGACTGAAACATAGTATTAGCCCAAACGATTTTGAGTAGGAAATGGGGACTCCTGCCTGCATAACACTATTAGCACAAACTTCTTAGATGCTGGAAGATTGATTTCACACAGGACAGGATCCTATCTAACTATATGACAACTTTCAGCAGAAGGAGTGACCTCTCTGTGCTGTTAAACTGATAAAATGGTACCAGCAAATCGACAAGTCCGCTTTTTATATGGAGAGGGACATGTGATTTTGGCATCCAATGACAGGAGCCCTTGTGTCTGGACATTATGGATGGTTTCCGGATTGACTGCCAGAATGTACACACATTAAGTTAATAAAAATAAAGAAATTACGCTCTGCCGCTCCTCTGACCTATACACACCCCTCCCTCATAAAATACATTCCGCTCATCATACAGAAACCACTATCCTAGCCAAAGTTCTAAGAAAGCATTAGTGGAAACGTGATCATTTACCGAACTGCTACCGAATTTTGCCCACCTTCAGGAAAAATGCTTGAGACACTGAACACGAATCCGAATGTGCTACATTCGTACTGAATTTGAGATTGGCCAACAGTTCACTCATCTCTACTCATCACTAGTTATAACCTATGTAATGGACTGGGTGGTGGAACCACTGTGCCATGATCCGAAGAGAGCCTGGAGGGGCGTAACTAGGTGTCTCACCATGTCCGACCTCAGATGCATGGTGGATTGTGGTAACATGATCCAAGGAGGGACGAGGGAGACGGAACCAGGTGCTACACCAAGACTGACCTCGGGTAAATGGCAGCTGACCCCCAAATGACAGGAGGCAGGAACAGCCAGGAATAGCAGATTTAGCAAGTACTGTCTGGCACGGCTGGTATAGTGAATGGCAATACGGAAACACAGGCAGGCGGGAACAGACGGGCACGACTGGTAGCCTTGCAGTCGAGTGTAGGTGCAATGCAAGGCTGATATACAAACAGGCAGGCAGGCATGGCTGATAGGCAGGCACGGCTAATAGAAAGGCAAGTAGGCGGGTATGGCTGATAGACAGGCAGGCATGGCTGACGTACAGGGCAGATATACTGTGATACGAGCATTGGGACCTGAAAACTAGCAAACGTGTTAGAGACAAGCTACAACTTTGCAGGCACCTCCATGCAGGTGGAGGTGCCTTATATAGTATGTGTCTCCTAGTCATTCCCCAGGGACACTTCAGAAAGGTATGCGCAGCCTGTTTAAGAAGGAGGGAGCGCACGCACCCTAAACACCCTGCCTGGGGATCTGCATGCTGTGCGCGTACCCAAAACATCAGCAGCAGGAGAGGAGGGAGGAAGTGCGGGACTGCCGCAGTGAGTGAGTCAGCGTCTCTGCCAGGGAATGGAAGCAGAGGTCTTGGCATTACAGTAAACCCCCTTTACATCCCCTCTTTTTCAAACCCGCAAGGAATCTCTCCATGAGGAGGGTGGCATTGATGTTCTCCTTAGGCTCCTCAGGACCAAACCTGTTATGATACGGTAGCTGAGGAGTGCAGGTAAAAAAGGAAATACACCAGAGCAGTTGGAATCTATGAGATTGCAGTACCCTGACTAACCACCACAACTAGAGGCAGCCGTGGAGCGTTCCTACGATGGTCCTAGACGCCTCGTCACAGCCTGAGAAACTAACTACACCTAAAGATAGAAATAGGAAAGCTATCTGCCCCGGAGCAGAACCCCAAAGATAATAGAAAGCCCCCAAACATGTAATGGCGGTTAGACAAGAGGAAATACTGACACAGAAAGAAAATAGTATGAGCAAACGCTGGGGCCCAAACTATCTAAATAGAAAAGGACAGGAAGGGTACTTACTGCAATCCCAGAAAACCCTGAAAAACACCAACTCTACTAATTTCAAAATCACCTGAGATCACACGACCTCTACCACCTAAATTAGTTCTCTGGTGTAACAAAAACAGCAGCCACTGAAAAAACTGCAAAAAGCAAAAGTACAAAACACAGTGGCTGGACTAAACTGAGAGGGCAAAAGCCCCGGAGGGGACCCAGAAGGCCCCCACAGAAGTGCAGGACAAAATGCAAAAATATAGCAAAAACACAAAATAAGAAATTGTCTTATCTGATAGCAGGAGATGCAGACACGACACAGCAGGCTACAAGGGAAACTGGAAAGAAGGATTCAGACCAGAACAATTGCTCACCGGCAACCCTGATGGGAAAATGATTCCCTTAAATAAGACCAATCAGTAACACCTGATTCCCAATCCTCACTAGTACCGCTTGTAACCACCAGAGGGAGCCTCTGCTCAGAACTCATCTCAAACCCATTCACAACAGTACCCCCCCCTTGAGGAGGGGTCACCGAACCCTCATTTGAGCAACCAGGTCGGTCAGGATGAGTTCTATGATACGCACGGATAAGTCTCCTAGCATGGATGTCCGAAGCAAACACCCAAGAATTATCTTCCTGACCATAACCTCTCCATTTAACCAAATACTGGAGTCTTCGTCTAGAAAAACGAGAATCCAATATTTTCTCAACCACATACTCCAGATTGCCCTCAACCAAAACAGGGTCAGGAGGCACAGCAGCAGGAACCACTGGCTCAACAAACCTCTTCAACAAGGACTTGTGGAACACGTTATGGATCTTAAATTTCCCTGGAAGAAGCAAACGAAAAGAAACAGGATTAATAATCTCCATGATCTTATAAGGTCCAATGAACCTAGGCTTAAATTTAGGAGATGCTACTCTCATAGGAATATTCTTTGAGGACAACCAGACCAAGTCCCCCACTTTAAACCGAGGACCATCAGTCCTATGCCGGTTAGCAAACCGCTGGGCCTTCTCCTGAGAGAGGGACAACCTCTCCACTACCTGGTCCCAAATCTGCTGCATACGCTCAACAACAGAGTCAACACCTGGACAGACAGAAGCCTCCGTCTGTCCTGAAGAAAATCGAGGGTGAAACCCAGAATTACAGAAAAACGGAGACATCAAAGTGGCAGAGCTAGCCCTATTATTAAGAGCAAACTCAGCCAAAGGCAAAAAAGAGACCCAGTCATCCTGATCAGCAGACACAAAGCATCTTAGATAAGTCTCCAATGTCTGGTTTGTTCTCTCAGTTTGACCATTGGTCTGAGGATGAAATGCCGAGGAGAAAGACAATTGAACACCCAGTTTAGAACAAAAAGTCCTCCAAAATCTGGAAACAAACTGGACTCCTCTGTCAGACACAATGTTCTCAGGAATGCCGTGTAAACGAACCACGTGCTGAAGGAACAACGGCACCAATTCAGAGGAGGAAAGCAACTTAGGTAATGGCACAAGATGTATCATTTTGGAAAACCTATCACAAATTACCCAGATGGTGGTCATTCTCTGAGAAACAGGAAGATCGGAAATGAAATCCATAGAGATATGGGTCCATGGTCTCTTGGGCACAGGCAATGGCATCAACAAACCACTAGAGCGAGAGCAAGGCTTGGAGCGAGAGCAAGTCCCGCAGGACTGCACAAACTCCCTGACATCGCGAGACAAGGTAGGCCACCAAAAGGACCGACTAACCAAGTCTCTGGTACCAAAAATTCCGGGATGCCCAGCCAATGCGGAACAATGAATCTCAGACATCACACTCTTTTTCCATTGGTCCGGGACAAACAATTTTCCAACAGGGCAGCGCTCGGGCCTATCCTCCTGACACCCCTCCAGAGCAAGTCTCAAATTAGGCGAGATGGCGGAAAGAACTACACCCTCCTTCAAAATAACAGAGGGATCAGATAGCTCAGGAGAGTCCGCAAGGAAACTCCTCGAGAGGGCATCCGCCTTAACATTCTTAGTGCCAGGAAGAAAGGAAACCACAAAATTAAAACGTGTGAAAAACAAGGCCCACCTGGCCTGTCTAGGATTGAGTCGCTTGGCAGATTCCAGATAGACCAGATTCTTATGGTCCGTAAGGACCACCACCTGATGTTTGGCTCCCTCCAGCCAATGTCTCCACTCTTCAAAAGCCCACTTCATGGCCAATAACTCCCGATTACCCACGTCATAATTACGTTCAGTAGGAGAAAATTTTCGAGAGAAAAAGGCACAAGGGTTACTTTTAGAGGTCTCTGGATCTTTTTGGGACAAAACGGCACCTGCCCCAATTTCAGAGGCATCAACCTCCACCTGAAATGGCAGAGAAACATCAGGCTGCCGTAGAACAGGAGCAGAAGTGAATCTCTGCTTAAGTTCCTGAAACGCAGAGACTGCCTCAGGAGGCCAATTCACCACATCAGAACCCTTTCTGGTCAAATCAGTTAATGGTTTAACAATAACAGAGAAATTACCAATAAATTTACGATAAAAATTGGCAAAACCCAAAAATCTCTGAAGAGCCTTTAATGAAGTAGGTTGGACCCAATCACAGATGGCCTGAACCTTGACCGGGTCCATTTCAATAACAGATGGGGACAAAATGAATCCCAGAAATGAGATCTTCTGTACGCCAAAAAGACACTTTGATCCCTTCACATACAGAGCATTCTCTCTCAAAATCTGGAATACAGTTCGAACATGTTTCACATGAGAGTCCCAGTCATTAGAAAAAATCAAGATATCATCCAAATAAACAATCAGAAACTTGTCCACAAAATCCCTGAAAATGTCATTCATGAAGGACTGGAAGACGGAAGGAGCATTAGTGAGCCCAAAGGGCATCACAAGGTACTCAAAATGCCCTTCAGGGGTGTTAAATGCCGTCTTCCATTCATCCCCGTGCTTAATGCGAATAAGGTTATACGCCCCCCTGAGGTCAAGCTTGGTAAACCAAGTAGCGTTTTTCACCCTGGAAAACAGGTCAGAAATCAAGGGTAACGGGTATTGATATTTCACAGTAATATTGTTCAAGAGACGATAATCAATACACGGCCTTAATGACCCATCTTTTTTGGCCACAAAGAAAAAACCGGCACCTAAGGGTGAAGAGGATGGTCTGATATGACCCTTCTCCAATGATTCCTTGATATAAGACCGCATAGCGTCATGTTCAGGTACAGACAAGTTAAAAAGGCGACCCTTAGGGAATTTACTACCTGGCACTAATTCAATAGCGCAGTCATAGCTCCTATGGGGAGGTAAGGATGCAGATTTACTTTCGCTAAACACATCAGAAAAATCAAACAAAAAGTCAGGAACATCCTCAGCCTGGGGGGAGGCAGAAAAAACAGGAGT
Source organism: Oophaga sylvatica (assembly GCA_033576555.1). Lineage (NCBI taxonomy): Eukaryota > Metazoa > Chordata > Amphibia > Anura > Dendrobatidae > Oophaga > Oophaga sylvatica. The sequence goes on along the minus strand of JARQOD010000003.1, from coordinate 360,456,592 downwards.
GTTGGTATTAACACATTGGCAGCCCCAACTGGTTACAGACACAGATTTCCAATCCAAAACAGGATTATGAGACTGTAACCAAGGGAAACCCAGCACGATAATGTCATGCAGATTATATAGAACCAAAAATTTGCAGCACTCCTGGTGATCAGGTTCAACCCTCATTATCACCTGAGTAGAAAACTGGGGTTTATTCTCAGCCAAAGGGGTAGAATCGATCCCCAGTAGGGGAATAGACTTCTGTAGGGGTATCAAGGGAAATCCACAACGTTTAGCAAAATCATAATCCATCAGGTTAATAGCTGCTCCAGAATCAACGAAAGCCTGAGCAGAAAATGAGGACAGAGAGCATATCAGAGTGACAGTTAATAAAAACTTAGTCTGAACACTACCCAAGACAACTGAGCGTGCAAAACGTCTTCCCCGCTTAGGGCAGACTGAAATAGCATGAGAGGCATCACCACAGTAGAAACATAACCCATTGCGCTTTCGAAACTCATGACGCTGTGCCCCAGACATCACTCCATCACACTGCATGGGCTCAGCAGCTGGCTCACAAGGCAACACCACCCCACGCATACTTCTCCGCTCACGCAAACGTCTGTCAATTTGAATCGCTAATGACATAGAATCATTGAGACCAGAGGGGACAGGGAATCCCACCATAACATCCTTTACATTATCCGACAGACCCTTCCGGAAAAGGGCCGCCAAAGCGTCGTCATTCCATTTGGTCAGGACTGCCCACCTACGGAATCTCTGACAGTATAACTCAGCGTCATCAAGCCCCTGATTTAATGCCAACAAGGCTTTTTCAGCTTGATCAGTGACATTAGGCTCATCGTACAATAACCCCAAAGCCTGAAAAAATGCATCAACATCACTCAAAACAGGATCCCCAGGTGTGAGGGAAAAAGCCCAATCCTGAGGATCGCCGCGCAGGAGAGAGATGACAATTTGAACCTGCTGCGCTGCGTTTCCTGAGGACTTAGATTTTAAGGCAAGAAACAATTTACAATTATTTTTGAAATTCTGAAACTTAGCTCGATCCCCTGAAAACAAATCTGGCATGGGGATCCTAGGTTCCACAACAGGCAACCTAGCAAGATATGCAGCAATACTCCGAACCTCAGTGGCAAGCTGATCCACACGGCCAGACAACTGTGCAAACTCCATTGGGAGAAAAGATCCTCCCCAGCACCCAGAGATACAGAGGGAAAAAAAAAAAAAAAAAAAAAAATGCAACAAACAGAAAAATATCTCTGACAACTTCTCTTCCTTCAAAATATTTTTTCCCTTCTGTGAGTACCATACAATTTTTATGGCCGGTGATACTGTTATGTTACGGTAGCTGAGGAGTGCAGGTAAAAAAGGAAATACACCAGAGCAGTTGGAATCTATGAGATTGCAGTACCCTGACTAACCACCACAACTAGAGGCAGCCGTGGAGCGTTCCTACGATGGTCCTAGACGCCTCGTCACAGCCTGAGAAACTAACTACACCTAAAGATAGAAATAGGAAAGCTATCTGCCCCGGAGCAGAACCCCAAAGATAATAGAAAGCCCCCAAACATGTAATGGCGGTTAGACAAGAGGAAATACTGACACAGAAAGAAAATAGTATGAGCAAACGCTGGGGCCCAAACTATCTAAATAGAAAAGGACAGGAAGGGTACTTACTGCAATCCCAGAAAACCCTGAAAAACACCAACTCTACTAATTTCAAAATCACCTGAGATCACATGACCTCTACCACCTAAATTAGTTCTCTGGTGTAACAAAAACAGCAGCCACTGAAAAAACTGCAAAAAGCAAAAGTACAAAACACAGTGGCTGGACTAAACTGAGAGGGCAAAAGCCCCCGGAGGGGACCCAGAAGGCCCCCACAGAAGTGCAGGACAAAATGCAAAAATATAGCAAAAACACAAAATAAGAAATTGTCTTATCTGATAGCAGGAGATGCAGACACGACACAGCAGGCTACAAGGGAAACTGGAAAGAAGGATTCAGACCAGAACAATTGCTCACCGGCAACCCTGATGGGAAAATGATTCCCTTAAATAAGACCAATCAGTAACACCTGATTCCCAATCCTCACTAGTACCGCTTGTAACCACCAGAGGGAGCCTCTGCTCAGAACTCATCTCAAACCCATTCACAACACAAACCCCTTCAAATCCACAAAAAAGGTCTTTCCTTTTACCCTCTTGGTGGCTAGAATATTCTCTACCTCAAAAACATCTTCAGTGCTGACTGGAGCAGGAGTGGTACCGGGATATTTGAAAAAAAGGGTTGAGGATGACCAGCTTGAAGAGAGACACATGAGAAGAATTGGGGATCTGTAGGCTACAGGATTGATTTTATTAAGAACCTCGATTGGTCTGATGAAGCAAGGGCCAAGTTTATAGGATGGTACCTTGAATCGGACATACTTAGAGAACAGTAAGACCTTGTCCCCAGGACGAAACAGAGGTGGATCCAGACGTCTCTTGTCTGCATGTCTTTTCATCCGCTCCGAGGACTTCAATAATGTGGACTTGGTGACCTCCCAGATTTTAGAAAAACTCTTGATGAGGGATTTAGCAGCAGTAATATTGGAGGAAGTAGACACAGGGAATGGAATATTGGGATGTTGACCGTAGACTACAAAAAATGGAGATTTGGCACAAGATTCTGGTTGTTGTAGAATTTGTCCCATGGCAGGAGTACGGACCTGTCACTGTGGTGGACATTGACAAAGTGCTGTAGGAAGTTGGTCAGGATCTCATTGACTCGCTCTACCTGGTGTGACAAAGTCATTGGTAGAGTGCTGGAGGGGAGATATATGTCACTACGCTTAATGGCGTCAGTGATGTAAAACCCAGAGTATTGTCCTACAGCAGACTACGTGCTGTGAAGTTTAAGCTAAGTTCCGTAATGGGCTGGTTTTTATGTGCACATCCATAGAGTGGTTGGGAGGGTGTCCACCTTATTTCCACCTGCAGAGTTGGGCACTGCTGTGTGCTGACACGACCTGTGTGATGTCACAGTCAGGTGTTCAGTCACATGTGAGAAGGAGTCACATGGCCTGGGGCTTAAATTGTTCAGCTTCAGAGGCAGTCTTTGGTCAGCAAGACTGGAGAGAAGATTCTCCAGTGGTTTTGTGTCTTGTGGAGGAAAGACTGAACCTGTATTGCTCCAGAGCGGGATGTTACCCACAACGCATGGACTCGGTTACGGCATTTTGTTTTCTTTGTTTTGTTCCTGTTTTTGTCCAAAGGGCTGTGTTTACAGTGGATAAGGAAGTATTCAGACCCCTTTAAATTTTCACTCTTTGGTTCATTGCAGCCATTTGGTAAATTCAAAAAAGCTCATTTTTTTCTCATTAATGTACACTTTGCACCCCATTTTGACTGGAAAAAAAACAAAAATGTAGAAATTTTTGCAAATTTATTAAAAAAGAAAAACTGAAATATCACATGACCATAAGTATTCATACCCTTTTCTCAGACACTCATATTTAAGTCACATGCTGTCCATTTCCTTGTGATCCTCCTTGAGATGGTTCTACTCCTTCATTGGAGTCCAGCTGTGTTTAATTAAGCTGATAGGACTTGATTTGTAAAAGCACACACCTGTCCAGACCTCACAGCTCACAGTACATGTCAGACCAAATGAGAATCATGTGGTCAAAGGAACTGGCCAAGGAGCTCAGAGACAGAATTGTGGCAAGGCACAGATCTGGCCAAGGTTACAAAATAATTTCTGCAGTACTCAAGGTTCTTAAGAGCACAGTGGCCTACATAATCCTTAAATGGAAAAAGTTTGGAACCACCAGAAGTCTTCCTTGACCTGACCATCCAGCCAAACTGAGCATTCATGGGAGAAGAGCCTTGGTGAGAGAGGTAAAGAAGAACCCCAAGATCACTGTGGCTAAGCTCCACAGATGCAGTAGGGAGATGGGAGAAAGTTCCACAAAGTCAACTATCACTGCAGCCCTCCCACAGCCGGGCCGTTATGGCAGAGTGGCCCGACGGAAGCCTCTCCTCAATGCAAGACATATGAAAGCCCGCAAAGAGTTTGCTAAAAAACACATGAAGGGCTCCCAGACTATGAGAAATAAAATTCTCTTGTCTGATGAGACGAAGATAAAACTTTTTGGTGATAATTCTAAGCGGTATATTTGGAGAAAACCAGGCACTGCTCATCACCTGCCCAATACAATCCCAACAATGAAACATGGTGGTGGCAGCATCATGCTAAAGGGGTGTTTTCCGCTGCAGGGACAGGACAACTGGTTGCAATTGAAGCAAACAAGAATGCGGCCAAGTACAGAGATATCCTGGATGAAAACCTCTTCCAGAGTGCTCTGGACCTCAGACTTGGACGAAGGTTCACCTTCCAACAAGACAATGACCCTAAGCACACAGCTAAAATAACAAAGGATTGGCTTCAGAACAACTCTGTAACCATTCTTTACTGGCCCAGCTAGAGCCTTGACCTAAACCAATTGAGCATCTCTGGAGAGACTTGAAAATGGCTGTCAACCAACGTTCACCATCCAACCTGACGGAACTGGAGAGGATCTGTAAGGAAGAATGGCAATGTCATGGAAATATATATGTATTCCATATATTCAAAGTATATTCACATATATGTATTCACAGTTCACAGTTAGATAGATCTCACTTGCTAAAAAAAACCCTGTGCTCACATATTTCTAGGCCAGATATAATCAGTCGTTTTAAAGAAATCTGGCCTTCATAAGAGGCCTTCGTAAAGGAACAAATGCATGAAGTACAAAAAGTCCTATTAGATATCTGTTGTTTACATTATAGTTATGCAAGACAACTAGGTCACAAGAATATAAACAATAATTCTGCAACTTCAGCTCTTTTAATCATGATTATCATAATTATCATATTTACACTAGAACAGCCAATAATCTAGCAGCTTTTAATTGTATGTTAATTGACTAACCAGCCCCTTTTTGTAAACATATAAAACCTTGAATGAATAATAAATGTATGTCTTTGACGAACTGTTATACTGACACTTGCGTTGTGGACAGTCCTCATTTCGTTCTGAGCGCTCAAAAAAGACATTAAATAGAGATTTGGACATGGCAAGCAGCAAACACAGAAGGATATTTTTATCCTAATTAAATTTCCATAACAGTTGGCGCCTGCACGTGGGGCATTGGACGAAACGCACGAGGACCCGGCCGACCGGAGAGACGGGGGTGTTGGCCCTGGCCTTGGCACACGGGACGGAGACTGCAGCTCCATCAGTAAGGTAAGAAAACTTTGTCATCTTACCTGAATGTTCCCTGTGCCTAGTCCTAGCCTACACTTCCAGCCGGTCGGACGTGGTCATCACCGCATTCCCAGGTTGTGTAAAAAGTCCATACCCTTATCCAAAAGCCCTGGGATATAAGCCGAGTTGGTTGCTGCTGTGCTGTATATGTTTCATGTTTTATGTGAACCGGGAGAAAGTTGGAACGGTGACTGTGTTTTTGCTTGCTGATCTCTGGGCTGTATAGCAAAAGACAATTGCTGCATAAGTTCCCGCAGTAAACTTTCAAGCACCGGGAGGCCATCCCAGTCAAATCAGACGTGAAGGGCGGGAGCTTTGTTTTGGATAAGTCCACGCAGATATTCTTCACACATTGGAGGGAGGTTATCCCAAAAAATCCAGTTGTGGAAGCGAGGGCTTTGTTCGGTTAAGTTTCTGCAGTAAACTTTCACGCACTGGGAGGCCATCCCAGTCAAATCAGACGTGAAGGGCAGAAGCTTTGTTTGGATAAGTTCTCACAATAATTGTCCACGCACCGGGAGGCCATCCCAGTCAAATCAGACGTGGATAGTGAGAATTTTGATGAAGGCTATTGCAGATTACTGAGACCGGCGCACCAGCCAGGGCGTACGTACAGAGCGATAGAACCTTGAGCCTCACCGCGCTCAGTGCAATTGGTGAGTTATCAGTTACCAGAGCAGCTTGTATGTGTCACAGATCATCAAAAGAGGGATTCGTATTCTCCCGGGTGTCTGTCTCACTGTCTGTATCAGGTACTGTCGCTTTAAATCACATCTCCGTGCGCTCTGTCAGTATCTCATTCAGAGCAGTGTGCTGGCTGCAGCAGCGAGAAAACCCCTTTGACCCCCCTCCTCTGCTAATCACGTTATCAGGCATTCTGTTTCTTGGCTTTGATTTTTATTTTTTTAAGCTAGGTTTTTTGGCTACAGGTTTTAACGTGAGAATTATCAGGCATTCAGACTGAACTATATTCATTTTTTGCTATTCTGAGGAATAATAATTTTTTTTTTTTTTTTGATACGTGATTTCAGTGCCTATAGAGACAGCAAGCAGAGATATAAGGAAGGGAGGGGTGAAGCAGCCAGCTGACATTCCAGAGATTTTTAATTAGCTGTTTTAGTAACAAGGGTTGTTTTTCAGAGTTTTATGATTAATACGGTTTTTCTTTTCTCCCCTTTTTGGTGAATTTATTTTTTTTTTTTTGTTTTGTTTTCTATTTCTAGAGTTTTTTACTAAATCTAACTTTTTGTTTTTTAAAATTTTTCTTTTAAGTATATTTTTAAATGATTTTGGAGAGATTTTTTCTCTAAGCAATTTATTTTAGAGCTTTATTTCTCCAGCAATTTTTTTTCTACAAGCTTGCTTTAGAACAAGGTCACATAGATAAGGAGAATTACAGGCTGAGGGAGAGAGCAGACACAAAACTACGCAGTGGTCTGAGTAGCCCCTCCCGTCGGGCATTCGGCGAGAACAAACAGAACCAGAGTTGAATAGGTTTTTGGAATAGACACAGTACGTAAGAATCGAAGGGCTAGGCATGTGAATAGAATGTCAGAGTACGTGAGAAGCAAATAGACAGGCAGCCTTTACGCTGCATAATGAAATGTTTTTTCTTGTTTTTTGTTATTTGAAAGGTAACGGGAAAGTTTATTAATAGATTACCATCTGCTATAAAAGAGCAGCGGTGCATCGTGTAAAAGATACAGCAAGTTAATTTGAACGGACCAGGAAGTGATTTTTTTTTTTTTTATTATGTGAATAAGTTTGAAAAGGTGTTAAATCATCTGTGAGAAAAAGATCACTGACATGTCACAAGAGCAGAATTCAGAGTCACACACATCACATGTCCATCATGTGGAGACACGGGACAGGTGTAGGCTGCTCTCATTGAGTAAGGAGCCTTGTACAGGGAAAAACGCTCCCCGCCTCTCTCCACAGGGAGAAGGCATTTTTGTTTCAACCATCCCCTCTCAAGAGTCACAGGGGGGACACCCTCTCCTTTTTCTTCTCTCAGTCCCTTTCTCTTTCTTCTTCAGACTTTTCTCCTCTTTCCTCGCTGCCATCCCTCTCATTCCTTCTTTTCCCTCCATCACATCTCTGACACATCCATTTTCTTCATCTTCCTCTTCTTCTATCTCTTCCTCTCCAACTCTCAAATCTTCTTCTTCATCTTCTTCTACTTCTCCCCTTCATCTTCTCTCTCTCTCTCCTCCATCTTTCTCTCTTTTCCCCCTTTCACTCTTCTCTCCCTCCCCTCCTCTTTCTCTCGCTCCTCCCTCACACCTCCCTTCTCTTCCTTTTTTTTCTACTTCGTCATCAACTGGGTCAACGCCCAATCCAAGCAATGTGGTGTCCCTGTATTCAGTGTTTCCAGCACAGGGCACCTTGTCTATCCCAAGCACAGTACAAACATTGCCAGTCATTATATCAGGAGAAGAAAGTGCAGATCTCCCTACACAAAACGCTACATGTAGCCCCCAGACACAACAGTCCACAGCTAGGGCTTCACAGGGGGGTGGTATAGCTACAGGGCTGCTAGCATGGAACCATGACACTGATCCACCGCAGCCTCAGCAAGGAAGTGGGAAATCCCCATGCAGCAAGACAACTTTAAAGCCCAAATCTCACCCAGTGTATGCACCAAGTACACCATGTCACTTCTTATCTGATGAAGATGCAACGTCACACATGCTGCCCAATACTAGGGAAGAAAACACACAAGCACCAATAGAGCAGGGACAGGTAGAGGCACCATCCTATGAGCCCTTCATCCCAAACCAGGTGATCAGTATGCTGCCAGACCCAGGGATACACCCCATGCCATTTTGCCAAAAAATGCAGCAGATCCAGCGAACGTATGCAGCAGCCTGGACTGATCTCTGGATCGTAATGGAAATAAAAGCAGGTGATGCATTCTGGCCAATTATGAGAGAACACTTCAAGCTTCCAACAGAGTTAGATGCGTATGCCTGGGAGACAGGACCAAAGCTAATTGAGCAACTCAGAGAATGGACCAAAAGCAGACTGACAGGACAAACTTTCAGCCTACATGTCACGAGTCAAGACAAGACAGAGTCTGTGGAGAAGTTCCATGACAGAGTAATGCAAGTGTTTCAAGATTTGGGCTTCATTACCCATGATCAGACACACAGACGGATGTTGGCACAGGCTTTTGTGCATGGACTGAGAGAACCAATCAGGAAACCACTGGTAGCAGCCAGGCCTGAGTACACGTCAATAGCAATGGATACCCTGCTCACAGTAGCAAAAAGGATTGAGTCCCGCCGGGACAGAAGGAATGTCAAGTGTTACAACTGTGGCGAGTTTGGTCATTTCCGGAACAAGTGCAGAACACTGACTTCACCCAGAAAAAGAAGAAACACAGAAAGCAGTGAAGAACCCCGTCCATAGGACAAGAGCACACCAAGTCCACAAGGAACCCCACCAGTGTGACCAATATCCTGAGAGTGGATGGCGTAGTCATATCTTTCTTGTGGAACTCCGCAACCTCACCTACCTATCAGAATCTTCTGCTTCCTGCATGGGAATTGATGGTCAAGTCAGATATTTCTAGATTATGAAGCCCCTGAGCGTGTGGACTCAGCCAGAACACTCCATCATGTCCCAGTTTGTTGTGTAAAAAACCTGCACCCTCAACCTATTGGGAGTGGACCTACTGCAGAAGCTGAAAGCGACCAGAGTGTTCCAGGAAGATGGGACCATGACACTTTCTTCACCCCTGACCCAAGAAGAAACAGGAACCTCAAACAACCACACTGCAGACCTATCACAGGAGGTGCTGGACATAGTACCAGAAAAGCCACTCCATCACCCAGAGTCAAGATGTCTCTGACCAACTGAAGGTCTAAGTGAACTCGCCTAAGAAGACGGCCTGAGAACTTTGACATTGGCCAGGATATTCAACTCAAGAAGGACTCTACTTGCTTCATGGAATGGCAACACCTCATCCAGCTCTAACGCCAGAGGTTCATCTTTTGCAAGCACCAGGAGGTGCCCCCTGCAATCAACCAGTTCACCCAGGCCCTAGACCGGCAAAAGGCCACTCAGCTCTTCAGACTTGTGCACAAATATTGACCTGAGACCGAGCTGGAGAAAAAGAAACTACTGATGGCCCGTGCTGAGAGAAAAGCAGCCGTTTAAGGAGACGTCCCAACAAGAAGACCCCCTGTGACCAGAGCAGGTGCTAACACAGTGACTGTCTTGGTGGAGAACAAGAAAGCCAGCTGGGCGTCATCTCTCATGATGTGGATCCTAGTAGACGGCTTGTTTTCCCGCCAGCTCTGCACCAGCAGATGGGAGCCCCCTGCCGCATACTGAAGGACAAGGCCAAACTGGGCTGCCTCGCCCATCGGAATCAATCCCAGCCTTCCACAGTGAAGAAAAAGACTGTAAACCCCACTGAGTTCAGAATGGTGCAAGGCCTGGAGGCCGCGAAAGAGGCTACGGTATTTGAAACCCCAACAGTGCTGAACCATCACACTCTGCTCTCAAGAGTCTGCGAAAGAGGCTACGGTATTTGAAACCCCAACAGTGCTGAACCATCACACTCTGCTCTCAAGAGTCCCAGTCACCGCAACGGTATTCACGGTGATCAACCTGGCCAGTACCTTCAGTGTTTCCCCTCCACTGGAGGCCTGCTTTCACGCACCAGTGCAGTGCATATGGACAGTGTTGTCTCAAGGTGCTCAAAACAAGCCCTTCAAGTTTCACCAAGACAATGTCCTCCATCCTCGTCAACTGGATTGCAGAATATGCAAGAGTCACTCTTCTACAACACGTGGATGACTTTCTCTTTTGTGTGGTTGACATCGACACCTGCACAGTCTATTCCTTGTCTCTCCTACTCTACCTGGAAGAACAGCAACGCAAGGTCTGGAAGAACAAAGTCCAGTGATGCCAGAAGCAAGTTACATCCCTGGGACACTGTATTGCCCACCAGACGAAACACATGTCAAAAGACTGGGAGACCACTATGGAGAAGATGGCTCCCCCAACAACTCCAAGAATGCTGCAGGCTTTCCCTGGTCTAGTGTCATATTGCAGAACCTGGATCCCTGATGCCTCAGACCTAATGCAGCCTCTGTGCGCTTGCATCAACGCAACCCCGCTCCTTCTATCAGACGCAGCCTTCAACCCATTCAGGAGATTGGAAGAACTCCACAGTCTCAGCGCCAATACCAGGCCTACCTGACTATGAAAAGTCTTTCCGTCTACCTGATGGAAGAAAGAAGGTCATGCTATTGGAGTCCTGGCACGGATTCACGGGGAAAACAGAGACTTTTAGGCTGCCTCTCAGCCCGCTTGGATCCAGTTGCAAGAAGAACACCCTCCTGCCTGATGGCAGTATCTGCAGCACACACCCTCCTGGACAAGGTTGCTGACATCACTCTTGGACAGCCACTGGAATCTCCCCGCCGCCAGGCATCTTTGTGGCGCCTCTATTGCCTTTGTCTCATAATGTCACCGTCTCCAGACCTACAGTCTTCAGCCCGGCCACTCTACTCCCACTCCCAAGGGGGGATACTTGGATGGCTCCAGAAGAAGTTTCAACACAGGAAGTGCAGTGACCAGCAATCAAGAAATCCTGTGGTCCAGAAGTCTGTCACCTAGCCTGTCAGCCCAGGAAGCAGAATTGATAGCGCTGACGAAGGCCTGCCAGATGGCAGAAGGCAAGACTGCAAACATCTACACGGACTACAGTTACTCGCATGGCATAGCACATGACTTTAGACCCATCTGGGCTACAAGGGACTTCATCACAGCAAACGGGACAACCGTGAAGCATCATGGAGCCTTCAGGGACCTGCTGGGTGTACTCCAACTTCCAAAATGGTGGCAATTTGAAAAATCAAAGTGCATGGAAAACTGAAAACAGAAGAGGCGTGAGGCAATAACATGGCGGACATGGCAGCCAAAGAAGCAGCCAAAGGAAGACAACATGGAGAAGTGGGAGAGGTCGTAGAGCCGGACGGCTACTACATGACGACTGAAGACAAGAAACCTGACAAAAAGACGTCCTGGGATCTGCTCAAGAAGTTACAAGACCAAGCTCCAAAAGGAGAAGAAGAGCTGAATGCGAAAAAAGCAACATGTGAAGAAGGAAGGCTAACAATAATAGACTTCAAACTCTGCCTACCACAAAGTATGCACCCTATGGTGGTCCAATGGGTACATGGACCCACATCCACATATCAAAGACACAGATGAATGATCTGATTGGTGCTTACTGTTTCGCTTCAGGGATCTCCACCCTAACAGCCAAATTCACCAGCAGCTGTCTGACCTGCGGCAAATGCAAGCCTGGACGTATGGAAAAAAGTCCCCCTCACCTCATCTGGAAAGAACACTCTACCAGCTTCAAAGGATCCAGATAGACCACATCCAGATATCGCCAAGTGAAGGATTCAAATACGCCATTGTGGTCAAAAGAAGAATTTTCAAGATGAACAGAAGCCTTCCAAGTCAGCAAAGACTACTGCAACGAAGCTACTTTCGGAAAATAGTGTGCAGATACGGGGTTCCAGAAATGATAGAAAGTGATCAGGGACCCGCATTCACAGCAAATCTGACACACAAGACCCGATTAGCAGTAGGGTCAGATTTAGGCCTACACACTCCTTACCACCCCCAGAGCAGCAGGAAGGTAGAAAAGCTGAACGAAACACTTAAGAATAGAATGCTGAAAAATTGCCCAAGAGACACGCAAACCATGGCATGACACACTCCCTATTGCACTGTTTAGCGTAAGGCACACTCCCAGAGACCCAGAAAAGCTGTTTCGTGCCTGCATCTTCTGCTAACAGATAAGACATTTTCTTCTTTTAGTTTTTTGGTGCTTGGAGTTTAGTTCAGCCACTGTTGTTTGTTCATTTGCCTTTTCCAGTTTTTTTCAGTGGTTGCTGTTTAGTTTTTGTTACACCAGAGAACTAATTTAGGTGGTAGAGGTCGTGTGATCTCAGGTGTTTTTGTAATTAGTAGAGTTGGTACTTTTCAGGGTTTTTTGGGGTTGCAGTAAGTGCCTTTCCTATCCTCTTCTATCTAGACAGATTGGGCCCCAGCGTTTGCTCATTCTTTTTTCTGTCTGTGTCTGTATTTCCTCTTGTCTAACCGCCATTACATGTTTAGGGGCTTCCTATGTTCTTTGGGGATCTGCTCCGGGGCAGATAGCTTTCCTTTTTCTATCTTTAGGTGTAGTTAGCTTCTCAGGCTGTGACGAGGCGTCTAGGACCAACGTAGGAACGCTCCACGGCTGCCTTTAGTTGTGGTGGTTAGTCAGGGTACTGCAATCCCATAGATTCCAACCTCTCTGGTGTATTGCTTTTTTTTGCCTGCTCTCCTCAGCTACCAGATCATAACACTTATGTAATTGAATTGGTCAAAAACTAATGTCCATTCTCGAGTTTTTCTCTTCACTGCCAGATTTGATGATCCTGTCCAAGAGCCCCAGATGACATCAACCTCTGTGTAACTAGAGGGAAAGCCTGTTTGAATCCACGTATCGCATTGCAAGGAAGCTCCCGTACCAGGAGAGACACCTAAGCCATGAAGGATGTCGTGGATGCTCTGACTGACCAGACAGATGACCAGATGACCTACCTGATGAGTTCAAGGCCAGAGACCAAGTTAAAGCAGGATTTGAGTCACTATTGCCACTAGTCACTATAAACAAAAATGTTGATTGGATAAATTACATCTATTATAACCAGCAGAGATTTGTTAACTTCACCATAGATGCTGTAAAAGGTTTGGCAGCACAGTTAGGCCCCACTTCCATTATGGCATTCCAGAATAGAATGGCTTTGGATATGATTCTAGCTGAGAAAGGAGGTGTTTACAAAATGATCAAAGACACCTGTTGCACCTACATCCCAGACAACACTGGCCCAAATGGTAAAGTCACAATGGCAATACAGAAACTTAATGAGTTATCAGAGGAACTGAAACAGAACTCAGGTGTCACTGACCCATGGGATCGATACTTTGGGTGGATGAGTGGGTGGCAGAAAATGTTGGCACAGGTTTCGACAGCCATTATGGGGGTTCTCATTTTTGCATTAATTACTGGTTGCTGTATAATTCCTTGTATCCGCAGGATAATGGAAAAACTGTTCAGGAGACAACCAATTTGATGCCACTCACCATCTTGGACCTCGCACCAGTCCGGATAGAACTGCCTGGCTTGACCAGATCTCCGAACTACCTCCAGACTGAGAATACACATCCTTGATGAAACATCATATCAAATAAAGAGACTATGATTGCAAACACATAAACCCCCGACAGGGACAGTCCTCCTGACCGCCCATTTGCGAAAAGTCTATATTCGGTGGGGGAGACATGCGCTAGGGGTGTCTCAACTCACAGGCAGAACAAAAGAGTTGCAGCGCTTGGGCCAGGAGCAGGTTTTTTAGGGCAAGTGGTATCTAAGGGGGGACTGTCATGGAAATATATATGTATTCCATATATTCAAAGTATATTCACATATATGTATTCACAGTTCACAGTTAGATAGATCTCACTTGCTAAAAAAACCCTGTGCTCACATATTTCTAGGCCAGATATAATCAGTCGTTTTAAAGAAATCTGGCCTTCATAAGAGGCCTTCGTAAAGGAACAAATGCATGAAGTACAAAAATCCTATTAGATATCTGTTGTTTACATTATAGTTATCAAGACAACTAGGTCACAAGAATATAAACAATAATTCTGCAACTTCAGCTCTTTTAATCATGATTATCATAATTATCATATTTACACTAGAACAGCCAATAATCTAGCAGCTTTTAATTGTATGTTAATTGACTAACCAGCCCCTTTTGTAAACATATAAACCTGAATGAATAATAAATGTATGTCTTTGATGAACTGTTATACTGACACTTGCGTTGTGGACAGTCCTCATTTCGTTCTGAGCGCTCAAAAAAACATTAAATAGAGATTTGGACATGGCAAGCAGCAAACACAGAAGGATATTTTTATCCTAATTAAATTTCCATATCAGCAAATGTGAAAAACTTGTTGCATCATTCCAAAGAAGACTCATAGCTTACTAGCTCAAAAGGGTGTTTCTACTCAATACTGAGCAAGGGCTGAATACTATATACTTATGACCATGTGATATTTCAGTTTTCAAAAATTCTACATTTCTGTTTTTTTCAGTCAAGATGGGGTGCAGAGTGTATATTAATGAGAAAAAAATTAACTTTTTTAAATTTACCAAATGGCTGCAATAAAACAGAGTGAAAAATTTAAAAGGTCTGAATACTTTCCATACCCACTGTACTTTCCACTTCTACTAGTAACATAGTTATTAAGGTTGAAGGAAGACTTTAAGTCCATCTAGTTCAACCATATCCTATCCTAACCTGCACTAACATGTTGATCCAGAGGAAGGCAAAAAAGCCCCAAGTGACAAACAGTAAGCTTCACATTGGGGAAAAAATTTCTTCCGACTCCACATACGGCAATCAGACTAGCTCCCTGATCAACGCTGTATCTAGGAAACTAGTGAATATAGCCTGTAATATTAACTTTTCAAGAAAGGCATCCAGTCCTTCTTAATTTTAGTAAGGAATCACTCATTACAACATTAGACGGCAGAGAGTTCCATAGTCTCACTGCTCTTACAGTAAAGAATCTGCATCTGTGATTATGGCTAAACCTTCTTTCCTCCAGACGTAGAGGATGCCCCCTTGTCCCCGTCACAGGTCTAAGAGTAAAAAGATCATTAGAAAGGTCTTTGTACTGTCCCCTCATATATTTATACATTGTAATAAGATCACCCCTAAGCCTTCGTTTTTCCAAACTAAATAACCCCAAGTGTAATAACCTGTCTTGGTATTGCAGACCCCCCAGTTCTCTAATAGCCTTGGTCGCTCTTCTCTGCACCCGCTCCAGTTCAGCTATGTCTTTCTTATACACCGGAGACCAGAACTGCACACAGTATTCTAAGTGTGGTCGCACCAGTGACTTGTATAGAGGTAAAATTATGTTATCCTCATGAGCATCTATGCCTCTTTTAATGCATCCCATTATTTTATTTGCCTTGGCAGCAGCTGCCTGACATTGGCCACTAAATGTGAGTTTGTCGTCCACCCATACACCCAGGTATTTTTCAGTGACAGTTTTGCCCAGTGTTTTACAATTAAGCACATAATTATACATCTTATTTGTTCTACCCAAGTACATGACCTTACATTTATCCCCATTAAAGCTCATTTGCCATTTATCAGCCCAAGCTTCTAGTTTACATAAATCCTCCTGTAATATAAAATTATCCTCCTCTGTATTTATTACCCTGCAGAGTTTAGTGTCATCTGCAAATATTGAAATACTACTCTGTATGCCCACTACAAGGTCATTAATAAATATGTTAAAGAGAAGCGGCCCCAATACTGACCCCTGTGGTACCCCACTGCTAACCGTGACCCAGTCCGAGTGTGCTCCATTAATAACCACCCTATGTTTTCTATCCATGAGCCAGTTCTTAACCCACTTACACATATTTTCCCCTATCCCCATTGTTCTCATTTTATGTATCAACCTTTTGTGTGGCACTGTATCAAAAGCTTTTGAGAAGTCCGTGAACACCACGTCCACTGCATTCCCTTGGTCCAGTCCTGAACTTACCCCTTCATAAAAGCTTATCAGATTAGTCTGACAAGAATGGTCCCTCGTAAACCCATGCTGATACTGTGTTATGAGGTTATTCAGCTTCAGATACTCCAATATAGTATCCCTTAAAAAACCCTCCAGGATTTTACCCACAGTAGATGTTAAGCTCACTGGCCTATAATTTCCAGGTTCAATTTTTGCCCCCTTTTTGAATATTGGCACCACATTTGCTATACGCCAGTCCTGTGGTACAGACCCAGTTATTATGGAATCTTTAAAGATTAAAAATAAAGGTCTATCTATAACTGTACTTAATTCCTGCAGTACTCGGGGGTGTATCCCATCCGGGCCCGGGGATTTGTCAACTTTAGTGATTTTTAGACGCCGCCGTACTTCCTGCTGGGTTAAGAAGGTGACATTTAATGGAGAATTTTTTTTTATCTCTGATCATGTTATCTGTCATGGGATTTTCTTGTGTAAATACAGTTGAAAAAAAGTCATTTAGCATATTGGTTTTTTCCTCATCCTCATCCACCATTTCACCCAGACTATTTTTAAGGGGACCAACACTATCATTTTTTAGTTTCTTGCTATTTATGTAGTTAAAGAATATTTTGGGATTATTTTTACTTTCTCTGGCAATGAGTCTCTCTGCCTCAATCTTTTCTGTCTTGATTTGCTTTTTACAGAATTTATTCAGTCTTCTGTATTTATTTAATGCCTCTTCACTACCTACTTGCTTTAATTCCCTAAACGCTTTCTTTTTGTCCCTTATTGCGCCCCTTACAGCTCTATTTAGCCATAGTGGTTTCCTCCTAATTCTAGCATGTTTATTCCCATAGGGTATATACTGTGCACAGGTCCTATTCAGGATACTAATAAACGTCTCCCATTTTCTTTGTGTATTTTTATGTCTCAGGATATCGTCCCAGTTTATTGCACCAAGATCATCTCTCATCCGTTGGAAATTTGCCTTCCTGAAGTTTAGTGTCCTTGTAACCCCTCGACTACACATCTTATTAAAGGATACATGAAAGCTTATTATTTTGTGATCACTATTACCCAAGTGACCCCCAACCCTTATATTTGATATGCGGTCTGGCCTGTTGGATAATATTAGGTCTAGCAGTGCCCCCCCTCTTGTTGGGTCCTTAACTAGTTGTGAAAGGTAATTGTCTCTCATAGTTGCCAAAAACTTATTACCTTTGCTGGAACTGCAGGTTTCTGTTCCCCAATGTATTTCAGGGTAGTTGAAGTCCCCCTAGTTGGCTTATGCTGCAATATAATAAACCAACTGAAGATTTAAAGAGACAGTGTTCCAGTTTTCTACCTCTGTGTACCACCAAGTGAGTTGAACTACCACACTGGCCATTGGATTGAGGGTGGTAGGTTGAAGAGAAATCGTGAGTGACATTAAGTAATTTGCTGGTGGTCCTCCAGAAGCGAGAAGTAAACTGGATGCCTCTATCCGGGACAATACGGAGCAAAAGACCATGGAGGTGGAAAATATGTAAAATTAATTTCTCTGCACGCACTGAAGCAGATGGGAGTCCGAGCAATGGAGTGAAATAGGCCATCTTGGAGAAGCGATCCACAACCCCCCAGATAACCGTACACCCGGCCGATACTGGAAAATCGGTGATAAAATCCATTGCATTATGCTGGTACGGGCAAAGGAAGTAACTGACCGGTAAGAGGCTGTTTCGGGGTTTTGTTCTGCTCACAAGAGGGACAGGCAGAGACGAAATTTGCAATATCTTTGGGCAAGGATGACCACCAATACTGTCAAGAGATGTGGAGAGCTGTCTTCTTCTGTCCAGTATGGCCAGCCAACTTAGACGAGTGACCTCAGAGAAGGACCTGCTTCCTCTCAGATTCAGCTACATAAGTCTTTCCGCAGTGGAGACAAGACAAATCCAATGGAGCAACTCTAAAAATTTTGGAGGCTCATTGATGTGTTGTGAAGACTGGAATGATCTGAGAGAGCGTCCGCCTTGACCTTATGTGCCGGTCAAATAGAGGTGTGAAGTTTAAACGGGCAAAGAATAGAGACCACCTGGCTTGTCATTGGTTAAGTCGCTGTGAACATTGCAGATATTCAAGATTCTTGTGGTCTGTGTATATAACCAACGGATGCACAGCTCCTTGCAAAAGGAAGAGCCACTCATCCAGAGCTAGTTTTATTGCCAATAGTTCTCAATCCCCTATAGAGTAATTGCGTTCTGGAGCAGAGAAGATCTTTGAAAAGAGGCCGCAGGTCACCATGCGACCGGAAGAAGACCTCTGAGTAAGAACGGCTCTGGCCTCTGTAGAAGAAGCATCCACCTCCAGAAATAGCTGTTTATTATTATCCAGACGATGCATCACAGGAGCTGAGGAGAAGGCCTGTTTTAAAGACAGTAAGGCGTTCTCTGCCTCTGGAATCCATATCTTAGAATTGGCCCCCTTGCGAGTCATGGCAGAAATAGGGACAGTCCAAGAGGAGATACAGTTAGGTCCATAAATATTTGGACAGAGACAACATTTATCTAATTTTGGTTCTAGACATTACCACAATGAATTTGAAACAAAACAAATCAGATGCAGTTGAAGTTCAGACTTTCAGCTTTCATTTGAGGGTATCCACATTAAAATTGGATGAAGGGTTTAGGAGTTTCAGCTCCTTAACATGTGCCACCCTGTTTTTAAAGGGACCAAAAGTAATTGGACAAATGACTCCAAGGCTATTTCATGGACAGGTGTGGGCAATCCCTTTGTTATGTCATTCTCAATTAAGCAGATGAAAGGGCCGGAGTTGATTTGAGGTGTGGTGTTTGCATTTGGAAGGTTTTGCTGTGAAGGAAACATGTGGTCACAGGAGCTCTCCATGCAGGTGAAACAAGCCATCCTTAAGCTGCAATAACAGAAAAAAAACCATCCAAGAAATTGCTACAACATTAGAAGTGGCAAAATCTACAATTTGGTACATCCTGAGAAAGAAAGAAAGCACTGGTGATCTCATCAATCCAAAAAGACCTGGGAGCCCACGGAAGACAACAGTGGTGGATGATCGCCACATACTTTCTTTGGTGAAGAAGAACCCGTTCACAACATCAACTGAAGTCCAGAACACTCTCAGTGAAGTAGGTGTATCTGTCTCTAAGTCAACAGTAAAGAGAAGACTCCATGAAAGTAAATACAAAGGGTTCACATCTAGATGCAAACCATTCATCAATTCCAAAAATAGACAGGCCAGAGTTAAATTTGCTGAAAAAACCTCCAGAAGCCAGCTCAGTTCTGGAAAAGTATTCTATGGACAGATGAGACAAAGATCAACCTGTACCAGAATGATGGGAAGCCAAAAGTTTGGAGAAGAAAGGGAACGGCACATGATCCAAGGCACACCACATCCTCTGTAAAACATGGTGAAGGCAACGTGATGGCATGGCCATGCATGGCTTTCAATGGCACTGGGTCACTTGTGTTTATTGATGACATAACAGCAGACAAGAGTAGCCGGATGAATTCTGAAGTGTACCGGGATATACTTTCAGCCCAGATTCAGCCAAATGCTGCAAACTTGATTGGACGGCGCTTCATAGTACAGATGGATAATGACCCCAAGCATACAGCCAAAGCTACACAGGAGTTCATGAGTGCAAAAAAGTGGAACGTTCTTCAATGGCCAAGTCAATCACCAGATCTTAACCCAATTGAGCATGCATTTCACTTGCTCAAATCCAGACTTAAGAGGGAAAGACCCACAAACAAGCAAGACCTGAAGGCTGCGGCTGTAAAGGCCTGGCAAAGCATTAAGAAGGAGGAAACCCAGCGTTTGGTGATGTCCATGGGTTCCAGACTTAAGGCAGTGATTGCCTCCAAAGGATTCGCCACAAAATTTTGAAAATAAAAATATTTTGTTTGGGTTATGTTTATTTGTCCAATTACTTTTGACCTCCTAAAATGTGGAGTGTTTGTAAAGAAATGTGTACAATTCCTACATTTTCTAACACATATTTTTGTTCAACCCTTCAAATTAAACGTTACAATCTGCACTTGAATTCTGTTGTAGAGGTTTCATTTCAAATCCAATGTGGTGGCATGCAGAGCCCAACTCGCGAAAATTGTGTCACTGTCCAAATATTTCTGGCCCTGACTGTATGTGGAATAAACTGGCAAGAGTTTGCGAAACTGAGAAACCGCTGGATGGCTTTCAGATCGTCTGGATGGGGCCACTTTAAGATGGCGGAAACCTTCTCGGGATCCATTTTCAAGCCGGCCTCAGATATAATATACCCAAAATACGGAAAAGAGATCTACTAGAACAGTGTTCCCCAACTCCAGTCCTCAAGGCCCACCAACAGATCATGTTTCCAGGATTTCCTTTGTATTGCACAGGTGATGCAATTATCGCTTGGTTAGATCAGAATCTGATATTGTTCCAGTACGGTCTGTTGAATGAGGTTACCAGCGGACCTGGAGTCGAGGTAGGCTGACTCGACAAAATGGATGCTGCCACAGAACACGGATACTGACAGAGCCAGTGAAGGAGAGGAGTGATTTTTGCCTAGGGTAACCTCTCCAAGAAACCCTAGGCTGAGGCATTTCCCAGTCTCTCCGGGCAGAAGCAGATTTAATTAACAGGACTGCGGCAAAAGAAGCACTTTCCCTCGGACCAGCGGCCCTCCTGATGATGCTTGGTAATCTTCACATGGTCTACCTGCATAGACTCAGGAGAGGGCGTTGGAGCTGAGGTTTATTGCCTGACCGGTCTTTGAAAGGTAGGAACCAGGCATACACGTTTTCTATCGCGGTTCACCTACCTGGAATGATCGTGAAACCTGATGTCTATCCATGCTGCTAGAGACACCAGGTCATCCAGTGAGGTGGGTATTACACAACCAGCCAGTTCGTCCTTGATTCGGCCCAATGGGTCTTCCCAGAAGGTGGAGACCAGAGCCTCATAATTTCCGGTGGGTTCAGACGACAGGGTGCGGAAACGTACAGCGTACTGGCCCACTAAGAGATTTCCCTGGCCCAGTGGGAGAAGGCCTCTAGAAAAGACTAAAGGTTTGACACTAGAGTATCCCCCTCTCCTGTAGAGTGCTAAGCCATGCCAAAGCCTCGCCAGTGAGGTGGGGCATAATGAAGACCACCTTGGCTCGATCTGAGACAAACCGATGAGCCAAGAGTTTGAAGTGTAGCATGCACTGATTAATAAACCCCTGACAGGGTCACTGTCATAGCGTGGAGGAGCAGACAGCTGAGTTCCGAAGCCAGGTACATAGCTGGCAGACTGTTGGGGCATATCCGACTGTTATGGACTGACCTGAGTTAAAGTACAAGAAGAAAAGGTAGCACACTGTAGCGCTATAGCTTGCAAACACGAAATATGAAAAATATGAAAAATGAATTACATCATTACCTTAGAAATATGAAAAATTGAGAAGTCTTAGCGCATAAGATGGCCAAATTATGTGAGCCTGATAGCCACGTCAAGGCTCTTCTCGTATATCAGGTCCCTAACTAATGCCTATCCTCGCTTTAGAAAAGTCTGTCTGCATGGGAACCTATGAATCCTCTTTTCAGACTAAAATCTACATCTCTGTGGAGGGGTGATGAACCTGCTGTAATTAAAAGGCCTGTGACCACCAGGTGGAGTGCTCAGGCAGAAGGTAAATGAATACATATCAAAAAACTGACCGGCACATCCAAACTTAGATTCAGTGTGAACAGGTGCTAAACCTAGAGTCACCAACTCATATACATACAAGAAGAAAAGGTAGCACACTGTAGCGCTATAGCTTGCAAACACGAAATATGAAAAATATGAAAAATGAATTACATCATTACCTTAGAAATATGAAAAATTGAGAAGTCTTAGCGCATAAGATGGCCAAATTATGTGAGCCTGATAGCCACGTCAAGGCTCTTCTCGTATATCAGGTCCCTAACTAATGCCTATCCTCGCTTTAGAAAAGTCTGTCTGCATGGGAACCTATGAATCCTCTTTTCAGACTAAAATCTACATCTCTGTGGAGGGGTGATGAACCTGCTGTAATTAAAAGGCCTGTGACCACCAGGTGGAGTGCTCAGGCAGAAGGTAAATGAATACATATCAAAAAACTGACCGGCACATCCAAACTTAGATTCAGTGTGAACAGGTGCTAAACCTAGAGTCACCAACTCATATACATACAAGAAGAAAAGGTAGCACACTGTAGCGCTATAGCTTGCAAACACGAAATATGAAAAATATGAAAAATGAATTACATCATTACCTTAGAAATATGAAAAATTGAGAAGTCTTAGCGCATAAGATGGCCAAATTATGTGAGCCTGATAGCCACGTCAAGGCTCTTCTCGTATATCAGGTCCCTAACTAATGCCTATCCTCGCTTTAGAAAAGTCTGTCTGCATGGGAACCTATGAATCCTCTTTTCAGACTAAAATCTACATCTCTGTGGAGGGGTGATGAACCTGCTGTAATTAAAAGGCCTGTGACCACCAGGTGGAGTGCTCAGGCAGAAGGTAAATGAATACATATCAAAAAACTGACCGGCACATCCAAACTTAGATTCAGTGTGAACAGGTGCTAAACCTAGAGTCACCAACTCATATACATACAAGAAGAAAAGGTAGCACACTGTAGCGCTATAGCTTGCAAACACGAAATATGAAAAATATGAAAAATGAATTACATCATTACCTTAGAAATATGAAAAATTGAGAAGTCTTAGCGCATAAGATGGCCAAATTATGTAAGCCTGATAGCCACGTCAAGGCTCTTCTCGTATATCAGGTCCCTAACTAATGCCTATCCTCGCTTTAGAAAAGTCTGTCTGCATGGGAACCTATGAATCCTCTTTTCAGACTAAAATCTACATCTCTGTGGAGGGGTGATGAACCTGCTGTAATTAAAAGGCCTGTGACCACCAGGTGGAGTGCTCAGGCAGAAGGTAAATGAATACATATCAAAAAACTGACCGGCACATCCAAACTTAGATTCAGTGTGAACAGGTGCTAAACCTAGAGTCACCAACTCATATACATACAAGAAGAAAAGGTAGCACACTGTAGCGCTATAGCTTGCAAACACGAAATATGAAAAATATGAAAAATGAATTACATCATTACCTTAGAAATATGAAAAATTGAGAAGTCTTAGCGCATAAGATGGCCAAATTATGTGAGCCTGATAGCCACGTCAAGGCTCTTCTCGTATATCAGGTCCCTAACTAATGCCTATCCTCGCTTTAGAAAAGTCTGTCTGCATGGGAACCTATGAATCCTCTTTCAGACTAAAATCTACATCTCGTGGAGGGGTGATGAACTGCTGTAATTAAAAGGCCTGTGAAACCACCAGGTGGAGTGCTCAGGCAGAAGGTAAATGAATACATATCAAAAAACTGACCGGCACATCCAAACTTAATTCAGTGAACAGGTGCTAAACCTAGAGTCACCAACTCATATACATACAAGAAGAAAGGTAGCACACTGTAGCGCTATAGCTTGCAAACACGAAATATGAAAAATATGAAAAATGAATTACATCATTACCTTAGAAATATGAAAAATTGAGAAGTCTTAGCGATAAGATGGCCAAATTATGTGAGCCTGATAGCCACGTCAAGGCTCTTCCGTATATCAGGTCCCTAACTAATGCCTATCCTCGCTTTAGAAAAGTCTGTCTGCAGGGAACCTATGAATCCTCTTTTCAGACTAAAATCTACATCTCTGTGGAGGGGTGATGAACCTGCTGTAATTAAAAGGCCTGTGACCACCAGGTGGAGTGCTCAGGCAGAAGGTAAATGAATACATATCAAAAACTGACCGGCACATCCAAACTTAGATTCAGTGTGAACAGGTGCTAAACCTAGAGTCACCAACTCATATACATACAAGAAGAAAAGGTAGCACACTGTAGCGCTATAGCTGCAAACCGAAATATGAAAAATATGAAAAATGAATTACATCATTACCTTAGAAATATGAAAAATTGAGAAGTCTTAGCGCATAAGATGGCCAAATTATGTGAGCCTGATAGCCACGTCAAGGCTCTTCTCGTATATCAGGTCCCTAACTAATGCCTATCCTCGCTTTAGAAAAGTCTGTCTGCATGGGAACCTATGAATCCTCTTTTCAGACTAAAATCTACATCTCTGTGGAGGGGTGATGAACCTGCTGTAATTAAAAGGCCTGTGACCACCAGGTGGAGTGCTCAGGCAGAAGGTAAATGAATACATATCAAAAAACTGACCGGCACATCCAAACTTAGATTCAGTGTGAACAGGTGCTAAACCTAGAGTCACCAACTCATATACATACAAGAAGAAAAGGTAGCACACTGTAGCGCTATAGCTTGCAAACACGAAATATGAAAAATATGAAAAATGAATTACATCATTACCTTAGAAATATGAAAAATTGAGAAGTCTTAGCGCATAAGATGGCCAAATTATGTGAGCCTGATAGCCACGTCAAGGCTCTTCTCGTATATCAGGTCCCTAACTAATGCCTATCCTCGCTTTAGAAAAGTCTGTCTGCATGGGAACCTATGAATCCTCTTTTCAGACTAAAATCTACATCTCTGTGGAGGGGTGATGAACCTGCTGTAATTAAAAGGCCTGTGACCACCAGGTGGAGTGCTCAGGCAGAAGGTAAATGAATACATATCAAAAACTGACCGGCACATCCAAACTTAGATTCAGTGTGAACAGGTGCTAAACCTAGAGTCACCAACTCATATACATACAAGAAGAAAAGGTAGCACACTGTAGCGCTATAGCTTGCAAACACGAAATATGAAAAATATGAAAAATGAATTACATCATTACCTTAGAAATATGAAAAATTGAGAAGTCTTAGCGCATAAGATGGCCAAATTATGTGAGCCTGATAGCCACGTCAAGGCTCTTCTCGTATATCAGGTCCCTAACTAATGCCTATCCTCGCTTTAGAAAAGTCTGTCTGCATGGGAACCTATGAATCCTCTTTTCAGACTAAAATCTACATCTCTGTGGAGGGGTGATGAACCTGCTGTAATTAAAAGGCCTGTGACCACCAGGTGGAGTGCTCAGGCAGAAGGTAAATGAATACATATCAAAAAACTGACCGGCACATCCAAACTTAGATTCAGTGTGAACAGGTGCTAAACCTAGAGTCACCAACTCATATACATACAAGAAGAAAAGGTAGCACACTGTAGCGCTATAGCTTGCAAACACGAAATATGAAAATATGAAAAATGAATTACATCATTACCTTAGAAATATGAAAAATTGAGAAGTCTTAGCGCATAAGATGGCCAAATTATGTGAGCCTGATAGCCACGTCAAGGCTCTTCTCGTATATCAGGTCCCTAACTAATGCCTATCCTCGCTTTAGAAAAGTCTGTCTGCATGGGAACCTATGAATCCTCTTTTCAGACTAAAATCTACATCTCTGTGGAGGGTGATGAACTGCTGTAATTAAAAGGCCTGTGACCACCAGGTGGAGTGCTCAGGCAGAAGTAAATGAATACATATCAAAAAACTGACCGCACATCCAAACTTAGATTCAGTGTGAACAGGTGCTAAACCTAGAGTCACCAACTCAATATATACAAGAAGAAAAGGTAGCACACTGTAGCGCTATAGCTTGCAAACACGAAATATGAAAAATATGAAAAATGAATTACATCATTACCTTAGAAATATGAAAAATTGAGAAGTCTTAGCGCATAAGATGGCCAAATTATGTGAGCCTTTAGCAGTAAGCTTCTCATATATCAAGGTTAACTTCAATCTATTCGTTTGAAAATGCCTCATGGACCTTTTCTTTTCGATAATTTACTCTAGGGTTAGACCTGCTGAATTAAGGTGTGCCACGGTGAGTGCTAAGGCAGAAGTAATGAATAATAATCAAAAATACCGGCTTAACTTAGATCATGTGAGACAGGGTAAACTAGACCAACTATCATATCTTCAAGAAGAAAGGGAGTACGTAGGTATAGCTTGCAACAGAAATTGAAAAAATAGAAAATGAATTAACATACCTTAGTATATGAAAATGAGAAGTCAGCATGTGAATAGTGAGCGATGCCCAGTCAAGGCTCTTTTCTCGTATACGGTCCTACATGCCTATAGCTTTGAAAGTCGTCTGCATGGAACAGTCCTCTTTTCAGACTAAAATCTACATCTCTGTGGAGGGGTGATGAACCTGCTGTAATTAAAAGGCCTGTGACCACCAGGTGGAGTGCTCAGGCAGAAGGTAAATGAATACATATCAAAAACTGACCGGCACATCCAAACTTAGATTCAGTGTGAACAGGTGCTAAACTAGAGTCACCAACTCATATACATACAAGAAGAAAAGGTAGCACACTGTAGCGCTATAGCTTGCAAACACGAAATATGAAAATATGAAAAATGAATTACATCATTACCTTAGAAATATGAAAAATTGAGAAGTCTTAGCGCATAAGATGGCCAAATTATGTGAGCCTGATAGCCACGTCAAGGCTCTTCTCGTATATCAGGTCCCTAACTAATGCCTATCCTCGCTTTAGAAAAGTCTGTCTGCATGGGAACCTATGAATCCTCTTTTCAGACTAAAATCTACATCTCTGTGGAGGGGTGATGAACCTGCTGTAATTAAAAGGCCTGGACCACCAGGTGGAGTGCTCAGGCAGAAGGTAAATGAATACATATCAAAAAACTGACCGGCACATCCAAACTTAGATTCAGTGTGAACAGGTGCTAAACCTAGAGTCACCAACTCATTATATACAAGAAGAAAAGGTAGCACACTGTAGCGCTATAGCTTGCAAACACGAAATATGAAAAATATGAAAAATGAATTACATCATTACCTTAGAAATATGAAAAATTGAGAAGTCTTAGCGCATAAGATGGCCAAATTATGTGAGCCATCTTATGCGCTAAGACTTCTCAATTTTTCATATTTCTAAGGTAATGATGTAATTCATTTTTCATATTTTTCATATTTCGTGTTTGCAAGCTATAGCGCTACAGTGTGCTACCTTTTCTTCTTGTACGTATATGAGTTGGTGACTCTAGGTTTAGCACCTGTTCACACTGAATCTAAGTTTGGATGTGCCGGTCAGTTTTCTGAGTTAAAGTAGTGACTAATAGGGGCAGCACAACAGTATAGTTGGGAGGATAAGCAGGTAGTGTAGTCAAGAAATAGCCAGAGGTCTGTATACGGTAGCAACCGTACAATCTTGAGAATAAGCAGCAGGTGGAAAGAAGCTAGACTAAAGGCTGGGAGCTCAATATTCTCGCTCGGAAGGAAGTGCAGTGTCAAGTTTACGTAGGGTGTTCAATCAGGAGATCACAGGGTTGAGCCAATCAGGAACTCGTGGAGAAGACAATCAAGGAACTCAGGGTGGAGACAATCAGTAACCACACAGGTACTAGTATCTGGTTTAGCAAGGAACTGTCCAGCAAGTTGAATAGCTCAGAGGGAAGAGCTGCCGCATGGTGCACAAGAGCTGCTGTGTTCGAGTCCTGACACTGACGCTGTTGCAGCTTGGACAGATGCGAATGAGGCTGGAGTTGTTAACGTGTCTAGAAGTGTGTTAACAGTCCGCAGGTAGGATAAGATTTTGTCCTGTTGATCCTTCTGGCGGGAGACCTCCAGGTACAAGTCTGAGATGGATGAAGCCTGAGAGCCAGCGGATTCCATGGCCTGTGCAAACTGTAATGGACTGGTTGGTGGAATCACTGCCGTGATCCGATGAGAGACTGGGGGGAAGTGACTAGATGCCTCACCAAGTCCGACCTCGGATGCACGGCAGCTGGCGATACCGCAATCTGAGGGACGAGGGATACAGAACCCGGTCCTACACCAGGACTGACCTCGAGTAGATGGCAGCTTATCCCCAGGGGACAGCAGGAAGGAATGGCCAGGAATGGTTTATTTAGCAAGTACTGGCTGGCACGGCTGGTATAGTGACTGGCACAATGGGACACATCCTGGGTGGGTGCAGGCAGGGGGGGCATGGCATGCAGGGGGGGCATGGCAGGATAGACATGCAGACATAGACATGCAGGAGGGCTCAGCCGATAGGCAGTCAGGCTGACGTACAGGGCAGGTATACTGGGATACGAACACTGAGACCTGAGAACTAGCAAGCGCGTTTAAAACAAACTACAACATTATACAGGCACCTCCATGCAGGTGGAGGTGCCTTAAATAGTACTTGTCTCCCAGCCATTGGCTGGAGACACTTTATGATGGTGCGCACGCGACCCCTTTAAGAAGGAGGGAGCGCGCACCCTAAGCACAGTGCCCAGGGATCTGCGCACTGTGTGCGTATCCCGAACATCAGCAGGAGAGAAGAGAGGAAGTGCGAGACACAGCCAATGAATGGAGGGAGAGGACATAGACGCTGACGCTACAACCTATCACTCACCCCTTTGGAGTTCACAATCTAAATTCCCTAGCAATATGTCTTTTGACGGGGGAACATAAAAACTACTTGCAGATGTTGTCCATGTAAAAAGGTATATTAAAATATACCTTTTAAAGGGAACCTGTCAGCTGATACATACTGCACAAACCGTGGGCAGCATGTATCAGACACTGGCTGTAGTATCCCAGCCATGCATGTTTGTCTGTGAAACACTGCAGCATTTCAGAGATAAACATGCCTTTAATAAATTCTTCTCCCTTGTCCAGTTACAGTGACTGGCAAGTCTCTGCGTGCGCATATAGCCAGAGTCTTGCCAGTCAGTGTCAGCGGGCAGGGGGAAACCGCCAGGGAGCAGCCTGTACGACTAGTGCACAGTGCGGCTCGGTCCTCGTCAGCTAGTAAAAGCATTTTTATTTCTGAAATGCTGCATTTCACTGAAAAACATACATGACAGGGATACTACAGCCATTGGCTGATACTTGCTGTCCACGTTTTGGGCAGCATATATCAGCTGACAAGTTCCCTTTAATTAATTTACTAAAAACCAACAAAGTTCAATAAAAAAACACACGGTTAGGGACTGCGGAACGCACCAAATAAATATAAATAATAGATGCGTTCGCAGCCCGGGGTCCGCCGTGCAGGCAGAGCCTGCTGCTAGTAAAATGACAGGATATGGCGATATAAGCGAGCTCTGTTACTTCACAGAGTCGCAGACATTGACGTTGTGGCACTATATGGCGGTATGAGCGAACTCTGTTACACCACAGAGTCGCTGAGGTAGAGACTGTGTCCTGTTAACACCATAGGGGTACACAGATAACTGCTGTGCGGATAGCAGTCCGTGGTCATGCAGTCAGCAACGCAAACAAGCAACTCCTCACCGGAGTAGCCGGTATTCTAGAGGCTATTTCAGCCAAGCCCTGAACACGTGCATACAAAACTCCTCACCGGAGGTGCCGGTATTCTAGGGGCTTATTTCAGCCGAGCCCTAACCGCATGCGTGCATGATCACACTGGCGCAAAGCACATAACACAATAGATACTAGCGCATGGCCGTGCGGCCATGCAACCCTTTTATAGCAGCAACTACAGTACAAGAACTTCCAGAAAAGGACCAATGAGAAACTTCCAGAATACAAGCAGTTTCAGGACCTTCCTGGCGGACCAATGGGAGTCGCTGCTGTCACCGAGCATGTGACCCCTGATCTCCAATGGGAGATCTTGCCCTGGGCATGCTCAGATGGAGAAAGCGAGGACTTAGACCCAGAGCTGCCTGCTCCAGCACTGGTTATAATAGAGGAACCAGGAGAGGCAGCAACAAGCCTCTGCACAGTATTTGACCGAGCAAGACGCTGGGACCGACATCTCCGCTGAGCAGGCTCCACTGCGACCGGAGATGGATGGGGACCGCAGCGGGACTGGTTCGAGATTCCCCTTGTGCAGCATCGGGAACTTGATCTTAACACACACATGAAATATATACCTAAACTACACCTTGCAAAGATAGGTGAATATTTTGCTTACATTTAGTAGATGGTTAGCCTAAGTGTTGATCTCTCGCAGTCACGATCAAATATAAAGTGTCCTTAAGGATAGCCTTATTCTTTCTCTATTATTTACATTTTTGCTACTCTAACTGACTGTAAACATATAACAGTCTTAATAAATTGATCCTTTTATCTATATTTGCACCCATTTTACTGTCCTTCCTTTTTCCTGTTTCAGTTTTAAATAGCAAGCGTACATCAGGGGACTTTAAAATGGGAATATTTTTCATTGCAGGTTATCACAACTCAATATAGGAGCACAGCACAGTGGACATTGGCATCATGATATATGGAATACACTATATCTGCCAGTACCAGCTGACAGCTCATTGCAACTGCAAGTGATGATCAACAATTACACTTTCCTTCTACTAAAAGTAAGCAAAATATTCATCTTTCTTTTAAAGTGTTGTTTAGTTAAAGGTATCACTGTGTATTAGTAATGTACAAGTGGGGTTTTAACAAATTAGGTATATCTTTGTGGCACTATTTGAAAATGTAGCGATATTTGAAAACTGCCACTAAAGTCACATTTGACTCTCTGGCAGCCTGATGGACAAATCTTAGTTTGTCAGATGCCTGGAGAATGCTACTCACCAGCATGCATAGTGCCTACTATCAAATTTGGCAAAGGAGTGATAATAGTGTAGGGCTAGTCTTCATGGTTTGACCTAGTTAATGAGATGCCCAGTGACTGCAAGGGAGTATAAAAAGGGTTAAGAAAAGTGTGGGAAGAAAAGAAGGCTGAACTTATTATAGGGGTGCTGACAAGGGCTTATATATAGGGTTTTGGCACAAAAAGGACAATTTTTGTGAACCATCTTACCGGATGTACAGAAAAGAAGGCAGGTTTGGAGGAGCAGGTCTGGGCCAGGATCAAGTAAGAGTGTCTGGGATGGCTGCAGAGCCTCCTGGCTGGAACCCAACCGGTAGAGAGAGCAGAGGAGAGACAAGAAGAGGAGAGACTTTCTAGCAGCGGCAGGCCCCGAAGCATCTGAGCCCAGTCCAGTGTCCTGGCATTGGAGGCACCAGACGCAGAATGATGATATCGGGTGTGCACGTATAGAAAACAGGACCCTACCTTGCATCCAACAGGGCCACAGTGGTGAAGAAAGGTCGTCAGGCAGTGTGAGACAAAGGGGACACATCTTCACCCCAGAACCAAGGAGCGCAGGCTGTGCTAAGGCCACTTAATGAAACAGGGTCACAAGTGGTTTTGTAGTTGGAGGAACAGCGTAGGGCAAGAAAAAGCCAGTGCTGGTTAACAGATGCTGGCAGCAGATGTGGTCAGATCACTGCAGTATTAATCAGCGTTAGCCAACTTGAACATTAATATGCCTGAGGGTCTCACGGGAGGAGTGGGATGGGTTTGATAGGTGAAGGAACTGTAAGGACGAAGATGGGGACGGAA
The DNA here is from genome assembly GCA_033576555.1 of Oophaga sylvatica. NCBI lineage: Eukaryota > Metazoa > Chordata > Amphibia > Anura > Dendrobatidae > Oophaga > Oophaga sylvatica. The sequence goes on along the minus strand of JARQOD010000003.1, from coordinate 360,425,304 downwards.
CAGTACAGGTTAGGTGATCACGGACGTAGCCTCAAAACCTGGTGGAGTACAGTACAGGAGCAGCCAGGGGAGTGCCATGCATGGTCATTGCAAATCGGAAGGGATACATCGGATTGGGAGAAGGTCTTTGCTGGTGCAAGGGAGATCGGAGTCAGAGTCTGGCACTTCAGCATCTTCACCCCATAGAAGGAAGTCAAGGTAGCACACGGTTGCCTATCAAAACTTTTGGGACGGTTCCGCTTCATCGGAAGCAAAGAGTTCTGAAGGGATGGCAAGCGGGACTAACATCCAGAGGTCCGAATAATCACAGCCTGCTGTGCCAGTTGGTGCATCACCAATGATCCAAATAGGGAGTTGTACGGATGGGGAGTGTCCCATGCCACAGGCATGGTCTTCACCACAGCGCACATATGACACTAGTAGGGAGCTAGTCTCGGTGTCACGATTCCACCGCTCATTGAGTAATTGATAGGCTGTTCTTGTTGAGTTGTCTGTGTTTTGATTGACAGCATGGCTGTCCAATTCTGTGATGGGCTTGCTGAGCTGTTGGTGCTTTGATTGACAGCTCAGCAGTCCAATCTGTGAATGGGAGGTGCGGGACTTTCTACAGGTGTTCGATGTTCTGGAGATTGTCCAGCTACTTCACTGAGCTGTCTGTCGCTGATCCCTGCCAGATGTAGTTTGTGTTTCCTGGTGAGTATTAGTCTGATTCTGTTGTTCTGAGTTCTGATCTCCTGCTGCCTGACCTCTTTGAACCATGTTCTGACTATCACTTTGTCTTGTCCTTTGGCTTTTGATCCGCTATCTCTTGTTATTGACCCTGGACTGTGACATGTCTTATGCCTTTGTCTTTTCCCTTGGTTATCTATGTATTCCCTTGCTATTGGCCTCGGAATGTCTGACTTTTCTGCCTCACGGTCTGCCCGTGAGTAGTGATTAGCGTCACACTCGGTACTTAAAATACTCATACAAGGTTTGTAAAGTGAGCGGCGGTTTCACAACCCACATTTTATACTGGGTGGGAAGGCTTCTCCTCAGCCAGCAGGTATGTCGTGTTTTGCGGGGTGGCTCCTGTGGGTACTCACCAGGGTGTAGAGACCAAGGAAAAAAATCAGGCTTTCTTGGTGCTGGCCACAAAATTTGTCGTGGACAGCTCGAGAAAGGCTCGGAGCTATTGGTTTATGCTGACACAATTTTCAGTGCTCATAAATTACATGGCAGCGCAGCATGGTGGAGGTAGGATGAAGAATTTTGTCATCGCCTCCCACTCTGCCCGAAGGTCAGCTGAAACCTGCTCTATGTATCAGAAATGCTCACTTGCTATGAGCACTGACCGCTGGGCAGCGCTCATAGCAATCCAGCAATGACAACCACAATGATCTGTTGCAGACCACGGGTTGTCATGCCAACCCATCGGCAACCCGCGGTCATGTAACACAGGCGCCGATGGGCAGAATAAGTGACATGCTTCTGTCGCGATCACATTAAATGCTGCTGTCAGAGATTGACAGCGGCATTTAACAGGTTAACAGCCTCCGGTGGATCGCGATTCCACCCGCAGCTGCTAGGGGCACATGTTAGCTGATGAAATCAGTTGACATGTGCTGGGAAAGATGTGGACTCAGCTCTGGAGCCCACATCAAAGGGAGAAACCCGACATGCGTTGTACCTGTACTACGCATGTAGTGAAGGGGTTAAGGATTTACTGATAGAATTTTGCCAGTAAGGATGATTAAGGAGTATATGATGGTGAGGACTAGGAGTTGTGGTGAAGTTGAAGTTATTCTTTTGCATAGAGATAATTTCCCATTAACTAGTGTGAGACAGTGAAGGAATATGTGTTGAATGAGGTGTATATTTCACCTAAGTACCTTGCTGACTGGTATGAGCGAAATGTGTGGCTTTGTAAACCTGGTGGTAAAGAAAGGTCACTACACCTGCCATTCAGTGCACGCTTGCAGCTCAGACCTGAATCCACTCAGGTGTTGATTAGGAAGCCAGAAGTAGGTGCTTGGGAGCACAGTCAGGGAGCTCATTCAGCCTGGACAGGAGTCCAGGCACGGAAGGAGACTCCGGGAGGTGGGCTCTCTCTGTCTGGGTGCTCGAGGTACCCCGGACACAAAGAGGAGACTCTGCGACACTCCATGCTGGTGACTACTGAATAGGAGGTGATCTCTCTCAAGTCTGGACGTTGGAGTTGCCTTCAGACATAAAGAGGAGTATCGGTGAAACTCCATACTGGTAACATATATCATATGTGTTGTTTTGGGCCCAGGCTGGTAGAGCCGGGTTCCTGTTAGAAAGGGACATTTCATGTGTGTAGTGAGTAGCCGAGGGGCTTAGGTTTTCTTTTTATGATTTCGTTTTTATCACCTACTGTTTGCTGTGGACTTTAATAAAGCTGGTTGCGGCCAGTTTTACACCAGAACTGCTGTCTGAGTGAACTGTTTATATGCCATTCTGTCTACCCGGACAGCGATCCCAGAGCTATATCCCCTGAAAAGCTTACAATTGGTGGAGGATGCGGGCAGCACAGTGGTTAATAGACAGCAGAAAAAAAAAAAGTTTGTCAGCAAGAGAAACGTCTATTGAAGCAGTCTTGGAGAGACAGTGGCCCTGATAGGGTCTGCAGAGAGAAAATGTATGCACAGCGAAGCTGAACTTGTTGTGAAAATTACTGTGGAATGTGCAGCAGCAAAAGAAACGTCTGTGGAGCAGTCTTAAAGAGACAGTAGCCCTAATAGACTTTGCAAAAGAAAAAAAAAAAAAAAAAAGGGTGTTTGCACAGCAAGGCTGAATTTTCTGTGGAAAAAAGCTGTGTAGTGTGTATGCCTTGACTGAAGTCTGCCGTTGTGAAGACAGAGAAGTCTGACAGCATGGAGGCGCTGTTTGAACAAATGGCGCAAGTTAATGTGCAACATAAGACTGCTGTGATTGAGACAGATGAGTCCGGCAGTATGGAGGAGCTCGTTGAGTACCTGGTGCAGGCCCAGCGAAGCATGCAGCAGAGCATGGAGCAGCAGCGCCTGCAGCACCAGCAGCGCATGCAGCAGGCCCAGCAGCAATTCCTGCAGCAGCAGGAGAATAACCGGTTATTTGTTGAGCGGATGGCAGCACAAAGAAAGGATTTCGGTGCCGCGTCCCGAAGTAATGTTGTGAAGGCACCTGCGTTGTCCGCTGTAAAGAAAACGGTAAGACGGACTTTAAGAAAGATGACGCCTCATGACAATGTGGAGGCATATCTCACTAGATTTGAAGGACTGGCAGAGAAGGAGAACCTGCCACTATCTGAGTGGGCCATGATGGTCGCACCCTATCTGACTGGAGAACCCCAAAGGGTCTGTGCTGACCTGAGCGAGCAGGACAGCAGAGACTATGCCAAGCTGAAAGAGGAGATTCTTGCCCGGCTGGGTGTTACGGTTGCAGTCCGTGCCAGGAGAGTCCATGGCTGGAGATACAGTTGGGAGTCTGCCGTCAGCAACCCTGCCCAAAGGGTCGCAAAGGTGACAGTGGACCGCTACACCAGAGCACTTCCTCCTGAGGTACAGAGAGAAAGGTACTTTGGCCCCAAAGACTGCCTCCGTGACCAGCCGTCTGAGCGGACGTCACTTCAGAGTTCCCGGACGTCGAACTCTCCCGGTAAGAGCGTTCCAGCTGTTGGGGACATGGGGTATGCTGATAAGCGGGTTCAGGCCCGAGGGGACATGTGGGTGGAAAAGTGTGATGGACAGGGTTGGAGATGTCGTGAAATTGCAGCCAACTGTCCAATAGAGGGGGAGCCTATGTGTTGTGATGTTGGCGGATCCCTCTCTCTCTGCGCAGAACCTGTGTGTGTGTCCACCTCAGCCGAAGAGACTGGACCACAGGGGTCCCCGGTGGTTGTAAATGACTGCCCAGCGCAGGCCCTCTTGGACTCAGAGAGTCCAGTGACTTCCGTATGTGACAGCCTGATTGATAGGGACTTCATCCCTGATAAGCACCTGAGTATGGTGTGCATCCATGGAGACACCAAAGTCTATCCAGAGACTGCCGTGGACTTGGTCCCTAAACTCGGGGAGGTTTCATATGAAGTGGGGGTAGTGAAGAACCTGGTGCACCCCGTCATATTGGGTAATGACTTTCCCCGGTCTAAGGATCTCTGGGGGAAAAATGTTTCTGATGGACAGTGTGATGAAGCTCCTACTGAGGGTGCGCAGTCCCGAGGGGCGGAACACAATGCTAGTGGGCCGTTAAACTTATGTGATAATGATGATGACCATGATAATATTGATAATGATAATGATGATCATGATAATGATGATGACCATGATGATGATGCTGATATTGATAATGATGATGATGCTAATCATAATAGTGATGATACTGATGATGACCGTGATAAAGATGAAATTTCTTTGCAGGTGATGTTGGGAGACGGGGAGGGTGGTTCTCGGGAACGAGTGTCCCTGACCTGCCTGTCTCCTGTGACAATTTTGGGAGTGAGCCGGTGCGAGACCCCACTCTTAAAACGGCACAGGAAAATTTAATTGTTCTGAATGAGGTTCCCCAAGAGCCTGGCTCTGAGGAGAGGTTTCCTCATGCTGCCATGAACAATAACCTATTGTATAGGGACACTGAAGTCCAGGGAGAGGTCGTGAGTCAGCTCCTGGTACCTGAGCTATATGGAAGTATAGTGCTGGGGTTGTCACATAGTCACATACTTGAGGGACCACCTGAGGGAAACCAGGGACCAGATGGTGAAGTTAATGTTGTGGATGACATGTTAACTAAGGTTCCAGATCAAGATGTGAATGAGAATGAATTGTATAACCCTGACAGTGAGCCGGATGTGAATGAAAATGAAGTGTCTAACCCTGAAAGTGAGCCAGATGTGGCTGAGAAAAAGGGGTCAGACAGGGATAGTGGTAGTGATAGTGAATCATCTGATGACAATAAAGCAACCAGTGCAAATGAGGAAGGCATGGTAGCAGAGGAGATTGAGAGTCCTGAGAGGAAGGCTGAGGCTGACCTTGCAGTCGGACGGAAGATGGCATCTGAAGATGTTTTACAGTTGGCCGGTTCCCTGGCGAAGACTAAGGTGAAAGACAGGACTCTGAAACTAAACACAGCACAAGTAGATGCTGTTGAAAATGAGAAGTTATCAATGTATGGTGTGGATCTGCATCAGGCCAAGGACTCTGAAGGTGATGCTGCAGAGGTGGAAAAAGCCATGGAAGTGGTGGACACCAAACCAGGTGCCTCACCAGAAGCTGAGGTCTCAAGTGAAGCTGTGAGGAACAAGACTGAAGATGTGGGGAATGACTCTGCCCCGGAATCTGTTTCTGCCGGAGACAGCGGCGTGGACGGTGTACTGTCCGGATCCGTGGCTGCAACTCGCGAAGCTCGGGCCGGAAGTTGGGCGCCCGGTGCGTCATCGGAGTTCCCGAGCGACACAAAGGATCTGGATAAATCCCAAGATGAGATTTTGAGACCTCGGGTTGGCCTTGGTGAGCTCAGGCGCATTTTCATGGAGTCTACACCTGAACCACGTCCCAGTGAGTGGGAGGGGCAATGTGTCGCTCCGTTGCCGCTGCAGATACACGGGAGCTCAGATGGGATGCAGAACGTGGTGGAAAAGAAGACTGATGGTAGGGCTTCTGAGCATGTCCTACCAGAAGAGCCGGAAGAAGGGGCCGAAGACGTAAAGGACGTCCAACAACTACAGGAGAAGATGCGTAGCCATGATGATCTCCTGGAGAAAGAAGTAAGAGCTCTAAGTCTTATGCAAAGTGAGCCTGTACCAGAAGAGGATAAATTATGTGTACCGACCAAGAAAAACGATCAGCTCCCTCTACAGTGCCAATCGTTTGAACAGTGTGGCTCAAAATGGTCAGAGACCATGACAGAGGCGCTTAAGTTCTGTGAAATAGAATTTATGAATCAACTGATATTTAAGAAAGTAGATGGGCTAAAAAAGGTTCAGGGGGAATTAGAGAAAACCCCTATACCTCCTGTGACAGTTGGTGACACAGGGTCAGTGCCCCAAAAACAGGAGGTACGAAAGTTTCTGAGGAAGAATCAGCAGAGGTGTTCTGACGTGCCTGGTCGTACTTATCTGGTGAGCCACTATACCGAGACTGAGGCTGGCACTAAGGTCAAGCTGAAACCGTGCAGGACACCCGAGGCCCGCAGAGAGCATAGGCCTGGGACGTACAGCGTAGTGCGGTTGCTTTAGGTGAAGATACAGATGACAATGGTGAAGATGAACTTGGTGTTGGCCATAACTGGTCCGGAGTTCACTGTCTCTTTAGGATTGTTGACCAGCCCTCCGGTCTGGATGACCAGCCCTCCGGTCTGGAGAAGAGGGGGGGGATATGTGAGACAGTGAAGGAATATGTGTTGAATGAGGTGTATATTTCACCTAAGTACCTTGCTGACTGGTATGAGCGAAATGTGTGGCTTTGTAAACCTGGTGGTAAAGAAAGGTCACTACACCTGCCATTCAGTGCACCCTTGCAGCTCAGACCTGAATCCACTCAGTGTAATGTATGTGGTACAGTTCATATAGCGTCTTGTGCTTGGGTGCGATGAAAATACTTGAGACACAGGTTGATAAAGAAAGTCTTGTATTGCTTCATACAAATTGGCAAAAATAAACACACAGGTTGCAAACACAGAAGCAGGAGACACAGCAGGCCAGAGTAATCTAAGCTCAGCAATAACTCTCCACAACAGATTCAGATCTTCTTCTCTGTTACCGCAAGTCCATGCAAACGTGAGGCTCTCAAGAGCAGAGTTCAGAGTCCACAAGTGCTTCAGAGTTCCTCAGTAGGAATGGCTGGAGTACAAGGTCCAAGGCTTCAGGAGTCAGAACACAGGTTCACTGCAGGCTAGATTCTGAAGCACTGATTGCTCATCTGTGGCTGTTTAAGAAGCAAACGGAGAGAATCAGGGCGGGAACATGCAAGCTGGAAAACTCCATTTTGACTGAGGGCAAGATAGCTGCAGCAAAACAGAAAGCAAAATGGCCGACGAACAAACTGAGTTTCAGAAACAGATACACAGAACCTTACATTACTCCCCCCTTAGGGACAACCTCCGGATGACCTCAGACCAGGCTTGTGTGGGTACCTCTGATGAAACTGACGGAGCAAGCGAGGAGCATTAACGTTATTGACTGGCTCCCATGAGTTGTCCTCCACTGGGTAGCCCTGCCATTTAATCAGATATTGTAACTGATTTCTATACAACCTGGAATCTAAAATCCTTTCCACCACAAATTCCTCCTGACCATCGACTAGCACTGGGTCAGGGCAAGGAGAAGAACGTCCAGGAAACGTATTGGGTGTCGCAGCCTTTAGTAGGGATACATGAAAGACAGGGTGGATTCTCATAGTTCTGGGCAATTGAAGACGACAAGCAACGGCACTTATAATTTTACTGATTTTATAGGGTCCAATGTACTTATGTCCCAACTTAGACGATGGAATCCTTAACTTAAGATTTCTGGTTGACAGCCAGACCAGGTCTCCTACCTTAAAAGCTGGTGCAGGTTTACGAAATTTATCTGCTGCCTTCTTGTACCTTTCCTGAGCCGATTCCAGATTCTCCTTTAGAAGATCCATATTCTTCTGTAAAGTCGTGACTCTTTCAGCCACTGCTGGCAAAGGCGTCTCTATGGGAAATCGTGGTAGAATGTTAGGATGATAACCTAGATTAGAGTAAAAAGGAGACTGTTTAGTGGAGGCACTCTGAGAGTTGTTGTAAGAGAACTCAGCCAATGGAAGTAGATCCACCCAATCATCCTGTAGGTGGCAGATAAAGCAGCGGAGATACTGCTCCAGGGTTTGATTGGTTCGTTCGGTTTGTCCATTAGTCTGGGGATGAAAAGCAGAAGAAAGGTTTACTTTAATGTCCAATGCTGCACAGAAATTTTGCCAAAACCTAGAAGTGAATTGCACCCCTCGATCCGAAATAACCTCATCCGGTACTCCATGTAAGCGAAACACATCTTTAATCATCAAATCTGATGTCTGTTTTGCAGTGGGTAAGCCGACACAAGGGATAAAATGAGCTGCCTTTGTTAGACGGTCAACCACCACTAGAATAGTGTTCTTCCCTTGAGAGGTTGGTAATTCCACAATGAAGTCCATAGAAATGGATCCCCACGGGCGGGACGGGGTGGGAAGAGGCTGTAACAGACCAGTTGGTGAAGAGCGAGGTGTTTTGCATCTTGCACAAACCTCACACGAAGTGACATAGTCCAAAACATCCTTCCTACAAGTGGGCCACCAAAAGAAACGAGAAAGAAATTCCTGTGTCTTTAGAATTCCTCTATGCCCGGCTATTTTGGAATCGTGAATGAGTTGCAATACTCTCAATCTGACTGTTTCAGGTATATACAGACGTTGTCCCAGAATCCACACACCATTCTTAAAGACAAGACTTACGTCCCTTGGGGGTTGAGCCAAAAAAGAATCCGCATGGTATGCTTCCTTGATGTCTTTAATTAGGTCTTGATGATGAATCACTCCTAGGAATCTAGAGTCAGGAAGAATAGTCTTAGGAGGAGTAATTGGACGTGTCTCTGCTGAGTAAATCCTAGAGAGTGCATCAGCCTTTCCATTGCGCGATCCTGGTCTATAAGAAATAATAAAATTAAATTGGTTTAAGAAAAGATTCCAGCGAGCCTGGCGAGGAGTCAGGCACTTAGCCGACCTGATAAACTCAAGATTACGATGGTCTGTCAGAACGACTATTTGCTGTGCAGCTCCTTGAAGAAGGTGTCTCCATTCTTTGAAGGCGGCAATAATGGCCAACAACTCTCTATTGCCCACATCGTAGTTCTTCTCAGCCGAAGACAACTGCTGGGAAAAGAAGGCACAGGGATGCAAGACATTCTTCTCACCTGTTCTCTGAGAGAGTATAGCTCCCACGGCACAGTCTGAAGCATCCACCTCTATTATGAAGGCAAGCTCTGGGTTGGGATGTACTAGGATAGGTGCAGTGGTAAATTTATCTTTTAGACGGGAAAATGCTTCCTGGGCTTGGGGAGTCCAGGAGAACTTAGACTCTTTCCGGGTAAGTTGGGTGATAGGTGACACTACCTCAGAGAAATTTCTAATGAAACGTCTATAGAAGTTTGCAAACCCGATGAAGCGCTGTACCTCTTTCACATTTCTAGGACTTGGCCAATCATTGATGGCTTGGGTTTTACTTCCATCCATACTAATTCCTTGTGTAGACAGTACATACCCCAGAAATTGAATTTCGGTTTTATGGAATTCACACTTTTCAAGCTTGATGTAAAGATGATTTTGTCTTAGACGTTCCAAGACCATTCTCACATGTCCATGATGTTCCTCTGTGGAGTTAGAAAAAATTAAAATATCATCCAAATAAATTACCACGAATGTATCCAGGAGATCCCTGAAGATGTCATTCACCAAGTGTTGGAAAGTGGCTGGGGCGGTACTCAGACCAAAAGGCATAACTAGATATTCAAAGTGTCCATAGCGTGACCTGAATGCAGTCTTCCATTCATCCCCAGGTCTAATACGGACTAAGTTATAGGCCCCACGAAGATCTAGTTTAGAAAAAATTTTGGCATGTCGCACTCTCTCCAATAACTCAGGGATTAAAGGCAATGGATAACGGTTTCTAATAGTAACCTTATTGAGTTCCCTATAGTCTACGCATGGTCTCAGGGATCCATCTTTCTTCTTTACAAAGAATATGGGTGCCCCTGCAGGAGATGAAGAGGGGCGTATGAAGCCCTTGGCTAGATTTTCGTCTATGTACTCTTTTAAAGCCTTCAGCTCGGGCCCCGCCAGGGGGTAGATCTTACCAAAAGGTATCTCTGCTCCAGGCAATAATTCAATTGGACAATCATATGGACGGTGAGGAGGAAGCTGGTCAGCGTTCTTCTTGTCACATAAATCCACATAGTCCTGGTATACAGCTGGTAGTTCAGGGACTGACATGGTTCCTTTAGGAACAGAGCAAGCTGAAATTTTTGGACTCATCTGTTTCTCTGGAAAGTGTAATTCCTTGGTCTCCCAGTTAATGGTAGGATTCTGAGCCTGCAGCCATGGTAGCCCTAGAATAATGGGAAAGTGAGGAGAAGAGATAAGCATAAAGGACAGTTTCTCTTGATGATCTTTACCCATAAGAACCTTTAAAGGCTCTGTTTCCTGATCCACTGGTCCAGAGGTCAGCAGGGAGCCATCCACAGTTTCCATCTGTACTGGAGTAGCCTTCTTCACTGAACGTATTCCCTGTTTCAGAGCAAAGGAGACATCCATAAAATTTCCACTTGCACCTGAGTCGATCATAGCAGAGCTAGACACCCAGGCTGAGTCAACCCAGAGTTTGATGGAAAGAAAACAGTGAGAATTGTTTTTTTTACAACTCAGCTGGGACACCGCTGAGGAAACTTGAAAGATGGCAGCATTTACACAGTCAACGTCCTCAGAGGTAACGGAGTTTAAGTCCGAGAAATCAAGATCTGTTGCTGCAGATCTCTCTGGAGCCTGAGGCTCGGACCTGACAGATCCCCTCTCGCAACACTCACAATGAATGAGTGCTGCAGTAGTCTTGCGAGAACGGCTGGGGCAGTTAATAATAAAGTGCCCTGACTTACCACAATAAAAACATAGATTCTCCTTAAAACGATGTTCCTTGCGTGCATCACTAACCCGTCGTAGTAAAGAGTCTACCTGCATGGGTTCAGGTTCAGGTTCCCGTGTAATCCTATTCAAAGGTTCCTTAGCTGGAGAGGAAGGTAGGAAAAGGTTAGTACGATTGCTTTCGAACCATCTCTCTTGCCTGCGTTCAGTTAAACGAGTATCAATACGGATGCAGTAGTTAATAAAGTCACCTAACGCAGTGGGAGGGTCGGCACGAGCAAGTTCATCCTTAATCAGTGGGGATAACCCCTTTCGAAAAATAGATTTTTTGGCGGAATTGTCCCAGGTGGTATCAAGGGCCCATCTCCTGAAATCCAAGGCATATTCAGCTACCGAGTGCTTACCTTGGCGCAAAGCTAACATGGCTGCTTCAGCTGTTGCACCTCGATTGGGGTCATCAAACACCTGCCCCATGGCTGAAATAAAATCATCAAGGTGATTCAAACAATCATCCTCAGTCTCAATCAGAGGGTTTGCCCACATCAAAGCCTTGTTGGTAAGCAACATAATTATAGTAAGCACCTTAGATCGTTCAGTAGGAAATTGTGAAGCATGTGCAGAAAAAAAAAGATTGCATTGATTAACAAATCCCCTGAATTTTTCACGTTCACCACCAAAACGAAAAGGGGGCAACTTGGGAATCCCAGAATTGGGGCCACGGCAGGAGCCTGGACTCGCCCCTCCAGAACCTCAATCCTGGCTCGCAAATCCTGGGTAGTCTGTCCAACCACTTGCAAATTGTGATTATTTAGGTCCTGAAGATTTGTAAAACGGGTCTTTATATTCTGCAAATCTGCAAGGATATTATCAGTCACTCCGCAAAGTTCCTTTATGCGGGCCTCCATTTTCCAGATCTTTTAAGACAGGATACTGGAAGAAGAGGAGAAAAAAAAAAAAAAAAAAACAATAGTGTTCACCTGTGGCAATACTGAAGAAAGAAAAAACTTTAAGGGAACTGCTCACCTGGAATGGTTGTGAGAAGTCACAACCACTATCATCACAGAAAGCTTTCAACCAGACATCTGATATCCAGAGTTTCAGCAGACAAAAAGAGAAGAGAAAAAAAAAAAAAAAAACAATAGTGTTTACCTGTGATAACACTGCAGAAAAAAAAAACTTAAGGGAATTGCTCACCTGGAATGGTTGTGAGAAGTCACAACCACTGTCATCACAGAAAGTACAACCGGACATCCGATATCCACAGTACAGCAGACAAGCCTTTCCAGACCCAGCAGACACTAACGTTTGGCTTCAGAATCTTGTAATGTATGTGGTACAGTTCATATAGCGTCTTGTGCTTGGGTGCGATGAAAATACTTGAGACACAGGTTGATAAAGAAAGTCTTGTATTGCTTCATACAAATTGGCAAAAATAAACACACAGGTTGCAAACACAGAAGCAGGAGACACAGCAGGCCAGAGTAATCTAAGCTCAGCAATAACTCTCCACAACAGATTCAGATCTTCTTCTCTGTTACCGCAAGTCCATGCAAACGTGAGGCTCTCAAGAGCAAGTTCAGATCCAAAAGCGCTTCAGATTCCCTCATGGAATGGCTGGAGTAAAAGGCCAAGGCTTCGGGAGTCAAAACCCGTTCACTGCGCTAGATTGAAGCATGATTGCTCATTGGGGTTTTAAAAGAAGCAAACGGGAGAATCAGGGGGGGAACAGCAGCGGAAAACCCTTTTTGACTGGGGCAAATATGCAGCAAACGAAAAAAAATGGCCGACAAACAAACGATTTTTCAGAAACAGATACACAAACCTTACATCGGGTGTTGATTAGGAAGCCAAAATAGTGTTTGGGGAGCACAGTCGGGGAGCTCATTCAGTCTGGACGAGTCCAGGCACGAAGGAACTCCGGGGTGGGGGTCTCTCTTCTGGGTGCCGGGTACCCCACACAAAGAGGAGACTCTGCGACACCCTGTGGTGACTACTGAATAGGAGGTGATTTCTCTCAAGTCTGGACTGGGGTTTCCTTCAAACATAAAGGGAGTATCGGGGAAACTCCCTCGGTAAACTTACATATGTGTTGTTTTGGGCCCGGTGGTAGAGCCCGGGTTTTCCCGTTAGAAAACATTTCTGTGTGTAGTGAGTAGCCGAGGGGCTTTGGTTTTTTTTTTATGATTTCGTTTTACCCCCTACGTTTGCTTTGGGCTTTTTTAAAGCTGGTTGCGGGCCCGTTTTTTTCACCCAAAATGCTGTCTATGAACTGTTTATATGCCATTCGTCTACCCGGACAGGATCCCCGAGCTAATCCCCTGAAAAGCTTTCACAGATACCGTTTTCAACAATATTTAAATCAGGGATTTAAGGAACAGGTCTAGTTTTTGCTGAATTTGGTACCCTCTTTACAAAAGGCCCCACATGGTAGATGCCTGTGGTATTCACTATAGGGGGAAAAGCTTTTTGGGTTTTGGATTCAGCATGTTTTTAAGGAACTTTAATTCCGAATTTGGGAAATAAAAAAGGGTTTTAGGCTTTAGTAATTTAGGATTCCCGGTTGTTTTAAAAGAAAAACCCAAAAACCATAAAAACCTGTCTTTTAGGTCCTTTTATTCAAAAAACGTATTTTAATTGGACACTCAAGTGCCTGTTTTTTTTGGAAAGGGTTTAAGGCTACGTTTGGACTCAAGTGTTACCTACCATTGTCCAGTGTGGCAAACAATATGCAGGTATGTAGTGCTTATTGTTCATGCAGGGGGCAAAGATCTTTGCAAAATAATGGTGGAAAATTTATTTTCTTTTAATGAAACAGGACTTTTCAATTTTTCGTGAATTTTTTGACAAAGCCACAGTAGTATGGGTTTGGGATTTGTAGG